>CM046878.1:441597421-442212135 GCA_025667525.1 Glebionis coronaria | reverse complement strand
AAAGTTCGGATTATTAAGTTCACGTGCTTAGTATTCCAAAAGGTTTCGAATTTGTGCTTATTTATCCTTGTCTAAAATTTGGTAAGTGCTTATTGGATTAACTGATTATTCGTTTAAGCTTAGTTATTCTTTGGACGCCACTATAATCTTAGAAGGGTTTTACTTGGTTACGATCCTTGGCTGCGATCGCATTGAGTGCGATCTACACTTCTTTCACTGACTACGATCTACACCACGATCACATATTGCAATCTGTGGTGCGATCGTGTCATGATCCTTGAGTTTGATCGCATAGATTGCGATCATTATGTTACGACCACGGACCACGATCAGAGACCACGATCCACTTGTTGCGATCTGTGAGTGCGATCACTCTTTCCCATCGCATTGAGTGCGATCTGACCCCAAGCTACGATCGTGAGTGCGATCGGTGGTCACGATCGTATTGCGATCTGAGTACGATCGCATTGTGATCTGATTTTGGCTTTTGATTTATTTTTCTTAGTTTTTAACTTTTCCCGCCATTTTAACTTAGAATTATTTTAATCAAGTTTCATCTTAGTTTTTTTTACCAAGTTTTCAAGTTTTTAATCATTTATGTTTTAATTTCTAAAATTTGCACGCTTCCCGAAATCTCCATTTTTACCAAGTGTTTTTCTAGTGATTTTTAGTTTAATTTTCAAAGCTTTAATTTAGTTTTTCTAGATTTGCTTTTAGCTTATTTTAATTACATTTTGCACTTAACCTTTCTAATAGAATAGAAAATCAACTTCCCCTTTTAGTGACCATTACCGATTATTCCACCATTAAGCGTGATCAATTCGACTAGATACCGAGAACGATATCGAGTACACACATGCTAAGCAAAAAGTCATGTATTAAATGGCGCCAATGCCGGCTCTTTTCGTAAAGATTAACGGTTTTTAGTAAGAAATTGGATTTTGGGATCCGTTCTTTTAGGAACGTTGTTTTCAAGCACAAAAATTTTCAAAAATCCTAAAAAATATAAAATTTTCAAAAATCCAAAAAACAATAAAAAAGATAAAAAATCAAAAATATTTTATTTCCTTTTAGAGTATGCGTACTCGATCTACGTCTTATCCTGAGCCCTGGCCGGTGTGCGTAACAATAATAACAACCCACCCCACCCCAATTTGAATAACAATAACAACAACAACAACAACAACAATGTTCCCCCACCCGACCTACGAACAACGGAGGAGCTTTGTCAACCAACCATGAACGGACGCGGAGGACGGATTGCGCCGATGCAAATCACGGCTCCTGAATTTTCGTTGAAGCATCACATGATCCAGCAACTTCAAAACGCTTGCCCGTTTCGCGGATTACCGGATGATGATGCTAACAAACATCTCGACAAGTTCATTACCGTCACTCAAAGCATGAAACTACCCGGTGCTTCCATGGTTTTTCTTCGCCTTCACCTCTTTCCACACACTTTATCCCACCATGCCGAAAAATGGTTTGATCGTCTTCCCAAAAATTCAATTCAAACATGGAATGACATGACTCAAAAATTTTTGTCGCGCTACTTTCCACCATCCATGGTCACTAGTCTTCGCAACCAAATTAGTGGATTCACACAAGAACCTGATGAGTCATTTTTCAATGATTGGGAACGCTATAATGTCTTGATCGACCGTTGTCCAAACCATAACATGCTCCCCGTTACTTTGATTGATACTTTCTATAATGGTCTAACTTCGTGATCATGATACGATTAATGCTGCCGCCGGTGGTACATTCATGAAGAGAAGACTTGAGGAGTGTAGAGAGCTGATAGAGAACATGACCACTCACCACAAAAATTGGGATTCATCTGCATCTTCAAGGAATAACCAGAGGGCCAATGTTTCTTCTACATCATCCAACTCAGATATAACCGAACTTACTCGCCAAATAGCTGAGATGAACAAAAACTTCTTAACCATGGCTACAAACCAATTTCAACAAGCTAAAGCTGTAGCAACTTCTTGTGAGATTTGCGGGGGTTCTCATTCATACACCGATTGTCCTTCTACTCTTGACAAACCGGAAAATGTGTATGCCGCCAACGGTAACTTTTCTACAGGAGGCTATCAAGCCCGTCCTCAAGGAGACCGTAACTTGCTAAGTTATCGTTCCAACAACTATCTATCTCCACCCGATTTTTCTCCTCAAAACCAAAACCAAAACAATTTCAACCGCAACAATCAAAGCCAACCTCGAGCTACCAATCAATATCAATCCCAAAGAAACCCATATACACCTCAAGGAAATAATTCAGCTTACCAAGCTCCACCTCTCAATCAACCCACGACATTGAACCAAGACCTCGAAGCTTACATGAGAACCAATAGAGAGATGGTGACGAATCTTCAAAGCCAATTCATTAACTTGAAAGGTGACATGGAAAAGCAAGGGAACGATATTCGAGTCGAGCTAAGGAATGACATGGCGAAACAAGGGAATGCTCTTCAAGCCGATATGAGAAACTCTATGAGCAATCAAACGAATAACTTAAGGGATATGATGGCTAGTTTTTTCCCAAGTAATCAAGCCTCTGGTTCGGGTTCTCTTCCGAGTAACACCGTTGCTAAACCAAGAGGGGAGATGAAAGCAATCACCACCCGAAGTGGCAAAGTGTAGAAATGCTAAAATGGATCCGGTGGTCTAATGTGGTGGTAAATGGTGGTGGAAGCCATTGTTGGCTTAGAGAGAGAGAGAGAAAGAGAGGTTGAGAGTAAAAGTGTATGTATTCCCAAATGAACAAATGACAATCAACACCCCTCCTTGGAAGCTAAGGAGGGGTATATATAGTCACGCACACAACCTAAACTTTACAACGAGCCTAGTCTAGTCTAAATGTGCGTGACTATGATAACTAACGGGAATTCTTAAATGTTGTCACATAAAGTGAGTTTCCAACAATCTTCCCCCATGGGACGACGTGCAGAATTCCTTACAATATTCTTCCTAACAAGTACAAAATAATTAAGAACAAGAGCTTTCATGAAGCGTCTAATGCTGATGATGTCTTCTGAGGCCTTTGACTTCAAAACGACTCATCTTTAACTTGTAGTAGAAATACTGTAACGGCACGAGCTAAGTAACCCATACACTTCTGGATAAGGAGAAGCTTCTGAATTAGCTTTCCCCTAATTCATGCCACGTATACTTGATGTAGAAGCATTTTAAATAGCTTCCCCCTAAACCAACAATCCTCGTAAGCAACTTCAAAGCTTTCAATAAAGCTTAGAATGATTAAGCGCACAGCGGAATCTAACTAGCAAATCCCATCATATAACATGATAATGTTGCTAAGAGGGATTAAAAGTTTGGGGTACACCAAGTAGATCAACAACTTTTCATCTCACGCTTGAATAATTCTTCTGAATTTTTCTTCCCCCTGAGAGTTCAAGTTATGCATACCAGAAAGAATCAAGACACTTCTTCCCCCACATAGTTGAAGAAGGTAAATCAATCCCAATTATGAAGCTCAAATACTGAAGTGGACACTTTATCCCATTCATGAAGTTGACATCGTAACACCAGAGTCAATCAAGTCCCGGAAATGCACACGTCTTCTTCCGGAGATGCACCAGAGTCAATTAAGTCCCGGGAATGCATATAGGATAATGATGATGTTTAATTGCAACAATCAAACAATTAAACCTCGAATCAGTAGTGTACCGTTTGGAGATTGATAACGACACGAGTTAAAACACTGATTTTCTCTGCGGCTATGACAAATGTCATTCTGGAATATCTTCAAATCAAAAGAAGGTATGAAGTTCATCACGTGTACTCGTTGTGCGTTCAATGTGTCTGCTTCTTCCCCCTTGATGGTTTCGATACTCGGAACCATCAATAAATTGTACGCACATGAACCTGAAATCTCGTGAGAATAATAAATAAGCTGAATTATATATTTTGTGAGAATCAGCTGTTGATCGAAAATCTCTTCTCATAAACTCTCCATGGCCACCTTTACCATTCCACGTGAAAGCAATTTGAAGTGACCACTGAAAGAATGAACCGGATACATCAAACGTGAAGCTGAATAAAAATCCTTCGATCTTGTGACTTAAGCTTGCACAATTGTTGAATGAAGAACGGTGGAGAAATCTCTAAGTACTCAATGCATCACTGAAGAAGTCTATAAGCACAACACCTCTTGAAATTATCCACGTCGACTAAGCGCGTGACACTGAGTACAACAATGTAACCCCTTTAAGTGATAGTTATCCGAGTCATCAACCATCCACCCCGAACCCGGAAACCAGATAACCAAGTCTTCATTCTAGGATTAAGCACGAGCAAGTTATCTACTAAAATATAAAATAAATACACGCCTTCGAAAAATCCGTCTTCAACGTCACGTAATTAATACCCGATCAAACAAAATTTGTAGCCACTAAAAATCGCCCATTGTTCTTGGTCTTGTCAAAATAAATTCTTGTCACATTTGTCTCTTCATTTTGTCGCGTCACATTTCTCGTCACCCCATCAGTGTCAAGAAAAAATTAAAGAACCACAAATGCAACAAAAAAACTACAAATTCAAAAAAGGAACTTGTTTGTTTGAGCATCCATTCTTCTTAACAATGTCTCGACACTTTTTGACTCGACCCGATGTCACAATGAATTAAAACTTAATACACAACAAATTTATTTAAAAATTTGTATGTTTAAAAAAATTTGTATGTATGTGTTATTAAAACACACGGTTCAAATCATTCCAATTTTTAAAACAATGTGAGTCCATCACATTTCAGCCTTCATGGCCCAAATCACTTAGCCTGGCCCAACTCCAATTGTCAAACCCGGTCCAACTCAAGACATTTTGAGTTAAATATCCCCAACCCTAATTTCACTCAATCAATAACTTTAACCCTAAATCCTCTCACCTAGTGATATCCGCCCCCCAAACTCACCACATCTCTTCCTTGTATAATCCGTCCCCCCAAAAACTCATCTAATCCTCATCTCAAACCATGAACAAATCATATAATATCACCCCGGTTTCACATCTCATCTTCACAGTCATCATAAACCAAACGATTCTGAATCCAGTATTCACATACCTTCGCATCATACCAAGCACAACACAAAGTTATAGGACTTCTTTGTGTTTTGATGAGATGGAGACGAAATTTAAGATCAAATAAAGTTGATCTCAGGTAGGTCATAAATTGCATGTTTGTTTATGTGTTTCAATCGAAATGAAGAAATGATTATAACATGCTTGTTATAATTATTCTTAGATTTCGTATAATAAAAGTGGTTAAAGTCCAAACATTTGATCTGTGAAGATTATAGATTTTCGTGTGAAAAGATCTACAAAGATCTCACCATGAAAATGAATCTGAGGTCAATTTCTAGTTACTGTTTGTTTTAGTATTCGAGTAAATGGGATTATAGGAGACGATGGGATTAGATTAGGTATGGTGTTGAGGTGATAAAAGGGTGGATGTGAGTCGACTCAGTGAGTTTATCTGAGTCAACTCGGTAATGACCGAGTTGACTCGGTTGAGATGGGTTTTGGTCAAGAGTTAAATGAAAACCTTTTTTAAATTGATGGATACAGTCAAGTTACTGAGTCAACATGCATGGTCATGATTTGATAAAACTGCATCGTAATAATCATTTAACCATCACAGTCAAGTTTACAAGTCCATCGCAGTCTAAGAGAAATGGAGTACATCGCAGTCAAGACCATGGACCCATTACGATGGAAACCATCGCAATGAGAGTCCATCGCAGTCAAAACCATTACCCATCGCAGTCAAAACGATGTTGAGTCCAACGCAGTCAAAACCGTTACCCATCGCAGTCAAAACGATGTTGTCCATCATAGTCTAAGCTAAGACCCATCACAGTCTGATCATGAAGAATCCATCGCATCAATATGACCCATTGCGATGGTTCCATCGCAGTGGAGCCATCGTAATGGAGCCATCGTATTCAACCCATCGCAAAATCTTATCCAAAGCTGTCCTTGTTCCTGAAAATCCGGAAAGGTGATTTCTGGGTCAGATTTTCTGGCAAATCTGGTTTTCACCTTCATCTTCAAAAAATATATAACCCAGAACAGATATAATAAAAGATTCTGCAAGACCTTTGACCAGCCAAGTACTTAAGTTTATAGATTTGGACCAGTAACTTAACCATGTTTGACTACGAAAACTTAACCAGTAACTTAACCATGATAACTTGACCATTTTTGACCAGTGATACAGATTTGGACCAGTGAAAACAATGTAACCGTTTGGACAAAAAGTAATACGTGACAAAATTTTTTTTGACAAATCAGACAAAAACAATGATATAACGAGACTCAAAGAAAGATTAGACCACCAAATCGAATATATAAACACGATCCAAGGATGGAACCGTGGCTCTGATGCCAAATGTAGAAATGCTAAAATGGATCCGGTGGTCTAATGTGGTGGTAAATGGTGGTGGAAGCCATTGTTGGCTTAGAGAGAGAGAAAGAGAGGTTGAGAGTAAAAGTGTATGTATTCCCAAATGAACAAATGACAATCAACACCCCTCCTTGGAAGCTAAGGAGGGGTATATATAGTCACGCACACAACCTAAACTTTACAACGAGCCTAGTCTAGTCTAAATGTGCGTGACTATGATAACTAACGGGAATTCTTAAATGTCGTCACATAAAGTGAGTTTCCAACAAAGGTTTAAAGGAACCCAAGATTCCTACACCTACACCGGTGATTATGACAAAGGCAAACGAGTCCCCTTCTCCAATTCCTCCACCTTCTACTTCCACCCCTCCACCACCCAAGGACGTGAGTGAGAATTCCATACCAAAGCCTTCATCTCAACCCAACATACCTTATCCCTCAAGGTTGAGGAAAGAGAAATTGAAGAACAAGGATGATATTCAGGTTTCTAACTTTCTAAAAATGTTTAAACAACTGAATTTCAATATCTTCTTTGCTGAGGCTCTCGCTCACATGCCGAAGTATGAGAAAATGTTTAAAGATCTTCTCAGTGATAAGGAGAAACTCCTTGATATCGCTCAGACCCAACTTAATGAGAATTGCTCTGCAATCCTCTTAAGGAAATTACCAACCAAACTTGGTGATCCGGGTCGTTTCTTGATTCCTTGCAACTTCCCCGGGGTAGAGAGTTGTATGGCCCTAGCCGATCTAGGTGTTAGTATCAACTTAATGCCTTTAAGCGTTTGGAAACAATTATCTCTACCCGAGATAGTCCCCACACGAATGACACTGGAATTAGCTAACCGTACGGTTGCTTATCCGGTGGGGATAGCCGAAGATGTCTTCGTCGGTGTCGACAAATTCACCTTTCAGGCGGATTTTGTTGTCGTTGACTACGAGATGGATCCCCGTGTTCCATTAATCGTCGGACGTCCATTCTTGAGGACCGGTCGCACTCTCATTGATGTAGCCGCGGGCGAATTAATTATGAGAGTTGGTGACGATAAAATCGTCTTCAACGGCATCACGAATGAGGGACGCCGAGGAGTGCCGGGAATATCTCAACAATTGCATACCACCAAGCTTGGTGCGAGAGGTAAATTCGCTCAGTTATGCAGACTTGGCGGATGAGTATAATGGTGCCCTGGTACACCAAATGGCGATGGGTACCTCGATGAGGGTAAGGTTTGAAGCCGCACTTGGGCATGTTGAATCTCTCAAGAGGAAAGTTGGACGGAGGGAGAAGATGATTGTAGATAATGAAGCTCAAATTGCCGACCTCCAATCCCAACTGGCCAGTACCGAGGCGACCATTAAAAAACAGTCAGCCCGCGCGAATTAATACGACCAACAAGTGGCCAATCTTGAGTCACAACTAGATGCTGCAACCACCAAGGTACATATCCGTGCCGCACCACCCATATTATAAAAGAAATATATGCTAACACGTTATTTCTTATAGGTAGCCACGGCGGAAGCTTCTGCCCACTCGTACTTCAGCCAAGTAGACGTGCTTAACAAGAAACTAGAAGACGCGCACCTGGCCGTCCAAAGCATGGAGAACGTACAAGGGGAACTTGCCGATGAGAGGGCTGTCATCCAAGAGCTGAAAGAGGCATTTGCCCAAAAAGAGTTGATGATTGATGCCCTCACCGCTGAACGTGACAATGTGCTATGCCCCCAACTGCTAACAGCTATTGCCGGCCGTAGGTGGATGGTTGGGCATGGAGCACGCCTGGCCGTCATGAAGGTATTAGAGGCCCCGGAATTTGTGCAACAATTCGCGAGCCTTGTGTCTGATGGTATTGACCACGGACGGCACGAGGGAATGGTTGAGGCCGCTGAGCTGATCACGAAAAGGGAGGACGTTACCAATCATGCCTTCTTTAAGCCTGAAGCTGCTAACAAGATGACTGCCTCCATGGCCACGATGCGAGATCTCCACTATCCATTCTTGGATGAGCTAGAGGCCACCAAAGATGCGTCAAATATGGAAATCATGGGAAGGCTCAATCCTAGCGCGTCCTCCCGTGCTTCCTTCACTCCATCCCCCAACCACCTGACACTCCCCATATACGAGGACGTAACCAGGATCGTGCTTGACGAAGAACCCTTAAGTGTGGTACTGGAGAGGACTGCGGCTCAAGCCCAGAAGCGGAGAGAAAGTGATGAATGGTTGTCGTGTCTGGTCGAAGAGCAAGTGGAAATGGGTAAGTTTTTCCCCTCTATGTAGGATGCTCCTACTTTATGATCCCTTTCAGACACTTTGGTTTGTAACCTCTGAATATTTATTGTTTCTATTCGTCCGTGCATGTACACGGCTAACAACATTTGTATTTTGTATATAAGTCCGTGAGTGACCACAGCAATTTTTTTATCTATTTTGGAAACTTGTGTGTTTTGACTGTGTTTAAATATTGTACCACAATACTGCATGATATATCACGTCTTACACACAAAGAAAGAAAATACATACAAGTCTATAATTTACTAGACATGCGACGTGCGTCTTTACTATGCGGAGCACTGTGCGGCTACAGCATATAGGACTTACCCCAACGTCTTGTGAGTAAGGTGTCTAGTAAGGATACATGATCCGTGCGGCTGAGGTTGCATCCCTCTTACGCGGCAAGTTGAATTAGTAGGTTCACTTAATCCTCTTACCCCGCCTGGAGGCGTATAGTACATGTACAGTAATTTGAAAGAATGCATATGAATAAAACATGACATATTATGATATAAGTAAAATTCATACAACTAGCAAAAAATCTAAAAAATGATTTGCACGAAACAGGCCGTGGAGCTAGCTAGGCACCACGGCATTTTATTAGAACGTTTACACTTTTGTTTAAACAATAATGACAAGTCCTAAAAAACAAGAAAGGAATCTAAACAAACATAAGAAAAACAAAACAGATAAAACCGCATGGTTCTTTATTAAGACCGCACATAGCGAAGTACCCATGCGGAAGCCGTAGCTTTCAAAGATAGCACCTTTTGAGATTGGAAATATTCCATGTGCGCTCTAGGTCGCGGCCATCCATATCACGTAACCTGTACGCGCCTCGTCCCAAGGCTTCAGTGACTTCATACGGTCCTTCCCACTTAGGGCCCAGCTTTCCTGTGTTCTCCGCTCGACTTGCTTCGTTAGCACAATAGATGTAGTCTCCCGGTCGAAAAGAAACACCCTTGACCTTGGCGTCATAATAAGCCTTCATCTTAGCCTTGGACTTAGACTCATTGATGGCTGCTATTTCCCTTTTTTCTTCCAATAGATCCAGGTTGATTCGCAGTTGTTCATCGTTCGTGACGACATTAACCTCCGCCGTGCGGATGGTAGGCCTTCCTATTTCTGTTGGTATAACAGCTTCAGTGCCGTAAGCCAATGCAAATGGAGTATCTCCGTTGGCTGTTTTGATCATAGTTCTATGCGCCCATAGCACATGTGATAACTCATCGACCCATTTACCACTTCGTTCATCCAGACGCGCTTTGATGCCATTGCCCAAGCTTCTATTTGCTCGTTCGACAAGGCCGTTTGTCTGCGGATGCTTAACAGATGCGAAGCGCCGCTTGATGTTCAATGATGCACACCAATCTTTGAATGGGTTGTCCGTGAACTGCTTGCCGTTGTCCGAGATGATTTCTCCTGGTAGACCAAAACGGCACACAATATGTTCCCAAACAAACTTCTTAACTTGTTTGCCTGTGATAGACTTGACTGCCTTGGCCTCTATCCATCGAGTGAAGTAGTCCATTACAACAATCAAGAATTTAACTCCTCCCGCAGCTACAGGAAATGGTCTTGCAATGTCAATTCCCCACTTATAGAATGGCCATGGGGACGTGATCGGTGTAAGCTCCTGCTGCGGGTGCCGCGGTACTGGCCTATGCACTTGGCAATCACTACACTTGCGAATCATGTCGCGCGCGTCTCTGTACATGGTAGGCCAATAATATCCTGTTCGTAAGGCTCTAGCTACCACGGATCGTGGACCTGCATGCATGCCGCACAACCCTTCGTGTATGTCACTGATTACGTAAGCGGCCTGGCGTGGTCCAACACACCGCAGCCACGGCTGCAAGAAAGAGCGCTTGTAAAGGATGCCTTCTCGAAGTTCGAAATGCTGCGACTTCCTTCTGATGCGCCGTGCTGCTTTTTCCTCATCTGGAAGGGTCTCACTAGTCAAATAGTTGATGATTAGGGTCATCCGGTCCATCCTCTTCAACTATAGCAGCAACCTCCCCTTCCGTTATAGATTTCTCCTTGAGTATCTCCACCAAGACTTGTTTAGACAAGTGAGCGAAGCTTGTGGATGCGATCTTGCTAAGAGCGTCCGCCTTCTTGTTCTCGCCCCTTGGCACCTGCTTGATGGAAAACTTACTGAAAGTCGCGATTAGCGACTTGACTTTTTCCAAGTACCTGACCATGTTGTCCTCCTTAGCCACATACCCACCTAGAATATGGTTCGCGACAAGCCGTGAGTCCACGTAGGCCTCAAGGTTGCGGACTCCCATTCTAGCGGCGATTTTTAAACCCGCAATTAATGCTTCATATTCCGCTTCGTTGTTGGTGGCCTTGAACTCAAAACGGAGGGCGTACGTGAATTCCATTCCTTCTGGGTTTGTGAGGATGAGACCTGCTCCGGACCCGTCCGTACACGAAGATCCGTCCGTGAATAACACCCATGGTTCCGTTGGGATCTCGTCTTGTTTGATGATTGGCCCTTCCTCATCCGGATCCGTCCGTGAATAACACCCATGGTTCCGTTGGGATCTCGTCTTGTTTGATGATCTGCCAAGATCTGGCCTTTAACAGCTGTCCTTGGTCTGTAAGATATATTGTGCTCCCCCAATAGGATGCTCCATTTCTGTAGCCTCCCTGCCACGTCCGGTCTAGAAATAATCTGCTTGATTGGCTGATCCGTAATGACTACAATTGGGTGCGCCTGAAAGTACCGGCGTAGCCGCTTTGTAGCAAACACTAGTGCTAACACCAATTTTTCCATGGAGGAATAATTCAGCTCCGGCCCTTGTAGTGTTCTACTTATAAAGTAGACCGGAGTTTGCACTGTATCTCTATCCGTCATAAGTACCGCGCTTATTGCGCCATGAGTGGCTGAGAGATACATAATGAGTTCCTCCTTTGGCCGGGGAGCTACTAGCATAGGGAGAGATGCAAGATGCTGCTTGAGTTGGCTGAAGGCTTCCTCGGCTTCCTTCGTCCACCGAAAGTCTCCCTTTCTAATGCACTTCTTGAGTGTCTTAAATAGGGGTAATGACTTCTCTGCGGATTTAGATAGGAACCTATTCAGCCCGGCTAACTTCCCATTTAAGGATTGCACCTCCTTCCGTGTCTAAGGGGACGGCAGTTGTATCACTGCGTCCGTCTTCTCTGGGCAAGGTTTGATGCCGTTTGGATCAATCAAATATCCAAGGAACATTCCCTCCGTTGCTCCAAACGTACATTTCTTTGGATTTAACTTCATGTTAATCCTTCTCAGCGTGTCGAATGTCTCTTGGACATCCCGGAGGAGTGCCTCCTCCGTGTGACTTTTTATCACCAAGTCATCAACATAGACTTCCAAGTTGCAGCCTATCTGTGATTCAAAAGCTTTGTCCACCAACCGCTGATATGTAGCACCGGCGTTCTTTAGTCCAAACGACATTTTCGTATAGCAATACACGCCCTGGCTCGTATAGAACGCCGTTTTTTGCATCCTCCTCCGCCATCTGGATTTGATGATACCCTTTATATGCGTCCAAGAAGCATTTAAAAGGATACCCACATAGGGACTCCACCTTCCAGTCGATTTCCGGTAACGGGTAACAGTCCTGTGGGCAGGCCTTGTTTAGATCCGTAAAATCCACACACATGCGCCAACTTCCGTCATGTTTCTTGACCATGACCGGATTGGACAACCACTCGTGGTAGTATACCTCGCGCATGATGCCTGCATCCACTAGTTTCCGTACTTCCTCCAATATCACTTGGCTGCGCTCAGGCGCCTGGCCGCGCTTCTTTTGCTTGATTGGTTGGTACCCTTGGCGGATCTGGAGCTTATGCTCTGCTATCGCACGTGGCACACCTGTCATTTGCTTTGGCTCCCATGCTAATATATCTAGGTTTGCACTTAAAAGAGAGCACATGGCCCTTTTGCCACTATCCGAGAGCGCCCCTCCTATGGATACCTCCTGTTCCGGATAGTCAGGGTGAATGGCCACCTTCCAATTGGGAGGTGGTGATCCATCCTTGGGCGGAACAGGTGGATCCGGTGTTGTCACGGTGTGACACTCGGATGCCGGTACGGTTGTGTTGTAAATGGTAACAATTCCCCCCTCCACGGGGAATTTGATCATTCCGTGCGCCGTAGAGAGTACCGCCCGTATAGCCAAAATGCCTGGTCTGCCTATGATCCCATTGTACGGAGAGTGTGAGCGTATCACCATGAAGTTCATCCACGCCGTAGTGGAATGTTCCTCATTCCCAATGGTTACAAGCAAACGTAATTGCCCTATCGGCCAAATAGTGTCTCCACTAAAGCCAGTAAGCGGCGACGTGGCCGGTACTAATTGGCTTCTTATTTATGGGCATAACTGCACGAAACAGTGTTCATACAGTACCTCTGCTGACGATCCTCCATCCACATACATGCGACGAACGTTGTGTGTTCCAATGCTTATCTCAATAGTGAGAGGCGCATCGATCACATCGCTTGCTGTGATGAGAGGGAATGAGATTTCCCTGCCGCGTGAAAATTTTTGGCCAACTTTCTGCCTCATGCGGCGCTGTCTGGATGGGATCATGTATATAGTCGAAGGTTTGTCCTTTTGGGGATCCTTCTTATCATACTTCTTGTTGTTGTCTTTTCCATCCTTCCAATCCCAAACTAGGTGCTTGAGTTTACCTGATTTGATTAGTGACTCAATATGCTTCTTGAGCTGGATACACTCCTCTGTACCGTGGCCTTTGTCATTATGGAACTCGCAGAAGTGATTTCCGTGCCAACGTTCCGGGGGAGTGGTCATTGGGGGAGGCCTTGGAAAGTTCGCCCCTTCTGTCAGCAAGATCTCCCGGTAGGACATCTTTAGGGGGATGAACTTATCGTCCGACCGTCCTCCTTTGCTTTGGCTCTTATAGTCTGAGCCCTTGTTATTGTTCTGATTACCTTGACCGCCCGACTGTCTCCGGGACTGGTCATTTGACCGATAACCATTTCCTCGGGATGGGTAGGCCGCGGCCACAGCTGTTTCTCCTTCTATGAAATTTCTGACCCTTTCCATGAGGTCATCATATCTCTCTGGACGCTTGTCATTGAGGCGCCTGATCAATTCTCTGTCTGTTATGGCGTGTATGTAATCAGAGATTTTCAGGAGCTCCGGTATTGTTCTTGTGCGCGTGCACTCATCATTGAAGCGTTCAGTGAAGGCTTCTGTGGACTCCCCCGACCGTTGTTTGACAGTTGCCAATGAGACCGGATCCCTATTATACTTCTTCCTCTGAGTATAATTGCTCTCAAACGCAGTGCGTAGTTCCGTGAAACTATCAATGCTCCATGGAGGGAGTGCCTCAAACTAGTCACGGGCATTTCTGATCAAGGTTGAATTGAACATTTGGCACCATATAGGCATGGGCCATCGCTCAATTTTAGCCTGCATATCAAATATTTTAAGGTGATCCACCGGATCACCGGACCCATCATAGGTCTTGATACACGCCGACATGCGACGTTTGGTATCCTCAGAATAGTTCCGTATGCGGAGGGTGAACGGGTCCTCCCTGGGGTCCGCCCATGGCCGGGTGAGCCTAGGGTCATCCCATGGCTCACACCATGGACGCGAAAGATCCTCTGCTTCCGCATCTCGATAGTAAGGGCCACCATAATACTCATCATTGTTTGGTGGTGGTGGTGGGGTGCGCCTAGGCCGGCGACGCTTAGGCGGATGATCATCTGAGTCCTCCCCTGACGGGTCCAGGGACGGCGGTGGTGCCCCATCCTTTGAGTAGGGACCACTTTTTTGGGACGAACCAGGAGCCGTTTTCCCAGTGTTCATCTTGTCCCACACACTCGGGCGACGTGCGGTTCTGGCCAGCTCTCGATCTGGTCGCTCGGGTGAGCCATCCGACCTTTCTCCCTCTCGAGACTGCATTAGTTCCTGTATGAGGCGATCTCCTATGCGCTCAAACACATTCCGAGGTTGAGGGGTTTCCTCAAAGGTGCCCTGTTCCTGAGGCCGAGCTCTCCTTTTCCTCTGATTTTGGGAGGAGGTGATTGGTCCGGTTTCACCAAAGTTGAGTCTGGATTGGAGGTTCCTCCCCAGATTCAACCTTGATGCGATTCTCGGGACAATCCTATCAAAGTTCTGCGTGAGAACTCGAGTAAGATCCTCCTAGCTGAGTGGTAGGACTTCCACTTCTTCCTCTATCGAGGGTCTGCGCGGTTCCTTGTTAGGAGGGTTTGGCGCACTCCCTGGGTCAGGGTTATCCAGGGTTGAAGTAGGTGGGGGTGTCACGGAGATCGTGCTCGTCACCCCCACGGACTGAAAACTGCTACGGTTACCAGGCCCGCCTGCGAGGCGGCTAGGTGATTGATTGGGGATGAGAATCCCTTCCCCTTGGGACTTCCGATTCCCGGGATTCGCATTCCTAGGGTTAGCTTGCGGATGCCCCTTCGTCATTGGAAATTCGAGATGAGGTTTTGTTCTAGCTTAGTGTAATAGGTCCCACGGATGGCGCCAACTTGTTGATGCAAAAGTTGGTTGATCCTTGCTAGACCCGAATTAGGCTTAATTCGGGTTGGCTGGGCTCCGGCTCCTGCACCAAGTGAACCGTTTGGTTGGGATCCTGCACACTAAACAGCACGCGTTAGGCTTACCGTGGGAATGTTTCCCACGATTAGACTCCGGCGTGAGAGTAAGTAATCGATTTAGGGTTTATGTGAGTTTAGAGTACAAGTCGTAATACCTTTGTGGAACCCTTGAAGGTTCCTTTTATAGGCAGTAAAACCCTAATGGGCTTTTACTGATGCTTCGGCCCCAAGGAAGAGATAATTACCAGAATTTAGAATGATTGTTATCTTCTAACTCTGGTAGTGAATATCCTCCTCCATTGGGATAAAGATATTCCTAGACAGAATATTATTCTGTCTAACCCTACGTCGGCCGTACCAGGCCGTGGGCCGCACACATGTGTGCGGTTACTATTCATCCAAGCCCATAAGCCTGAATGACATTATTCCACCCATCTGTGATGGGCCGGATACGGGTAGTACCCATGGGCCGGGTTCATGACCCGGCTGGGGACTATACGTCATCACTTTCTAAGCAGCCTTCTGAAAACGAGAGTGTTAATTTCATTGACGTTCTTGATGAGGCTTGTGAAGAACATTTCAAAGACGCTTGTAAAAGTGGTTCTTCTTCTCTACCCATTGTTGAGACCGTTGCCTCTATTGCTCCATCAATAACTCCATTTGGAGAAAGTGATTTCATCTTGAAAGAATTTGAAGCAACTTTGGGAGATGTGAACTTGCAATATGACGATTCTCCCTCCAATTGGGATGAAGACATTCGTACCATTGAGAAACTTCTCAATGAGGACCATATTTCTTCACCATCTCCTAAGGATATCTCTATTGATGAACCGAATTTGACCACGCCTTCCATCGAAAGTCCTCCAGATTTAGAGCTTAAGGATCTACCGTCTCATCTCGCGTACGCTTTCCTTGAAGACAACAAGAAGTCACCCGTCATCATCGCAAAGGACTTGAAAGAGGAAGAAAAATCTCGACTTATCGCCATGTTGAAGAATCATAAGAAAGCGATTGCGTGGAAAATTTCCGATATTCGTGGAATTGATCCTCACTTTTGCACACATAAAATTCTCATGGAGGACGCCTTTAAACCCACTATTCAAAACCAAAGAAGGGTGAATCCCAAGATCCATGACGTTATCAAAAAAGAGGTTATCAAACTTCTTGATGCGGGAATGATCTACCCTATCTCGGATTCACCATGAGTTAGTCCCGTCCATTGTGTGCCTAAGAAAGGCGGAATCACCGTTGTGCCCAATGAAAACAACGAGTTGATTCCTACTCGTCTCGTTACAGGGTGGAGAGTTTGTATAGACTATCGCAAACTCAATGATGCTACGAGAAAGGATCATTTTCCCCTTCCTTTCATGGACCAAATGCTTGAACGTTTAGCTGGTAATGACTATTACTACTTCTTAGACGGTTTCTCTGGGTATTTTCAAATTCCCATCGATCCTAAAGACCAAGAGAAAACCACATTCACTTGTCCTTATGGAACATTTGCTTACAAAAGAATGCCTATCGGCTTATGTAATGCTCCTGGGACTTTCCAAAGGTGTATGATGGCTATCTTCCATGACATGGCTGAAGAAACTATGGAAGTCTTCATGGATGATTTCTCGGTCTTTGGTGATTCCTTCTCTACTTGCCTTGCCAATTTGGAACGCATGCTTAAGCGGTGTGAAGACACTCGTCTTGTTCTAAATTGGGAAAAATGCCATTTTATGGTAAAAGAAGGCATTGTGCTTGGACATAAAATCTCAAAAGCCGGTCTTGAAGTGGACCGTGCTAAAGTTGATGTCATAGCAAAATTACCTCCACCTTCAACCGTGAAGGGTGTGAGAAGTTTCCTTGGTCATGCGGGCTTCTATCTTCATTTCATTCAAGATTTTTCTAAAATCGCTCGCCCGATGACCCACCTCTTGGAGAAAGATACTCCTTTCATCTTTTCCAAAGGGTGTCTTGAATCCTTCAATCTTCTTAAGGATAAGCTGACTAAGGCACCGGTCTTGGTTACCCCTAATTGGGAGCTACCTTTTGAATTGATGTGCGATGCTAGCGACTTTGCCATTGGAGCGATTTTGGGCCAAAGAGTGAACAAACACTTCCAACCAATCCATTATGCTAGCAAGACAATGAAGGGGGCTCAATTGCACTATACCACTACCGAAAAAGAGCTTTTAGCTGTAGTGTATGCTTTTGAAAAATTTCGCCCCTATCTTGTCCTTTCCACCACTATCGTGTACACCGATCATTCCGCGTTGAAGTACTTGTTGACTAAACAAGATTCCAAGCCAAGACTTCTTCGTTGGGTTTTACTCCTTCAAGAATTTAAAATCGAAATTCGTGACAAAAAGGGAGTCGAAAACCTTGCCGTGGATCATCTAAGTAGACTTGAGGATTCTTATCAAGGGGATCATCCGAATCAAGAGATCAATGAATCTTCCCCCTTGGGGCCTTAATGTCTATCAGTTCCAATCTTGATGACACCCCGTGGTTTGCGGACATTACAAACTACTTAGCGGGTGGTATTCTCATCCAAGGGTTAACATCCCAACAAAAGAAGAAGTTCTTTAAAGATGTTAAGACTTACTTTTGGGATGACCCTTATCTATTCAAACAATGTGCTGATCTGATTATTCGTCGATGTGTTGATGGACCCGCAGCTTTAGACATTCTCGAAGCTTGCCATAAAGGACCCACCGGTGGTCACTTTGGTCCTAACTACACCGCGAAGAAAGTGTTCGGTTCGGGATTCTATTGGCCCACCATTTATCGTGATGCTCACGAGATGGTTAAAAATTGTGATGCTTGCCAACGCCAAGGCAATATCACACATAAAGATGAGATGCCTCAAAATTTCATCCAAGAATGTGAAATCTTTTATGTATGGGGTATCGACTTTATGGGGCCATTTACATCATCTAAAGGGAACAAGTACATCCTCGTAGTCGTTGACTACGTATCCAAATGGGTTGAAGCTAAGGCTCTCCCTACGAACGATGCGAGGGTGGTTGTGAACTTTTTGAAGAAACTTTTTGCTCGATTCGGTGTTCCTCGTGCTATAATCAGTGACCGCGGGACTCATTTTTGCAATGATCAATTTGCAAGAGTCATGGCTAAGTACGGTGTCAATCACCGTCTTTCCACCGCTTATCATCCCCAAACTAATGGGCAAGTCGAGATATCTAACCATGGATTGAAGCGAATTCTTGAGCGTACTGTGGGAGAGCATCGAGCCTCGTGGGCCGATAAGTTAGATGATGCTTTGTGGGCTTTCCTTACCGCTTATAAGACCCCGATTAGTTGTACACCTTATCGTCTTGTGTACGGGAAAGCATGCCACCTCCCTATTGAGCTGGAACATAAGGCATACTGGGCCTTGAAGTGGGCTAACTTCGACATCAACAAAGCCGGTGATCTTCGGAAGATTCAACTCAACGAGCTCAATGAACTAAGGAACGAAGCTTATGAGAATTCACTGATCTACGAGGAGAAGACCAAGATCATCCATGATTCAAGGATTAAGAACCGAGAGTTCCACATTGGTGATCAAGTTTTACTCTTTAACTCTCGGTTAAAGATCTTCTCGGGCAAGTTGAAGAGCCGCTGGTCTGGTCCATTCACCGTTGCCAAAGTCTTCCCCTATGACACCATTGAGCTTTCTCAGCCAAATGGGCCCAATTTGAAGGTGAATGGCCAGCGCGTAAAGTTTTACTTTGGTGAGGACATCTCTCATGAGATGATTCCATCCGTCACCACGTTTCCCTTGAATTAAGTTCTGGGTCGAGTCAGGCTCGTGACTCGGTTAACAAAAACAAGCGCTTCTCGGGAGGCAACCCGTTGATCTATCCTTTACCGTTTTCATAATAAGTGTAGGGGGAGCCCCGTATGTGTTTGTTGTCTTGTTTCTAATCATGTGAAGGGATTCGCGCTTTCAAAGGTCCATTCTTGATGACTTTTGACGACCCGTGATTCCGTGTTCCCGTATTCCCGGTTCTATCCTAAACTCTTTTGATTCATTATTTTATCAATTATGATTGAATTAGGAATCACTTTAGTTGTCCTTTCCTTAGCAAGATTTAAACAAAGTGCACAATGTCCTAAGTGTAGGGAGGTTACTTCCACATGCTTAAACATCGAGGAAAATGTTTATATCAAGTGTAGGGGGGACTTCTATCGAAGTAAGTGGTTTTTTCCATGATTTTGCCCTCATTTTAACCGGAAAATTTAATTTTTCGACATTTTTCAAAATTTTTAATCTATTTTGGCCTAGTAGTATAGTAGTATTTCCCTTTGTTATCGTTATTTACTTTCTTTGCTAGAATAAAAGTTTAATAAAAGTGGTTTTAAATTTTTCAAAGTCGTGAATATTTTGACTCAACCCGAGTTTACTTATCCAAGTTTACTCTAGCTAGTATCCTTAACATGTTTAAGTCAAGTTTTGCTAGGCTTTTATATAGGGAACTTTAAAACGTGAAAGTCTTAACTCTCACGGGTTAAGACAAGAACTTTTCGCAAGTTCCTATAATTGATCCTAGAGAGTCGTTTATCAAGGGAACTTTAAAATGCGAATTCTAAACTTGAAAAAGTCTAAGAGCTTGCAAGATCCTATAGATGACTCAAAAACCCAAAACTTTGATTTAATTGGCTATGCATCCACGAGTCTCATTCCTTAATATTTTAAATTGTGGAAAACGAGAGATGATAGAGTCAATTATAAGTTTGGTATTCTTTCGTGAATTTATGTGAGTTAATTATGAGCTTCTTCTCCCATCGCTTGCTAATAAATTTATCTGCAATAAGTAAGGTCGTACGATTTGAAAAGTTACTTAGCTTCTAGCCCAAGATCGTTTAAAAGTTGATCGGTATTAATTAGAGTTCATAGCCAAGGCATAACTTATTGAAGCAGGATGCAAAGATTGGCGAGTCCGAAAAGGCCCTAACAAGGCATGAGGGCTACATATTATTGCTAACAATCCAAAGTGATGTGAAGAATAATTTATCAAAAATCAATATGAAGGATTGAGACACACGACGAAAAGCAAATACTCCCCAAAAGATCATGGAGAAGTCTATCCAAAGAGGCCCTAACAAGGTATGAGGATAAATAGATCCAAGTCCTTAAAAGAGGCGGATCGTTGTATATCAAAGTCCAAAATAAAGATTGGAGAAATATGAAGAAGTCGTGGTCCAAATATGAAGAATCTCTCAAAAAGAAGAAATTCCTATTATGAAGAGAAGACCATAATTTCAAGAACGTCTCTCAAAGATTTGAAGTATGAAGTCGCTGCCAAATATCGGTCCGAGAAAGGTCTCAAATCGTGAAGCGAGTTATGCCAAGATATGAACTTTAAGAGGTCTCGAGAAGCAGTTTTAAAAGATTTTGTCCTTTAGCTAACTATGGATTAAAGCGTCCCACTTTATTTTCAGCCTAAATAACGATCGAAATAAGTCAAACAATGCATCCTCGTGATCATTCAAGACAACAATAAAATATAAGAGATAGACCTAGGAATAAGGGAGTCTAAGTAAATAATTGTCGCATATGAATTCGTGTTAGTTTGCTAACTTATAATAACAATGATCTCGTTTTTAAGCTTGGTATGGGGAACGTGAAACGTGAGGATGATAAACGTTCATGGCAGCCAAAACCCCAATGTAAGTATTTGATTTCTTTACTTCTTTCTATCTTTTTTATTTTCTTTAATGTTTAGTATTTAATAAAGGCCAAGGTGGGTTATTTATGATGGAAAATGTAAATCGTGCTTTAAAATTAATGCATTGCATGAGGGCATTGCAATGGTCAAGTGTAGGGGATTTAATAAGTGTGAAAACACTTATCCTTTTACCACTTATTTCCAATAATAACTAGACCAAAACGTGTATTTTATGTCGTAAAAGTCGGAATTATGCGTGGTTTGTGTTTTTATTGTGTTTTAGGACCAAAAGATGAAAAAGGAAGAGAACACGGGCTTTCACGGACTTTTATCGAAGAAAAACGAGAAAAGACGAAGTTAAAAGATCAAGAGTGCAAAAAGAACGGAATTCCAAGGCCTATTTTGAAGATTTATCGAAGAAAAAGTCTAAAGACGGAAGTTTAATGAAGTCGAAGAACTCAAGTCTAAATAAGTGAAGAATTTATAAGACGAGTTTAATTAATCCCGAGACAATGTCGAGAAAAGTGAAAGAACTTAAAAGACGAAGAGCCGAGAAGAAAGAAAGAGGAGGCAACCCATGCACCTCCCCATTTCCCTATAAATACCCTCCTAAACACATTAGGAGGGGGGTTTAGCTAGTTTTCATTTTTTTCATTTTCCTTTCTAGTTTTTAGAGAGAGAAAGTTTCAAACTTTCTCTCACTAAGTTTCTTCTTTTCTTTATTTTTATCTTTCAAGTTTAAGCTTTTAATCATCCTTGTATTTGGATTTCATTAATCATAAGTTCAAGTTAAGCTTTTTGTTCTTTAATCTCTTTCTACATTTCTTGATTTTGGTTTACATTTGATCCGAAATATTTATGATCCGTGATTGATTTTGATGTTTAAGTGATTAAAAAGTTCATCTTTTTATTCCTACATAAGCTCTTATACGTATAAGCTATAAGCTCTTTGTGCTTATTGGCTTATTTGTATGTTTAGCTTGTTCACTTTTAAGCTTTCCTAAAAGTTTTAACATTTTAAAGTTCGGATTATTAAGTTCACGTGCTTAGTATTCCAAAAGGTTTCGAATTTGTGCTTATTTATCCTTGTCTAAAAGTTGGTAAGTGCTTATTGGATTAACTGCTTATTCGTTTAAGCTTAGTTATTCTTTGGACGCCATTACAATCTTAGAAGGGTTTTACTTGGTTATGATCCTTGGCTGCGATCGCATTGAGTGCGATCTAGACTGCTTTCCCTGGCTATGATCCACACCACGATCACATATTGTGATCTGTGGTGCGATCGTGTCACGATCCTTGAGTTCGATTGCATAGATTGCGATCATTGTGTTACGATCACGGACCACGATTAGAGACCACGATCCACTTGTTTCGATCGTGGTTGCGATCTATGAGTGCGATCACTCTTTCCCATCGCATTGAGTGCGATCTGACCCCAGGCTACGATCGTGAGTGCGATCGGTGGTCACGATCGTATTGCGATCTGAGTACGATCGCATTGTGATCTGATTTTGGCTTTTGATTTAGTTTTCTTAGTTTTTAACTTTTCCCGCCATTTTAACTTAGAATTATTTTAATCAAGTTTCATCTTAGTTTATTTTTACCAAGTTTTCAAGTTTTTAATCATTTACGTTTTAATTTCCAAAATTTGCACGCTTCCCGAAATCTCCATTTTTACCAAGTGTTTTTCTAGTGATTTTTAGTTTAATTTTCAAAGCTTTAATTTAGTTTTTCTAGATTTGCTTTTAGCTTATTAATTACGTTTTGCACTTACCCTTTCTAATAGAATAGAAAATCAACTTCCCCTTTTAGTGACCATTACCGACTATTCCACCATTAACCGTGATCAATTCGACTAGATACCGAGAACGATATCGAGTACACACATGCTAAGCAAAAAGTCATGTATTATAACTCCATGATCATGAACTAAGAATATGCAAATTACAACATCTGAAACTCAAATCTTATTAGTATTTCCAAAAATATAGGCTGTGATAACAGCAACATTCCTTTCATATTGATTTCCATTATCTGAATAATTCCTTTATTCAAACTCCTTTACCGAGATGAAAACATTTCATTACCATAGAAATACCAACTCCTATACCACGTTCATTGTTATTCCTTCAGCAGCCCAACCGCCAGCTAGTCCGTACTTACGACAAGTAAATAGAAAATTGCTCAAGTGGTATAAAATATATGTGGTCTACACATTATAATTCTTCCTGTTTACCGATTTATAATAACCGCATGAATACCATATTTTTTATCTTAGACTGTTAAATTCCAAGTTTACCTTCTGTTAGAGAAAATAAATTCCTATTCCTTATTGTCATTCGCAAAAATATCGTTCCTTTTATCTTTTCCGCCACCCTTAATTTCGAATCTGGATCAATCTTTAAATTGGTATTTCTTTTCGTCTAGTTGAACATTCCCAAATGACTATTGATATTTCAAAACATCCATCAGTTACTCGAACTTATCCATATAGTTGCACATTTCCAATTACAATTAGTATTCGTACGACACTCTTCACCGCATCTCTTCTCATTACTAGGAATCTAACATACAGACATCCTTTAATATCTTGCAGAATAGCAGCAGTCTTCAACTGGAACAACAACATCTTCAGTCTCAGCACCTCGTCTCCTCGCAGCACGATCAACTTCGAACATTCTAACAACTATTCCCACAATCATATAATCTACCCTAAAGGTTGTTAACTCTGGAGACATATTTCAAGAAACTTAGTCACGTGGAATCCCCACTAATGACAGATACATATCTCACTCAACTCTTTCTACTGTTATCACAGATGAAAGATACATGATAAGTATACACATCAAGATAGAAAGAAGGATCTTTTCATCAAGATATAACATGGATACTACATGCGCAAAAAACACAAGACTACCTAAATTCCACAATCATCTCACAAAAGAGAAGATAACAGCGACACATCAAGATACTAAAGGGTAATAGTAGATTGCATCCATAAAATCCGAGAAAATCGTAACAAAATCTTGTCACTACAGTCACTTACCCTTATCATCCTAAACAACAACAATATTCCATCATAATACTACATCATGACATCTAAATAATCCAAATACAACACAACAATACATAAACTGAAATACAACAAAGATCCATCACTCCATCACTCCATAGGACGTGGCACATCATTTTCTCCAACTTGGCTCGTCCCTGCTTCGTCTTCATTTGGTCCCAACTTGCAGCACCTCCATTTTGGATCATAACACGGCGGCTCCTCAAATCCATACATCAAATACGCTCCTTGACCCGGCAGATCTATCATATAGTAAGAATCAGCATACTTCTCACTTCCTGGAACTTCCAGTGCGGTCCAAGATACGGCCCTAGGTGAGCTACATAATCACTTAACCTATGAAGCCTATCTCTCTCTCTCTTCCTGATATTTCTTAAAATCAGTTCCATAACTTCTCACCTCAGCTCTAACCTCAGTTCTTCCAACTTCACTCTCAGTCCTATAATTATCACTTTCAGATTCCACAACATTTTTCTTATCGTCCGTATCATCCTCATACTCTAACCATCCACCTGAATTCTTATGATACATCCTTGCTGACATTGCATACCCCGTTGACCTACAACATATCCCTGCCTATTGTTACTAAGTGGTATGTCAGCCATTTTCTGCAATTACAGAAAATTCAAAGGTACATAAGGTCATTATTCAAAAATATATATGCAATGCATAGTCATGCAAATGCAAATGATTTACGTATGTCAAATATATATATATATATATATATATATATATATATATATATATATATATATATATATATATATATATATATATATATATATATATATATATATATATATATATATATATATATATATGTGATGCAATGCAAATGATAATTATACAATACTCATAAAAAAATGAAATTATGATGAAAGCACTCCGGGTCCTTTCATTAATACCAATACCTTATCGTAGTATTTACTTAATAAATACTCAGGAATTCAGAACAGTTTTGAGGGATACATATATAATAACAAAGCATAACAAAAATAAATAATCTTACCGGAGCCTTGCAGAGAAGTTGCGTTGCTTCTATAAAATACTTTTGACATCAAAGTTATAGTTTAGGACATTTTCAAAAAAATTACCTAATTCGCTATAACTAAAAAGCTCTAGTTACCTATCTCTAACACCCCCAAACTACATTTCGCAGCGGAAATACACAATTGGGTGCTAGTCTAAAACTTCATTTTACAATACTCTTTATACAACCTTAAAATAGTACATTTAGGAATATAATAAGGAAATAATTTAAATCAATGACTAAAAGCTTCAATCCCAAGTAAAATCAGTTTAAAAATATATCAGAGTAGCGTTTAGGTTCCCCAAAGATCTTAACCAATCGAGAAACCTTTTACCAAATACTTGACCATACACTATAAATTTATGACAAATGGGAAAGAAATCTGTTTTAGACCAAATTATTACAAAAGCAATCCCGCAATCCTTCTCCAACAAGTCCACAATTCATCAAACTTTAATTACCTGAAATACATGCTTAAAATCATCAACACAACGGTTGAGCAAGTCTATAGGTTTAACAAAACATATTTGAATACATCATAAAAATCATTCACAATTTTTTAATAGCATTGTGGCCATACAATCTATTAATCAGGCATTTCATCTTATAGCAATAGCTAATGAATTGTATTAAGCTCATGACACCGACCCCTTAACTTAGTCACCCACGCCAAATGCCAGCATGACTATATGAATCCAGTACTCCTACTAGGGTATCAATTGCAAGTATACCACATTCTCATTCTCGTAAAATTATCCTTCCCAGAGGTTACTCAGCGTAAAGCTCTGGTCTCAGATAGGGTGGTCAACCCAATAGTACTATCAAAAGAATAAGCGGCTATTCCTGACTCACAACATCAAGTCAGAAGATAGTTAGCGACTCATGAATTTAGGGACTTTTGCAACATAGGTACTTATACAATTCAAAACAACAAAGGCAACAAAGGCGACATTCGGGTCCAACAATTACTCATGACATGTGTTCATTTTACTTCAAATAGCATGTATCCCCCTCGCGGGTTTTAAAATCATTAAAACAAGTAGAAAGCGAGGCTATAGACTCACCTGGAGTAATAACAATAGCAAGACGACTTTCAATGATCGATGATGCCCGACGAACACGAAATTCACAATCTATCAAAATAAAACACGTGCCTTTAATAATACATCCAAGTAATATTTCATACTTAATAAAATGAAATAAATAACTCAAAGTTAAAATCAAACTCACACCATACTCAATTTAATAAATCCTTCTTACGTACACTTTTACACTTTTATTCTTTAAAAAAAAACTGTCGATATATATATATTAATTGCCCAAACTGTTTTCCGTACTTAAACACGTCAATAGCTTACGATACTACTCAGAGACTTCACTTACTATATATAGAAAGACCTCCCAAAAGTTGGTTAAACGATTTTACTTTAAAGTTCCTTGCCCGACTCATCTTCGAACTACAAAACCGGACAGTTTTACGTCAACAACTCATATAGTCTTTTTAACCTATATAAATGACTCCATTTACAAAACCGACACTCATGTTTGAAAATAGACTTAAAATGATAATGTTTATCATTTTACATCAGTCCTTGACCCATTTTAAAACCCTTTTTATAGTCCCCGAGATTCAATCCAAATATCGACAACAATTATATATCGTACCGATACTCGTCTCCCGGTACACGCATAAACAAACTATCATAACTTTTCGCTCGTTTGGAGCTAGACGCTCTAATTTATACCATATCGAAGCTTATGACATCCTCTACAACACTATCTAATTAATTCATATCATACTCAAACTTATATTTTCCAATATTTAGCTTTTAGCTACTGGTCAAAATTATATACCTAAAAACCACTTAAAATCATATTTTTACCCATTGTAACATTATTTTTACAATTATAATCATCCTAATATTACTACTTTCAATCCTAACATACTATATCATCCTAGATGATCAAATCAAATAAAATCTAACTTAAAATTTCAACATGCAACCATCAAAAATAATATATATCACCATAACACCTACTTACAACAATCATACAAGATCAAAACACAAGATTTTTCACCAAAAATGGGTTTTTACAAAATGTTCATGCATGTGGGAAATTTTAATACCAAAAGATAGAGAAAGATGAAACTAAGATGGGTCTTTGATTAATTTTTAAAGATTCAAGCTTTATTTTCAAAATCAAGGGTGTTTGTGTGGGTTGAGGGTGACAGACACAAGAGGGGAGAGAGGGAGGGGAGAGAATTTTTGGTGGTGAGTAGAGTGTTATGTGTGTTTTTTTTGTGTTTAAAATTTCCTTTTATAGGTAGGAAGTTTAGGGTAGTTTTTGACAATTGTGATTCTTGTGGACCAAAATGCAATTACTTGTTTAAAAAGCGGGAAATGACTATTAGTCAATTTCGAAAATATTTACGGGTCTCGGGTTTCACAAAAATACTTCTCACAACTTAAATACGCACACAAAATATGATATTATATAGTCCCAGCACGACTTAATACGAAATAAAAAAAAATAAAAACGTCAAAATATTAAACATCGACATGTCTAGAATAAAACGTAAAATTTCGGGTATCCGTTGATATCGTGATTACTAATAATCCTCGTAACTCGTCAAAACATAAAATATAACTTCCAACATTCGCCCAACCAATCGTCATGACATTCAATCTCGTCAAAAATTCCAAAAATATACGTAAAAATATAATTAAATAATGACCACGGGTTTGGGTTGTCACAATGAGCACCCACATGGTTCTCACAAAGATATCACTAACCCACGTGCAAGCATACAAACTACTAATGAAAGTGCAGGTACCGACGTCACGGTTCAACGGGAACACAAAGGACAAATATTTATAACCCGATCAACAAAAGACACTCTCAAAGTTTGGTTGCTGAAGAAGCAGATATCAAAGAAATATGTGTCTCAGGGGTTTCACAAGTAAGCTTAATCATGACTTACAGTCACATATCAGATTGTAACTCGAACGTTAAAGAAAGGGAACTTTATCTCTTCAATGATAAGTTTTCCCTCAAAACTAGAAATTAATATTTCTCGGACACGAGTTTCTCTTAAAACTATTCAAAAGTTTTAAGCTCGTGTAATGGCTTATAGTCATATTACAGACTATAACCCGAGCTCACAAGACAGGAAAGATCATCCCGATGATGACTTATCCTCAAAACGAGAAATTAATATTTCTCGGTCACGAGCTACTATTAAAACTATTCAAAAGTTTTATGCTCGTGAACAAAGACTTATAGTCAAATGTCAGACTGTAACTCGTACTTCAAAAACAGAAAAGTTCATCCCGTGTATGACTTATCCTTAGAACAAGAAATTCAGTTTTCTCGGACACGAGCTTCCATCAAAACTATTCTAAACTTTTAAGCTCGTGTATATGAATTCTAAGCGCATCACAGCTTAGGACTCGGACCTCAAATAAGGAAAGTTTATCACAGACGATAACATATCCTTCACAACGGGAAATTTATTTTTCTCGGTCATGAGCTAGTCACAAAACAATCAACGATTTGAGCTCAAGAAAAACGGATCCGAAAGGGAAGTGTACGTTTCAGTGCGCTTTCTCTAAGCAATAGAAGAGAAGTCTTCTATCATGCCTTTTTTAAAACCGTTGAACACAATTTTTCAAAAATTTCTCAAAAGATTTTTCTAAATCTTTCAAAATTTTGTGTTTAACACTCCTTTCCTCACAAAATGATTTTTATATCTCTAAAATGCCATATGTTATTTTGATAAATTTTTTAGGGGGAGCGTTCTAAAATCAAGCCTTTAATGTTGTTGGGCACATCTTAAAGTTGTCATATTTTATGTATCCAACACATTCCGAAAATGATATTAAATTGTCAAATGTAATATATTATATCGGATAAGGCATCTCTACTCCGTACCTCAACATATTTTGTGGTGTTGTTTTTCCAAAATTTTGTCAAACTTTTGTTTCAAGACACGCATATATTGTTGAGGGGGAGCATCCCGACTTAAAAAGTTCCATGATTCATGCGTACACATATGTTTCTCTCCCAATCGGTTTTCAGAAATTCTCATATTTTAATCAATTGGTATCTCTAATATATTATGTTGTTATATTAGAGATAGGGGAGAAAATATGATTAAAATGTAATATATCGCAACATGTGATCATAAAGACTCAAGTGCAACTCTTTCCTTCACATGCTAAACTATTTCGAATATCAATGCATGTGTGTAGGGGGAGTATTTCGGAAATGTAAAACTTTCAAAGTGTTAAAAGTTTTGATTTTTATCAAGCACTTTGAATGGTTTTCAATGGTTTTATGGTTACGATCTATACCCAAAACGACCTACTATCTACGACGGAAGGTTGGAGTCAAAATGTGGTTTAGGATAGGAAACTAAGTCCTATGATCCAACAAGAACCGGAGGGATCTACCCAAGGAAATTCCATAGCTAGAAATAGTTGTCCTTAGGAAAGATGGAGTTGAATGAAGCTAAATACAGACCAATTACTTAAGTTAGCACTGGAACAATCACAACAAGGTGCTAGTGATGACGTATTGGTAAGCATTGAAGGAGTTGAATATTCTATGCAACTTAGGCAGAAACCGTGATAACACATCTTTTGAAGTCAAGTGTCATGGACCCAGTGATGCGATACACAACCCTTCCCCAGCCATTCGAGTTTCTCTCAAAAGAAACTTGTCTCATTGTCACGGAGATCAACACGTATCTATTGACTTTCTCACTCCGAGTTAGTCAATATTGAAAAGATGGCAGTCTGCTCCAGCCTCCGATTACCAAAATACACTTATTGAGTCTAGAGCCAAAAGAGATCAGTCTATCATCTCACTAGGACACAATCGAGTCGTACCCATTATCCATGTGATATTGCCAGAACATCTGAGTGATACGATTCACAATGAAGATGGAAATCCTGCTTGAGCCAACATCAAACAAGCTCATGGTAGGTAACTTGTGCGATTCTACACGAATCAAGCTTGTGAGAACTGGAAAGCAACTAAGTTTGGATTCTTAATTGATTCAAACTTGATTCCAAGTTTCTTCGCAAAATCCGTGTGATCTTGCCAGAACATTCAAAGTGACACTCTTTAGTGTTCATAGTGACGAATGGAAATTCTTCCAGTGTCAACATCAAACAGCACTGCGGTAGGTAACATGCAAGATTCTTTATGAATCGAGCTTGTGGAAATTGGAAAGCAACAATGGTGCGATTCTTTGAGAATCAAACTTGTTCCAGGAATTCTGAATTGACGACTCTAATCAAACGGATAACCGTATCCTTTTTGATTCACTCTTTACGTTCGCAGTCTGCTTTGAGACCGTCGAGTAAAGAGAACTGGCTACTACCACCGGGAAACCCTGTCAAGGAGGTTCTTAATCGAATCTACCTGATCACATGTACGGTTTTTAATACCGTCTAACGGTCTTCACCGACCGGAGGTAAAACTCTACCGAGTTAGGGTGAAATGTTTAAAGCCATTTCATCCGCGTCTATATATGTTGCTGCATATCAAGAAGGTGCGTAGCTGTGTACTAACCGATGTCGATTCAGAAGTCACAAGAGCACAAGATGGTGATAATCAAGATACCTAAGAATGTAAGAATGTAATAGGTCATCTTGTCACAAGAGCACAAGATGAACACTATCAAGGATAGACTGAAGATCTCAAGCACTCAAAGTCAGAAGACAAAGGCTCAAGATAAATATCACAAGGCATGAAGGAACAAAATCGTTACAAACAAGATCAAGACCAAAGAAGGAAGATCACCTCCACAAGAATGTATTTACTCAATCATCTTATGCATTTAAAGATGACCGATACATTGGGGGAGATTGTTAGCCCTATGTTTTATATAAAGTCGAACAAGAATGTAATAGGTCATCTTAGTCGTTAATGGTCTTGTATTGTAATAGGTTAGTCGGGTTAACTAGGCTTGGACTTCAAGCTAATATTGTATAAGTTAGGGGCGTAAGCCCAAGTGCAAGCCAAGCCCGACCCAAGAAACAAGCCCATGAGCCCACCAAGCTCATGGGTATATAAACCCTCTTCCATGTGTGGAAGAGGGTGTTGGTTCATTTACTTTCTCTCTCTAGTAAACATAAACCTTCCACCATCTCTCTTGTTTCTCTCTCTACTTCTCTTCTGTTTCTCTCTCTAGAATCTTGTGTTATGGATTATGTGGGATTAACAAAGACAGTTTACATTAAAACGTAACACATATTTTCTTAAACATTTAACATTATTTATCTTTGAATCGTGCCTATGTGCGGCCCAAATCAATACCTATTTTACAATCAATTTCCCTTTTTTATATTAATCAAGCTAGTATTTTGTTTATGGTTTACACTTTTAAACAAACTCGTGTATTAAAATTGTATGTAACAAAGTATTTTTTTTTTCTTTTTTCACCTTAAATCATCAAAGTAAAGTAAGTTCATTGTCTTAAATCACACCCGACACGACCCGACATATGTCAAATTGTGTATGCACACGATCCGAACTGAACTAAACCGAGTACTTCGCACAACATATGTCAAGTTACACAAAAAAATATTGCTCAATGCCTCCATGTTCAAAACTCACGTGTCTGTCAAATATTATCATTGTATACTGTTAATGCAATGATGCCTAAAAACGTTACTTGCATTTTTCGGTCTCTCTTTGTTTTGATTACGACAATATATAAAAACAAGCATTTACGAAAACAACAAAAAATGAATTCTTGAGTTCAAGTATTTTTCATTTCAATCATTATCACTTAAGGTATGAACAAACAAGTACTTATCCTAATTAAGTGATCAAGGATTTAATCTTTTCTTAAAACTCACTTTTTTATTAAGTGTGACAAACATTTTTTTATAAAACTTTCTTTTTAAGAAAATGTTTTATTAAATTAATTATTTGAAAATTTGATTTTTGAAAATGGCATATTCTATCTTGGTTTGGAATATCCTTTCAGGATATTTTTATCCCCAGATTCGAACCAATCCACTAAAAGACAAAAAGGAGCGGAGTCTATGCAGGCGGTTCCTTAGCACCAATAGCGGTTCCTTATTGATACGGAACCGCGGGCTCCAATAAGGAACCGCGTGCAGATATAGCCGTTGGATGTTTGTCTTATAAATAGTGGACCATTCTCAGACTTTCAAACCGCCTCTTTTGCACATACATTTCCAGATTCTTTCATACTTCTTAAATCACTCAAATACTTGATCATTTGTTTGATTACTACTTGTTTAGAAGTGAATCTTTCTCCTCTCATCTTTTCCTCTCAAAGTGCAAAGAGAAGAACACTATCATTCTTGAAGTGTTGTGTCTACCTCAAAGATCCATTGAAGATCCAAACTTATTCATTCATTGTTGTGTCATTGTTGTGAAGATCCAAGTAGTTGTGTCTATTTAGAAGTTGTGTATGTATTAAGGTTAATACTTAGTCCTTAATGTATATAGGTGTAGATTGGTCCTAGCTAAGATTAGGGCTCGACTTTTAGCTTAGAGTCGGAAATTGGTTAAGCGACGTTGTGTACGGTTTCTCCACCTTAAGGAGCTTGTTGATTAGTGAACTCTCGAGTAAGGTGTACTCGCGGAGTGGAGTAGGAACGAGGAGTGAGCTTCTTTGTCGAACCACTATAAATCCTTGGTGTTTGGTTTGATCTTTCCTTCCCTTATCTCTTTACATTCATTATTCTTTATACTTGTGATTATTAGTTTAGTTGCACTATACCTTATTCATATTGTGTATAAGAAGGTTTCACATAAATACTCAAGCTTAAGTTTTTGAAAAAGGATTTTTATAAATCAATCTTTAACAAGTAAATTTAAGAAACTATTCAACCCCCCTTCTAGTTTCTACAATTGGTATCAGAGACAGGTTGCTCAAGACTTTTTAAAATATATTGTATTTCAAAACTTGAATCGATCTATGGATTCCAACAAGTATCTAGAAGGGCAATCCATGCAAAGACCACCTCTTTTTGAAACCGATAGTTTTATTTATTGGAAAAATAGGGTTGAGACTTATGTGAAATCAAAAGATTTAGATCTTTGGCATGTTATTACCAACGGTGATTTTTTACCACTCCAATATAATAAAGTTTATAAAAGTAAAGAGATAGTCACTTTTGACAAAGCTAATGATGATACTAAAAGGAATCTTTCTAAAAATAATGAGGCTAAAATGGTGATTTATAATGCTTTACCAAAGAAAGAGTACGAAAGGATTTTTATGTGTGAAATCGCTAAAGACATTTGGAACACTCTTTTAGTAACCCACCAAGGTAATAGCCAAGTCAAAGAAAGTAAAATCGATCTTCTTGTTCAACAATATGAACAATTTGTCATCTTAGAAGATGAAACTCTTGATAGTGCATTTGCTAGATTTAACACTATTATTACTATTCTAAAAGCACTTGATGAAGGTTTTTGTAGTAAGAACAATGTTAGGAAGTTTCTTAGGGCGTTGCATCCTAAATGGAGAGCTAAAGTCACGACGATTGAAGAATCAAAGGATATCGCCAAATTATCACTTGATGAACTCATTGGTATCTTGAAGGTTCATGAGATGATAATTTTGAAGGACTCGGAAATGGTGAAAACTAAGAGTGAAAGAAAGTCTCTTGCACTCAAAGCCAAGAAGGCACAAAGTGACCATGAAAGCTCCTCGGATAGTGATGATGAGGAATATGCCTTGGCGGTTAGAGACTTTAAGAAGTTCTTCAAAAGACGAGGTCAATACGCGAGGCAACCAAACAACGACAAGAAATCCTTCTCCAAAAACCGATTTGCTAAAGATGATAAAGGTGATAGGAAATGTTTTAGATGTGATGATCCGAATCATTTCATCGGTGATTGCCCTAAGCCTTCCCGCGACAAAAACCACACGGCGTTTGTTGGAGGTTCATGGAGCGATAGCGGTGAAGATCTTGATGACAATCCCAAAGATGAAAAATGTCTTATGGCTCACACTTCTAAAGAGGTACATTCCGAAACCGAATATTATAGCAATGATAGTTCTTCTCTATATGTTAATGAATTAGAAGGTCAATACAATAATTTACATAAACTTAGCATTAAATTCATCAAAAAGAACAAAGTGCTAAAATCAACTAGAATTAAGCTTGAAAATGAGATTAATGAGCTAAAAGAGAGATTAGCTAAGCTTGAGAAAAATAAAGAGGTTGATTTAGGTTGTGTAAATTATGAAAACCTTAGACAAGAGAATGAAGATCTCAAGAGTACCTCCATTAAATTGGAAAAGGTCATGAAAGGTACTAGTGCTCTTGATGATATGTTGAACAAACAAATTCATTCTAAGGAAAGACTTGGGTTGGGATATGACACTAATGAAGCATTAACTAGTGAACCAAAACAAGTTAGATTTTCAAAAAGACGTACCCCTGTACGCGGTTCTCCAGTATACTGTGCAGTTCCTTATAACTATGGAACCCCGGTTGGAGCTAAAGAACCGCGGACAGAGGATGATTTTTGTGAAAATCCTGAACTTTCTGAAAATTCTATTTTAGGTGAAGGGCCAAAACATCTTCTTGTTAACAAGGTTAAAGTACCTATCCTTGATAAAAGTACCCTTAGTAAATTTTATAAGCCTTTAAGTAAACCGTTAATGGGAACTAGAAACTTATCTAGACAAACATCTACTCCTCCAAGAGTACAAAATGAATCTAAACCTAGAAGTAGAACACCTACACCACAAAGATATGATCAAGCTAAGTCATGACCTAGAAGTAAAACTCCAACACCTAGGAGGAATAACAATAATTCTAGATCAAGGTCAAAGACACCTAGGAGAAACTATGGACAACAAAACGGCCGTATGAATTGGAATAATTTTCAACAACAATACTTTTCCCCATGGGGAATGTATCCTTCATTCATGCTTCCCAATCAAATGCAAGGGATGTTTGGAACTAACAACTTTGGACCCATGAGATATTGAGGACCAAATGTTTGATCTTGTGTGTTGTTACCTAGATATGCTTGGGAATCGATCTAGAACCTGACGAGTGGATTAAGGATAGTGGTTGTTCTAAACACATGACGGGTAATCGAAGTTTATTCTCACACTACAAAGCATATGATGGAGGTAATGTTACATTCGCTAGTAATCGACGTGGTAATATCATTGGCAAAGGTACGATATCTCCTGACTCTATGACTATAGAAAACGTAGAGCACGTAGATAACTTAGGTTTAACCTTCTAAGTATAGGTCAAATTTGTGACAATAAGTGTAAGGTCATCTTTTCCGAATATGATAGTGAAATCGTAAAAGATGGAAGGGTCATTGGAAAAGGTGTTAGAAAGCATAGGCTTTATGTCATGAAGGTCAATAGGAAGTCAAAGGACAACTTATGTCTAACGACTTTAGATGATAGTTTCACTCTTTGGCATAAGAGATTAGGTCACGCTAATATGCGTTTAATTCAATCTTTAGTCTCTAAGGAGTTGGTAAGACATCTCCCCAAGATGAAGTTTGATAGTCACTTTTGTGATGCTTGCAAAATTGGGAAACAAGTTCACTCAAGTCAGAAAACCAAGATTTTGGTTTCGATCTCTCGGTGTTTAGAGCTCCTACATATGGATCTCTTTGGACCTTCCGTCATATGGAGTTATGGAGGTAACCTTTATACCCTAGTTATAGTGGATGACTATTCTAGATTCACTTGGACTAGATTTTTGGCATCTAAGAATGAAGCTTTCGATCACTTCGAAACCTTTAGTCGAAGAATTCAAAATCAACTAGGATGTTCAATTGTCTCTATTAGGACGGATCATGGTAGGGAATTTGATAATGAAGTGCAATTCGATGCCTTTTGCTGGAAATACGTTTTTACGTATTTAGGAAGGATCGGTCACTCCAATGATATATACGAAGTATTTGCTCGTGATCTAATATTTAAACATATAACCCATAAAGCCCACATGTAGGGTGGGATATATATACCCCCTCCTAGTATGTTAGGATGGGTTGGTCATTAGTTGTAATTCACATTTTATTAATCATTCTTTCTTTCTCTCTAATCCTCTCCTTTCTCTCTCTACTTTCCCTTTCTAGTTCTTCATCTCCCTCCCTCTATTTAGATCATTACAACACTTGTACAATTATAAGAAAACGTGGACCTACAATTGGTATCAAGAGCCATGGTTGATTAGTTTGTTCTTGTGTTTGTTTTGATTGATTTTAGTGGGTTTTGATCTAATCAAGATCAAATCTTGAATTTTTTTTTGCGTTTTTGTTGTTTAAGTTTATAGCCAAATTGTCTACATAGACGTGGTAGTGATTTGGGTTAATTGATTTGGTCAAAATCGAATTTTTTTTGGTAATTTGGGTGATCTCCGGTATTTTTCGATTAACAGTGGGTTCGGATATATAAAAAGTTGGATACTAAGTGTATTATTGAGAAGTTGTTAAGAGGGTTTCTGTATTGAGAAGTCACTTTGGAATTATTGTTCATATTGAGAAGTCACTTTGGAATTATTGGTCATATTGAGAAGTCACTTTGGAATTATTGGTCATATTGAGAAGTCACTTTGGAATTATTGGTCATATTGAGAAGTCACTTTGGAATATTGGGTATATTGCAAAGTTACTTTGGAATATTGGGTAGATTGCTAAGTCATTTTGGAATATTGGGTATATTGCAAAGTTACTTTGAAATATTGGGTAGATTGCAAAGTTACTTTGGAATACCGGGTATATTGCAAAGTTCATAGGATTCCGAAGATAATTTTCCAAGAGCATTCTAATTCCGAAGTTAACTAGTCAATATTTTCCGAAGATCGAAAAGTTTCCATATTCCGAAGTAAGACTTTAATTTATTATGAAGTGCAATTATTCTTGTCATTTACCGAAGTACCAGTTTTTTGTTTCATTGCGAAGTCCATTTTTTAGTATATTCCGAAGTGGCCATCTTTTTGTTATTATTCCAAAGTGCAACATTGTTTTTGTCATTATTCCGAAGTAAATTTGATTGCGAAGTACCTTTACTCAGTGATTTTGCGAAGTGGTTATTACGAAGTAAGTTTTCTTTTGTGAAGTGTTCTTTTCCGAAGTGGATATTGCAAAGTGTGTTTTGCGAAGATGATATTTCAAAGTGAAAAAATTCAGAAGTGACCAAAAACTCTAAAGTGACTCAAAAACACAAAAGCCTCCAAAATCATAAACTTAACAGACTCCAACTCAACATAGACTCGACCAACACAAACCAACAACTTCGATAACAAAGACCATCTAGACTCGACTCACGCCTAGACTCATTAACAACACCCTCGATTCAAGACTCTAACAAACACACATCACCAACCGACTCGACATCAACCTGATTCTAAAACCAGACCTCACTCGGACTCACTCAACCTCAACCTCTCTTCACAACACCTCGACATACCACAAACCATCAATAGACTAAACAAACTAAGACTCAACCGACACAGACTCGACACACCATCAATAGACCCACAATCATCAGACTCATATCAAAAACGAAACTTCAACACAACCGAGACACGAACACACTCGTATTTTTCAAAGACAATCACACTCAAATCTAAACAACATGTTCAACTTAATTCGTATCAACAACACATCTAGACTCAAACAGAAAATATTTAGATCTCATATTTGTTAAACGAATGATAGATCTGTATAGATCTTAAGAGTTTGAACAAAAATCAGTCATTGATCTCAGATTCAGTCTAAACAATTGAAGATCTTCGAATATCTTGTGTTTTTGACCATATTTCTTCACTGACCCATACCGAGAGTAAACCCTCTTTCGATATACGAAACTTAAAGAGAAATTAATAACAATTTTGTTATAATCCCTCTTTGATTCGTTTAATCAACACATGCAAACATAAAACCAATCATCACCTACCCGAGATCTCGATATAAAGACCTTGAAGCCATGTATACTTAATTTTCCTTCGAGCTTTACATGATTCGAACGGCTACAAATGATCAAAGGGTTTCTCTTATGAAGAAATGATATGTGATTCGTGATGTATTGATGTGTTAAGAGTTATTCTATATTCAATTAATGAATATAAGTGAGTAATGAGGGTTCGCTGATTGGATTTTATGGAAGAATGAATGTTTATTCTTTACGTAATTTTTAAGGAGATAAGATGGAGGTGTGGCTGGTTAGTCAAAGATAGAGGCTGCGTTTTTTTAGAGAGTGAATTTTCGGGTGAAGTCAAGTAGGGTTTTGAGTTGTTTATTCTTTGATATCTGTTTATATATCCATGTGATTTGGACATTCTCTCATACTACTTGCATCAATTCTATGATGGGCCAACAATACTCGAACATACTATATGATGGGCGTTAGGTTTATTTATCGAGTATTAATACATTAACGTCGTTGATATAAAGTGTAGTTAATTTTGAGGCTGTGGGCCGAGTACGGTTATAAAGTGGGTTCAGTATTAATTTTGGCCAAGGCGTATAGTTAACGTTCTTGTTATTGGGTTTATCAACATTCTTAAACCAACTCCGTATATCTGATATTAATATCTGATATATTTAGAAGGTTCGGGTTTATCAACAGTCTCGGGTATTATTATCTGATATTTTTGCCACGTGTAGTTACCTTTCTTGATAGAGCCTCGGTTTATCAACATTTTATATTGTTGATATATTTGGACCTCTTAGTCTCGGGTTTAGAAGGTTCGAGACATACGCACCCGTAGGTAGATTAGAATCCATTAGATTCCTTTTAGCTTATGCTTGTGCTTTAGACTTTAAGCTTCAACACATGGATGTAAAGAGTGCATTTCTTAATGGTTTGATCAATGAGGAGGTATATGTGGCTCAACTTCCCGGCTTCATTGATTTTGAGAAACCAGATCAGGTTTACAAGCTTAAGAAAGCTCTTTATGGTCTTAAACAAGCACCCAAAGTTTGGTATGATAGACTTAAAGCGTTTCTTGTAAAACATGAGTATACCATGGGGATGGTAGACAATACGCTCTTTACAAAGAAGAAAGGTTCTCACCTCATTATCGTACAAATATATGTTGATGACATTATATTTGGTTCAACTTTGTTGTCCCATAGATTATGTGACGATACTACACGAATTAAAGAAGGAAGGTAGATAGAAGATAAAATAGATGAATTCTAGAGAAAGAAAGTAGAGAGAGAAAAGAGAGAGAGAGAAAAGAGAGACAAGTGTGTGAAACTATGGGAAGATTAGATTAAGAAAATGAACAACCAACACCCTTCCTAACATGCTAGGAAGGGTATTTATAGCCTTGCCTACATGTGGCATAATGGGCTATATGTTTGATTGGGCCTGGCTTGAATTAATGCTTAGAACCTTGAAAGAGGCCTTTTAAGCTAGCCATCAAGCCCGTAATGTCACGACTATTTTAACTAACTATTACAACATTCTAATAAATGTTACCATATAAACCTATAACCGAACATTCTTGTTTGACTCAATTATTTTGAGGCTAACAATCTCCCCCAATGTGAGGTCATTCCTCTTTGATATTTAGAGATCAATGGAGATTACGAATTTTGTCATAAATGAGTCTTGAACGTGTAATAGTAGTCTTGTTCCTTCATGCTATGATCTTTGAGCCTTTGTCGTTGTCTTTCGACTTTGTCTTTAAACTTGAGATCTTCAAATCATTCTTGACTTGTCTTTGCCATCTTGCGATCTTGTGTCTTTATCCACATGCTCATACTTTGCACAATCTTGAAAGCTTGCTAACAATATCCTTTTGAAGAGACGTCATTCCTCAACATTAATTGATAAGGAAGATTTTGATCATCAGATTTGCGGAAGTCTTTAGCATTCTTGATTGTTGAATGTATCTTTGGGCATGAGTATGTGGTTTTGAATCTTCGACTTTGCTGAGTACACGGTAACGCCACCTTCTTGAGAAAAAACATAGACACGGACTGAATGGCTTTGACATTCGTCCTAAATTGGTGGCGTTTTACCTCCGGTCGGTGAAGACAGTTAGACGATATTAAATATCGTACCGGTGATAGGTAGATTCAATTAAGAATCTCCTTGACAGGGTTTCGCGACTGTACTAGCCGTTCTCTTTACTCGACCGTCTCAAAGCAAGAATGCGAACTTAAAGAGTGAATCAATTGGATAGATATCCGCTTGATTAAAGTCGTCAATTCAAATTCCTGGAACAAGTTTGATTCATTAAGAATCTTACCATTGTTGCTTTCCAGTTGACACAAGCTTGATTCATAAAGAATCTTGCAAGTTACCTACCGTAGCGCTGTTTGATGTTGACGCTAGAAGGATTTCCATTTGTCACTGTGAATATTAATAAATATCACTCTGAATGTTCTGGCAAGACCATAAAGATATTGCGTAGAAACCTGAAACGAGTTTGATTCAATTCAGAATCAAACCACTGTTGCTTTTCGGTTTACACATTTTCAATTCTAAAAGAATCTTACACATGACCTACCGCAGTGCTGTTAGATGTTAACACTAGAAGGATTTCCACTCATCATTGTGAATTCTGAATAGTATCACTCTGAGTGTTCTAGAAATATCGCAAGTATATAGCGTAGGACTCTCTTGATCGTCATCCGTGTGTCCTAAAGAGATTTGATTGATCTCTTGGCTCTAGACTCGATTTGTGCACTTTTAGTGGTTGGAGGATAGAGCAGATGCCACCTATTCAATATCAACTATCTCGAAGTGAGAAAGTAAATAGAAGTCGTGTTGATCTCCGTGACAATAAAACAAACTTCTTTTGAGAGAAGCCTGAGTAGCTAGGTAAGGGTTGTGCATAACATCACTGGGTCCATGATGTGTAGTATTCATGGTGTGTTGACCCGGTTTCTGCTAAGTTGTATGGAGGGCTTCTTTCTTTACACCTTTTATCCTTACATTTCTTTTCATTCTACAACCCCTTCAATGCTTACCAAGACATCATCAGTAGCACCTTGTTGTAATTGTTCCAGTGCTAGCATTAGTACTTAGTCGGCATTTAGCTACGTTCACATTCTACTCTATCTTTCCTAAGGACTTCTTATAATCTATTGGATTGTCTCTGGGAAGATCCCTCCGGTTCTGGTTGGATCATAGGACTTAAACCTAACCACCCTTTTGACACCAATAACGTCGTGAATTAAAGATGTTGTGGGTATTTGATCATAACCATTAGTGCTTGAGTCTTTAGATCACATTTTAATCACATTTTCTCCCCTATCTCTAATATATAAAATCGATGGATATTAGAGATACCAAATATGATTAAAATATATTTTGAAAAATAGTCTTGAAAAACTTTCAAGATAAAAATGTGTCAAACTTAGCATGAATTTGGAACGCTCTCCCTCAAAAATTGATCCAATGGAATTGTCATTACGAAAATATGATCCACATTAAACTTTTGAGGATAGACATTGTTGAACACACAATTATTGAAAAATTTTGAATATCATTGAGAAATTCTTGAAAAAATTGTGTTCAACGCTTTTTGAAAAATCAATTCTTTTTGGCGAAAAGGTTTTTCTAAAGCATAAACTTGAGTTCATAGACTTTGAATGTCTTGACGAATCCACTCAAGTGTAAGAAGATTTCTCTTCTTTTGCTGAGGGTAAGGGCACTAAAGCGTACACTCCCCCGTGAATATAGATCTGGGTTGCAATCTGAAAGTGATTACAAGCCATTGTGTTAAGCTCAAACGTTGAGTGTTTTGTGACAAGCTGATATGAGCAAAAAATCATATCAATTAATCAACAAATCACCCTAAAACACAAGAATAATACCTAAACTTTGTGCTATAAAGCGGAATTATGTGGTATGTTTTGTGTTTGTGTACAAATAGGTAAGAAGGATGCATTTTCAAGCAAACAAGAAGAAAATCAAGCTAATTTGGATGAAAAGACAAAGAAGGATCAAAAGTGACAAGTTATTTGAAGACAAAGGACCTATCTTGATAATCTGCCAAAGTTAAAGGATCAAAATTGTAAATTTGTCAAAGTCAAGATCAAAGTCAAACCTGGTCAACTATCAAGTCAATCAAGTCAAAGGGCTTAAATGTTTAAGAATGAAAGTGGAAGGACTGAAATTGTCAAAGAAATGAAGATTATAACTCAAAATATCAAACTGCCAAGTACAAGGACCATTTCTGCCATTTTTGGAAAGACATTTTGTGCTTGATCCGTGTGGAGAAGAATGGACCAATAAGGAGTCAAGAAAGAAGAAACTTGGATTGCCAGCTGGCCACTAGCAGCCACCAATCATTTATTAGCAAAATCCCAACAGTGCAGCGCACTACTTCCATTTTCCACCAACGAGAAGACGCCAGCCAATAATTACTTTTATCCAATATGGATAACAATCCGTGTGCTTCCCTCTCAGCAAATCAAAACGTGCCACGTGGCTTTCTTCTCTAACAAAATTACTAGGATCGGGATTAAGCTAGAGTTCGTTTCAGAAGATGATATAAACACCAAAGTTACTCAAAATCAAACAAGGAATTCATCCCAACAAATCAAAAATCCCCAATTGTGTTCATCATCTACAAATCACAATTAACTAACTGAGGACACGTGGAAGCTTGGGATTGGATGCAACACGTCACTCTCCCTCACCAACTCTCATCTGCACTCTATAAATACCCCTAGATAGCTGTCATTTCTTGTAATGTAGAAAAGTGTGAAAACACACACACTTTTTAGTTTTCTCTCAATTCAGTTAGTTTTAGCTTAACAACTCAAGAGACTGACAATCTCTTGAGTCTGTTATTAGTTGTAACCAATTTACCAGCTTTGTAACCACTTTTCCAATTCAATAAATAAAATTTCACCTTAATCTTCTTCATCTACTGTTCATTCCCTGCATCTGGTTACTCTGTTGCTGTTTTTAGCTTGTTATAATCACCATTCGATCATGATTAGCTAATTGAGAAGACATGTAGCTGTTGTTCCTGTTTTGTTCATTCCAGTTCAAGTTTGAGTAGATTTTGGAGAATTCAAGCTCATTAATGGTGATTTAGATGATGGTAGCTGTTGTTTAGTTTATGATTGATTGATTCTAGTGCTAAGGTGGTGGTTTAGCACTAGCTAGAAAGCTCAACGCTTCTCTACTCCCCAAAGGAGGCCTAAGCTAAAAGGTGTTGGTTTACTGAATTTTTGTTCCTCTCAAATGTTGTCTGCATGCTTAATTCCTAGATAAAACTTGTTTGAATGCATGATAAAGTGTGTTTAGCTGTTATTGAGTTGATGTTGATGTTTGAGTAGCTTATTTGTAGTCAAGCACTTGATCACTAGCTTTAATCTCATACGTGTTTGCTTAATATCAGTCACTTTTAGCTTATTAGATCGCTTAGAGTGTAAGTCTGTTTCATAGCTTGAATTTGGTTCTAGTTCATCACATTGTAGTCACTAAACTTATCCTGGTACTTGTTTTGATTCAGTTCAGCTTTTAGCTCAAATTTCCTTCACAAAAAGTTTAATAAGTTCACTTAACTAGTGTTTGGGAGTAGGATTTTATCTATGTGCATGTGTTAGTATTTGGCCAATTCTAGTTCTTTTTCAGTCATCTAGTCATTGCATAATGATTTCAGTCATTTTCAAGTCAAGTCTTTAGTCAAACAGGCAATTGGTAGTTTAAAAAGTTTGGGTCAGTTCTTGTTAAGTAAGTTTTCAGAAAGTAGTGATTTTCAAATCATTGGCATTTCTTTAATTTTGGATGAAATTCTTTCAAACAAGTTTCTAATCATCACTCAACATATGAAGTTTTAGTGTGTAGCTGGAATTTCTACAGTATCTAGTTTTGAGAAAGAAATAAGCATTTAAATAAGCACTTGAGCATTTGCCATTCTCTATGATAAAGTGTCATACTGTTTTCTTAATCTGGCATTTCTACTTCACAAACTTAGCAATTTTCTTTCATAAATCTCTTTAGAAAGTGCTCCTTGTTAAGTTTTGAAAGTTTCAGCTTTTTGGAAATTTTGGTCAACGAAAGTCAAATAAGCACTCTTTGAGCTTAATTTCAATTTCTAAATTCATTACTTGATAATTTTTGGAAAGGAAAGACATTCCCTGCTTCTTTTGAGCTGATGGTTAAGTTTTTGTAAGAAAATTAGGTTGTGCACGTTTGGCTTATTAGATAGCTTAACTTGGGCTTATTAGAAATAGCTTATTTGAGTTCTACTTAGTTTCATCTTAATTCCTCTTAAAGGTCTAGCTAAAATAGAATTTTAAGACTTTTGCAATTTGTTTGAGCTTATTTGGTTGAGATTTGATCTTATACGAGCTTATCAAAGTTCCTAGCCCGTTTTTGGTTAAAAGTTGTTAGAAATTGCACTTAGGTCCTTTGGATTTGAAGCTGTTCTCATTTGTAGCTAATTTCCCACTTAATTAGGTTTTGCATAAAATCAGTCCTATTAGTTTTGAAACTTTACAAAAGTGGTTAGTCAGTTTTACTAGTTTGTTAAAGTTGGTTACTTGTTAGTTACATTTACACAGTTAGTCCTTATTGTTGACTGATTTTGCACTTCTAGCCCTTAGAATTTTAGAATTTACATTTCAAGCACTTTAATTTTCAGAATTTACATTTTAGCCCCTTACTTTCATAGATTTACATTTTGTCTTTACTTGAATAATAAATTTGGTAATTGGCAATTTGTTTTACGGTTATGTAGTTAATATTTTCCATTTTTACTTGATTGTTGAATTAGACGTAGAATATCCAAATACCTTTACCAACCAAAAACAATCATAAACCCGATCTTGTTAGGACTTTCAATTTTTTAAGAACTGAGAAAACGAACTTCAATTATACACAATTTCAAATGGCGCCGCTGCCGGTTCTTTGACTTTACGAGAGACTATCAATTGACGGTTTTCATTGGTTTTTGGGATTCGTTCACCTAGTGAACGTTATTTTTACGTATCATAAATAAAAAATAATAAAAAATCAAAAATATAAAAATACATAAAAACTAAAAAATTAACAAAACAATTCTTTCCTAAAGAATTGACCAAACAAATTAAAAAAAATCCAAAAAGCAATCTTTTTCCTAAGAGATTGCACCCAAAAATATATATTATTGGATTCTCTCAGTTTTTATGTACATATAGTATTTTCTCTTAAAAACTCATAAATACAAAATATTTTCCATATACTATTATAAGTAAATACGTATACGTATAAGAACAACCAATTCACATATTCTCCATAAGTATTGCCAAGGCAATACACCGTGTTGAGGGGCGTTCCGGTCCTTGACACGTGTATCGATCAAACAAAATAAAGCAAGAATAGATAAATACTTCCAATAAGCAACAATTCGAAGAATACAAACAATTAAGTGAACAGAAAGGCGATGCTATAACATGCCATCTAAGGGTCAATAGGTACTTAAGTGCTTCGCGCCACCTAACCCCCCGTTCACGTTGAGTATTCTAAGAAGGAAGGCTTCATTGGGGGTCTTGCACCCAAGTAGTACATACATATATTATTATTTTCTTGTGGATATTTCATATTGAAACTCGAAGGGGATAATCCTTTTCTCTTCAAAGTCACATGAGAGCTTTTCTCTCATTCCTCGTATTGAGTTGCATGCTCACTCGCGGGCATGCACAAATACCGATTGGTGTACAACCCCTTCCTCCAAAAAGGAAGAAAAAGAGAAAGAGTAGGAACACCACCGTCCATCAAGCCGATCACGAGAATCGTGCTTTGATTCATCCACAACAAGAAGCCATGGCCGGAGTTGATACTCGTTCTTTGATGGAGCAATTGCAATCCAATGTTCACGGATATGCCGATGCTATCAAGATACCCGATATTCCAGCAAACACATTTGAGCTAAAAACATCCATGATTAACTTGGTTTCAAACACACCTTTTTATGGGAACAAGAATGATAATCCTCATGATCACCTTAAAAGATTTCTTGCTCTTTGTAACACCATTAAGTAAAATGGAGTTCCCCATGATGCCATTAAGTTGATATTGGTGCAATTTTCACTAGAGGGTCCGGCTAAGCATTGGTTAGATACACAACCACCCGAGAGTATTACCACATGGGATGGTTTCACTACCAAGTTTTTGAACAAGTTCTTTCCCCCATCTAAGACCACGACTTTGAGGAACTTAATTATAGGCTTTCAACAAAAACCTAGTCAAACCTTTAGTGATGTTTGGGAGGAGTAGAAAGAGTTATTGAGGAGATTCCCTAACCATGGATTGGATGAAGTTCACCAAATCAATACTTTCTACAATGGTCTTAAACCTCATCACCAAGACTCACTCAATGCTTCCGCGGGAGGAAATATTCTTCTTAAATCCATTCAAGAGGCTTGGGATATTATTGAGACCAAAGCAATGGTACAAACAAACACTCAATTTGAAGAAAGGGTTCATGTTATCCAAAACAATGCTCAAACACCTTGTGATAACCAATTCCTCAAGAGTCACCAAGTGATAATTCAAAAGATAGATAGGGATCATGAGATGAGTTTTAAGGCACATCAAGAATTGATCCAAGCTATTAAGAGCCTTTCATTGAACAATTCTACAAATGATGTGCATGTCATTACCCTTTCATGTGAGACTTGTGGAGGTCCTCATTCCTATCAACAATGTGATAAGGTGCAAAGCTATCAAGGAGAATGTTATGCTTATCAAGAGGAACATCGTGAACATTCCAAGCCAAATATCAATCCCAATAACCTTTCTTACAAGTCTCAAAATTACCTTACTCCACTGGGATTCCCACCCCAACCACCCACCCAACTTCAACAAAATCCTCCTCAATTGTTACAAAGGAATCAAGGTCCAAGACCACATTACCAAGGGAATAACTACAAGGCACCTAACAATTTTCAACATCAAGGAAATAACATTTATCCACCACATCAAGGATTTAATCAACCACTTCTACCTTTCCCAAATCAAGGATATTCTCAAATTCCCAATCAAGGTTACCCTCAATTTCAAAATCAAGGATATGGGCTACAAGAGACTCATGAGTATGTTGAGAAGAGAATTCGTGAAAGTGAAAAGAGAATGAATGACCAAATGAAACTTGCAATGGATGCACAAACCAATAGGCTTTTAATGGCATTCAATCAAAGACCACAAGGAGCTTTACCATCTAACACACAAGCAAACCCAAGGGCAAATGTCAATGCTATTACAACAAAAAGTGGAAAGTCAACAAAGGATCCTTCACCTCCTAAACCTCCTATTGTTAAACCCACTTTTGTTCCTCCATGTGACAAGCCTTCTACATCTACTTCACCACCTCAAAATGCTCCTATTAAATCAAACACACCTTCTCAACCTATTCCTACTTCTCCTTTACCTTCCACAACTCCCAATGAAGAAGCTATCAAAGACAAATCTTCCACTACAACACCTACACCTAAACCAACTCTTCCTTATCCTTAAAGATTGAAAAAGGACAAGTTATAGAACAAGGATGATATCCAAGTCTCAAATTTCTTAAGGATGTTCAAGCAACTTAACATAAACATCTCCTTTACGGAAGCTCTTGCTTACATGCCAAAATTTGCTAAGATGTTCAAGGATTTACTCTCCAACAAGGAAAAATTGGTTGATTTGCCCAACACATCCCTTAATGAAAATTGTTCTGCCGTGTTACTTAAAACCTTACCAACAAAACTTGGAGATCCGGGGCGCTTCTTGATACCTTGTAATTTTCCCGGTGTGGAAAATTGCATGGCTTTGGCGGATCTAGGGGCAAGCAATAACCTCATGCCTTTATCGGTTTGGAAAAAACTCTCTCTTCCCGAGCTCACTCCCACTAGGATGACACTTGAATTAGCCAACCGAACCATAGCTTACCCCGTAGGTATCACGAAGGATGTGTTTGTAGGTGTGGATAAGTTTACATTTCCGGCCGACTTTGTAGTGGTTGATTATGACATGGATCCTAGAGTTCCTTTGATTGTTGGTAGACCTTTTTTGAGAACGGGTCGTACCTTGATAGATGTGGCGGAGGGAGAACTAATTATGAGATTAGATAATGAAAAAGTGGTGTTTAAGTTAGGGAAAGTTTGTGATAAGAAAGAGGTTAAGGAGTCTAAACCTTGTGAGACTATTAACATAGTTGATGTGCTAGATGAGGTGTGTGATGAGCACTTTCATGATGCTTGCAAGAGTACTAGTGAGGATATGCCCCATGTTGAAACCGTGGCCTTAATTGCTCCCTCCTTAACACCTTTTGGAGAGAGTGATTTCCTCTTGGAGGAATTTGAGTCCAACTTTCTTGGTGATGATGATTCTCCCATCAATTGGGAAGAAGATATTCTTACCATCCAAAAGTTGCTCAATGAGGACCCTATTCCTTCCCCCATTCCACAAGAAGTTACCAATGATGATTCTTCCATAGTAAAACCTTCCATAGAGAGTCAACCTTCAATTGAACTTAAGGACCTTCCATCCCACCTAGAGTATGCTTTCTTAGAGGGCAAAGACCAATTACCCGTGATCATTGCTAAAGAGTTGAAAGAGGATGAGAAGGAGTGTTGTCCCATATATTAGTGATTGATTAAACAATGAAGAAAGAAAGAAAATAGATGAAGAAGAGATGAATTCCTAGAGAGAGAAAGTAGTGAGAGAAAGTAGAGAGGAGGAGAGGATTAACTTGGTGAGATTAGATTAGAGAAAAGATTTGTTTCAAAATGACCATCCACCCTCCTAACATGCTAGGAGGGTAGTATATATAGTCCACCCACATGCGGGCTTTAATGGACTATATATTGGGTCGGGCTTGTCTTTTGGACTTTAATTAGTTTAAATCCAAGCCCGTGAACTACGACTAAATAACTACTTATTACAACGTTCTAATAAATATTACAATAGAAACCTATGACCGAACATTCTTGTTTGACTCAATATTTTGAGGCTAACAATCTCCCCCAATGTGAGGTCATTCCTCTTTGATATTTGGATTCCAATGGAGATTTATGAATTTCGTCATAAATGAGTCTTGAGCGTGTAACAGTAGTTTTGTTCCTTCATGCTGTGATCTTTGAGCCTTTGTCGTTGTCTTTCGACTTTGTCTTTAAGTCTTGAGATCTTCAAATCATTCTTGACTTGTCTTTGCCATCTTGTGATCTTGTGTCTTTATCCACATGCTCACACTATCAATTGTTGGATAAGTCTTTGGGCATGAATATGTGGTTGTGAATCTTTGATTTTGCTGAGTACACCGTGACGCCACCTTCTCGAGACAAAACATAGACACGGACTGAATGGCTTTGACATTCGTCCTAAATCGGTAGCGTTTTACCTCCGGTCGGTGAAGACCGTTATACGATATTAAATATCGTACCTGTGATCAGGTAGATTCAATTAAGAATCTCCTTGAAAGGGTTTCGCGGCAGTACTAGTCGTTCTCTTTACTCGACCGTCTCAAAGCAAGACTGCGAACATAAAGAGTGAATCAATTGGATAAATATCCGCTTGATTAAAATCGTCAATTCAAATTCTTGGAACAAGTTTGATTCATTAAGAATCTTACCATTGTTGCTTTCCAGTTGACACAAGTTCGATTCATAAGAATCTCACAAGTTACCTACCGTAGCGTTGTTTGATGTTGACGCTAGAAGGATTTCCATTCGTCACTGTGAATATTAATAAATATCACTCTGAATGTTCTGGCAAGACCATAAAGATATTGCGTAGAAACCTAAAACGAGTTTGAATCAATTCAGAATCAAACCACTGTTGCTTTTCAGTTTTACATATGTTCAATTCATAAAGAATCTTGCATATGACCTACCGCAGTGCTGTTTGATGTTAACACTGGAAGGGTTTCCACTCATCGTTGTGAATACTAAGTAGTATCACTCTGAGTGTTCTAGCAATATCGCAAGGATATAGCGTAGGACTCTCTTGATCTTCATCCGTTTGTCCTAACGATATTTGATTGATCTCTTGGCTCTAGACTCGATTTGTGCACTTTTAGTGGTCGGAGGCTGGAGCAGATGCCACCCATTCAATATCAACAATCTCGGAGTGAGAAAGTCAATAGAAGTCATGTTGATCTCCGTGACAATAAAACAAACTTCTTTTGAGAGAAGTCTGAGTAGCTAGGAAAGGGTTGTGCTTCACATCACTGGGTCCATGATGAGTTTGTCTTCATGATGAGTTGACCCGGTTTCTGCCTAAGTTGTATGGAGGGCTTCTTTCTTTACACCCTTTATCCTTATATTTCTTTTTCATTCTTCAACCCCTTCAATGCTTACCAAGACATCATTACTAACACCTTGTTGTGATTGTTCCAGTGCTAGCATCAGTACTTAGTCGGCATTCAGCTACGTTCACATTCTACTCCATCTTTCCTAAGGACTTCTAATAATCTATTGGATTGTCCCTGGGAAGATCCCTCCGGTTCTGGTTGGATCATAGGACTTAAACCTAACCACCCTTTTGACACCAATAACGTCGTGAATTAAAGATGTTGTGGGTATTTGATCGTAACCATGAAAACCACTTTAAATTTTAACAAAGTGTTTGAAAAACATTTAACACCTTGCTAGTTTTGTCATTTCAGAAATGCTCCCCCTTCACATATGCATCGATAATCGAAAGTGTTTCGCACATGTGGGTAAGAGTTAAAGTGCTTGAGTCTTATAGATCACATTTTAATCACATTTTCTCCCCCTATCTCTAATATATAAAATCTTTTGATATTAGAGATACCAAATTTGATTAAAATATATTTTGAAAAATAGTCTTGAAAATCTTCGGGAGAAAGATGTGTTAATCTTTTGCATGAAGTTGAATTGCTCCCCCTCAAAAATTGATCCAATGGAATTCTCATTACGAGGATTTGATCCACATTAAACTTTTGAGGATAGGAGTTGTTGAACACACAATTTTTGAAAGATTTTGAATATCATTGAGAAATTCTTGAAAAAATTGTGTTCAACGCTTTTTGAAAAATCAATTCTTTTTTGACGAAAAGGTTTTTCTAAAGCATAAACTTGAGTTCATAGACTTTGAATGTCTTGACGAATCCACTCAAGTGTAAGAAGATTTAACTTCTTTTGCTAAGGGTAAGAGTACAAAAGCGTACACTCCCCCGTGAATTTAGATCCGGGTTGCAATCTGAAAGTGATTACAAGCCATTGTGTTGAGCTCAAAACGTTGAATGTTTTGTGAGAAGCTCAACCCAAGATAGATTGCTCTACCCGTTGTTGGAAATATTGTCCAAAATAGGCAATTTCCTTTTGAAAAGATAGAAATGACATGTTTTGAAAAATATTTACAACTTTCAGTCGAGCTTTATGTACACACCTGTGTCGTTATTGAGCGACATTTCTAGGTACATCCATATTATCGATACTGAAAGACATGTCGAGAAGAATATTTTTGGATTATCAAAGATTTTTTACTTTTGTATTTTGCTTTTTGATTAATATTTACAGGTAGATGTTTGATAGATGAATCAAGCAGGCTTCTTTGCCAGAACCTCCAGTTCTGCTGGAGTCAAACATCTCATACCAATTTGCCTAACTAGATACGCAAACCTCTCTTTCGAAAGAGCTTTTGTAAACAAGTCAGATAATTGGTAATCAGTTCCAACAAAGTATAATTCAACAATACCTCTTTCAACTTGTTCCTTAATGAAGTGATATCTGACATCAATGTGCTTCGTGCGGGAATGCTGAACCGGATTGCAGGAGATGGCTATGGCTGACTTTGAGTCACATTACATAGGTACTTTATCAAAATGGAATCCATAATCCGTGAGTTTTGTTCACATCCAAAGAACTTGAGCACAACACGCAGATAGAGACACATACTCCGCTTCGGCTGATGAAAGTGACGTGCAATCCTGCTTCTTGGAAGACCATCCCACAAGCTTATCTTGTCCTAGAAATTGTGCACCACCAGAAGTACTTTTACGTGTATCAAGACACCCTGCATGATCAGAATCTGAATAGGCCGTTAGAAAGAAACCGGTTTCCCTCGGATACCAGAGTCCCATGTGAATGGTATTCTTAAGGTACCAAAAGATCCGTTTAACCTCCTTGAGGTGCTTTTCAGTGGGTCGTGCTTGATATCGTGCACAATAACATGTAGCATGATGAATATCAGGTCTGCTTGCTGTCAAGTACATGAGGGACCCGATCATGGAACGATATCTCGTTTGATCTATGGGTAATCCCTCCAAATCAGCATCTAGGGATGTGGTTGATAATGGTGTCCCAACGGGGTCACATGATGTCATACCATGCTTTTTGATTATCTCTTGACAATACTTAGCTTGGTTAATGAAGATACCACTTGGGGATTGGTGAACTTGAATTCCTAGAAAGAATTTTAGTTCGCCCATCATAGACATTTCAAATCTGTTGTGCATTACTTTTTCAAACCATTTTGAAAGTTTTGGGTTTGTAGACCCGAAAATAATGTCATCAACATAAATTTGCACAAGCAGAATGTCATCCCCATATTTATAAGTGAACAAAGTTAAATCAATGGAACCTTTTGAGAAACCTTTGGAGACCAGAAATTTTGAGAGCTCGTCGTACCACGCCCTTGGAGCTTGCTTGAGTCCATATAGTGCTTTGTGGAGACGATACACCTTGTCAGGATAATGAGGATTGACGAATCCTTCCGGCTGCGTGACATAAACTTCTTCCTTCAAAGGACCGTTAAGAAACGCCGTCTTTACGTCTATTTGGTAGACAATGAATCCCTTATGTGCAACATAAGCAAGAAAAATCCTGACCGCTTCCATTCTAGCTACTGGTGCAAATGATTCTTCAAAATCAATACCCTCTTTCTGTCCATACCCTTTAGCCACTAGCCTAGATTTATTCTTGATGATCGTGTTCTCTTCATCCATCTTGTTTTTCCAGATCCATCGAAGATTTAATGGTGTTACATCGTATGGTCTGTCAACAAGTTCCAAGACTTTAAGTCTTTCAAATTGTTGAAGTTCATCCGTCATCGATTCAATCCAAGCATGATCAGCTAATGCTTCTTTGATGTTTTTCGGTTCAGCTGAACTCACGGCGAGTGCGAACATACAAACATCAACATCGGTGTTAAGCTGTCGTCTTGTGCGAACGGGCTGTGAAGGGTTTCCAATTACATGAACCAAAGGATGATCTCTAGTCCAATGATGTGTTGAAGGATGTCGTTGATAGAACATATGCATATTTGACGGATCAACATGACGAGTAGAAGACTCTCCAGTTTCGTGTACTGGTGTACCGAATGGGTTGATAAATTCGTCTTCGTCAGATAATGCATTGTCTGCTTGATTTGTGTTCTCTGGAGCAATGACAGTAGTTGTGGATGTTGTAGGATCGATTGTTGAAGTGATATTCTGAGGAGGTAAATCTGCAGCAACCCGTGTTGATGTAGATGAAGTTGTATCCGGTTGTTGACGATGATCGGTATCATCATTCATATCATGAGTGACAGCGGAAGACTTCGATACAACTTGTTTCTTCCCCGTGAAATATTCATCATACATTGGTCCATATAACATTTCCAACTCTTCAATGGTCGTGTCGACTGTCATATCAGCTCTAGGAACGTTTTTTGGAACCAGCGTTGAACTTGACGGTTCATTGCTGTGGTCTTGAGTTCCGAGTTCCGTGCGGTTGTGAACGGAAGTCGTTTGTCGTTGTGGGTCGGGACTTAAACTATTTTGTTCAAGTGCCATTTCTTGTAATTCATCAAATCGAATGTGAATGGTCTCGACAATCAATTTTGTTCTCTTGTTGTATACTCTATATCCCTTTGACTGAGTTGCATATCCCACAAGAATACATGCATCACCTTTCTCTTTCATCTTGTCCAAATTTTCACCATCTCGAAACAAGTACATCCAAAAACATGAAGGTGTTTGAGTGAAGGTTTTCGATCATGAATTATGTGATATGGTGTCTTTTCGTGTCGTGGGATAATTAAGGAACGGTTTTGTGTGTAGCATGCGGTTGACACGGCTTCGGCCCAAAAATATAGTGGAAGTTTTGAAGCGGATAATAATGTTCGGGCAGCTTCAACCAAAGTACGATTTCGTCTTTCAACAACGCCGTTTTGTTCGGGTGTTCGAGCAATAGATGTTTCATGTTCAATCCCTTCGGCTTCAAAATACTTTCTCAGATTTGAATTCAAAAATTCTGTACCTCTGTCAGTACGAACCACTTTAACTTGAGCCTGAAGACCACGTTGTATCAATTTAAGGAAATTGATGAGAACGTCGGGTGTTTCATCCTTGGACCTCAAGAAGTGAGTCCATGTGTACCTTGAGTAATCATCGACTATTACAAGAATATATTTCTTTCCATTGATACTCTGAACACGCATGGGACCACACAGATCCATGTGAAGAAGATCTAACCGTCCTTTAGAGCTTGGTGTGGTCTTTGTTTTGAAGCTACTTCGTTTAGCTTTACAAAGTTCATAAGAAGAACAAAGATGATCTTTGATGAATTTCAAGCTTGGAAGGCCTCTCACAATATCTTTCTTGGAAAGCAAGTTAATGGTATCAAAGTTGAGATGAGAAAGTCGTTGATGCCATAACCATGCTTGAGTCGATGAAGCTTTAGCCATGAAGCAAATTGGAGTTGATGAAGTTGTGTCTTGTAGTGAAATTGTGTAAAGATCAGTACCCCGTGTACCGGTAAGTAAGTCATTCCCATCATAATCACGAACAAAACATGTCTTCTTTCTGAAAGCAACCTCCAAATCCGCATCACAGAATTGACCAACCGAGAAAAGATTGTGATTGAGCCCTTCGACGTAGTATACCCTTTTAACCATGATATTCCCCTGAACTAAATCTCCATATCCTAGGATCGGTGCAAATTGATCATTTCCGAATCGGACCGTACCTAGGAACTTCTCCACGAAGTTAATTAGAAGCTTGAGATTCCCCGTCATGTGCTTCGTGCATCCGGAGTCCATTATGAAGAGAATTATTTGTATCACCTGCAGAAGAGTTAGAACACGATGGAGCATTTGCTAAGTTGGATACCACAGTAGTTGTGATAGTAGAATCATTAATGTCCTTATCAACATTTAAAGGCAAACTAACACTCGTTTTCACATTTTCTGTCCTAACTTTAGGCATCCATTTATATCCGGGAGGACATTGATTAGCAAACCACCATTTCCAAGACTTATTGGCAGACTCATATAATTCCTTAATTTTGCTTCTAGGATTCTTAGTGGTGGAGTCTGATGCATTACTTTTCTTAGTGGGGGTTGCACCAGGATGGTTCACTTTGCGTTTGGGTTTACTAGCTCTAATAGGCATCGCAACTTGCTTCTTAGTTCTAGTATCTACGCCTTTGACTTTATTCATAGCACACATAGAATGATTAGCATTAGCACACTTGCCACATTTGACACAAACAAATTTCACATTCATAGCATTCAAATCGTCATTACATGCGATAACAGACTTTTTATTCTTAAAAACATTCAAATTCCTAGGGTGTTCTTCTACTTGCTTCATCTTCCCTTGATTCTTGTGTTTCCAGACCTTATCATTCACTTGAGTGCTCTTAAGCTGAGGCCGGCTAACACTAGTAGTGGAGACTATTCTTGTAGTAGAAGACACACGAATATTAGTGTTTCTAGAAGTCTGAGGCGAGTGAGTATCTTTGTTTGTGGGCTTAGTGGGCATTCTATACATCCCTGGTTTAATCACATTATTGTGCTTAACGCTTGGTGCTACAGGATTCCTTATGGGTTGAGCTTGTGGTAACCTTTCCTTTCCATCCATCGTGGGGGCAAACACAGGTTTTGCAAACGAGGAATTAGATAAAGCAGATAGTTTTCCCAAGATAGAGGATCTATTCTCTTTAGAGGCATTGGGTTTCTAACAACATTTTTCTTAATGATAGGTTCCACAATTTTCCCACCCATTTTAGAAATGAGTTTCTACAACTCTGCTATCGCTCTGTCCCTGTCTTGTAACTGAGCTTTCAACCCTTTAATTTCCAAATTATGTTCATTCATTTCTCGAAATGTTTGGGAAAGTTTTTCTTGAAATTTATTATCGTGTGGAAAACTACCAACGTCTTTTTGCAAAGCAAGTTCAAGTGAATGACAATGTTTTTGAAGGAAATTATTTTTGTGTTGAAGTAACTCAAAAGCCTTTTTGTCAACATTTTCTTTACGTTTTGAAAGCTCAATTTCAAGACGTTCATATTCTTTGCTTTTATCAAGATATTGGCATGCAACTTCAGAATATTCATCAATATCAGCACAAGATGTAAAATAAGCACACATAACATCTTTAGAAACGCATTCTTGCAAGAGTAAATCATATTCATCTGAGAAATCAGACTTCTCCATTTGAAGATCATCAATGTGTTTCTCAATAGATTCAACATATTTTAAATCATCAAACATTTCAGTCCGAATGAACTCCTCAAGTTGAAGAACAGTTTCTTTAATCAACGCCGTGTTAGGAATTAAGAGTTCTTTCACAAGCAAGGTAATATCTTGAGGAATCGGACGTGTCCACTCAGCATTTTCATGTTTTGCCCAGTCTCTTTCAACAATAGATTTAACATTATCTATGTGGTGTTTAAGAATACCTAAGTTTTTCCTACTCTTGCTTTTAGATTCATCTAGAGGGAGGTAGTTTATGTATTTGTAAACATTAGATTTCTTAGGGGCAAATGCTTTCTTCCATTGAATTCTCTTTTGTTTGCATTCTACGAACACTTCCTCACGAGTTTTCTGAGTTTGTTTGTTGAACATGCCATAAAGACTATTCTCATAAGCATAATTATAAGATTTCACAAACTCCTTATTAACAAGTGGTTGACTATCATCGTCCCAAAGGGCAGTCTCTTCACTATCGGCACTTACCGGCATGCAATCAAGATCGGTCCTTTCAGTCTCATCAAGATAGAGACACGGGTTCGCAGCTTGAGCTTTGGCAAGGTACTCAGGACTTTCAAAGCTAGCTTGACCTTTAAACATCGATGGAGGTGCTAGCATTCTTACGGATTGAATAGAATCATGCGTTTTATAAACAACGTTCTTCAAAAAGTCGACTTGTGCTTCTAGTTTCGTAACTTTTTCGGTTTCTTTATCATATCTACTTTTGAAGTCTTGTTTTAACGCATCTACCTCTTGTTTCTTATCCTCAAGAATTTTAGCAGAATCTGTAGTGGTCATAGAGAGCTTTTGTTCAAGTTCATTAACTTTGGTATTGGCAAGGTACGATTTTTAACGTTCATCCATTAAGAAAACATTATATTGACGCTTCTCTTTGGCTAATAACTCAAGAGTGGTATTATATTTGTTTTCAAAATCGTCCTTTTGACTTTTTAACGCACTTCCCTTGTACCCCTCAAGCTCTTTGGTTTTCTGAAGGAGCTCATCTCTATAGCTTTCAGTCATCTCAGTAGATTTGATAAGAGCAGCTTTACATTCTTCGAAACTTTGAGTGAGCGTAGCGTTTGCCTTCTTTAATTGCTTTTGACTCTTTTTATTTTCAGTGACATCTTTTTGTAAAGTAGCAATTAAATTAGCAAGCGCAATACGTTCCTCTTCATGATATTCATTTGCATGTTTATCATCCTCAGACTCATTATTGCACATGTCTGATGAATCGGGTGTGGTATTGCTATCAACCGTTTCCATCATACACGTGTCATTAATGGCATTGGGTAGATCACTATGCTCAGGAATATCGCCAAACACATTATATTCATCAGCAGTGTGTACCTTATCGATTGGCTCAGTGTCAAAGATAGGGCCATTGTCATCTTCAGTGACTTTGAGAACTTCTTCAACCTTTGCCATGTACGAGTAATGTGCATCAAGCTCTTGATCAGAATCTTCATCATCAGTATCATCAAGCATGGCTCCTTCCTCAGCTGACAATTTAACCCCTGCTTCCATCTTTTTGCATAGCAACATCTTTTCCTTGTGATAGCTGGAGTCTCTAACCCTTTTCGGCTTCCTGCATTCCTTTGCCATATGCCCATAACCTTGGCTATTAAAACATTGAATCCCGCTCTGCTGAACCACTTGACTTCCAACCGTTTCCCTATTCCCAGTAGCAGCAGCAATCCTCTGAGTATCATACTTTGCAGTTTGCCGATCATTTCTTGCAGAACCCTCAACATGCGTTGGATTATGTCGATCATACCTAGAAGGACTTTCACCACGTCGACGTGTGTCATACCTTGGAGGACTCGCAACATATCGGTTCTTGGTGTTAGATGATGTGCGAAGATTGTTGTTGGTGGGTTTGTAGATTTTCTTGTAAGTCTTCATTATGTAAGCAATTTGTTGTTTTATCTCTCGGTTCTTTTGAGCTTGGTCTTCATCACTATCTTCTTCAGATGAGGACTCAGATGGTGGTGATGGTGCTCTTGACGCTTTACCTTGAGATTTTGTGGAAGATGAAGACTTAGATGATGTGGAATATCATGGTGAGGATGATGTATTGGAGTATGGCTTAGGAGCACGAGAGTGAGGATCTTGAACATGTTGAGTGGTAGTCAGTAAAGCAAGTGGATTAGCCATCTTGGCTACACGTTCAACTCGAATCTCATTTGCTTCATTCTGAAATTGCTTCAAGATGTCAAAGAGTCGATGATATGAGACCTCGTCTAACTTTTCTTGTTGTTTCACCAAAGTGACGAACCGTGTCCACTCGGGTTGAAGTTGTTGAAGAAATTGAACATTGACTTGCATGGTGGAGACTTGCAGATTATTTCTTGTCATGTCATTCATCTCTTATAAAACCTGGAGTATTAAGAGTCAATTGATTCTCCATCCCTTGAAGTAAACTTGCCAAAATTCCAAAACAAGTTTGTTTTGACATCTTGTTTGTTGAGTGATTCTCCTTGTTGCAAGCGTTCAATAGCAGTCCACATTTCATGTGCTGTCGGGCATGCATCAACCGTGGAGTAAATATCATCTCTAATCCCACTTAAAACCATATAGATGGCTTCCTTCTCCGCATCATGCCAAGCACAATTTTCAGGTGTGAGATCAGCTCTTGTTTCATCACGTTCACTTGCAGGTATTGGATCAGTAGTATCTGTGGCTGCTCTTGGAGGAACTGAGATCTTCTTAAATATATATGGTCCATGAGTAATACATTTCCTCAAGGCATCACCATTAGGTCTTGTATCAAGATATCGTATGAAACGTGATTGCCATTGAGCATACCGACCAGATACAAGCATTGGTGGTCTCTCTTTGTTACCCGCCACCATTATGTTGTTGTTCGTCACACGATATTCGGCAGTAGAATCCATCTCAATATTCTCTAAAATGATGAAGTGAATATGGATCTTAAGTAGATTTGTTGTGATTGTTGTTGTGGTTTAAATTCCGAAAATTGCAATTTTTCTCCAGTCTGACAATAAATTCTCCAGTCCGACAAAAACGGTAGACCAAAAAATTTTGTATCGCCAAATTTTGAAATTGAGCTAGAAATGTTCTAAAACTAGTATGGAAAAAATTTGAATTTACTTGACGGAAAATTTTTAACTTTTTTTTTTTTTGATCTTCGTGGAAACGATATTCCGAAACTAGTGTAGATGGTGGCTAAGTCTAAAAAATACTCAAACAAAATTTAGCAAAACACATCATCGGAATGTCCCCTAATCGGAATGTCCAATCGGAATGTCTAATCGGAATGTCCAATCGGAATGTCTAATCGGAATGTTTAATCGGAATACCTTCATCGGAATGTCTAATCGGAATGATGATCGGAACGACCTTGTCGGAATACCAAATCGGAATGATGATCGGAAAGACCTTGTCGGAATACCTAATCGAAATGATGATCGGAAAGACTGGTCGGAATACCAAATCGGAATGATGATCGGAAAGCTGGTCAGAATGTTGAAACCCTTTTCCGATGCTACTGATCGGAATCCCAATCGGAATCTATAATCCCTTTTCCGATTACACCAATCGGAATAATAGTGCTGTTACGAGATTTTGAATTAAAAAGATGAATTTTTCGACAAGAAATCCGCGATTTTAACCAACCAAATGCGACCAAATCCCTACCACAACTATGTAGAAGATTTATATCACGATTTAGAGCATCGAAAACACAAAAAGAATCTTGAATTCGAGATGATTATAAGAGAAAATCACACGAACCAAGTAAAATGAACAACGAATCACAAAACTACCCCATGGCGATTGATACCAAATGTTGTCCCATATATTAGTGATTGATTAAACAATGAAGAAAGAAAGAAAATAGATGAAGAAGAGATGAATTCCTAGAGAGAGAAAGTAGTGAGAGAAAGTAGAGAGGAGGAGAGGATTAACTTGGTGAGATTAAATTAGAGAAAAGATTTGTTACAAAATGACCATCCACCCTCCTAACATGCTAGGAGGGTAGTATATATAGTCCACCCACATGCGGGCTTTAATGGACTATATATTGGGCCGGGCTTGTCTTTTGCACTTTAATTAGTTTAAATCCAAGCCCGTGAACTACGACTAAATAACTACTTATTACAACGTTCTAATAAATATTACAATAGAAACCTATGACCGAACATTCTTGTTTGACTCAATATTTTGAGGCTAACAAGGAGAAACTCATTGAAGTCCTTAAGAAACACAAGAAAGCCTTAGCATGGAAAATATCCGACATAAGGGGAATTGATCCACATTTTTGTACACACAAAATCCTTATGGAGGATGATTACAAACCTGCCATTCAAAGTCAACGAAGGGTTAACCCAAAAATCCATGAGGTCATTAAAAAGGAAGTGATCAAACTCCTTGATGCGGGCATGATTCCGACTCTCCATGGGTTAGCCCGGTACATTGTCTTCCAAAAAAGGGTGAAATCACCGTAGTACCTAATGAGAACAATGAGCTTATTCCTACGAGACTTGTTACCGGTTGGAGAGTTTGTATTAACTATAGGAATCTCAATTAGAGTACTAGGAAAAACCACTTCCCGTTACCTTTTATGGACCAAATGCTTGAACTCTTAGCGGGAAATGAGTACTATTGCTTTCTTGATGGCTTTTCGGGTTATTTCCAAATACCCATTGACCCTAAGGATCAAGAAAAGACCACATTCACTTGACCCTACGGTACATTTGCTTACAAGAGGATGCCTTTTGGCTTATGTAATGCACCAGGGACGTTTCAAAGGTGCATGATGGCAATTTTCCATGATATGATAGAGCAAACAACGGAGGTTTTCATGGATGACTTTTCCGTCTTTGGAGATTCATTTACCTCATGTCTCACCAATTTAGAACGAACGCTTAAGCGTTGTGAGGAAACACGTTTAATTCTTAATTGGGAGAAATGTCACTTTATGGTGAAAGAGGGAATTGTTTTGGGACACAAAATATCCAATAAGGGGTTAGAAGTGGATTGAGCTAAAATTGATGTGATTGCTAAGCTTCCCCCACCCACTACGGTTAAAGGTGTAAGGAGTTTCTTAGGTCATGTGGGGTTTTATAGGCGCTTCATAGAAGATATTTCTAAGATAGCTAGACCGATGACTCACCTCTTGGAAAAAGAGGCTCCTTTCATTTTCAACCAAGAGTGTTTGGAATCTTTTGAGACTCTTAAGGAGAAATTGACAAAGGCTCCCGTTTTGGTTTCTCCAAATTAGGAATTACCTTTTGAGCTTATGTGTGATGCCAGTGATTATGCGGTGGGGGCCGTCTTAGGACAACGAGTGAATAAGCATTTTCAACCTATACACTATGCGAGTAAAACCATGACCGGTGCACAACTTCATTATACTACCACAGAAAAAGAGTTGCTTGCTATAGTCTATGATTTTGAGAAATTTAGACCATACCTTGTGCTATCCAAAACCATAGTGTATACGGATCATTCCACTCTCAAGTGTCTCATGACAAAGCAAGATTCTAAGCCTAGGCTTTTGAGATGGGTTTTGTTGCTTCAAGAGTTTAAGATAGAAATTCGAGATAAGAAAGGAGCCGAGAATTTAGCGGCGAATCACTTGAGTAGACTTGAGCATCCTTTTCAAGGAGATTTTCCTAATAAAGAAATCAATGAATCCTTTCAATTAGAGGAGCTCATGTCTATCTCTTCCCAAGAGGATGACACCCCTTGGTTTGCGGATATAGCAAACTATCTTGTGGGGAATGTGCTTATTGAGTGTCTTACTTCCCAATAAAAGAAGAAATTTCTTAAGGAAGTTAAGTACTACTTTTGGGATGATCCTTATCTTTTTAGGCAATGTGCGGACCAAATCATTTGACGGTGTGTAGATGGGCCTGAGGCATTTAAAATTTTAGAAGCTTGTCATAAAGAACCTACGGGTGGACATTTTGGGTCCACCTATACCGCCAAGAAAGTCTTTGATTCGGGTTACTATTGGCCTTCCATTTACAAAGATGCCAAAGAGATGGTGAAATTTTGTGATGTGTGTCAAAGACAAGGAAAAATTACGCAACATGATGAGATGCCACAAAATTTTATTCAAGAGTGTGAGATTTTTGATGTATGGGGCATAGATTTTATGGGACCTTTTCCATCTTCTAAGGGAAACAAGTATATACTTGTAGCGGTTGATTATGTGTCTAAATGGGTTGAGGCTAAAGCCTTACCTACCAATGATGCTAGAGTTGTTTTGAAGTTCTTGAAGCAATTGTTTGCTAGATTTGGTGTACCTCGGGCCATCATAAGTGATCGTGGTACGCACTTTTGTAATGATCAATTCACGAGAGTTATGAAGAAATATGGAGTTAATCATAGACTTTCTACCGCGTATCACCCTCAAAGCAATGGTCAAGCCGAGGTCACAAATCGTGGTTAAAGAGAATTTTAGAGAGAACGGTGGGAGAGCATCGAGCTTCTTGGTCGGATAAGCTTGATGATGCTTTATGGGCTTTTAGGACGGCTTTTAAGACACCAATTGGTTGTACCCCTTATAGGCTCGTCTATGGAAAAGCATGCCACCTCAAATTCGAGTTAGAACACAAGGCATCTTGGGCTCTCAAGTGGGATAACTTTGATTTAAACCAAGCCGGTTCACATAGAAAGGATCAACTTAATGAGATGGATGAATTGAGAGCCAATGCCTATGAGAACTATTTGCTTTACAAGGAAAAGACTAAGAAATTGCATGATGCTAAGATCAAGAACCGTGAGTTTAAAGTTGGAGAGCCAGTTCTCCTCTTTAACTCAAGGTTGAAACTTTTTGCGGGCAAGCTTAAGTCAAGATGGTCCGGTCCATTCACTATTGCTCAAGTGTTTCCATATGGAACTATTGAGTTATCATAGCCCTATGGTACAAATTTTAAAGTGAATGGTCACCGTGTGAAACATTATTTTGGGGAGGACATTTCCGTTGAAATGGTCCAAGAGATCCCCATTTTCCCCATGAATTAATTCATTGAGGGAAGAGTCGAGCTAGAGACTCCTTAACTCAAGCATCGTATAACTAGGTCTAGAGTGTTGTAGGTTAGAAATAAGGGTATAGAATTGAGGATAAGTGTAGGGGGAGACCTTCTTTTGTCTTCATGATGTTTGTAGGGTTGCTCACTCATTTCATGCCTTGGAGTTATGGAGGAGGCCCTTGTATCCGGTTTACTTCGTGACTATTGTGATCTTTCATAGACACCTTGTGCTTTAAAAATGAATTCACTATAGTTGATCTTTCCTTAACTTGGGTTAAGCAAATTCTATTCATTGTCATAAGTGTAGGGGAAGTTTTATACTTCCATGCTCTTAAACATTGAGGACAATGTTTAGCTTAAGTGTAGGGGGGTCTTCTATCGAAGTGACCTTACCTAGAACTTGTCATTGACCTTCATGATAAATTGGAAAATTAATTTTTCAAACATTATTCAAGTTTTTGATCTACTTTGGCCACCAAAAATATGCATTCATAATTTTTGCATTAATCATTTTTCATTTGCATAACACATTTGCATTGTATATATTTCTTCTTTTATTTTTCATCAAAAGTTGGAAAAAGAAAAAAAATAATATAATAAAAACATGGTTTAACAAATTTAGACTTCTTTGACATATTAGGCCCGCCATGGATATTTTGACTCAACCCGAGTTTGCTTATCTTAGCATTCTCTAGCTAGTATCCTTAACCATGTAGTCCTTCATTGGTCTATTAGGCTAAGCATCCATCAATCTCATTATTTGAGATTTTAAATTTGTGGAGAATGGGAAATGATAGAGTTGAAGCAAGTATAAAAGGGATAGATAAACTTCATGATAATTACTTGTGGCTAAACCCTTCTCTTCTTTACCCCTATTTTCTTCGCATGTATATATGTTAATAAATAATCAAGAACGGTTTTAATTGGTTTGTAATCTCTTATGCATTTTTGTCTAATCATTCACGGTTGGTATAAGTACGTCTTAAGATTCTAAGTTCGAACGTTTTATGTGTACTAGACTTATGTCATGCTTAATACTTAGCGGGTGTTTTTCCTTTTATTCTTTTCAAATTTCTTTGTGAGGAATAAAGAAAAATAAGAGCGGCTTACAAAAAAAAAATGAATGGCTAGAAAAAAAAAAGAAGAAAAATAAAAATAAAAATATACAAGACTCCCAAGAGGGGCAATGAAGTGTTAATTATAGTAACTATTCGATTCTAATATTACCTTGACGGGGTGCGGGGATTTAATAGTTGCTCCAATCCAATATTACCTTGACGGGTTGCGGGGTTGAATATCCAAAGTCTCAAAAAGATGGCGGATGTAAATTATTACGTGATTTTTATTTTTCTTTCCTTAGCGAGTGTGTAGCTACTTATTAATGCATGACGTGAGGATTTTACACATAAGGCGAATGACTTATTACTCTTGAAACGGACTTATATTAATTGTGAGCGGTTTTTCAAGTAATGGATGAGAGGATTACTTAGGATTAAAACCATGCTTCCTTATTTTTGGATTTTGCATTTCTTATACTTCACGCTTGAAATAATGACAAATTTGCCCAAAAGCAATTTGCTCAACTAATAACCGGTTCCACATTTAATTGTCATGAATAAGTTGATGCACTTTTTACTTGTGAATACAATGATCCCATTTTTAAGCTTGGTATGGGGAAAGTGAAACTTGAGGGTGATAAGTGTCCATGGTACCCAAGCCCTAATCAAAGTCATTGAATTCTTTATGAATTATTTCCATCAAAACCATTTCAAGAAAATCCAAAAAGATATAAATAGAATTGTTTCTTGTGCATTTCATTGTTAAAAATCAAAATCATGCATCATACAGTGTAGAGTAGTGTAGATGCATCCCATAATGGCAAACATGGATTAATTATGAGGAGAATGTAAACTTTGTACTTTAAAATATAGCATTGCATGAGGACATGACAATGTTCAAGTGTAGGGGATTTGATATGAGCAAAAACTCATATCAATTAATCAACAAATCACCATAAAACACAAGAAAAATACCTAAACTTTGTGCTATAAAGCGGAATTATGTGGTATGTTTTGTGTACAAATAGGTAAGAAGGATGCATTTTCAAGAAAACAAGAAGAAAATCAAGCTAATTTGGATGAAAAGACAAAGAAGGATCAAAAGTGACAAGTTATTTGAAGACAAAGGACCTATCTTGACAATCTGCCAAAGTTAAAGGATCAAAATTGTAAATTTGTCAAAGTCAAGATCAAAGTCAAACCTGGTCAACTATCAATTCAATCAAGTCAAAGGGCTTAAATGTTTAAGAATGAAAGTGGAAGGACTGAAATTGTCAAAGAAATGAAGATTATAGCTCAAAATATCAAACTGCCAAGTACAAGGACCATTTCTGCCATTTTTGGAAAGACATTTTGTGCATGATCCGTGTGGAGAAGAATGGACCAGTAAGGAGTCAAGAAAGAAGAAACTTGGATTGCCAGCTGGCCACTAGTAGCCACCAATCATTTATTAGAAAAATCCCAACAGTGCAGCGCACTACTTCCATTTTCCACCAATGAGAAGACGCCAGCCAATAATGACTTTTATCCAATATGGATAACAATCCGTGTGCTTCCCTCTCAGCAAATCAAAATGTGCCACGTGGCTTTCTTCTCTAACAAAATTACCAGGATCGGGATTAAGCTAGAGTTCGTTTCAGAAGATGATATAAACACCAAAGTTGCTCAAAATCAAACAAGGAATTCATCCCAACAACTCAATTAAGCTGAAATTGATTCAATCAAAAATCCCCAATTGTGTTCATCATCTACAAATCACAATTAACTAATTGAGGACACGTGGAAGCTTGGGATTGGATGCAACACGTCACTCTCCCTCACCAACTCTCATCTACACTCTATAAATACCCCTAGATAGCTCTCATTTCTTGTAATGTAGAAAAGTGTGAAAACACACACACTTTTTAGTTTTCTCTCAATTCAGTTAGTTTTAGCTTAACAACTCAAGAGACTGACAATCTCTTGAGTCTGTTATTAGTTGTAACCAATTTACCAGCTTTGTAGCCACTTTTCCAATTCAATAAATAAAATTTCACCTTAATCTTCTTCATCTACTGTTCATTCCCTGCATCTGGTTACTATGTTGCTGTTTTTAGCTTGTTATGATCACCATTTAATCATGATTAGCTAATTGAGAAGACCTGTAGCTGTTGTTCTTGTTTTGTTCATTCCAGTTCAAGTTTGAGTAGATTTTGGAGAATTCCAGCTCATTAATGGTGATTTAGATGATGGTAGCTGTTGATTAGTTGATGATTGATTGATTCTAGTGCTAAGGTGGTGGTTTAGCACTAGCTAGAAAGCTCAGCGCTTCTCTACTCCCCAAAGGAGGCCTAAGCTAAAAGGTGTTGGTTTACTGAATTTTTGTTCCTCTCAAATGTTGCCTGCATGCTTAATTCCTAGATAAAACCTGTTTGAATGCATGATAAAGTGTGTTTAGCTGTTATTGAGTTGATGTTGATGTTTGAGTAGCTTATTTGTAGTCTAGCACTTGATCACTAGCTTTAATCTCATACCTGTTTGCTTAATATCAGTCACTTTTAGCTTATTAGCTCGCTTAGAGTGTAAGTCTGTTTCATAGCTTGAATTTGGCTCTAATTCATCACATTGTAGGCACTAAACTTAGCCTGGTACTTGTTTTGATTTAGTTCAACTTTTAACTCAAATTTCCTTCACAAAAAGTTTAATAAGTTCACTTAACTAGTGTTTGGGAGTAGGATTTTATCTGTGTGCAAGTGTTAGTATTTGGCCAATTCTAGTTCTTTTTCAGTCATCTAGTCATACATTAATGATTTCAGTCATTTTCAAGTCAAGTCTTTAGTCAAACAGGCAATTGGTAGTTTAAAAAGTTTGGGTCAGTTCTTGTTAAGTAAGTTTTCAGAAAGTAGTGATTTTCAAATCATTGGCATTTCTTTAATTTTGGATGAAATTCTTTCAAACAAGTTTCTAATCATCACTCAACATATGAAGTTTTAGTGTGTAGCTGGAATTTCTACAGTATCTAGTTTTGAGAAAGAAATAAGCATTTAAATAAGAACTTGAGCATTTGCCATTCTCTGTGATAAAGTGTCATACTGTTTTCTTAATCTGGCATTTCTACTTCACAAACTCAGCAATTTTCTTTCACAAATCTCTTTAGAAAGTGCTCCTTGTTAAGTTTTGAAAGTTTCAACTTTTTGGAAATTTTGGTCAACGAAAGTCAAATAAGCACTCTTTGAGCTTAATATCAGTTTCTGAATTCATTACTTGATAATTTTTGGAAAGGAAAGACATTCCCTGCTTCTTTTGAGCTGATTGTTAAGTTTTTGCAAGAAAATTAGGTTGTGCACGTTTGGCTTATTAGATAGCTTAACTTGGGCCTATTAGAAATAAATTATTTGAGTTCTACTTAGTTTCAGCTTAATTCCTCTTAAAGGTCTAGCTAAAATCGAATTTTAAGACTTTTGCAATTTGTTTGAGCTTATTTGGTTGAGATTTGAGCTTATACGAGCTCATCAAAGTTCCTAGCCCTTTTTTGGTTAAAAGTTGTTAGAAATTGCACTTAGGTCCTTTGGTTTTGAAGCTGTTCTCATTTGTAGCTAATTTCCCACTTAATTAGGTTTTGCATAAAATCAGTCCTATTAGTTTTGAAACTTTACAAAAGTGGTTAGTCAGTTTTACTAGTTTGTTAAAGTTGGTTACTTGTTAGTTACATTTACACAGTTAGTCCTTATTGTTGACTGATTTTGCACTTCTAGTCCTTAGAATTTTAGAATTTACATTTCAAGCACTTTAATTTTCAGAATTTACATTTTTAGCCCCTTACTTTCATAGATTTACATTTTGTCTTTACTTGAATAATAAATTTGGTAATTGGCAATTTGTTTTATGACATCTCCCTCCAAATCAGCATCTAGGGATGTGGTTGATAATGGTGTCCCAACGGGGTCACATGAAGTCATACCATGCTTTTTGATTATCTCTTGACAATACTTAGCTTGGTTAATGAAGATACCACTTGGGGATTGGTGAACTTGAATTCCTAGAAAGAATTTTAGTTCGCCAATCATTGACATTTCAAATTTGTTGTGCATTACTTTTTCAAACCATTTTGAAAGTTTTGGGTTTGTAGACCCGAAAATAATGTCATCAACATAAATCTGCACAAGCAAAATGTCATCCCCATATTTATGAGTGAATAGAGTTAGATCAATGAAACCTTTTGAGAAACCTTTGGATACTAGAAATTTCGAGAGCTCATCGTACCACGCCCTTGGAGCTTGCTTGAGTCCATAAAGTGCTTTGTGGAGACGATACACCTTATGAGGATAATAAGGATTGACGAATCCTTCCGGCTGCGTGACATAAACTTCTTCCTTCAAAGGACCGTTAAGAAATGACGTCTTTACGTCCATTTGATAGACAATGAATCCCTTATGTGCATCATAAGCAAAGAAAATCCTGACTACTTCCATTCGAGCTACTGGTACAAATGATTCTTCAAAATCAATACCCTCTTTCTGGCCATACCCTTTAGCCACTAGCCTAGCTTTGTTCTTGATGATTGTGTTTTCTTCATCCATCTTGTTTTTCTAGACCCATCGAAGATTTAATGGAATGACATTGTATGGTTTGTTAACAAGTTACCAGACTTTAAGTCTTTCAAATTGAAGAAGTTCATCTTGCATCGATTCAATCCAAGCATGATCAACCATGGCTTCTTTGATGTTTTTCGGTTCAGCTGTACTCACGACGAGTGCGAGCGTACAAACATCGCCATCGGTTTCAAGCTGTCGTCTTGTACGAACGGGCTGTGAAGGGTTTCCAATTACTTGAACCAAAGGATGATCTCGGGTCCAATGATGTGTTGAAGGATGTCTTTAGTAGAACGTATGCATATTTGATGGATCAACATGGCGAGTAGAAGACTCTCCAGTTTCGCATACCGGTGTACCGAATGGGTTGTGAAAATCGTCATCGTCAAATAATGCATCGTCTGCTTGATTTGTGTTCTTTGGAACAATGACAGTAGTTGTGGATGTTGTAGGATTGATTGTTGAAGTGATATTCTGAGGAGGTAAATCTGCAGCAACTCGTGTTGAAGTAGATGAAGTTGTATCCTTTTGTTGATGATGATCGGTATCATCATTCTTATCCTGAGTGACAGCGGAAGACTTCGATACAACATGTTTCTCCCCCGTGAAATATTCATCAAACATTGGTCCATATATCATATCTAACTCTTCAAGTGTCGTGTCTACTGTCATATCTGCTCTTGGAACATGTTCGGGAACCAGCTTTGAACTTGACGGTTCATTACTGTGGTCTTGAGTTCCGAGTTCCGTGCAGTTGTGCACAGAAGTCTTTTGTCGTTGTGGATCTGGACTGAAACTGTTTTGTTCAAGTGCCATTTCTTGTAATTTATCAAATCTGATATGAATAGTCTCGACTATCAATTTTGTTCTCTTGTTGTAAACTCTATATCCCTTAGACTGAGTTACATATCCCACAAGAATGCATGCATCACCTTTCTCTTTCATCTTGTCCAGATATTCACCGTCGCGAATAATGTAACAAGTACATCAAAAAACATGAAGGTGTATGAGTGAAGGTTTTCGATCATGAATTATGTGATATGGTGTCTTTTCGTGTCTTGGGATAATTAAGGATCGGTTTTGTGTGTAGCATGCGGTTGACGCGGCTTCGGCCCTAAGGAATAGTGGAAGTTTGAAGCGGATAATAATGTTCGAGCAGCCTCAACTAAAGTACGGTTTCGTCTTTCAACAACGCCGTTTTGTTCGGGTGTTCGAGCAATAGATGTTTCATGTTCAATCCCTTCTTCTTCAAAATATTTCTTTAGAGTTGGATTCAAAAATTCTGTGCCTCTGTCAGTACGAACCACTTTTACTTGAGCTTGAAGACCACGTTGTATCTGCTTAAGGAAGTTGATGAGAACTTCGGGTGTTTCATCCTTGGACCTCAAGAAGTGAGTGTATGTGTACCTTGAGTAGTCATCGACAATTACCATAACGTATTTCTTCCCATTGATGCTTTGAACACGCATGGGTCCACACAAATCGATATGAAGAAGATCTAACCGTCCTTTAGAGCTTGGTGTAGTCTTTATCTTGAAACTACTCCGTTTAGCTTTACAAAGCTTACAAGAAGAACAAAGATGATCCTTGATGAATTTCAAGCTTGGAAGGCCTCCACAATATCTTTCTTGGAAAGCAAGTTGATGGTATCAAAATTAAGATGAGATAGACATTGATGCCATAACCATGCCTGAGTCATTGAATCTTTAGCCATGAAGCAAATTGGAGTTGTAGAAGTTATGTCTTGAAGTGAAATTGTGTAAAGATCGGTACCCCGTGAACCGGTAAGTAAGTCATTCCCATCATACTCACGAACAAAACATGTCTTCTTTCTGAAAGCGACCTCTAAATCTGCGTCACAGAATTGACCAACCGAGAAAAGATTGTGATTGAGCCTGTAGAAATGCTAAAATGGATCCGGTGGTCTAATGTGGTGGTAGATGGTGGTGGAAGCCATTGTTGGCTTAGAGAGAGAGAAGAGAGGTTGAGAGTAAAAGTGTGTGTGTTCCCAAATGAACAAAATACAATCAACACCCCTCCTTGGAAGCAAAGGAGGGGTATATATAGTCACGCACACAACCTAAACTTTACAACGAGCCTAGTCTAGTCTAAATGTGCATGACTATGATAACTAACGGGAATTCTTAAATGTCGTCACATAAAGTGAGTTTCCAACAATCTTCCCCCATGGGACGACGTGTAGAATTCCTTACAATATTCTTCCTAACAAGTACAAAATAATTAAGAACAAGAGCTTTCATGAAGCGTCTAATGCTGATGATGTCTTCTGAGGCCTTTGACTTCAAAACGACTCATCTTTAAAGTAACTTGTAGAAGAAATACTGTAACGGCACGAGCTAAGTAACCCATACACTTCTGGTTAAGGAGAAGCTTCTGAATTAACTTCCCCCTAATTCATGCCACGTAAACTTGATGTAGAAGCATTTTAAATAGCTTCCCCCTAAGCCAACAATCCTCGTAAGCAACTTCAAAGCTTTCAATAAAGCTTAGAATGATTAAGCGCACAGCGGAATCTAACTAGCAAATCCCATCATATAACATGATAATGTTGCTAAGAGGGATTGAAAGTTTGGGGCACACCAAGTAGATCAACAACTTTTCTTCTCACGCTTGAATAATTCTTCTGAATTTTTCTTCCCCCTGAGAGTTCAAGTTATGCATACCAGAAAGAATCAAGACACTTCTTCCCCCACATAGTTGAAGAAGGTAAATCAATCCCAATTATGAAGCTCAAATACTGAAGTGGACACTTTATCCCATTCATGAAGTTGACATCGTAACACCAGAGTCAATTAAGTCCCGGAAATGCACACGTCTTCTTCCGGAGATGCACCAGAGTCAATCAAGTCCCGGGAATGCATATAGGATAATGATGATGTTTAATTGCCACAATCAAACAATTAAACCTCGAATCAGTAGTGTACCGTTTGGAGATTGATAACGACACGAGTTAAAACACTGATTTTCTCTGCGGCTATGACAAATGTCATCCCGGAATATCTTCAAATCAAAAGAAGGTATGAAGTTCATCACGTGTACTCGTTGTGCGTTCAATGTGTCTGCTTCTTCCCCCTTGATGGTTTCGAAACTCGGAACCATCAATAAATTGTACGCACATGAACCTGAAATCTCGTGAGAATAATAAATAAGCTGAATTATATATTTTGTGAGAATCAGCTGTTGATCGAAAATCTCTTCTCATAAACTCTCCATGGCCACCTTTACCATCCCACATGAAAGCAATTTGAAGTGACCACTGAAAGAGTGAACCGGATACATCAAACGTGAAGCTGAATAACAATCCTTCGATCTTGTGACTTAAGCTTGCACTATTGTTGAATGAAGAACGGTGGAGAAATCTCTAAGTACTCAATGCATCACTGAAGAAGTCTATAAGCACAACACCTCTTGAAATTATCCATGTCGACTAAGCGCGTGACACTGAGTACAACAATGTAACCCCTTTAAGTGATAGTTATCCGAGTCATCAACCATCCACCCCGAACCCGGAAACCAGATAACCAAGTCTTCATTCTAGGATTAAGCACGAGCAAGTTATCTAGTAAAAGATAAAATAATTACACGCCTTCGAAAAATCCGTCTTCAACGTCACGTAATTAATACCCGATTAAACAAATCCGCAACCACTAAAAAATCGCCAAATTTCTTCTTGGCCTCGTCAAAAAAATTACTCTTGTCACTTTGTCACGTCTTTTTGTCACTTTCAAAACCTTTAATCAAAAAAATTATTTATCAAATAAAATGATAAATAGAATATAGATATAACAATTTTGTATAAAAATATTATTCATCACATGAAGCACAATGCCCGGTCCAATATTGTGTCAACATTTGCGGCCCATCAAAAATAAAGGCCAATCTATTCAGCAACCGAGTGGATAGATATATCTTGTTGAAAAAATAAATGGCCCATGATACTCCCAATACCCTGATACATTCAACTCATGAGGGTTATATAAAGCCACAACCCTAATTCTTAGGATTCATAACCCTAATACACATCTAAACACCAGCCGACACTTTCCATCTCCTTCCAAATACTCCTCCTATCTCCCACTACTCCTTTCTCTTTATCTACGCAGCCACCAATATTTTCTTTATAGCAAATAAACTAAACGCATCTCATATTAATCTGTCAACCAAAAAATAATATCATCAAATCTCCAATCTTCTGATTGTGTATCAAATCCTCAACTCTCATTTATAATCTCTACACACCCGTAGGTAATCAAACCCACGAATCACACCAACTCTAGTTGATCGAGCCAAAATAAATCTCAGACCCACTAGAATGAAGAATAGAGATCAGTTTCGACATCAAGATCCCTAAAAGGGGTCTCAGGTAGGTTCGATTATTGCTTGCATGTCATTGATCTAACCTTTTCAATCGAATCAAAGATAGAATATAACATAATTGTTATGTTCTCTCTTTAAATTCGTATATTAATAAGATGGTTATCCCATATACATGAAACCGTGACGGTTCAGGATCGATGATGATATGATTTCGGGTGGTAATGATCTTTCGAGGTCATAACAAATTATAACCCACGAAATTAATCTGAGATCAAAAAAGTTTTCTGATTTTATGTTGAGTTCGAGTCTTGTCAGATTGATAGAGGGTTTAGGTGTCGATGGGTGTAGTATAGAATTGGTGTTGATTAAGGAGTAATAAGGTTGGAAGTATCGAGTCAACTCAGTGAGTTTAACTGAGTCAACTCGGTAATGACCGAGTTGACTCGGTTGAGATGGTTTCAGTCTTGGTCATAGTTTTGGTCCCGGGTCATGTTGTCAAATCTGTCTATCGTAATGAACCTTTTTGTAAATATTCATCGCAATATCATACAGTCCATCGCAAAGTCTCATCGCAATGTTTTCTATAAAACCCATCGCAATAAAAATCCATCGCAATGTTAGGAATAAACGGGCAGCATGACGACGTGTCTATGCCATTGCGACAGGTTCGACCACCCATCGCAATGTGACTCATCGGAATGAGTCCCATCGCAATGGGTAAGTCAAACCCATCGGAATGTGTCAAAACCACTCCATCGCAATCCATGCGATCGTACCAAGAAGCAGAAATCCAAAAGTGGTCCTTGTTCCTGAAAATCCGGGACGGTGATTTCTGGGTCTGATTTTCTGGCAAAGCTGGTTTTCACCTTCATCTTCAAAAAATATAAAACCCAGAACAGATATAATAAAAGATTCTGCAAGACCTTTGACCAGCCAAGTACTTAAGTTTATGGATTTGGACCAGTAACTTAACCATGTTTGACTACGAAAACTTAACCAGTAATAAAGATATGGACCAGTGAAAACTTAACCATGATAACTTGACCATTTTTGACCAGTGATAAAGATATGGACCAGTGAAAACAAGGTAACCGTATGGACAAAAAATAATACGTGACAAAAAATTTGTGACAAAATCAGACAAAAATGATTATATAACGAGACTCAAAGAAAAGATTAGACCACCAAATCGAGTATATAAACACGATCCAAGGATGGAACCGTGGCTCTGATACCAAATGTGGAAAAGCTAAAATGGATCCGGTGGTCTAATGTGGTGGTAGATGGTGGTGGAAACCATTGTTGGCTTAGAAAGAGAGAAGAGAGGTTGAGAGTAAAAGTGTGTGTGTTCCCAAATGAACAAAATACAATCAACACCCCTCCTTGGAAGCAAAGGAGGGGTATATATAGTCACGCACACAACCTAAACTTTACAACGAGCCTAGTCTAGTCTAAATGTGCGTGACTATGATAACTAACGGGAATTCTTAAATGTCGTCACATAAAGTGAGTTTCCAACAGAGCCCTTCGACGTAGTATACCCTTTTTATCGTGATATTCCCCTGAACCAAATCTCCATATCCTAGGATCAGTGTAAATTTATCAATTCCGAGTTGGACTGTACCCAGGAACTTCTCTACGAAGTTAATTAGAAGCTTGAGATTCCCCATCATGTGCTTCGTGCATCCGGAGTACATTATGAATAGAATTATTTGTATCACCTACAGAAGAATTAGAACATAATAAGTGTGTAAACATTTATCCTTTTACCACTAAAATCAAGGAAAAACAAGACCTAATCATGTGTTTAATATCGTAAAATTCGGAATTACGCGTGGTTTTGTGTTTTTGTGTGAAATAGGTACAAAAGATCAAAAGGAAAGAAAACACGGATTTCACGGTAAATTGTTGAAGAAAAGTCCAAGAAAGAGACAAAGACAAAGTCAAAGAACCAAAAATGTACCAAAGATCACGAAAGCCGGCAAAATCGACACGGAGTTTGAAGAAAAGACCAAAAAGCCAAAAATCAAGTTGTTTTATTCAGGGATTTAATTTATCAAAGTTATTGGGCCTTGTGGGTCCCACTTTCGGACTAATGGGCTAAAAGGCCCATTAACAATAACAAGTTAACTCCTTTTCACCAATAACCCAACATGGCCCAATACCATTTCACTTTTTTGGACGGATTGACTATTTGGGTTTAAGCCCAAATCCATGCACAAGTTAATAAACGTGAAATGTTTTTGGGCTTTGAAAAGGATCCATTAGGTTAAACATGGGAAGTAATAAAACGAATTTATTTACTTACTCCCAACCACTCACACACACGTTTTGTTTTTTTACCCACACACCACAAAACTTTCGTTATCCTCTCTCTCTCCCTTTCGATGAAAACAAGAAAATAAAAACACAGCCTTTCACCTCCACAAACCCTAATAAGATTTTTGGGGCTTTTTAATTAAGGGCGCGTGTAGTTACACGCTCCTTAAATTAATTCCCTGATTAATCAGAGCTTGATGATGGATGATTATACCTACGTGGCCCTTTTCCCTTGTCTCTGATTGGTGAATACACATCACCACAACCACTCCTCCAATAAGCACCAAACTAGCACAAACAAGCACAAAATCGACAAGCTGGAAATCCGTGTGGTGAGAGATTGTTTTTTCACCATTGGATCAAAGAGAAAGAAGAAAGAGAAAGGAAAAGATGGATTTAACGGCTTTGATTGAAGATTAGGCTCAAAAACTTCATCAACAAGCCATGGGGGTTGGCTATAAATACTCCCATATTCTGTAATGTTTAGTGTGCCACTTTTTATATTATTTTTATTTATGCAAAATAGTTTATAGGTAAATTGTAATTTCAATTTTTTCAGTATTGTAATCTTTTATTATTAATGAAAGTTTGTTTAAATTTTATAAATTCGTGTCTTATTTATTAAAGTTCTTATTATTGCAATTTATTATTTAATCTTGAAACTGTTCTAGTTATAATAATTGAAAATAAATTTAGGTTAAGAAATTTCCCCCACTGGGAAGTTTTAATAATCCGGTTCGAGTTGATGATATTCGTGATTCGATGCTATTGGTGATGATTAGTTGATAAGGTGGTGTCGAAATCAGTTTTAAAAGGGGGCTCAACGCCTCTCCTTCTTCTCAACGGTTTTCGTCACCAGGTTTAATCTCCTTTTAATTTTTGTGTTATTAGATTAATCTAGTTAAATGTTTTATATGTTTAATTTGTTTTAGTTGATAATTTTGTCTGTTATTTTTGAATCTGCTTGATTGATGAATGTTACTGAGTTGCGGATTAATTTGCTAGTTGGTGGTTACTGTTTGGATTTTGTATGCTAATAGGATTTGAGTTATAAATATTGAGTTTATGAATTGGGTAACTGAGTATTCATGTGGTCTATTTTAACTTATTTGTTTTTTGCTTTAGTGTTCTATTTTTAATCTGCTGAATCTAAGTGAGTCTGCTAGTTTGTTCATCTGATTAGTTTTTAAGTTTATTCAAATAGGAAATCATAGTTTTAGTTTTAAGCTGTTTGGAATTATATTGAGTTTTTATTCTGCTTAATATTATTGTCTTATCTGCTTATTGGTATAAGTTTACTAGGTTTGATTTGCTGATTTCTGCTTTGAAATTGAGTTTGCTGTAGCTGATTTATTTACTTGGTATTATTGTAAGTTGAATGCCTGTGAGGATTTGATTGATCCTGAATTATCTGAGTAGTATTTTGTGGTTTATTAATTTGTCACAATAATCTGTCCAAAAAAATAAATCAACAAAAAAAAATGTCCCCTCCAGGGACTCGAACCCGTGACCAGTTGTTCATCAGCCCAACGAGATAACCATCTCATCTAGCCACTTATTTGTGTTTAAATACTGATTCAATATTTAATATAGCTTCATTAAAGTCGACTGTCAGCTTTAAATAGATTTTTATTAGTTTTGTTCAGTTAATTTTTAATTAAAAGTTTTGTTTAAGTTTACTTTTATAAATTTTTGAAAAAAAAAATATTTTAATTACTTTTAAACATTTAAATTGTTTTTTAAAATTAGTTTTTTTAAGTTAGTTTTAATTATTTTAGTTTTATATAAAATAGTTTTAAATAGGAATTCATTTAAATTAAAAGTTTTAGTTAAAAATTAATTAGATTAAATTAGATTTAAGTTTTATTTAAATTTAAAATAGTTTTCAAATAGTTTAATTAGTTTTAATTAAGTATTTTTAATAAAAGGTTTTCCTTTTAATTAGATTAAATAGTTTTTAGTTTTTAAAATACCAATTAAGTTTAATTAACCAAGAACATCTAATCCACGTTTAAATTGGATATCAATTCGAGTGAGTCGAGGAACGAAAAAATAGAAAATAAAAAGAATTTGCAAAAATTTAAACATTAAATTGGCGCCGCTGCCGCTTCGCTCGTTACGATTGACGATTTTTCGTGAGAAGCTTTGGATTTTGGGATCCGTTCACTTTTGAACGTTACTTTTCTTGCTAAAAAATCAAAAACACAAAAAAAAATCCAAAACTTAAAAATACAAAAAAAATAAAAAATCATCAAAAGCAAACTCTTTCCTAAGATTTGCACCAAAAAATTAAAAAAAATCCAAAAGTAATACTTTTCCTAAAGTATTACACCAAAAATATTATGTATTATTGTTATTTTTCTTATTTCGATTTCTTTTTCTTTTTATTGTGAATATATATTTTTCTAAAAAAATACAAAAAGATTTTTCTTTTACTATATTATATTACGTAGAACAATTAATTTACCTATTTACAAATAAGACCTTAGTTGGGATTTCATCACCTAGCTATTGTATTCGAATCCAAAACGAGAAAAAAGGGCAAAATAGATAAATACTAGTAAAAAGTTTGAACTCGATTTATACAAACTATAAGGTGGGTATAAGGCGACGAGCTATAAATGGCCGTCTAAGGAAAAAGGTTTTTAAGTGCTTTGTGCCACCTCGTTTCCCCGCTTGCTTGTGCATATATTGAGAGGGACGATCGATTATTGGTTTGCCAACTCAAGTAGTATTACATATATATTTTTTGTAACTTTTAATATTGAACCTCGAGAGGGATAATCCCTTTCCTCTCAAAGTCGACCGAGGTCTCCTACCTCATCCCTCAATTTTAGTTGTATGCGCACTCGCGTGCGTGCACACATACCGGGTGGTGTACCAAATACTTCTAATTCTTCCAAAAAGAAGAAGAAGAACAAAAAGACCGTCAATCAAGCCGATCCCGAGAATCGAGCTTTAAACAACACGATGGCAACGGATAATCGACCAATGATTGAGATTCTACAATCTCACGTTGAAGGAAATGATGACGCGATTGTGGTGCCGAATATTGGAGCGAATAATTTTGAACTAAAAATGGGTTTTATTCAAATGGTTTCCGCTACACCATTTTTAGGCCGTACTAATGATGACCCACACGCTCATATCAAACGTTTCATACAATTGGCAAACACCGTCAAATACAATGGGGTGCCACAAGAGGCCATTCGTTTACAACTCTTTCTTTTTCCCCTCGAGGGACAAGCCCGGATTTGGCTTGATAAGGAACCACCCCAAAGTATTACAACATGGATTGATTTAGAGACCAAGTTCATTAACTACTTTTTCCCACCATCACAGACCACCTCTTTAAGGAATGACATCATTACCTTTGAACAAAAATATGGGGAAACGTTTAGTGAGTCTTGGGATCGTTTTAAGGAGCTTTTACGAAAATGTCCACAGCATTGTTTCACTAAAGTACATCAAATCAATACGTTTTACAATGGTTTAACTCTTAATGATCAAGACTCACTTAATAGTGTCGCGGGGGTAATATTCTTGTGAAGTCCATGAACGAGGCTTGGGTAATAATTGAAAACAAGGCAAAAGTACAAACCAAGAGTGTTAGGGCTACAATGGCAAGTGCTAGTACTAGTGAGAGCGAAAAGAGAATTGATAAGCTTACTTCGCTTGTTGAAACAATTGCTCTACAAACCACTAACAATACCAAAGCCATCAATGGTCAAGTAAATGCCTTAAAAGAGACTTGTGAAACGTGTGAGGCTTGTGGTGGACCACATTCGTATTATAGTTGTGACAAGGTTTACAATCAACAACAATAAGTTTATGCTTATAACACCAATGCAAATGAGAGGGTTCACTTTAAACCAAACGTTGATGTTAACCATTTGTCTTATAAGAGTACTAATTATTTGGCTCCCACGGGTTTTGTAGCTCCATAAAGACAACCCCCACCCGCCCAAAATACCCAATACCAAAATAGGAACCAAGCTCCTCAACGAGGAAATTTTCAAGGGAATGCCAATCAAGGGAATGTTAATGGTCAAAATCAAGGGTTTCAAAATAATAACTTCAACCAAGGTTTTCATAATAACAACGGTTTTCAACCTCAATATCAAAACCAAGGTTTTCCAAATCAAGGGTATAATCAAATGAACATGCATAATCCTCAAATGGACTTGGTTCTACAAAAATTGACCGAACATGAGAGAAATATGAAACAAATGCAAGAATCCACCGATTGGAAGTTCGTGTAAATGTTGCAAGCCCTTAAACCCCAAGGAGCCTTACCTTCTAATACCGAGATTACCCCTCGTGCTAATGTGAGTGCTATCACTACTCGAAGTGGAGCCACTTTAATGGGACCTTCCATCTATTCGCCCATAAAAGAGAGACAAGGCTCGGAGGTCATAATGAGTAATCCTACTCCCCCTTCGGTGATCCCTCCCACTACCACTCCTAGTACTAGTTCTCCATTGCCTAAAGAGACTAACCCTAAGGTTGTTCAAGAAGCGAGTCCTTCTCCTTCTCAACCTTCAATGTCTAAGCCCAATATCCCTTATCCCTCTAGATTGGACAAGGCTAAAGTGCTCACCAAAGACGACGTTCATGTTTCCAACTTTTTGAAAATGATTTCCCAAGTGAATGTTAACATTAGCTTTATTGAAGCACTTCCTCAAATGCCTAAATTTGTGAAAATGTTCAAATATTTGCTCAATAAGAAGGAAAAAATGGTAGAGCTCGTTAATACTCGTTTAAATGAGAATTGTTCCGCGATTCTTCTCAAATAGCTTCCCGAAAAGCTAGTAGATCCCGGACGATTCGTGTTACCTTGCTCGTTTCCTCAAATTGATGATTGTATGGCTTTAGCGGATCTCGGCGCTAGCATCAATCTTATGCCACTCTCGGTATGGAAACGATTATCATTACCCGACCTTGTACCGACTCGCATGACTCTCGAGTTAGCTAATAGAACTCTTGCATACCCCATTGGTATTGCCGAAGACGTTTTTGTTCGAGTTGGTACATTCACTTTTCCCGTGGACTTTGTTGTAGTCGACTATGAGATGGATCCTCGTATTCCGTTAATACTTGGTAGACCGTTCTTAAGAACCGGAAAAGCATTAGTTGATGTATCCGAAGGGGAATTAATTCTTAGTGTTGGGAATGATCAACAAGTGTTTAAAATGGGGAAAATGGTAAATAAATCAAACGGAAAAGAATCGGTCAATATGATTGATGTGCTTAATTTTGACAATGAAGAAAGTTTTATCAATACTTTTGAAACTAAAAAGTTTAACCTTAATGATTTTGTGGTACATTCAAATCCACTTTTTGAAACTTCAAATGATAATCCACTTTTTGAAGAAAATGAGGAAGCTAATGATGTCTTTTCTTTAAGTGATCATTCCACTTCGGATTTTGAGGATACCCCACTCTATGATACCTATAGTGATGACACTTCTTCAAGTGCTCACTTTCCTTTCGATCTTAGGGAGACACCTTTAGAGCCTCCAATCTTTGATACCCAAATCTACGATGACTATGATGATGACACTTCTTTAAGTGATCTCATTTCTTTGGGTTTTGATGAGACACCTAGTGAGCCTAATGATCCTATTATCTCTATAAGTGATCCTCCCATTCTTGAGTCTCCCTTTGACTCTTATATTCCAAAATTGGGGGTTACAACTTTTGAAAAGGATCCTCCACCTTTAGAGATTGCAACTATTTTAGAGGATATTCCATTTGAGGAGGATTTAGATATATTTCTAAATCCCTATTTTCCTCACGAGGATGAGTTTTCCTATGACTTTTCACATCGAGTTTGGAAGAGGACGACTCCCCTACTTTGGATCAAAATGACATTTTGAGCTTTAATGGCCACACCTCTTGCTATTTTCCCGTTAAAGAATTGGTGTTTGATCCTAGAATAGAGACTTTTGTGCTTTCATTGCCAAATCACCATCACACCTTTCCTCGTAAGAAATTTTTGACTAAGGGTACCCCACTTTTCTTTGCCTTGTGTGATTTTACCACCTCGGGGTTTATTTCCTTTCGTGATGGAAATTATGTGTTTGACCCGGGTGGATTCTTCATGGGGTATTCCTTATATGACTATGTTTCACCCTTTTATCATGGAGAGATTTTCCTCCCTTGGAAATCTTGGTTTTCCCATGATTTTCCCATTTGAATGATGATATTCGGGAATTCGAGTCGAGCTAGAGAGTCGTGATAAATAAATCAAGCATCATTTAACTAGGTTAGATTTTTACCTTTTCCATCCTTTCCACCCTTTTTCACCTTCACCCATTTCCACCAATAAGTGTAGGGGGGAGCCAAGCAGGTTGTTTGTTTTGTGATGTTGTGCAGGGACGTGTGCCTTAATGATCTACTTTTGGTGTTTTTGACGCGACCCATGATCCCGTGTTCCCATGTACCCGGTTTCTTTGATAAGTTTTTGCTATTGTGATTCAATCTTGTATATAAATAAAACGTGAAAAATTGATCACTTTAGTTGTCTTTTCTTTAGCTTGATTTAAACAACGTACTCAATGTCCTAAGTGTAGGGGAGTTTATTCTCCCACATGCTTAAACATTGAGCGCAATGTTTATCTTAAGTATAGGGGGGATTTCTATCGAATTTTAGTGGACTTTTCAATGAATTTGACCTCATTTAACCGGAAAATTAAAAATTTTCAACATTTTTCAAATTTTTTGATCTATTTTGGCCTTGTAGTATTTTCCATTTATTTTCTTTCCTTTTGTCATCGCATCGTATGAATTAATTCCATTTCAAGAATAAAGTCAAAATAAATAAATAAATAAAATGGTTTTAACAAGTTTGGATATCTTTGATATATTAGGCCCGTCGCGAATATTTTGACTCAACCCGAGTTTACTTATCCAAGTTTACTCTAGCTAGTATCCTTAACCATATGGACCTTAATTGGTTTATTAGGCTAAGCATCCACGAGTCTCATTCCTTAAGATTTTAAATTGTGGAGAACGAGAGATGATAGAGTTGATAATAAGTTTAAGGGTTAATTCTTCCTTATATGAGTTTTGTGGCTCTTTCTTCCCGCTTGTATATTTAATTGCTTAATAAATGAGGATTTTTGCGGTGTAGATTCGATATCTTAGCTCTTAGCCAAATCTTTTATCTCCTTGTAATTAAAGCATGAACACATTGAGGGTGCCAGCGTTGTGGACTTCCGACTAAGGTGGCTCATAACCACTAAGTAGGAGGTATTCAGACCATGGGACCGCGGAATTTGGCCTACTATATATATCATAAATAAGAAAGAATAAGATTAAAACATGACCTCAAGGAGCCTTAGGGTGTGGGAAATGTGAACCTTGTCATTAGAGCCTTAGGGTGTATGGCATGGTAAGTGTTGAATAAAAATTGTTCAAAAATCAATTCCCTTGTTTATCGTTCAAGGAGCCTTAGGGTGTGGACAATAGATAAGATGAATTTTTACATCTTAAAGAGCCTAAGGGTATATGATGTGAATTTGCTAAACCCCACATAAAGTCAACATGACTTTAGAGGAATAATTAATAAGTAGTACTATTGGCCAAATTTTGGATCCGGGAATTTATTCCCCAAATCGTGTTAAACTATCCTTGATGTGGGCTTACTTTAGTGACAACGTTTTTGAGGACGTGGTTAGGTTCTGAGTGTCGGGTTTGCACCATTTTGCCTTCATTTTTGGACTAATAATTATCAAATAAGTCAAATGAGCCTACGGGTGAATGACAATCTTTAAAATCAAGAGATACAATTTAGGAATTGGAGAAAGAGTATTACACAATTGTCTTATATAAGTGGTTTTAACTTGAGAACTTATGGTAAACAATGATCTTGTTTTTAAGCTTGGTATGGGGAACGTGAAAATTCAGGGTGATTAATATTCATGACACCAAAGCCCTAATCTAAGTCTTAGATTTCTTTATGAGTTTCTTCCATCAAATAATGTCCAAGTTAATAAATTGTTATAACTTTTGTTTCCTTTAAAGTTTTATTTCTTCTTATCGTAGTAGTAATAATATATCTTAATAAAGGCCAAGATGGGTTAATTATGAGTAAAATGTAACTTTATGCTTTAAAATTATGCATTGCATGGGGTCATTGCAATGGTCAAGTGTAGGGGATTTAATAAGTGTGTAAACACTTATCCTTTTACCACTAAAATCAAGGAAAAACAAGACCTAATCATGTGTTTAATATCGTAAAAGTCGGAATTACGCATGGTTTTGTATTTTGTGTGAAATAGGTACAAAAGATCAAAAGGAAAGAAAACACGGGATTTCACGGTCAATTGTTGAAGAAAAGTACAAGAAAGAGACAAAGACAAAGTCAAAGAACCAAAAGTGTACCAAAGATCACGAAAGCCGGCAAAATCGACACGGAGTTTGAAGAAAAGACCAAAAAGCCAAAAATCAAGTTGTTTTATTCGGGGATTTAATTTATCAAAGTTATTGGGCCCTGTGGGTCCCACATTCAGACTAATGGGCTAAAAGGCCCATTAACAATAACAAGTTAACTCCTTTTCACCAATAACCCAACATGGCCCAATACCATTTCACTTTTTTGGACGGATTGACTATTTGGGTTTAAGCCCAAATCCATGCACAAGTTAATAAACATGAAATGTTTTTGGGCTTTGAAAAGGATCCATTAGGTTAAACATGGGAAGTAAAAAACAAATTTATTTACTTACTCCCAACCACTCACACACACGTTTTGTCTTTTTTACCCACACACAACAAAACTTTCGTTATCCTCTCTCTCTCCCTTTCGATGAAAACAAGAAAATAAAAACACAGCCTTTCACCTCCACAAACCCTAATCAGATTTTTGGGGCTTTTTAATTATGGGCGCGTGTAGTTACACGCTCCTTAAATTAATTCCCTGATTAATCAGAGCTTGATGATGGAGGAGTATACCTACGTGGTCCTTTTCCCTTGTCTCTGATTGGTGAATACACATCACCAAAACCACTCCTCCAATAAGATGAGTCCACCTCACCACCAAACTAGCACAAACAAGCACAAAATCGACAACCTAGCAAACCGTGTGATGAGAGAGTGTTTTTCCACCATTGGATCAAAGAGAAAGAAGAAAGAGAAAGGAAAAGATGGATTTAACGGCTTTGATTAAAGATTAGGCTCAAAAACATCACCAACAAGCCATGGGGGTTGGATATAAATACCCCCATATTCTGTAATGTTTAGTGTGCCAATTTTTATTTTATTTTTATTTATGCAAAATAGTTTTTAGGTAAATTGTAATTTAAATTTTTTTAGTATTGTAATCTTTTATTATTAACGAAAGTTTGTTTAAATTGTTATAAATTCGTGTCTTATTTAATAAAGTTCTTATTATTGCAATTTATTATTTAATCTTTAAACTGTTCTAGTTATAATAATTGAAAATAAATTTTGGTTAAGAAATTTCCCCCACTGGAAAGTTTTAATAATTCGGTTCGAGTTGATATTCGTGATTCGATGCTATTGGTGATGATTAGTTGATAAGGTGGTGTCGAAATCAGTTTTAAAAGGGGGCTCAGCGCCTCTCCTTCTTCTCAACGGTTTTCGTCACCAGGTTTAACCTCCTTTTAATTTTCGTGTTATTAGATTAATCTAGTTAAATGTTTTATATGTTTAATTTGTTTTAGTTGATAATTTTGTCTGTTATTTTTGAATCTGCTTGATTGATGAATGTTACTGAGTTGCGGAATAATTTGCTAGTTGGTGGTTACTGTTTGGATTTTGTATGCTAATAGGATTTGAGTTATAAATATTGAGTTTATGAATTGGGTAACTGAGTATTCATGTGGTCTATTTTAACTTATTTGTTTTTTTGCTTTAGTGTTCGATTTTTAATCTGCTGAATCTAAGTGAGTCTGCTAGTTTGTTCATCTGATTAGTTTTTATGTTTATTCAAATAGGAAATCATAGTTTTAGTTTTAAGCTGTTTGGAATTATATTGAGTTTTTATTCTGCTTAATATTATTGTCTTATCTTCTTATTGGTATAAGTTTACTAGGTTTGATTTGCTGATTTCTGCTTTGAAATTGAATTTGTTGTAGCTTATTTATTTACTTGGTATTATTGTAAGTTGAATGCCTGTGAGGATTTGATTGATCCCGAATTATCTGAGTAGTATTTTGTGGTTTATTAATCTGTCACAATAATCTGTCCAAAAAAATAAATCAACAAAAAAACGTCCTCTCAAGGGACTCGAACCTGTGACCAGTTGTTCATCAGCCCAACGAGATAACCATCTCATCTAGCCACTTATTTGTGTTTAAATACTGATTCAATATTTAATATAGCTTCATTAAAGTCGATTGTCAGCTTTAAATAGATTTTTATTAGTTTTGTTTAGTTAATTTTTAATTAAAAGTTTTTTTTAAGTTTACTTTTATAAAGTTTTGAAAAAAAAATATTTTAATTACTTTTAGACATTTAAATTGCTTTTTAAAATTAGTTTTTTTAAGTTAGTTTTAATTAATTTAGTTTTATATAAAAATAGTTTTAAATAGAAATTCATTAAAATTAAAAGTTTTAGTTAAAAATTAATTAGATTAAATTAGATTTAAGTTTTATTTAAATTTAAAATAGTTTTCAAATAGTTTAATTAGTTTTAATTAAGTATTTTTAATTAAAGATTTTCCTTTTAATTAGATTAAATAGTTTTTAGTTTTTAAAATGCCAATTAAGTTTAATTAACCAAGAACAATTAATCCACGTTTAAATTGGATATCAATTCGAGTGAGTCGAGGAACGAAAAAATAGAAAATAAAAAGAATTTGCAAAAATTCAAACATTAGAACACGATGGAGCATTTGCAAAATTGGATACCACGTTAATTGTGATTTCAGAATCATTAGTGTCCTTAGCAATATTTAAAGGCAAACTAACACTCGTTGTCACATTTTCTGTCCTAACTTTAGGCATCCATTTATATCCTGGAGGACATTGATTAGCAAACCACCATTTCCACGACTTGCTAGCAGACTCATATAATTTAATAATTCTGCTTCTAAGGTGCTTAGTGATGGAGTCTGGTGCAATACTTTTCTTAGTGGGGGTAGCACCAGAATGGTTCACTTTGCGTTTAGATTTACTAGCACTAATATGTATCGCAACTTGTTTCTTAGTTCTAGTATCTACGCCTTTCACATTATTGATAACACACATAGAATGATCAACATTAGCACATTTTCCACATTTCACACAAACAAACTTAACATTTAATGCATTCAAAGCAGTAGAATCATTCAAATTGTCATTACATGCGATTACAAACGTTTTATTCTTAGAAACATGCAAAATCCTAGGGTGTTCTTCTACTTCCTTCATCTTACCTTTACTCTTGTGTTTCTAAACCTTATCATTCACTTGAGTGCTCTTAAGCTGAGACCGGCTAACACTAGCAGTGGAGACTACTCCTGTAGTAGAAGACACACGAGTATTAGTGTCTCTAGAAGTCTGAGGTGATGGACTAACTTTGTGTGTGGGTTTAGTGGTCATTCTATACATTCCTGGTTGATTCACATTATTGTGCTTAACTCTTGGTGCTAGAGTATTCGGGTTCTCTGTGGTAACCTTACCTTTCCATCCATCTTGGGGGAAAACACAGGTTTTGCAAATGGGGAACTTGAGAAAGCGGATGGTTTTCCCAAGATAGAGGATCTATTCTCTTTATAGGCATTGGGTTGTCTAACAATAGGTTTCTTAGCGCTTGGTTCCACAACTTTCCCACCCATCTTAGCAACGAATTTCTTCAACTATGCTATTGCTGTGTCTTTTTCTTGTAACTGAGCTTTCAAATCCGCAATATCAAGAGTTTTTTGTTTAGTAATCTACATGACTCAGATAGTTTTACTTCCAAAGATGTATCATTTGAAAAACTACCAACTTTGTTTTGCAAAGCAAGTTCAAGTGAATGACAATATTTTTGAAGAAAATCATATCTATGTTGAAGTAATGAAAACTCTTTTTGGTTAATTTTATTCGAGAGCTCAGTTTCATGACGTTCACACTCTTTGACTTGATCAAGATATTTGCATGCAACATCAAAATATTCATCGATATCAGCACAAGATGTAACATAGACACACATAATATCTTTTGAGAGGCATTCTTGCAAGAGTATATCATATGTTGTAGAAAATTCGTCTCTTTCAGGTTGATGGTCGTTCACTTATTGTTCAAGAGATTCCACATATTTCAAATCATCAAACATTTCTTGCTTAATTAATGTTTCAAATTCCAAAAAATGTTTTTGCGTTGTTTTCGCAAGCGCAATCAAAATACTTTTCACAAGCACATTATATCGTGAGGAATTTCTTTGTTGCCTTTCAAACTTTCACGTTCTTTCCAATCGTCATCAACAACCTTTTTGAAATTTTTGATGTTTTGTTTAAGAAAACTAAGTGTTTGCTTACTCTTGCTTACAGAAGCTTTATATGGCAAATAATCAATAAATTTTGAAACATTAGTTTTCTTAGTGGAAAAAATTTGTCTCCATTTAATTCTTATTTGTTCACATTCGAAAAATATTTTATCATTAGACTTCTATGTTTGTGGGTTGAAAAGACCATAAAGATTGTTTTCATAAGCATAATTATTTGGTTTAACAAATTCTTTATTAACTTTTGGTCTACTCTCTTCTTCCAAATCGTGTGTCTCTTCATTATCGGGCCTAACAACAAGGCAATCAAGATCGGTCCATTGGGACTCATCAAGATATAAGTGCTGATTCTCAGATTGAGCTTGCTCAAGGTACTTAGGATTTGCAAAACTAGGTCCATCCTTGAAAAACAAACGAGGTGCCAACATTCTCATGGTTTGAATTGATTGATTAGTTTTGTAAACAATTTTCTTGTAAAAATCAATTTGAGTATCAAGTTCCACCATTTTATCGATGTCATTTGCTTGTTTAGTTTTGATACCCTTTTCTAACTTTTCAACCACAGCTTTCTTTTCATTAGCAATTTTAGTTTTTTCCTCTTGAAGAAAACCATTTACTTGAGTTAGCTCATTGACTTTTGTGGTAGCAAGATATGTTTTGTGACGTTCAGTACTCAAAGATGTGTTATGATTACGTTTCTCTTATTCTAGAAGCTTAAGAGTTTCGTTATATTTCTGTTGATAATCGTCCTTTTTGACATTAATTAAACACCCTTTGTACCCCTCAATCTCATTGGTCTTTTGAAGAAGTTGATCTCTATAGCTATCAATGGTCTCACTAGATTTAATTAGAGCAGCTTTGCATTCTTCAAAATTTTGAGTGAGCGTAGCGTTTGCCTTCTTTAATTGCTTTTGACTTTTTCTAGTTTCTTTGACATCTTTTGTAAAGAAGCAATTAAGTTAGCAAGTGCAATACGCTCCTCATCATCATTATACTCATTTGCATATTGATCATCCTCAGACTCATTATTGCACATGTCTGATGAATCGGGTGTGGTATTGCTATCAACCGTTTCTATCATACATGTGTCATTAATGGTTTTACGTAGCTCACAATGCTCATGAATATTACCAAACACATTATATTCATCTTCTATGAGTACCTTTTTGATTGGCTCAGTTTCAAAGATAGGACTATTGTCATCTTCAGTGACGTTGAGAACTTCTTCAACCTTTGCCATGTACGAGTAATGTGCTTCAAGTTCTTGGTCGAAGGCTTCATCATCAGTATCATCAAGCATTGCTCCTTCCTCAGCCGACAATTTAACCCCAACTTCCATCTTCTTACAAAGCAACATCTTTTCCTTATGATAACCAGAATCCCTAACCCGTTTCGGCTTCCTACATTCCTTTGCCATATGTCCATAACCTTGACAATTAAAGCACTGAATCCCACTTTGCTGAACCACTTGAGTGTTGATCCCAAACTAATCGATTTAGCTTGTGTAAACAAGATTAAATCAAGTTAAACACGTAAAGAAACTTTGTTGTGTATAAAACAATTTAAGTATTATGCGGAATTAATACTCAAACAAGAACACACAAACAATGTAAACCAAAGTTTCACTTTGATTTATTAGAACAAACTTGCTTACAATGAAAGTGTTAAACACGAATGAAAACTTATATGAAACAAAACCTAAAGGTCTTCTTTTATAGACATAAGAAGCCTTGTACAAGAGTCTACGTATCAGCTATTCTAAGTAAAGATAAACATAGGAAATACATTGTTGATCATATCTTTACTACGTGTAGACTAAGTCTTCTATCAGTGCTTGACTTCATCCTATCAATGCTTGACATCTTCTAGTCAACGCTTGATCTGTCAACGCTTGTTTTCTTCTTGTCAGCGTCCAAGTGTACTGGCTACATTTTATTCCCAACAATCCTCCCCTAAACTTGATATCAACTCTAGCAATCAAGTTTCTGAATAAAAATTAAGAACTAGGAGGAATCTTACAAATCTTATCATATTGGTAATAAACATGCCTAATCAAATCTTTGGCCACGTCACTTGAGTAGTCAATCTCCAGCTGTGTGGTCTTCATCTTGTCCAAAACTTCTTTGGACATGGGATACTCAGCATCTACAAGAAGATACTCAACAAACTTTGTAGAACTTAAATAATACACACCAGCAGCTGAATACAAACGCCATTGAAGTCCACTGATATCATCCTCAAGATCCTTCCAAACAGGATCTTCTTCTTCTAGTGCACACATTCTCTTGAATGTTGACCAAAGCTTTATTCCATTGACTAAAGTAGGTGCTTCAGTCTCATACTTGGCCATCAACTACCTCCAAAGATCTGCCAAGTCTTCCCTATCCATGCTTGCAAAGAGAGACATAAGAGTAGTAAATGTGTGTACCTTTTCCCATATCTGCCAATCATCCAAAACCCACTTGCATCTTCTTCATAGCTAATGATAGGGTTTCTGGCATCAAGAGGTAACACTTGTACCATATCTGAAGCTTCCATGGGTGAGAGCTTAATGCTCCTTCTAAGAACAGCTTCACTCGGAGTCACTTTATTTAAACCTTTAGGGAACTCAAGTGGAACTCCCTTTTTCAAAGGCCTTGGAACAATCATCGCCTTTTGAATTTCCATATCTTATGCAAGTTCTTCTCTCCTTTCATCTGAGAGAAGTCTGATATTATTCATTTCCTGCACTCTTGCCCAAATGGGATAAGCCTTATACTCCAATTCTTCAAAGGATAATCCCTGCAATTTCTTAAAGGTCCATCCTGTTCCATGACATCTGAGTAACATGTAGTAAAGCTCCCTTCTATCTCTCTTCATCAGTGAGAAAACATTGCTAGCCTTATGCTTCAGAGTTACCTTTCAATCTCTTTGAACTCTTAGAAGAATCTCCAATCCCCAAATTTGATTTGAAATTGTCATATCTGGATTCTCCATAACCTTATCTTCCCAAGCATGGTACATCTGAGCAACTGCTGGCATATCATAATCTACCTGCAACTTTAACTCTCTAAGTTTCTCCCTTGCCAACTCATCACCATATTCAAGTCTTTCTGGTTGTTCAATTATCATAACACTTGAATCTGAACTCCCTTCATCACTTCCTTCTGGTTCCTCAGAAGTAACAACAAATGGTGATTCACCAACCTTCTTCATTTCTTGTTCCACAAGTTGTGCAGCCAACTTTGAATCAAACTCTACATGAGCTGCATCCTTTGGAACTTCTGTTTCTACCATGATTCCTTTACCCTTATATAATGGATCAATGATAGGTAAAGATGATGATGGTACCTGTGAAGACACTTCCTTGATGATAGCTGATGACTGGAATACATCAACCATATCTGCAGGTCTGTCAACGCTCAAATTCTGTGTGTCCGCGCCCAACTTACTCTTGTCAGCGCTTGGTGTGTCAGCGTCCAAAGTCTGTTTGTCAACACTCACCTTACTCGTCTCAGCGCCTCTTGTGAACTGCTCCATCATAGCTGTAAAGGACAAGTTCAAGTATATAGGAGTAACCAAAGATGTATCAAAACCTGGTTGCTTCTTCAATTCAGTAAGGGCTTCAGCAACACCCAAAGATTCTCTATCATGTGAGCCTTTGTCACTCACATGTATCTGCTCATCCTCCCCTTTGGAAGAATCCTCCATACCACGCCTATTGTTAGCATCCTCCAAAAGAACAATCCTCTCCCTCAATTGCTTGAGTTCAAGGCCTTGTGTATTGACTGTTTGTACCAGGTCTGCATTTTGCTTTTGCAAGCTAATGCAGACAGCCGTCAATTCCAACATTGTGTATGGTTCCAATCTGCCCTCCTCTAGAATGGGTATTTGACCTCCCAAAGTAGAGTCATGGGGCATGAATGAGGTCTTAAAGATGTTAGGACTGGCTTGGCCTGCATCTAAACGAGTACCAATAGTCCCAGACTCATCCATAGCACCAACCATACTTGTGGTGGTGGTTCTCTCTGCAACATGGCTAGGACCACTAGAGGAGAACACTCTAGTAGTCCTTGGGCGTTTTATCAACCTATATTCAGGGGGTGTAGAAGATGATGTGGATTGGGTGGTAGTTTGAAGGTTAAGGGGTGTTTGGGTTTGTGATGGAAAGGTGTCAACGTTTGGATTAATAGTGTCAACGCCAACATTTAACATGTCAGCGTTGAAGAATTCTTGGTCAAGTTTCATGTGTTGAGGTGAAGGTAAGGGGTCTGGTATTGGGTCAAGTTGTGGTTGTGGGTCAGGTTGAGGTTGTGCTGCTGCAATAACAGCAAGCATAGCTTGGGTGAGGGTAAGTCTCTGTGAGGTGGTGAGTTCATCTTACTAAAAATAGCTTTCTTTTGCATAGGGATCTCATAAAAATCATCATGATCCCTTGTGCAATACCCTTGGTCATCAAAAATCATTTGTAAAAATTTGGGATAAGCCAAAGTCATCTTATTACCCTTGTTTTTACACATTCCATCAAAAATCAGTTTAGAAAAATTATACTTTTGCCCATTTGTAATGCACACAATTACACTAGCAATTGATCTGTTAATTTCATTATGTGCAGTACATTTGTGACTCAAACATTGAAGGATGACATGTATTAAGTACTTCCAGGCTGGGGAGAATTCTTGTTTATGATATTTATTTAAAGTACCCTCTTTAGGGAAAGGATACCCCAAAGTCTGAAGTCCTTATTCTATCTCATTAATGGGGAGAGTGGTTATACCATCTGCATCGTTAAGATGCAAAGCCTGGCGAACCAAGGCTTCAGTAACCACCCAAGTACGCCCATGAACAATAGCTGTTAATGTAGTCACATTATTAAGCGTTGAGGAACTAACAGTGTTCCAAAACTGTTTAATATGAGTGACAGGGATGAGAGGAGCATGAGAAAGTGCATACCTAAGTGGAGATGCATTCAAATACGCCACCATCTGAGTGTATTGTGGAAACAGAGCATCATCAGCCTCCAAATAAGCAATCATATTGTGCTGACTTCTTAATCCCAATACCAAGTCACTTGGTTTGAACTTAGGCGCCATAGATGTAGAAAGTTGTTTGTGAAAGATTGTAAAAGATGAAGTATAGGAGAAAAATTGTTAGACAAGAATATAAGAGTACCCTGTTTAAAAAGTAGGAGCCAAATATATAGGAGTGATAGGCACATGTGATTGGTCAAAAATAAGGCAAGTATTTTCAAAATATAATGATGAAAATATTGAAAAGAAAATAAGTTATCTTGTGCATTAATTAAAAGTTATCTACTCCCAAAATTACGGCCTCAATTTTCGTCAAAAATAACAACTGGGTGTCAACGGTCAAAAATAACCCATCAACGCCCAACGGCTATATTCTTGTCAACGTTTGCAAAAGCCATGTGAACGTCTAATTTGGTCACAACAACGCTTGGAAATATATTTGTCAGCGTCCAAAAATAAAAGTAATAAAAATGAAAAAGGACCTTAATAAAGTAATTTATCCTAGTGAAGATAACCTATAAACTGATAATTACTATAGGGCGGCAAGCACTGTCCAGTTATGCACACTTGCTTATGCAAGATAGACATAACAGTCCTCTAGTGTCCATTGCTAACCAAAATTCTTAACAGTTAAGTTATCTCATAAAATCCCTTGTAACTCCTAGGTAAACCCAATATAAATCATACCCAAGTCTCCCAACAGACCACATCCAATTCTAGGCCAAAAAGGTCTTGGCAGCATGCATAGTATCAACTTTGCATGCTACAATGCCTCATGAGATAGAAAACTAACTCATACTCACCAGTGGACACAATCTAGAATTGTGATAAGAGTATTATTAGAATACCCCAAAAGTCCTAGGTTCCTAAAACCTCCACTTAAACTGTGATACATAAGTTGCTCAAATAATATGCATGTAAATAAAAATTTATGTCAAGATAGGAATATAAATATTCCAACCATCATCCATAAATGGAAACATGCTCCAATGATTCTCCAAGGATCCATAAGCAACTCTGTATCCAATGGTACAATGCTAACAACGCCTGCACACTTAGATCAAAAACCACAAAACTAACATGTTGCTGACAACGTCACGATAACACTTATCAGCGTTAAGATAAACTTTGTCAGCGTTAGACAAATAAAGTGGAAAATCTAACTTCTCAAAAAGACCAATAACAATGCATATCCTGTACATACTTTTACACTAAGACCCCAAAACACATATTAAGTGAGATTGATCATTCCAATACTTGTTACCAAGTATTGAAACCTTCCAGTATCAAAAGGTTTAGTTAATAAATCAGACACATGTTCTTCTGTGTCAACCCTATCTGGTTGTATTAAACCCTTTTCAAAACAATCTCTTATAAAATGATGTCTAATTTCTATGTTTTTTGTTTTAGAGTGATGTACAGGATTTTTAATAATGCATAAAGTGCTGTTATTGTCTACAAAAATCTTGGTATGCATGAAATTATACCCATAATCCAACAGTTGGTTCTGAATCGATAAGACTTGTCCACAACAAGCAGCTGCTGCTACATATTCTGCTTCAGTTGTAGAATTGGCCACCACTGTTTGTTTCTTGCATTGCCAAGATATCAACCTACTCCCAAGAAACTGACATCCACCAGTTGTGGATTTTCTATCAAACTTGTCACCACCATAATCACTGTCTGAATATGCAATAAGCTTCAATGGTGAATCTTTTAGATACCATAATCCCAGGTCTGGATAACATCTAAAGTATCCAAAGATTCTCTTGACGACATGAAGATGACACTCTTTGGGAGTCACTTGATGGCGTGCATATGCACACACAACAAACATAATGTCAGGTCTTGAAGCTATGAGATACATCAATGAACCAATCATTGATCTATAGTGCCTGACATCCACATCTTTTCCATCTCCAACTTTTCCCCAAGGGTGTTCTCTATCCATAGGAGTGCTAGCCCTTTTCTCATGTGGAGAAAAGCCAAACTTCTTCAAGATTTCTGCTACATATTTATCTTGAGAGATGAAGATACCATCTTCTTTCTGCTGAACTTGTAACCCTAGAAAGAAGTTCATCTCCACCATTGCACTCATCTTGAACTTGTCTGTCATAAGCTTGGAAAAGTGTTCACTCATCTTTGGGCTTGATGAGCCAAAGATGATATCATCGACATAAACCTAGACAAGTAAGAAATCCTTACCAGTCTTCTTTGTAAATAAGGTCTGGTCTATGGTGACCCTTTTGAATCCATTTTCCACCAGATAGGTGGACAATGTGCCATACCATGCTCTTGGGGCTTGATGAAGTCCATACATAGCTTTCTTGACTCTATACACCTTGTCTGGATGTTCTGAATCTTCAAAACCAGGAGGCTACATTACATAAACCTCCTCTACAATTACGCCATAAAGAAAAGCACTCTTCACATCCATTTGATAGACAGTAAAGCCCATGCAGGAAGCATAGGCTAGAAATATCCTTATAGCCTCAATCCTTGCAACTGGTGCAAAGACCTCCTCATAGTCTATCCCTTCCTCTTGTGTATATCCTTGAGCCACTAAACGTGCCTTGTTCCTGACCACAATGCCTCTTTCATCCTTTTTGTTTCTAAGAACCCATCTTGTCCCAATAGGTCTGACATGTCTGGGACAATCAACCAACTCCCAAACATCCTGGATAGCAAATTGGTGAAGCTCATCCTGCATTGCTTCCACCCAACTTGGTTCTTTGAGAGCATCAAAAATCTTCTTGGGTTCCTATTGTGACAGAAAACAGGCAAACAAACATGCTTGGACAAGAGGGGTATCAACCTTCTTGTGAATATTGGCAATAAATCCTCCAAGATTCTGATGAGATCTTCTAGTCTAAACATGAGAAATCACATCACCAATAATTAGAGAAGAGGGGTGATCTTTTATTATAGAAGTAAGCACTCCTCCCTCAAAAAGTGTGTTGTCTTCAATCTCATCTTCCATGTTACCAATATCTTCTTCAGACTCTGTTCCCTCAATATCTGAATGAACCTCTCCGTTTCTGTTTGAAGGTTCACCTTGTTCAAAATTGGAGGAGAAAATATGGTCAAGAGAGCTGTCAACGCCTGGATCATGGCTGTCAATGTTTGAGCCATCAACATCTGAAGTTGTCTTGTCAGCGCCAGATTTTCCTTTGTCAGCACCTGAAAGATCATGCATGTTGTCAACTGGTGATACTTGGGTACCACCATTTTCCTTTCCAGCAGCAACAACAGCAACAAATGCATCTGTCCATATGGGAATAGTGACATACTCAAGTATGAGTGATGATTTGTCTGCTTGTGATCCAACCTCTTCATTAATCTGTGTACCTGAAACATCAACAACTGGTTCTTCCACAACATTTGAAGTTACCTTCACAATGTTTGGATTAGTAACAGGCATATAATTCAAAGTCCTAGATAGAGGTTCCAAGTCAAATAACCAATTTGGACAACTTTCAGGATCACTAGGTTTACTTTCTAAAAACCTAACATGTACTTTTTCAAGTATACGTTTTTCCTTCTTAATGTAAACCCTATATCCTCTACTCTGCACTGAATAACCCATGAAGTAGCCTTCATCACCTTTAGCACTAAATTTACCTAAGGCATCACTAGTATCTAACACAACTACATGACAACCAAAAGGTCTAAGAAAACCAATATTAGGTTTCCTTCCCCAAAGTAACTCATAAGGTGTTTTGTTATGAATCTTGTTGACTAATGCTCTATTATGAACATAACAAGTTGTATTCACAGCCTCAGCCCAAAAAGAAATGGGAAAGTGAGCATCAGCCAACATAGTCCAGGCTGCTTCTAGGAGGGTTCTATTCTTTCTCTGAGCAACCCCATTTTGCTGTGGGGTTCTGGCTACACTAAACTGTCTAGTAATCCCTTTCTTGGCATAAAAATCATCCAACAGCTTATTTCTAAACTCACCACCATTATCACTTCTAAGCATCTTAACCTCATTACCAGACTTCTTTCCTATTTGGGTAATAAAGTTAATTAAAGTATCAGCAGTGTCACTTTTCAAAGCTAAAAAGAAAGTCCAAGTAAACCTAGAAAAATCATCAGTGATGACAAATCAGTAAGATTTACCATTTAAGCTTTCTATATTAGTTGGACCAAATAGGTCCATATGAAGCAAGTGAAGTGGTTTAGAACTAGAGTGCACCTGTTTAGACTTAAATGAGACATTCTGCTGTTTGCCTTTAAGGCATGCAACACAAGAGTGGTCATTGTGGAAAGCCTTTTCAGGCAAACCATCAACCAAACCATGTCTCACAAGTCTATTTATATTTTTAAAATTAATGTGCCCTAATCTCCTATGCCAAAGATTACTCTCATCCACTGAAGCCTTGACATAAAAACATGACAAGTTATTATTCATCCTAATTCCATTAAGATTCACATTATAAATGTCCTTATGCCTAGGTGTTCTATAAACAATGAATTTCTCATCTGGTATTTTAAAATCCTTGCTCAACACCAAGCATTCAGTATCAGTGAAAAGAACCTTATTTTTTGTTATCACAAACTTGTGATACACTAAACAGATTATAGTCAAGTTCTTTTACCAGAAACATGTTTTCAAAACATAAATTGTTGGTGAGAAGAGTTCCTTTGCCTGTGATAGTTCCATATCCGCCTCTAAAGTAAACTTTGTCACCATCCTTAATGGGAGTGAAGTTTGTGAGATAATCTTCCTTCCCAGTCATGTGCCTAGAGCATCCACTATCCCAATAGCCATAATCATTAACCTGCTTTTGAATGCCCTACACATAAACAAAATAAATTGGTTTTCTTTGGGAACCCAAGCCTGAGCAGACTTGGATTCATTTGGTTGTTCAACAAGAACAGACTGAGTCCTCATAACAAACCCTTGTTCATCCCTTTTTTGGATTAAACACCCAGTTAACCCCAATTGGTTTTGTTATGACCTTTGAAATATAATTAAATCTGTTACAGGTCATAGAGATCCCATCTAAATTAGGGTTTTGATCTTACTTAGGTCTCCATGTCAAGCTAGAAGAAGCTTTAGACCCCTTTCCCTTTGGTTGCAAATATTTACCATTATTTGGTCTGGCAACGTTTCTGTCAGCGTTTGATTTGGTCTTGTCAACACTGAAATTACCCTTATCAGCGTTGAACCTAGGGTTTGCTACAGGAACCCACTGCCTATTAGACCATTTATTGGTCTTCTGAAAAGGTCTTTGTCCATAAGTATTAGACCCTTTAGTAAAAAATGGGGCTGGTCTAACAACTTGTGGACTTTGCTGAACAAAAGTTTTGGGTTTGACAGTGTTTGACTTTTTGTCAACGTTGACCTTTGAAGCGTTGACACACTTATAGGTTAAATGTGAAAAACTACCACAAGTATAACAGTCTTTTCTAGACATAACTTTAGGTCTAAAAGAAAAGAAACCTGTTCCATTATCACTAACTTGGCTTTTTGGTGACCTAGTTTTTTCTATACATTTCTGCATATTTAATACTAGGTTTTCTAACAACGTTTGAGCCAAGGTCAACAGTCTTGCCAGTGATTGGGTTTGTTATTTTGATAGGTGTAGACTCATTTGGGCTATCACTAAGCATGCCACCCTTAACAAACAAGGTAGGGTTAGCTTTCTTCCATTGGTCCAAATCAATCAAATTCTGCCTATATTCTTCTACTAGGGTAAGAACTCTTGGTGGAGGAATAAATTCCTCTTCTTGGAGTTCTGGTAAACCAGTCCAAGATAAGTACTTTCTTTGGACACCATAGAAGTCCCCAGCATGTGGTGGAACACCAGCATGTTCTTTCATCCCAATCCCAGTCATATCCCTAGGATCTCTTTGTTCACTAACACATTTTTCTAGGGTTTGTGAGGCTTTATCAAATCTCTGAATTTTAAGGTCTATATTATCCTTATTTTTGATAGCCTCATCTAACTTAGCCTGTAACTCAGCATTGACCCTCTCTATGATGTTTCTAATATCAGTACTAGCATTTAAATCATGTTTTAAGATATTGATTTGATCTTTTAGGCCAGGCTCCATTTTCTTATACTCAGCTATAGTCTTTTCAGTTTGAGTAAGAGCAAGTTGATAGTTAGACAACTTTCATCTTTCATTAGCTACATCTGCTCACAATTTTAAAACTTCTTTGTTAAGTCTTTCAGTGTTTAGACGACAACCCTTACTACAAAAAACATCATCATATACCTCATTGTCTGATGAAGATGAGGAGTGTGCCATGAGAGCATAGTGAACATGCTCTTCTTCTTCCTTTTCAGCAACCAAAGCTTTATTCTCTTCCTCATCCTTAGCCAAATAGCTCCAATCCCATCCAACACCATCAATTTTCTTGCATTGCAACCATGGCTTTGGGATCCTGAGCCTTAATGATTTGGCTTGAGGGTTTTCCAGCATCAGATCTTCTTGGAGATCTGCATTCTCTCATAAAGTGTCCCATACGATGACAATTGTAACACTCAACTTTGGATTTATCAAATCCAGCAGTGTCCTTGGCATTGAAAGTCATCTTCTTCTTAAATCTTCTATTCCATATATTTGCCCATATGCTTGCAAGGGCCATATTCCACTTTATGTCCATCTCATCCAAATGCTCATCAGTAATCTGCTCAAGGTCCTCATATGTAATCACTGAACCATTGGGCAATGAAGCAATGTATGCACACACAGTATCTAGATCAATACCAGCAGGCTTAACTCTTGGTGAGTCAATTTTGTATGTGTCAGCGTCTGAATATGAGGCGTTGACAGGATTTGATCCAGCGTTGACACAAGTTGATCCAGTAACAGGGTGCATGTATGACTCCTTTTGATCAAATTGACCTTCACTATGTGAGAAGAAGGCCATGTTTCCATTGGTAGACTTGCTTCTATGATCCAAAAGAGTTTCATTCTCTATCAGCCTCAGTTTATTGTAAACATCATCAAAAGTAGAACTTTTGTGAGTGTTATTAGCAATTATAGACCTTGCTTCAATCTTCCATGCATCACCAAGGCTTTTAAGAAAAGTGGAGATAGTATCAACATCACCAAGCATTGTTCCCATGAAGGACAGCTTGCTTGTAATGTCAAGAAGTCTGCTTCTCACACTACTTAGCTTCTCATTAGGTTGAGCCTTAAAAACAGCATACTCATGCAAGAGTTGCTTCTTTTTCTCTTGCACAGTATCAACGTTACCACCATAAGCAACTTCAAGATCTGCCCAAAGATCTTTTGCAGACTCATAGCTTCTGTATTTGTGCTGATTTCTTGTCCCAAAGAGAGTTTCAGAATGCTTAGGGTTTTCATGGAAACCCTTCTCTTTGTTATATCCTCAGTTGAGACAGCTCTACCATCTTAAGGTTTTTCTCTTCGATCCTCTTAAGTAGAACCTTGAACATTTGTTCTTTGTAAGATGGCAGCTGTAATATTTTGAGCCTTATTGAATGTGTTTCCATATTCAATAATTTCCCATAGGGTGTAGTCATGGATTTGTAGATATTGCTCAAAGTTAAACTTCCACAGCTCAAAATTGTCTGGGTCTAGCATGGGAATCTTGATGTTGTGGGTTGAGGAGGAGGAGGAGTTTACTTCTGGGGTAGACATGATGTTTTTATGGTTTTGTGAAAATTAGGGTTTTTGGCAATTTAGGGTTCTTGTGTTCTTTAGATCAAAGTTTCTCAACAAGCTCTGATACCACTTGTTGATCCCAAACTTAGATCGATTTAGCTTGTGTAAACGAGATTAAATCAAGTTAAACACGTAGAGAAACTTCGTTGTGTATAAAACAATTTAAGTATTATGCGGAATTAATACTCAAACAAAAACACACAAATAATGTAAACCAAACTTTCACTTTGATTGATTAGAACAAACTTGCTTACAATCAAAGTGTTAAACACGAATGAAAACTTATATGAAACAAAACCTAAAGGTCTTCTTTCATAGACATAAGAAGCCTTGTACAAGAGTCTACGTATCAGCTATTTTAGGTAAAGATAAACATAGGAAATAGATTGTTGATAATATCTTTACTACGTGTAGACTATGTCTTTTATCAGTGCTTGACTTCATCCTATCAACGCTTGACATCTTCCTGTCAACGCTTGATCTGTCAACGCTTGTTTTCTTTTTATCAACGCTTGTTTTCTTCTTGTCAGCGTCCAAGTGTACTGGCTACATTTTATTCCCAACATTGAGTTCCAACAGTGTCCCTATTCCCAGCAACAGTAGCAATCCTTTGAGTATCATACTTAGCAGTTTGTCGATCATACCTTGCAGAACCCTCAACATGAGTTGGATTACGTCGATCATACCTAGGAGGACTTTCATCACGTTGACGTGTGTCATACCTTCGAGGACTCTCAACATATTGGTTGCTTGTATTAGATGATGTTCGAAGATTGTTGTTGGTGGGTTTGAAGATTTTCTTGTAGGTCTTCACAATGAAAGCAATTTTTTGTTTCATTTCCCTATCCTTCGGAGCTAGTTCTTCGTCACTGTCCTATTCAGATGATGGCTCAGATGAAGGTTGTGACAATCCGTCAATTTATGGTTGATATTTTATTCTCAAATATTATTTAAAAACATTATTTTAATGTTATAATATGAACTCACTTATTTTTGGGAAGTAATTTGGATTTACGTCTTGAAGTAGCGTCGACTAAGTCTAAACCGGAGGATTTAACGTTACGTGCTTACGTTTACATACACCGTCTTTGGTGACAGTCCGACATTTCAGAAAATAAATTTATCCGTGAATATTATTTTGGAGTTTTAAATTTGTGTTGGTTCATAAACTCACAAATTTACGAGAAGAGATTAGGACTTACGATTTTATTTTAACGTCCTTTACGACTAAACCGGAAACCCTAGGATTACGTATTTACGTTTTCGAACTCCGTTTTTTATGAGACAATTTTTATTAGATTCGTTTTGTGTCGTTGATTCATAATATATAAAAACGTTTTTCGTAAAACGACCTGAGGGCACACAAATCAAGGAAACTAGAATCGAGGAGTACCCGTAAATAAATGGGGATGAGACAAGTGGGACACTTGTCCCACCCCCACTCCAAAACCGGCCTAACTAAGCTAACACCACCCATGGTGTCATTTTTTATGGACACTTGTCCATTAGCTTAACAAATAAGCTTACACTTTCCACTAACTAGTCAAAACCACCATCACAAACCATTTCCTCTCATTCTCTCATGCAATACCACACACAAATCCTCTCATCCCACTCCATTGTTGCCGTCCACTTTCCCCCATCAAACACCACTTTAGATCAATTTCATCCATGAAATCATGTGTTATTCATACACATGTTGAAGCCCTTTTGAAATCCTATTGATTGGTGGTGATTATAACATCCAAGGAGGAGTTTCCATGGAGTCTTGGGGCTGATTTTCCACAAGGAGTTCATGAATAATGGTGGTCTTGAAGATGGTCATGGTTATCCACAAGTTTCTCCATCAAAATCCATGTCCAAATCATAACCTACATCAACTTGGTGGTATAAAGATTGTCCTCCTCATCCTCTTGTTATTTTTGATTATGTAAACTTGTATTTCTTTTACTTATGTATATGTATATGATGATTAATTATGATTAAAAATATTGTGTGGGGATTTGGTGTTGATAAACATGCTTAAAAAGATGAAAGTCTATAAGAAACAAGGCTAAAATCTTGTTTAAATTTGTTGGCTGTATAAAACAGTAAAGAATCAATTGATGAACTGATAAAAATGGCATCGATTAATGGATTTATAGTAAGCTATGGGTCTTGTACACATGTGAGAGTTGGCCATGCAATGGAATCATTGTAATGAGTGAGATATGATCAAAACAAGTTTAAGGTACAAATCTGAGTTCACTGTTTTGGACGATTTTTAGAAAATACTTAGAGGCTGATTCAACAGTAGCTATAGCGGAGTTAAATGGAGCACATATCATTTAGTTTATGTGATAAAAATTTGAGCTTCTATCTCCATATAGAACTCTTGATATGGCAGTTTTGGTGAACATGAAAATAAAAATCAGATTTTGAGAATTAATGTTTATTGTTATTATATAAGCACTCAAAATTCTATTGTATAAAATGTAAAATAAAAACCCACTAACTTATGGATTTTATTTATATAAATATTTAAAAGGTTAAATAAGTGTATAAATTATAAAAATGGTAGTGGAATAACACTTATAAGTAATAAAAACTATAAACTTGATCTTTACGACTTTTTCGGCTATTACCGTAAAATTAACGTTTTTCGCCAATTAAAACTTAGACGATCAAACCCGTCTAATGTAAAGTTTTTAAAAGTCATATACTGATATATAAGTAACTAATACAAGTAAAAACCGATAAAACCCGAACTATAGGACATACGGACATTAACGAGCTAACTAAGCATATTGGACTAATAATTGGACTAAATAAGATAAACACTTATAAAAAGAACTTATTGGGCTTAACCCATTTGGGCCCAACATGGAAAGTATAGATACTGATAATATAAGTATAATATGGATTAAAACAAGTTAAAGAACTTATAATAAGCTTATTGAACTTAAAATAGATAAATAGATAAAACTAGTAAACTAGTAAAAAGTTACCAAAACGTAAACACTAAAATGAGTAAACGAGAATATGTAAACCCACTTGATCATCATATATATATAATCATCATATGTATACATAATTGTTATTTTTATAAAGTCATTGGACATGAGTCTAAGACGAGTATTATTTGTCTAGGTTTCCGTGATTGAAGCACGCACCGTACGTCCGAATTGCCGATTACCCGCCTTCCCATATCAACGTGAGTTCATAGCCTCGCACTCTTTTAAATGTTTTATGAAATATTTTATAAACCCGCGAGGGAGAGAACATGTTAGTTTTTATAAAATAGGACACCATTTGTCCCGATTGTTTGTTTATTGATATGGACCCGAATGATTGTATGACCCGATTGTATGACCCGATAAATGATTAAAGGACCCGATAGATGAAATAAAATGGATTATTAAAGTTAGGTTATGTCACTAAAAGTCCCATTAGCATGAATTGTGAACTACCATGATTTGGTAGACGCTTGTGCATATAATAGTACTATTTGGGGACGATCACCCCAGTTCGCGCCTTGACGGTTGATCCCCGTCATGCCACATTGATTGGTAAGCGAATTTATGTATGAGAAGATCTCCATAGCGTGACCTTTGTGATGACACGCTACTTTAGATGGGCAAATTGAGTATCGGGTTAGCTACCCGTTGTTGGTTTAGTAAGGTAACAATGTCATGCGGCTTATAATAATCCAAAATAATGAAATACTACTAGACGCACCGAATTACGATGTATTGCCTGACTAGCAATACAGGGTCATACTATTGATATTATGTTCGTGTTTTGGTTTTCATAACCATACTCATATAACGGTTTTTATTTAACTTTATACAACGTCGTAAGACGTATTGTATGATGTTTTACGACATTGGCTCGTATAATGATTTTTAAGGCAAATGCCTATATTGTGATTTTCGATAAAGATTTGTATAAAATGACTTTGGCTATTTTATGGCCTATTAAAATAATTTGTACAAGATGATTTTCAGTAATAATTTTATACTGATATTATATTGATGGATTTTATTAAACTCTATGAATTCACTCGGCGTTATCGCTGACCTTTTCTTTTAACATGTTTTATCTCAGGTACTTGAAGGTAATTCTCGGGAAGACGACAAGAAATCATGGCCCGCACTTAAACAATATTTTCCATTCAAATACTTTGTAAAACTTTGTATGAAATAATATGACTTGGGACCGATGTAACTTTGATATTTATGAATGGAAATGCTTTATTATTAAAACGACGCGACGTTTAAGCGTTGTCTATGATGTGAGTAATGTGCTATCCCGTAACACCAACTAGTCTTCCGCTGTACTGAGTTGTATAAATTTGGGGGTGTTACAGTTTGGTACCAGAGCTCTCTTTATAGAGAACGAAAGATTTTTAAAACCAAGGTTTTGAATAAAACATTTCTAAATCTTTTAACTATAAACATTTTTCTAAAATGTCCAAAAATCTTTTGACTATAACGGTGCCGAAGAATTCCCGAGTTACCGACAAGGCCAGACTGAGAAATGTTATTTAATATATATAACTTGGATTATATATATATATATATGATGTAATTTTATTACATGATTGTTTGATGATTATTTTGATATTTATACGAGGTATTTATACGATGTAGATTGTCACAAGAAACCCTAACCTCCCTAGTAATTAATCGAAGCTATTCTTGTAGGAATTCTAGCTATCCTAGATCTAAATCAAGTTGTGGATATTTATGATCCCAACAAATGGTTGATATTCGTAGAAATGTAGATATTAGTTGATTGTGATATTGAAGAAGAATTGGCGAGATTAAATCTGATATCAATGTCATGACAATCTTTCCTTTTAGAGTGGAATTTGACAAAACGTTACCACCTAGAAAGTTGTCATCTGATTCGTTGTCACCCAATTCTTAAATTTGAAATCGAAAGGGTGAATGTTGCACTTGAGGCTGTCATTGGAACCATTAACCAAAAGCCTCATGCCACTAGTACCTTTCCGATAAGTTTAATCGAATGATCGAGTCATTTCATATTAGTGACTCATTTGATAATTACTGATAAAGGAGTAATAGGATTGGAAATTAAGTATTGATTCATATCGAGCTTTTATTGCCCTATTAAGGTTTATAAATAAGGCTGAAAGTATTGGAAAATGAGGTAGGATATCGAATTGAGTGTAAGTTGATTGAAACTTGAATAAAGTAAAACTTAACCCGTATGGAATATGAATTTGTTAAGAGGAAGTCGTTAAGTCGTGTGATTGAACTCTAAGGTTTTAATTGATTGTAGGTTTGTATTAAAGGTTGTTCCTAGGCCATTGTCCACTAATGAGGATGCCCAATGTCCAAGAAATAAATTGAAGAAATCTTCTTCTAAATTGGGACCGATGGATCTTCCGGGACAGGTGGGACACCTAATGACTCTTGTAGATTAGTATTCATTGTGGTATCTTTTAAAAATCCCTAACTTAACTGAGACATCAGTTGGTAGGATGAGTTCTGAGAATTGTATGACATAGTGACATGTAATGTGTTACGGTACAATTTTGACTTGTTTGTGATTAATGAAAAAGACTACCTTTGATTGCTAAATCCTACATGTATCGATGTTATCTATCCTTTATTGCTTCATCCTAATGTTCGCATTAGTGATGCGACCATTGAACAAGTACTCATCTCGAATTGAGTTACGTTGTGAATTATTATTTTGAGTGCCATCGAGATCCTGAACCTCATGATTATTTGGCTAACCTCATTTCCTGATATATATTGTAGTTAAGTTCTTGGTGAACAACTTTTCATCACTCGTTTGCAGATCACTCATTGTTTTTATAAGATGAAACAGTATCCTTTGAGAAAATTTAATTTTCATCACTATAAGGATTATTCAAAGTGAGATTTATAAATGATCGTTATCGAAATGAAGTTGTTTATGAAACATCTTGGAAAACTTAATTGTTTTCATAACAAAGAAAATCTTTGTAAATTTATTTTTATTCTTATTTAAGAATTAAGTATGTAAATGTTTTTTTATTATAAACATGATGATAAAGTTTTGACGAACTGAGTATTGCATCGTTAATCTTGAAATTGTATATAGTTGCGCGCCTACATACAATTTAGAATGGAACATGCAAGGCTGATTAGTAGTCACCATAAAACTGATTAATAAGCACTAAATTTTCTTTGAAGATTGTGAAAGATTAAAATTTATGAGATCTGCAAGAAGTGAAAAATAGGGACATAGTGTTAGGGATACCTACATATGTGCCTGTAGCATCTATTCTTCTGAGTCGAATTTACTGATCTATGGAAATTGTCTTATTTGACAATTGACAATTCTTTCTTGTCCAATTCTCCCGTAGTGAGATTCTTAGGAAAAGTATCTGATTACCGAGTGTTGATACCCGACTGGATGTATTGACGTTCTTATCATTTCTTATGATTTGATTTCATTTGAATGACCTGGGTAACGATCCGAGGAGCTTTCGAATGCGTACTCAAATTATGAAAACATGGGATATATTCATATTCGTTAAATGTTTTCGTCTGTATCTGATTTGAAATTCTCTCGCGTAGATTATGCGTTGACCTTACTCTTTTAATAGTAGTTGTGTCTCCATATATCCTTGAATTTGTGAAGGATTATGAGTTATTATTAGTCTTTTAAGAAGTTCACATCTTATCGACGACAATAAAGCTGAAAAGTTGGTAATGCCAGTAGAATGGATTGATTGATTATCACATGACGACATTGTCTTAATTGATGGGAACTCGAGTAGAATTCCCCGAAAAGATAAGATGTTGATTATCAAAAGTGACCTAAATAATTCTTGATGGATGTCCATATCCTGCATTTAGACTTGAAATTATACCGTGAATGGTTGTGAATTAGTCATAGATATTATAATCTAGAAAGAACCTAATATGAATTTATTAAAAGATGTTTCTGTTATCCGAAACTTTAGGAGGTATTTATTAGTGAATTACCTAGACTTTCGCCATTAAGGCAAGTTGAAATTGGTATTGATTATATTTCCGGTGCTGCACCTGTGGCTTGTGCACTGTACGTCAGCACCATCTGAATTAAAGGAATTATCGTACAACTGAGAGAGTTGTCGGAGAAAGCTTTTACTCTACCAAGCTCGTCATTATGAAGAGCTATGGTGTTATTATTCCTTATATTTGTTGAATTACCATGAACTGAGTGAATTGACAATCGAAAACGATATCCATAACTCGAAATGGAAGATTTGTTCGATCATTTACAAGGTTCTAGCATATGCTTTAAAGATTTGATTCATGGCATGGTTATCGTCAACTTCGCGCCCGCGAAAGAGATTATCTATTCCAATCACTACATCCAGTACTTGTAATGAACATTATGAGTTTCACGTGATGTCGTTTGGATTGACTATACACATGTAGCATTCATAAATTTGGTGAATCACGTGTGTAGGCTGTAATTTGATAAATTCATGCTCGTGATCATTAAGGACCATTTGTTTGTTTATAAGAATAAGAATGAAGTTAATAATTAATCTTAGATTACCCTGAATTGGCCGAACAATTAAAACTTGTACCTTGAATATTTAACATAAGACTTAGGACTTAATCCTTTACATGATTTAACCGTGTGATTAATAGATAATGGAATATAAATTGACTCTTCAAAAATTTAGAAATCATTTAAGACTTTGAGTTACACTAAAAAGAAAGTGCAAATATATTTTGACAAATGTTTTAACAAAGGATTTTAAGGGATTCTTACCTTATACACAAACCATTTAACTAAACTTCTGTTTAGGGGTAAATGTTTGTGTATACCTCAAGATAACCTAAGAGGGATTAAGGAAACCATTTAAACCATGACTTGAAATCTGAAACGATAATTTTTACTTTTCAAACTAAGAAAACTTTGACCAAAGTATAAACAAAGGTTTTTCGAACATTTACAAAATCTTATTAAATATTTTCGATAAATCAACAAAAATCGTGTTAATTAAATTCAAATTTATTTTTGAACATTTTATATAATTGGTCGAACTAAGAAATTTAAAATTTTTACGTTTACTTTTCATAAAAATTTAATAATTATTATTTAATTAATTGTAATAATTATCGACGCTTTAAACGCCGGATTGAGAAAAACTGATAAAAATGATAGATGAAACGAAACTGAAACTTAGAAAATATGAAGAAAGAATTTTCGAATAAATACGGTCATGTTATATATATTTCATCAGGAGAAAGTGAATGTAGATACTGACATATTATATAAAAAGTATGAAGATTCAATTAAGATGTATTTCTTAATAATGACTGTGCAAAATATATTGCCGAACAATTTAAAATATAGCCGATGTTTGTAAAAAGGATAATATAGATAATAAAAAGGGGTTCGCGGCTAATGTGAACCATTAAAATTGAGAAGCCGATGGTGTTAGATGTATAAAAGACCACTTGTGATTGTCTAAATATGGAGGATTGTGAGATATAGTTATGTTGGAATCTTGTAAGTATAAGTATTATATTTATGTCATTTCTGACTAAAAGTATCTTTGTCTGAAGAAGTTGTACTGATGGCAATTATGAAGGCAGACATCGCCTCATACATTAGTAAACGTCTAGCTATTGCAAAGGTCATCATCTGAATTTGATTCGATTTGGGTCATCGTCGACAGACTGACCAAATCTGCTAATATCATTCCCGTTAATGATAAATGCAAAAGAGTTATGTAAACATAGTGTTCCTGTATCGAACATCTTTATCAAGATCCTCGCTTCACATCGAATTTCTAGAGAATTGCTCAGAAGTCATTGGGAACGAACCTTGATGAGAGTACTGTTTACCACCCCAAATCGAAGGGACGAGGTAAAATAACAATACAAAACACTAGAAGTCTTGTTCTATGTTTGAATGATTGACCTTTGGTAATAAACCGTATAATCGTTTTCCTTTAGAAGGATTATCATTGATAATCATCGTATTAGGATCGAGATCGAATCTTGTTAAGATTTATATATTAGAGCATCTGTAAGCAGGAGTTGAGATGAAGACACCCGACATACACCCATTGTGAGTTGGACATGTCTTTTAGGTTTAAGGTTTCCTATAATGGCGAACTTAACCTTACAAAATACCCGACCCGCGAAACATGAAATGATTGTTGAAATTAGGATCTGACTATTGACTGCCGGTAGTGGGCAAGAGGTTATGTGAATATGAAATGTAGATCTTGAAGTGCCAGATGGGTAGCGAAGTTATGCCAAAATTTTTAACCTTGGAGAAATGAATTAATGATCTGACAAATCATGGGATATAAGTCCCCGTTGTATGGGACCATTGAGATGACATAAAAGATTGGTTTGAAAGGCATATAAGCTGGATCTACCCTAGGACTTCAAAATCTGCGTGAATTATGTTTCGTAGATCGAACTTGATAAAATGTCTATCAAGTGAAAAATCTGATTGTTCCTTAGTAAAGCTTAGATCGGCGAAAAGTTACATTCATCAGAAACCCGTGAACATCATGGATAGAGAAAGTAAGTCAACATTAAGCCTGATCTTATTCCCGTAGTTATGTTTGATGAGACTCGCGTATTGTAATAAATTACACTTGTGAGAAAAGACCGAATGTGGAGGAAATACCCACATGGCTTTAACTCTATAAGAAGCGAGTAGTAAGGTAAGATGATCTTTGAGGACAAAGATCCTGTTTAGGGGTAAATGCTGTGATAATCTGTCAATTTATGGTTGATATTTTATTCTCAAATATTATTTAAAAACATTATTTTAATGTTATAATATGAACTCACTTATTTTTGGGAAGTAATTTGGATTTACGTCTTGAAGTAGCGTCGACTACGTCTAAACCGGAGGATTCAACGTTACGTGCTTACGTTTACATACACCGTCTTTGGTGACAGTCCGACATTTCAGAAAATAAATTTATCCGTAAATATTATTTTAGAGTTTTAAATTTGTGTTGGTTCATAAACTCACAAATTTACGAGAACAGATTAGGACTTACGATTTTATTTTAACGTCCTTTACCACTAAACCGGAAACCCTAGGATTACGTATTTACGATTTCGAACTCCGTTTTTGATGAGACAATTTTTATTAGATTCGTTTTGTGTCGTTGATTCATAATATATAAAAACATTTTTCATAAAACGACCCGAGGGCACGCAAATCGAGGAAACTATAATCAAGGAGTACCCGTAAATAAATGGGGACGAGACAAGTGGGACACTTGTCCCACCCCCAATCCAAAACCGGCCCAACTAAGCTAACACCACCCATGGTGTCATTTTTTATGGACACTTGTCCATTAGCTTAACAAATTACACTTTCCACTAACTAGTCAAAACCACCATCACAAACCATTTCCTCTCATTCTCTCATGCAATACCACACACAAATCCGCTCATCCCACTCCATTGTTGCCGTCCACTTTCCCCCATCAAACACCACTTTAGATCAATTTCATCCATGAAATCATGTGTTATTCATACACATGTTGAAGCCCTTTTGAAATCCTATTAATTGGTGGTGATTATAACATCCAAGGAGGAGTTTCCATGGAGTCTTGGGGCTGATTTTCCACAAGGAGTTCATGAAGATTGGTGGTCTTAAAGATGGTCATGTTTATCCACAAGTTTCTCCATCAAAATCCATGTCCAAATCATAACCTACATCAACTTGGTGGTATAAAGATTGTCCTCCTCATCCTCTTGTTATTTTTGATTATGTAAACTTGTATTTCTTTTACTTATGTATATGTATATGATGATTAATGATGATCAAAAATATTGTGTGGGGATTTGGTGTTGATAAACATGCTTAAAAAGATGAAAGACTATAAGAAACAAGGCTAAAATCTTGTTTAAATTTGTTGGCTGTATAAAACAGTAAAGAATCAATTGATGAACTGATAAAAATGGCATCGATTAATGGATTTACAGTAAGCTATGGGTCTTGTACACATGTGAGAGTTGGCCATGCAATGGAATCATTGTAATGAGTGAGATATGATCAAAACAAGTTTAAGGTACAAATCTGAGTTCACTGTTTTGGACGATTTTTAGAAACTACTTAGAGGCTGATTCAACAGTAGCTATACAGGCGTTAAATGGAGCACATATCATTTAGTTTATGTGATAAAAATTTGAGCTTCTATCTCCATATAGAACTCTAGATATGGCAGTTTTGGTGAACATGAAAATAAAAATCAGATTTTGAGAATTAATGTTTATTGTTATTATATAAGCACTCAAAATTTTATTGTATAAAATGTAAAATAAAAACCCACTAACTTATGGATTATATTTATATAAATATGTAAAAGGTTAAATAAGTGTATAAATTATAAAAATGGTAGTGGAATAACACTTATAAGTAATAAAAACTATAAACTTGATCTTTACGACTTTTTCGGCTATTACCGTAAAATTAACGTTTTTCGCCAATTAAAACTTAGACGATCAAACCCGTCTAATGTAAAGTTTTTAAAAGTCATATACTGATATATAAGTAACTAATACAAGTAAAAACCGATAAAACCCGAACTATAGGACATACGGACATTAACGAGCTAACTAAGCATATTGGACTAATAATTGGACTAAATAAGATAAACACTTATAAAAAGAACTTATTGGGCTTAACCCATTTGGGCCCAACATGGAAAGTATAGATACTGATAATATAAGTATAATATGGATTAAAACAAGTTAAAGAACTTATAATAAGCTTATTGAACTTAAAATAGATAAATAGATAAAACTAGTAAACTAGTAAAAAGTTACCAAAATGTAAACACTAAAATGAGTAAACGAGAATATGTAAACCCACTTGATCATCATATATATATAGTCATCATATGTATACATAATTGTTATTTTTATAAAGTCATTGGACATGAGTCTAAGACGAGTATTATTTGTCTAGGTTTCCGTGATTGAAGCACGCACCGTACGTCCGAATTGCCGATAGCCCGCCTTCCCATATCAACGTGAGTTCATAGCCTCGCACTATTTTAAATGTTTTATGAAATGTTTTATAAACCCGCGAGGGAGATAACATGTTAGTTTTTATAAAATAGGACACCATTTGTACCGATTGTTTGTTTATTGATTTGGACCCGAATGATTGTATGACCCGATTGTATGACCCGATAAATGATTAAAGGACCCGATAGATGAAATAAAATGGATTATTAAAGTTAGGTTATGTCACTAAAAGTCCCATTAGCATGAATTGTGAACTACCAGGATTTGGTAGACGCTTGTGCATATAATAGTACTATTTGGGGACGATCACCCCAGTTCGCGCCTTGACGGTTGATCCCCGTCGTGCCACATTGATTGGTAAGCGAATTTATGTATGAGAAGATCTCTATAGCGTGACCTTTGTGACGACACGCTACTTTAGATGGGCAAATTGAGTATCGGGTTAGCTACCCGTTGTTGGTTTAGTAAGGTAACAATGTCATGCGGCTTATAATAATCCAAAATAACGAAATACTACTAGACGCACCGAATTACGATGTATTGCCTGACTAGCAATACAGGGTCATACTATTGATATTATGTTCCTGTTTTGGTTTTCATAACCATACTCATATAACGGTTTTTATTTAACTTTATACAACGTCGTAAGACGTATTGTATGATGTTTTTACGACATTGGCTCGTATAATGATTTTTAAGGCAAATGCCTATATTATGATTTTCGATAAAGATTTGTATAAAATGACTTTGGCTATTTTATGGCCTATTAAAATGATTTGTACAAGATGATTTTCAGTAATAATTTTATACTGATATTATATTGATGGATTTTATTAAACTCTATGAATTCACTCGGCGTTATCGCTGACCTTTTCTTTTAACGTGTTTTATCTCACGTACTTGAAGGTAATTCTCGAGAAGACGATAAGAACTCATGGCCCGCACTTAAACAATATTTTCCATTCAAATACTTTGTAAAACTTTGTATGAAATAATATGACTTGGGACCGATGTAACTTTGATATTTATGAATGGAAATGCTTTATTATTAAAACACCGCGACTTTTAAGCGTTGTCTATGATGTGAGTAATGTGCTATCCCATAACACCAACTAGTCTTCCGCTGTACTGAGTTGTATAAATTTGGGGGTGTTACAAAGGTGATGGTGCTCTTGGTTCTTTGTCTCGTTATCTTGTGGGAGCTGAAGACTTGGATGAGTGTAGTATCTTGGTGAGGAGGATGTAGTGGAGTATGACTTTGGAGCACGAGAGCGATGATCTTGGACACGGTTAGTGGTAGACACCAAAGCAATTGGATTAGCAGTCTTTTCTACCCGTTCAGCATGAAGTTCATTTGCCTCATTTTGAAATTGTTTCAAAATGTTAAAGAGCGTGTGATAGTTGACCTCATCCAACTTATTTTGTTGTTTCACCAAAGTTACAAATCTTGTCCACTCTGGTTGAAGTTGTTGTAGAAATTGCACATTGACTTGCATGGTGGAGACTTCCAAATTGTTTCTTGTCATATCATTCATCATTTTGTAAAATCTGGAGTAATATGAATCAATTGATTCCCCATCCAATGAAGTAAACTTACCAAAGTTCCAAAACAAGTTTGTTTTGACATCTTGTTTGTTTAATGATTCTCCTTGTTGCAGTTGTTCAATTGCAAACCACTTCTCTTTAGCAGTAGAACATGCATCAACCGTTGAGTAAATATCATCCCTAATCCCACTTAGAATCAGATAGATCGCTTCCTTCTCTGCATCAATCCAAGCACGGTTCTCTTTGAAAGTATTCTCATATGTTTCCTTAATAGTCTGCTCAGCGCCACCTGGCGTCGAGTCGATTGCTGGAGTTGCAGGAATGGTGATTGTAGTGGGAGTATAAGGTCCATTAGTGATACAACGACGAAGAACATCACCATTAGGTTTTGTGTCAAGATATCAAAGAAATGGTGATTGCCATTGTGCATATCGACCAGTCACAAGCATTGGTGGTTTCTCTTTATTTCCCGCCACCATGATGTTTTTGTTCGTCACACGATACTCCGTAGTAGAATCCATCTTGATAAGCTTTAAAATGTTGAAGTGAAAAAGGATCTTAAGTAGATGTGTTGTGATTGTTGTTGTGGTTTAAATTCCAAAAATTGCAGTTTTTATTCAGTCCGACAATAAATTCCCCCAGTCCGACAAAACGGTAGACCAAAAAATTTTGTAATTGAGTTAGAAATGTCCTAAAACTAGTATGGAAATTTTTTGAATATACTTGACGGGAAAATTTTAACTCTTTTTTTTAATCTTCGTGTAAACTATGTTCCGGGACTAGTCGAGATAGTGGCTAAGTATAAAAACTACTCGAACAAAATTTAGCTAAACATATCATCGGAATGTCCATCGGAATGTGCTATCGGAATGTCTATCGGAATGTTGTCGGAATGTAGTATCGGAATGTAGTATCGGAATGCTGTCGGAATGTAGTATCGGAATGCTGTCGGAATGTAGTATCGGAATGCTGTCGGAATGTATAACTGTCGGAATATGAGCTGTCGGAATCACTGTCGAAATCACTGGCGGAATAAGAGTTGTCGGAATCCCTGTCGGAATCACTGTCGGAAGAACTGTCGGAATAAGAAACCCTTTTCCGATGGAATTCCGTCGAAATAATTGTCGGAACATAAAACCCTTTTCCGATGGAATTCTGTCGAAATATTGTGTGCAGTTCTGAAACTTTAGGTAAAAAAGTGAGATTTTTGACAAGAAATCCGTGATTTTAACCAACCGAAAGCAACCAAATCCCTACCACAACTATGTAGGAGATGTATATCAAGATTTAGAGCATGTAAAACACAAAAGATTTAAATTCGAGAGATGAAATAAGGATCAAATAATTCAAATCAAATATTATATCAACAACGAATCACAAAACTACCCCATGGCGACTAATACCAATTGTTGTCCCATAGATTATGTGATGATACTACACGAATTAAAGAAGGAAGGTAGATAGAAGATGAAATAGATGAATTATAGAGAAAGAAAGTAGAGAGAGAAAAGAGAGAGAAGTGTGTGAAACTATGGGAAGATTATATTCCCCCTTGCTAAGCAATTGCCGTGTCCTCACGCAATGATAAAATAAAGCTCTAACTACACCATTATTCAATTTTATTTTGCAAAGACATAATGTATTGCTTTCATTATTGAAAAATAACTTTAAGGATCATAAAACTCAAATAGATTCATCGTCCTCGACTTTTCACTTTTCCATGCCAAGTGTAAAAACAAGATCATTGTCAATCATAAGCCCCAAAATTAAAACAACTCATACAAGTAATTTGTGTTAAACTCAATCTCCTATTATTCCTAATTGTATCTCTAGATTTTATTTGTCATTAACCCAAAGGCTCATTTGACTTTATTTGATATTTATTAGTCCAAAAATGAAGGCAAAAACGGTGTAAACTAAACACTCAAAACCTAACCTCGACTTCAAAAACCGTTGTCACTAAAGAAAGCCCACATCAAGGATAACTTAACACGATTTGAGGGATAAATCCCCGGACCCGAAATTTGGCTAATAGGACTACTTAGAAGCAACAATAAAACCTCTAAAGTCAATTATGACCTTATTAATGTAGTTAGCAACAATCACATCATATCACCTTGTGGCTCTTTAAGATGCAATTGTGCTCCTTATTTAAAATCCACACCCGAAGGCTCCTTGGACAAAAATAAGGGAATTGACATTCACCATCCCACGTTATGGCTCATGATGATGAAGCAATTTTTATTAAACACACCTCCCCTTGCCATACACCCTAAGGCTCTAATGACAAGGTTAGTGCTACATGACTCCCACCCGAAGGCTCCTAGAGAACATGTTTTTATTTATTCTTCTTATTAATATGATATTTATAGTAAGCCAAATTTCCGCAATCCCATGATCAAAAGTCCATGACGCTGACACCCTTAATGTGTTCTCACTTTAACTACAATGGAAGAAAAAGAAAGACTTACGAGTTAAGATATCAAGCCTAAACCGCTAAAAACTTCATTTATTAAGCAATTATTATTCAAGCGTGAAAAATAGATACGAGGAGATTAAATCAAACACAAAAATACTTACACAAAGAAAGAATTAACCTTAGAAACTTATGATTAAACTCTATCATCTCTTGTTCTCCATATTGTAAAATTCCAAAAATGTGAAATTAATGGATACTTAGCCTATTAAATCAAAGTTTTTGGTTTTCAAGTCATCTATAGGATCTTGCATCATCTTATACTTTTTCAAGTTTTAGAATTTGCGTTTTAAAGTTCGCTTGATAAACGACTTTCTAGGATCAATTATAGGAACTTGCGAAAAGTTCTTGTTCTTAACCCGTATGAATTAAGACTTTCGCGTTTTAAAGTTCCCTATATAAAAGCCTAGCAAAACTTAATTCAAATACGTTAAGGAAAAGCTAAGGTAAAAACCGAGTCGAGTCAAAAACTATTTTTATTTTCACCAACGGAAAGCCTACATTTGTGTCAAAAGCACTTATTTTCTTTATTAAAACTTAAAATAACACTAAAAATTTTGAAATTTTTATGAAAAACGAGAAAACCGATTACGTTTAGACACGACAAAAGCAATTGCAAGCGATTATATCGATTAACTACCCCATGCTAAAACCAAACATTGTCCTCAATGTTTCTTAGCTCAAGAGTAACACCCCCTTGCTAAAACACGAAGATTCTAATGTAAAATCCTAACATGGTAAGAGTGTAACACCCCAAAATGTGATATGCAGAAGCGGTGAAGCTCGGGGGCTGTTACGTCATTGTATCATAGTTCAAGGTACAAGAGAACGACTCTAAATGAGACGTTTTATAAAAATACCTCGTTGAATTTAAATAAAAGCATCACAGTACAAAAGGTCTCAGTTTCAAAAGATAGCGTAGCGGAAGGTAAAAGTTTTAAGCATCACGAGATAATAGTTCAAAAGCATAAGTGAATAAATGTCCGAAGATAGCCAAGAAATGCATGCGGACTCCAAGTACTTCACACAACAGATACAACTCATCATCAATTACCTGAGATAAATGCTAAATTGGGTCAACATAAAGTTGGTGAGAATATAGGTTTCAAGTAAAAATTCATAGTTATTCAATTTCAAATTCATTTCATGTACACATGCAACTATAGGAGGTATAATGATCCGGTGCATACAATAGATTGTATACATAAATTTTGCCCCAATGGAGTACCTAGCCAAGATAACTCCGTTCATACAAATGGTACACACTCGTCTGACGTCAGAATGCCTGAGTGGAGGTTGTCAACCCTCAATAGATCTATCCGTAACATAAGAGCATACTCCAGCAGAGTAACTAACGATTCACGATAGTGGGGACTATGGCTAAAGCAACTTAAGCTATCTCATAAATAGTGTTCACAAAGCGTTCACAGAAATCAAGTTTTACTTGCGTCCAGAAGCAAGCATCAAAGCATTTATCACATCCCAAAACATTAAACATATAAAACAGTTTAATAGGGATCTATAGACTCACCTCAAGCAACGATTCAAACCGCACAAGTAAGATCAAATAGTAGCGAGCAACTCTAGCAACAACCTAAATATAATACTATAGTTTAGGCGCTAGCAAATAAGTCACAAAAGTTCGTCACGTACGTTACTCATCAATCATATATATATATATCGTTGTTAAAATCGTGACTTGTAAATGTTATATCGTTATAAACATTAGAGTATATATATACTTAGGCGAAAATATTTATTTTTGACTCGACGAAATTTCGACAGCCTTTCGGCGTAAATTTTAATTTACCCATATTTATCTTAATAAATTTTCCAACACGATTTCTAACGAAAATTCGGCAGCCTTTCGGCGTCACATAAAAATTTGCCATTTTTAGTAAGTACTCAAATCTTGTCCTAAAACCCCTATTTTCAACACTTTCTCAATCGCCAATATTTCAACAAGTCATTTCCCGCAATAGTATCAATTTCCACTTTCAACGCTAAAACTTTTAACGTTACACCAAGTATTCACATTTCGCGCTAATACCCTTTTACAAAACGATCCCAACATTCATATACAACATTTAGTAACCATTTCGACACTTAAAACAACTCTGATTAACTCGAAAATGTCGTTTCGACCACTTTAAAAATCTAGACAGCAAGTACATTATAGTGTTTTTCACAAAAATTAAGTTTTCCGACAACGAAATTTAAACGGCTATATCTTACTCATTTTAGCTCCGTTTTTAGCCCTTAATATATCGAAACGAAGGTAATGACTTATATTTTCATAATATCGTAGTAAACTAGTGTCAAAACAATTTTTACGACCCTCTATGCCTCTTATAAAAATCGGACAGATTGCATATTTTTCGTAAAAACTCGTTTTCGACCATTTTCAAGCGTAACCACTAGTAGTAACACTACTAGTTCCCTCTAATTATTCATAAACACACTCAAAATCAAAGATTTATTTTCAAGTCCATAAATCTAAAAATATACATTTTTATATTTTACAAGTCTTTCAATTAAAACATTTTCATGCATGGATCTAATAGATCCACACATAATTTTCATAGATCTAAAATATTTCATGATCAGAAATAGGTTTTTTCATTTTATTTCAATAAAATAGTTGATGAGTAACATGCATGCATAGATCTACATAGATTATGCATGAAAAATGAAAAGGATGAAAAAGGTTTAAGAAGTAACCTTGAGTAACGACTCTACGTAACCACAACAACCCGATCTACGCTCTAACCCACTAATAATCAACAAGAACTCAACTTCTATAACTACCACCAAAACTTCTCAAATCTACAAACCAAGAAAACCCATTCTTCTTTATACTTGTATAAACCCTAGGATGTTTTTATTTTGTGTCAAATCTTCTTAAAATGGAGCTTCAAGAAAATCAACAATGGTGGAAAATGGTGGAGTGTTTGGTGCCGTGTGTTTTAGAGAGAGATGGAGAGTGTGTGTGTTTTTTTTAAGTGTAAGAGTAAATAATTGTGAGGTGATGTTAAGGTTAAAGGGGTAATGGGTTAAAATGTGTAAGGTTATGTAAGTTAAGCTTAAAATAGAAATTGGAAGAGATTTTGGTTTAGCTAGCATGTGTGATGTTGTTTGGCCGGTTATGGGGGTCCCACTTGGGGTAAATAATTCAAAATTTTTACTATGGTAACTAGTTAGAAGGTTTAAGGTAAAAAGGTTAGTTAGTTTTAGGTAAATATCGAAAAGTATATAGTTAAGTTTAAAATTACGTAAAACTTAAAAATTTGACGAAATATATTATATTTACGATTGTTCGACGAAAACTGATATTTTATAATTGGTAAAGTATTTTATGCATGTTAACGTCGGTTAAACGTAAAAACGACGTAAAATACGAAAACACGATACGTTAATTAAATATTCACAGAAAATACGATTTATTACTATAAATAGCAAAAATACTAAAATACAGGCATATATAAACATATACAGAAATATTTAAATACGATGCTCAGAAATATTTAAATACGATGCTCATGAAAATACGATCTCATGGATTATCGTCAATTCATTGACCGTCTCAGCATTTTGGTCAGATTCACAGAAAGTGTTCAGAATAATAACTGAGCACAGTGTTAGATCATTACTCGTTATCAAACAGTTTTTCAGAAAACGCGGGATAACTTCCCGGTTCCAACACAGTTAAATCACATAGTTGACTAAATAAAAAGTCAAAGGATAAAATATTCATTTTACAAAGTAGGGAAAATTACCAGGTGTTACATCATCCCCTTGATAGAGAAGCTTTGTCCTCAAAGCTTAGGAGTGTCACGGTTTCTAGAGTTGTCAAAGAGTTGCGGATATTTCTTGCGAAATTGATCCTCACGCTCCCAAGTGCATTCAGGTCCACGTTTAGAATTCCACCTCACCTTGATGATCGGAATACGACTCTGCTTCAATCGTTTAACCTCACGGTCCATGATTTCAACAGATTCTTCGACAAATTGCATCTTGTCGTCGATTCGGAGTTCCTCCAACGGTATAACGAGTGTCTCATCAGAAAGGCACTTCTTCAAGTTCGACACATGAAAAGTACTGTGTACGCGGCTCAACGCTTGCGGTAATTCGAGACGATAGGCTACGGTTCCAACCTTTGCCAGAATTTTGAAAGGTCCAATATAACGGGGGTTCAACTTTCCTCGTTTTCCAAAATGTACCACACCTTTCCAAGGCGATACTTTTAGCATCACTTTGTCTCCCATTTGAAATTCGAGAGGCTTACGTCGAACGTCGGCGTAACTCTTCTGACGATCACGGGTTGCTTGAATTCGGCTCTTGATTTGAACAATCTTCTCAGTTGTTTCACGAATGAGTTCAGGGCCAGTGAGTTGACTATCCCCAACCTCACTCCAACACACAAGAGAGCGACATTTACGACCATACAACGCTTCAAACGGTGCAGCCTTAATACTGGTATGATAACTATTGTTGTAAGTGAATTCCACTAGAGGCAAATGTCCATTGCTTCCCAAAGTCAAGCACACAAGCACGTAACATGTCCTCCAGCGTATGAATAGTTCTCTCACTCTGTCCGTCAGTCTGCGGGTGATAAGCAGTACTCATGTCCAATTGCGTACCCAACGCTTTCTGAAGTGATTTCTAGAATTCTGAAGTAAATCTACCGTCTCTATCGGAAATTATCGAGATCGGTATTCCATGTTTTGCGACTACTTCCTTCAGATAAAGTCTCGTAAGCTTATCCATCGAATCATCTTCCTTCGTAGCCAAAAAGTGTGCAAATTTCGTAAGTCGATCCACAATTAACCAAATTGTGTCGTATCCGTTGGTCGTTTTAGGTAGCTTAGTTATGAAATCCATGGTTATGTTTTCCCACTTCCACATAGGAATTATAGGTTGAACCAACAATCCAGATGGTTTTTGGTGTTCCGTTTTCACTCTAGCACAAGTCAGACACTTCCCTACGTAAGTAGCGATTTCAGCTTTCATATTTGGCCACCAATATAGCTTCTTCATATCCTGATACATTTTGTCAGATCCTGGGTGAATCGAATACATAGATTTATGCGACTCGTGCACAGTCACGTCCCTTAGTCCTCCAAACATGGTAACCAACTTCTACCATTCAGACATAGCGTTCCATTAGTGCTAGTCTCCAATTTCTTAGTAACCATTCCTCCTAATTTCTCAGCTTCAACATGTTCAGGCTTAAGGGCTTCGGTTTTTGCTTCACGAATTTGCACCGGTAAGTTCAGATTGATAACCATAGCTAACGATCTAACTCTACGTGTCATCAATTGTTCCTTTCTACTTAGCGCATCCGCCACTACATTGGCCTTCCCAGGGTGGTAGTGGATTTCACAGTCATAATTGCTGAGCAACTCGATCCATCGACGTTGTCTCATGTTCAGTTCCTTCTGATCGAGAATATGTTGTAAACTCTTGTGATCAGTATAGACAACACACTTGGTTCCATATAAGTTGTGTCTCCACAATTTCAAGGCAAATACCACCGCTCCTAGCTCCAAGTCGTGCGTAGTATAGTTTTTCTCATGTGTTTTCAATTGTCGTGACGCGTAGGCGATAAATTTCTTCCTTTGCATCAACACAGCTCCCAATCCTTTTGCTGATGCATCACAGTAGACCACAAAGTCTTCTGATCCTTCTGGTAACGATAGAATAGGCGCACTACACAACATTTGTTTCAACTTCTGGAATGCTAATTCCTCCTTATCTCCCCATTCGTATTTCACCTTCTTTTGAGTCAACTTCGTCAATGGTTTCACGATCTTCGAGAATCCCTCGATGAACCTTCGGTAATATCCGGCGAGTCCTAAGAATTGGCGAATTTCAGTCGGTGTCGTAGGAGCATTCCACTCCCTAATTGATTCAATCTTGGCAGGATCAACATGAATCACCTTGCTATCAATAACGTCACCTAGAAATTGTACTCTTGGCAACCAAAAGTCACACTTCGAGAACTTAGCGTACAATTCCTCCTTCTTAAGCAATTCCAATATTATCTTAAGATGTTCCTCATGTTCCTTCTCATTCCTTGAGTAAATCAGTATGTCATCGATGAACACAATGACAAACTTGTCCAAATACGGTTTACACACCTGGTTCATGAGGTCCATAAACACAGCAGGTGCGTTTGTCAAACCGAATGGCATCACTTAGAACTCATAGTGTCCATACCTAGTCCTAAAAGCAATCTTTGCAATATCTTCCTCACGGACTCTCAATTGGTGATAACCAGACCTAAGGTCAATCTTCGAGTAAACGCTCGATCCTTGCAACTGATCAAACAGATCATCGATCCTAGGTAACGGGTAACGGTTCTTGATGGTAAGTTTGTTCAACTCGCGATAGTCGATACACATCCGAAAACTCCCATCCTTCTTCTTTATAAATAAGACTGGAGCTCCCCAAGGTGAAGAACTCGGTCTTATGAATCCTTTATCAGTCAACTCTTGTAGTTGCGTCGCTAGTTCTTGCATTTCCGACGGTGCTAAACGGTAAGGCGCTCGAGCAACAGGTGCAGCTCCCGGTATTAAATCGATCTGGAATTCAACTTGTCTGGCTGGCGGTAATCCAGGCAAATCTTCAGGAAAGACTTCCGGAAAATCGCGTACGATAGGTACATCTTCCAACCGTTTTTCTTCCGTCTACTTTTCAGTAACACAGGCTAAAAATACATGGCAACCTTCCGATAACAACTTCTGAGCCTTGACACGCGAGATAATGTTCAGTCGTGACTTCATTTTTCCGTTACTTGTATCCCCTTGTACCTCCAAAACTTCATCACCAAATGGTAAGCGAACGATCTTCTCGTCGCATACAATCGTATCATGATATCTCGACAACCAATCCATTCCGACAATCACGTCAAAACTCCCTAACTCAACAGGCATAAGGTCTATTACGAAAGGATGACCTAGAAGATTTAAAGTGCATCCACGAAGTATAGTGTCGGCTTCTATCAACTTCCCATTTGCTAACTCAATAGTGTACTTAGTGTCTAAGGGCGAAGGGGTCACATTAAGTAAAACACTAAAAGCAGTCGACACAAAACTCCTATCGGCTCTAGTATCAAATAAAATAGAAGCATAACGACCATTGAGAAGAAACGTACCCGTCATGACGTCGGGGTTTTGTTGCGCTTCTCCACCTCCTATCACATAGACCCTTCCACGAGCTTCCCCGGCTTTAGCAATCTTTCCTTGGTCATTGTTCTTTTTCTTTGGGCACTCATTGCTGTAGTGTCCCTTTTACTAACATTCAAAGCAAGTGACGTTGGCTTTCATGTTGGGTGGTGACTTACAATCTCTAGCACTGTGTCCAGTTTTCTTGCAGTTGTGACATTGTACATTGCATTTTCCATTATGGTGACGCTTGCATCGATTGCACAAAGGTAACGTCCCATTGTATACTCCCTTTTCCCCAGTATCAGCAGTGTACGCTTTCACGGTGTCTTGCCTCTTATTCGGATAGTTCCCATGGTTGTTCCTTTGGTTATTACCCTATTTTCTCTTGTTGTCCGTAGCATTCCCAGCATTTGCTCGAACAACTTGGTCCATCAGACTGTGAGCCATCCTTATAGCATCACTAACTTTTGTCGGTCCAAACGATGTCACATTCCCTTGAACTCTACTAGGTAAACCCCAAATGTAGCGCTCAACCTTCTTTTCTTCATCTGGAACCATTCCAGGACATAGCAAACACAATCTTGGAACCTCCTAGTGTACGTACCAATGTCATTGTTCTTCACAGTTAGGTTCCACAGTTCAATTTCCATTTTTTTTGAATCTCATTACGAGGACAGTACTCCTTAGTCAACAACTTCTTAAGTTCCTCCCAACTCATTCCATACGCCTCCTCGGCTCCAACCGTCTGCACATGGGTGTTCCACCATGTCAACGCTCCAGCAGCTAAAGTGTAAGTAGAATAAGTCACTTGGTTTTCAACAGTACATCCACTGACACGGAACACAGATTCCATCTTTTCAACCCAACAAGCTAATCCGACAGCTCCTTCAGTACCATTAAAATTCAAAGGTTCACAACTCCTAAAGTCCTTGTAAGTACACGGCTTAGGCGGTCGATTGTCAACATTGTTCGGTGGTGCTTCGTTCACGTTGTTGTTAGCTTGAATGTTTGCCAGTGCAGCAGTCACTCGTTGCGTAATCAGTGCTTCCAATTGTGCGTCAGTCATTCCGTTACGTGTGTTCACCATTGTTTCTCTGCGTTAAGACAACAATGCAAATAAGGTTCAAGCACGAATATACACGTTATATATTTCTTATGCTAAAATAGAATGCAGAATTTAACAGTACAACAAACATAAAAAGGATAGTCACTGATCAAAGTCATAAAGTTAAATTCCCATTCATAATCAAAATATCAAGTACGTAGTCATAAAATAAGAGTTTTGATTAAATACCAAAGATCAAAACAAAACCAAAAATAACACCGAAAATGGTGATTGGATTAGAATCAGACTATATATGTAATCGAAATGATACATGATAGTATGCGATGACATATCCTACAACAACCGAATGTTATGTATCCGTGCGAATGGTTGTAGGGTATGCATGAAATAATCATGTATAGAAATTAAAGTATGCAAATCACCGAAATGCATAAGTATATAATATATATTACGTATTAAATAATATATATTACATATTACTTATAGTGTTATCCTACGTAATACATTACGTAATACACATATGTATACAGAGTAACAAGTAGCCACATCGGTTATAGTCTAGGCCTAAGATGCAAACCTAGTTCTCTATAACCAAGGCTCTGATTACCAAATCTGTAACACCCCAAAATGTGATATGCGGAAGCTGTGAAGCTCGGGGGCTGTTACGTCATTGTATCATAGTTCAAGGTACAAGAGAACGACTCTAAATGAGACGTTTTATAAAAATACCTCGTTGAATTTTAAATAAAAGCATCATAGTACAAAAGGTCTCAGTTTCAAAAGATAGCGTAGCGGAATGTAAAAGTTTTAAGCATCAACGAGATAATAGTTCAAAAGCATAAGTGAATAAATGTCCGAAGATAGCCAAGAAATGCATGCGGACTCCAAGTACTTCACACAGCAGATACAACTCATCATCAATTACCTGAGATAAATGCTAAATTGGGTCAACATAAAGTTGGTGAGAATATAGGTTTCAAGTAAAAATTCATAGTAATTCAATTTCATATTTCATTTCATGTACACATGCAACTATAGGAGGTATAGTGTCAAGTGTAGGATAAATTGGGTGTTCATTATGATAGCTAAGCTTGTGACAATCCGTCAATTTATGGTTGATATTTTATTCTCAATATTTATTTGAAAACATTATTTTAATGTTACAATATGAACTCACTTATTTTTGGGAGGAAATTTGGATTTACGTCTTGAGGTAGCATCGACTACGTCTAAACCGGAGGATTCTACGTTACGTGCTTACGTTTGCATACACCGTTTTTGGTGACAGTACGACATTTCAGAAAATAAATTTATCCGTGAATATTATTTGGAGTTTAAATTTGTGTTGGTTCATAAACTCACAAATTTACGAGAAGAGATTAGGACTTACGATTTTATTTTAACGTCCTTTACGACTAAACCGGAAACCTTAGGATTACGTATTTATGTTTTCGAACTCTGTTTTTGATGAGACAATTTTTATTAGATTCGTTTTGTGCCGTTGATTCATAATTTATAAAAACGTTTTTCGTAAAACGACCCGAGGGCACGCAAATCGAGGAAACTAGAATCGAAGAGTACCCGTAAATTAATAGGGATGGGACAAGTTTACACTTGCCCACCCCTATACAAATGGCGGCAAGTTTAAGCTAGTAAAACACCCTTGATGGACACTTTTCCATTTAGCTTAGTTTGTAAGCATAACCAAACCAAAACCACCTCAAAACCATCCAACACAAACCACTAGTATCATTTTCTTCCATGCAAAACACACACTCTCTCTCTCTAAGCAATTTTGGACGTCCTAAATACACCTCCAAACCACCTTCACTTGATCAATTTTAACCACAAACATATGTTATAACTTACATATGTTAATCCCCATTCAAAAAGAGGAAGATTGGTGCAAGTTTTAACATCCATGGAGGAGTTTTCATGGTGTCTTGGGGCTGATTTTCCACAAGGAGTTCATGAAGCATGGTGGTCTTGAAGATGGTCATGGTTATCCACAAGTTTCTCCATCAAAATCCATGTTTTGACCAACCTACATCATCATGGTGGTATAAAGATTGTCCTCCTCATCTTCTTGTTATTTTTAATTATGTAAACATGTATTTTATTTCCTATTGTATATGTATATGATGATTATATGATGATAAAAATGTTATGTGGGGATTTGTTGTTGATAAATATGATTAAAAAGGTGAAAAACTATAAGAAACAAGGTTAAAATCATGCTTAATTTACATGGCTGTATAAACAGTAAAGAAACATGTTATGAACTGATAAAATGATTAAGTAGAATTGATATACAGTAAGCTATGGGTCTTGTACACATGTGAGAGTTGGCCATGCAATAGAATCATTGTAATGAGTGAGATATGATCAAAACAAGTTTAAGATTCAAATCTGAGTTCACTGTTTTGGACGATTTTTAGAAAATACTTAGAAGATTATTCAACAGTAGTGATAGAAGAGTTAAATGGAGAAAATATCATGTAGTTTATGTGATAAAAATTTGAGCTTCTATCTCCATATAGAACTCAAGATATGGTAGTTTTGGTGAAAGTGAAGATAAAAATCAGATTTTGGAAATTAAAGTATAATACTATTATATAAGCACTCAAAATTATATTGTATCAAATGTAATGTTAAAACCCACTAACTCATGAATTTTATTTATATAAATATGTACAATGATAAATAAGTGGAAATTTTATAAAAATGGTAACTTTTTATGTTTTATAAGTTATAAAACTATATACATGATTTTTACGACTTTTTCGGCTAATACCGTAAAATTAACGTTTTTGTAAAATAAAACTTAGATGGTTGGACCCGTCTAATGTAAACTTTATAAAACTTATATACTGATATAAAAACATGTATAACAAGTAAAAACCGATAAAACCCGAACTATAGGACATACGGACATTAACGAGCTAAGTAAACATATTGGACTAATAATTGGACTAAATAAGTTAAACACTTATAAAAAGAACTTATTGGGATTAACCCATTTGGGCCCAACTTGTAAAGTTTAAATACTGATAATATAAGTATAAAATGGATTAAAACAAGTTAAGGAACTTATAACAAGCTTATTGGACTTAAAACGTGTAAATAGGTAAAACTAGTAAACTAGTATAAAAGTTATCGACATATAACACAAAAATGAGTAAATGAGAATATGTAAACCCACTTGATCATCATATATATATAATCATCATATGTATACATAATTGTTATTTTTATAAAGTCATTGGACATGAGTCTAAGACAAGTATTATTTGTCTAGGTTTCCGTGATTGAAGCACGTATCGTACGTCCGAGTTGCCAATAATCGCCTTCCCACATCAACGTGAGTTCATAGCCTCGCACTCTTTTAAATGTTTTTATAAATGTTTTATAAACCCGCGAGGGAGATAAAATGTTAGTTTTTATAAAATAGGACACCATTTGTCCCGATTGTTTGTTTATTGATTTGGACCCGAATGATTGTATGACCCGAATGTATGACCCGATAAATGATTAAAGGACCCGATAGATGAAATCAAATGGATTATTAAAGTTAGGTTATGTCACTAAAAGTCCCATTAGCATGAATTGTGAACTACCGGGAGTTGGTAGACGCTTATGCATATAATAGTACTATTTGGGGACGATCACCCCAGTTCGCGCGTTGACGGTTGATCCCCGTCGTGCCACATTGATTGGTAAGCGAATTTATGTATGATAAGATTTCCATAGCGTGACCTTTGTGATGACACGCTACTTTAGATGGGAAAATTGGGAATCGGGTTAGCTACCCGTTGTTGGTTTAGTAAGGTAACAATGTCATGCGGCTTATAATAATCCAATTACCGAAATACTAATAGACGCACCGAATTACGATGTATTGCCTGACTAGCAATACAGGGTCATACTATTGATATTATGTTCGTGTTTTGGTTTTCATAACCATATTCATACAACGGTTTTTATTTAATCTATACAACGTTGTAAAACGTATTGTATGATGTTTTTACGACATTGGCTCGTATAATGATTTTTAAGGCAAATGCCTATATTATGATTTTGATAAAGATTTGTATAAAATGATTTTGGCTATTCTATGGCCTTTTACAATGATTTGTACGAAATGATTTTTGGTAATAATTTTATACCAAAGTTATATTGATGGAATTTATTAAACTCTATGAATTCACTCAGCGTTATCGCTGACCTTTTCTTTTAACATGTTTTATCACAGGTACTTGAAGGTAATTCTCGGGAATACGACAAGAATTCATGGCCCGCACTTAAACAACATTTTCCATTCAAATATTTTGTAAAACTTTGTATGAAATAATATGACTTGGGACCGATGTAACTTTAATATTTATGAATGGAAATGCTTTATTAATAAACGACGCGATTTTTATGCGTTGTCTATGATGTGAGTAATGTGCTATCCCGTAACACCAACTAGTCTTCCGCTGTATTGAGTTGTATAAATTTGGGGGTGTTACAGTTTGGTATCAGAGCTCTCGTTATAGAGAACGAAAGATTTTTAAAACCAAGGTTTTGAATAAAACATTTCAAAATCTTTTAACTATAAACATTTTTCTAAAAATGTCTAAAAATCTTTTGACTATAACGGTGCCGAAGAATTCCCGAGTTACCGACAAGGCCAGACTGAGAAGTGTTATTTTAATATATATATATAACTTGGATTATATATATATATATATATATATATATATATATATATATATATATATATATATATATATATATATATATATATATATATATATATATATATATATATATATATATATATATATATATATATATATATATATATATATATATATATATGATGTGATTTTATTACATGATTTTTTGATGATTATTTTGATATTTATACGAGGTATTTATACGACTAGATTGTCACAAGTAACCCTAAATCCCCTAGTAAATTAATCGAAGCTATTCTCGTAGGAATTCTAGCTATCCTAGATCGAAACCAAGTTGTGGATATTTATGATCCCAACAAATGGTTAATATTCGTAGAAATGTAGATATTAGTTGATTGTGATACTAAAGAAGAATCGGCGAGATTAAATCTGATATCGATGTCATGACGATCTTTCTTTATAGAGTGGAGTTTGACAAAACATTACCACCTAGAAAGATGTCATATGATTCGTTGTCACCCAATTCTTAAATTGAAATCGAAAGGGTGAATGTTGCACTTGAGGCTGTCATTGGAACCATTACCCAAAAGCCTAATGCCACTAATACCTTTCTGAGAAGTCTAATTGAATGATCGAGTCATTTTAGACTAGTGACTCATTTAACAATTGTTGTTGTAAGAGATATAGGATTGGAAATTAAGTGTTGTTCATATCGAGCTTTTATTGCCCTTTTAAGGCCTAAGAATAAGGTTGAAGTATTGGATAATGAGGTAGGATATTGAATTGAGTATAAGATTGGTTAAAACTTGAATAAAGTAAAATTTAACCCGTATGGAATATGAAATTGTTAAGAGGAAGTCGTTAAGTTCTTTGATTGAATTATAAGGTTTTAATTGATTGTTGATTCGTGTTAAGGGTTGTTCCTAGGCCATTGTCCAATAATGAGGATGCCCAGTGTCCAATAAATAAATTGAAGAAATCTTCTTCTGAATTGGGACCGATGGATCTTCCGGGACAGGTGGGACACCTAATGACTCTTGTAGATTAGTATTCATAGTGGTATCTTTTAAAAATCCCTAACTTAACTGAGACATCAGTTGGTAGGATGAGTTCTGAGAATTGTATGACATAGTGACACGTAATGTGTTACGGTACAATTTGACTTGTTTGTGATTAATGAAAAGACTACCTTTGATTGCTAAATTCTACATGTATCGATGTTATCTATCTTTTCTTGCTTGTCTCTAATGTTCGCATTAGTGATGCAACCATCGAACAAGTACTCATCTTGAATTGAGTTACGTTGTGGATTATCCTCTTTGTATTCTTGAGTGCCATTGAGGTCACGAACCTCATAATTAATTGGCTAAAGCTCATTTCCTATCATATCGTAGTTAATTACTGGCGAACAAGCTTTCATCACTCTTTTGCAGATCACTCATCGTTTTATTAAGATAAAACTGTATCCATTGAGAAAAATTGAATTTTCATCACTATAAGGATTATTCAAAGTAAGATTTATAAGTGATTGTTATCGAAATGAGATTGTTTATAAAACACCTTGGAAAACCTAATTGTTTTCATAACAAAGAAAATCTTTGTAAATTTATTCTTGATTCTTATTAAGAATTAAGCATGAAAATGTTTTTATTATAAACATGATGATAAAATTTTGACGAACTGAGTATTGCATCGTTAATCTTGAAATTGTATACAGTTGCACGCCTACATACAATTTGGAATGGACCATGCAAGACTGATTAGTAGTCACCATAAAACTGATTAATAAGCACTAAAGTTTCTTTAAAGATTGTGAAAGATTAAAATTTAGGAGATCTACAAGAAGTGAAAATAGGGACATAGTGTTAGGGACACCTACATATGTGCCTGTAGCATCTATTCTTCTGAGTCGAATTTACTCATCTGTGGAAATTGTCTTATTTGACAATTGACAATTCTTTCTTGTCCAATTCTGCTATAGTGAGATTCTTAGGAAAAATATCTGATTACCGAGTGTTGATGCCCGATTGGATGTATCGACGTTCCTATCATTTCTTATGATTTGATTTTATTTGAATGACCTGGGTAACGATCCGAGGAGCTTTCGAATGCGTACTCAAATTATGAAAACATGGGATATATTCATATTCGTTAAATGTTTTCGTCTGTATCTGATTTGAAATTCTCTCGCATAGATTATGCGTTGACCTTACTCTTTTAATAGCAGTTTTGTATCCTAATATCCCTGAATTTGTGAAAGATTATGAATTATTATTAGTCTTTTGAGAAGTTCACATCTTATCGACGGCAATGAAACTGAAAAGTTGATAATGCCGGTAGAATGGAATGATTGATTATGACATGACGACATTGTCTTAATTGATGGGAACTCGAGTAGAATTCCCTAAATGATAAGATGTTGATTATCAAAAATGATCTAAATAATTCTTGGTGGATGACGATATCCTGTATTAAGACTTGAAATTATACCATGAATGGTTGTGAACTAGTTATAGATATTGTAATCTAGAAGAACCTAATATGAATGTATTAAAAGATGTTTATGTTATCTAAAACTTTAGTAAGTATTTGTTGATAAATTACCTAGACTTTCGCCACTAAGGCAAGCTGAAATTGATATTGATTATATTCCCAGTGCTGCACCTGTGGCTTGTGCACTGTACGTCAGCACCATCTAAATTAAAGGAATTACCGTACAACTGAGAGAGTTGTCGGAGAAAGATTTTATTATACCAAGCCTGTCATCCTGAAGAGCTATGGTGTTATCATTCCTTATAATTATAGATTACTGTGAACCGAGTAAATTGACAATCGAAAACGATATCCATAACTCGAAATGGAAGATTTGTTCGATCATTTACAAGGTTTTTGATCCTCAGCATGGTTATCATCAACTTCGCATATGCGAAAAGGATTATCTATTCCAATCACTACGTCCGGTACTTGTAATGAACATTATGAGTTTCACGTGATGTCGTTTGGATTGACCAATGCACATACAGCATTCATAAAATTTGGTGAATCACGTGTGAAGGCTGTAATTTAATAAATTCATGCTCGTGATCATTAAGGATCATTTGTTTGTTTATAAGAATAAGAATGAGTTAATAATTATTTATAGATTGCCCTGAATTGGCCGAACAATGAAAACATGTACCTTAAATATTTAACATAAGACTTAAGACTTAATTCTTTGCATGATTTAACCGTGTGATTAATAGATAATGGAAGCTATATTGACTTTTCAAAGATTAGAACCATTAACGCTTAGGGATTAAAAACTTAATCCTTTACATAAAATGACCATTGGATTAATAATGGTAAGATGTATGCATATAGACTCTTCAAAAATTAAGAGCCCTTTTAAGACTTTGGATTTTACCAAAAAAAATGGAAATATGTTTTGACAAATGTTTTAACAAAGGATTTTTAAAGGGATTATTCCCTTATACACAAACCATTTAACTAAATTTCTGTTTAGGGTTAAATGTTTGTGTATACCTCAAGATAACTTAAGAAGGATTGAGTAAAACCATTTATACCATAACCTGAAAACTTAAAACGACAATTTTTGCTTTTCAACTAAGAAAACTTTGTCCAAAGTATAAACAAAGGTTTTTCGAATATTTACGAATCTTATTAATTATTTTCGATAAATCAAAGAAAATCTTGTTAATTAAACTCAAATTTATTTTGAACATTTTATATAATTGGTCGAACTAAGAAATTTAAAACTTTTACGTTTACGTTTCATAAAATTTAAATAATTATTGTTAATTTACATGTAATAATTATCGACGCTTTAGACGTCAGAGTGAGTAAAACAGATAAAGATAATAGTAAAGACGAAATTGAAACATAGCAAATATGAAGAAAGGTGAACGTAATTACTGACGCATAATATAGAAATAATATCTGAGTGAATTGTGGACATGATAATTACATCATCATGAAAAGTGAATATAGATACCGACGCATTATGTAGAAAAGATAAAGAACCAGTTAGGACATGTTCCTTAATAATGAAGGTGCAAAATAAATTGCCGAACAATTTAAAATATAGCTGATGTTTGTAAAAAGAGATAATATAGATAATAAAAAGGGGTTCGCGTCTAATTGAACCATTAGAATTGAGAAGCCAATAGCGTTGAATGTTTTAAAGAGCACATGTGATTGTCTAAATATGGAGGATTGTGAGATATAGTTATGTTGGAATTTGTAAGTATAAGTATTATATGTATGTCATTTTTGACTAAAAGTATCTTTGTCTGAAGAAGTTGTATTAATGGCAATTATGAAGGCATACATCGCCTCATACATTAGTAAACGTCTAGCTATTGCAAAGGTCATCATCTGAATTTGATTCGATTTGGGTCATCGTCGACAGACTGACCAAATCTGCTAATATCATTCTCGTTAATGATAGAATCTTGATGAAGAAATAGACTCTTTTATTTAAAGGAAGTTATGTAAACATAGTGTGCCTGTATCGAACATCTTTATCAAGATCCTCGCTTCGCATCAAATTTCTAGAGATTTGCTCAGAAATCATTGAGAACGAACCTTGATGAAAGTACTATGTACCACCCCAATCGAAGGGACGAGGTAAAGTAACGATACAAAGTAATATAAGTGTTGTTTTATGATTGAATGATTGAACGTTGGTGATAGACTGTAAAATCGCTTTCCTTTGGAAGGATTACCATTGATAATTATCGTATTAGGATCGAGACCTAATCTTGTTAGGATCTAAATATTAGAGCATCTGTAAGCAAGAGTTGAGATGAAGACACCCGACATACACCCACTGTGAGTTGGACATGTCTTTTAGGTTTAAGGTTTCCTATGATGGCGAACATAACCTTGCAAAATACCCGACCCGCGAGATCTGAAATGATTGTTGAAATTAGGATTTGATTATTGACTGCCGATAGTGGGCAAGAGGTTATGTGAATATGAAATGTAGATCTTGAAGTGCCAAATGGGTAGCGAAGTTATGCCACAATTTTAAACTTGGAAAAATGAATTCATGATCTGACAAATCATGAGATATAAGTCCCCGTTGTATGGGACCATTGAGATGATGTAAAAGATTTGGTTGGAAAGGCATATAAGATGGATCTACCCTAGGACTTCACGGACTGCGTGAATTATGTTTCGTAAATCGAACTTGATAAATATCTATCAAGTGAAAATCTGATTGTTCTTAGTAAAGCTTAGATCGGCGAAAAGTTGCATTCATCAGAACCCCGTGAACATCATGGATAGAGAAAGTAAGTCAACATTAAGCCTGATCTTATTCCCGTAGTTATGTTTGATAGAACTCGCGTATTGTAATGAATTGCACTTGTGAGAAAAGACCGAATGTGGAGGAAATACCCACATGGCTTTAACTCTATAAGAAGCGAGTAGTAAGATGATCTTTGAGGACAAAGATCCTGTTTAGGGGTAAATGCTGTGACAATCCGTCAATTTATGGTTGATATCTTATTCTCAATATTTATTTGAAAACATTATTTTAATGTTACAATATGAATTCACTTATTTTTGGGAAGAAATTTGGATTTACGTCTTGAGGTAGCATCGACTACGTCTAAATCGGAGGATTCTACGTTACGTGCTTACGTTTGCATACACCGTTTTTGGTGACAGTCCGACATTTCAGAAAATAAATTTATCCGTGAATATTATTTTGGAGTTTTAATTTGTGTTGGTTCATAAACTCACAAATTTACGAGAAGAGATTAGGACTTACGATTTTATTTTAACGTCCTTTACGACTAAACCGGAAACCTTAGGATTACGTATTTACGTTTTCGAACTCCGTTTTTTATGAGACAATTTTTATTAGATTCGTTTTGTGCCGTTGATTCATAATTTATAAAAACGTTTTTCGTAAAACGACCCGAGGGCACGCAAATCAAGGAAACTATAATCGAAGAGTACCCGTAAATTAATAGGGATGGGACAAGTTTACACTTGCCCACCCCTATACAAATGGCGGCAAGTTTAAGCTAGTAAAACACCCTTGATGGACACTTGTCCATTTAGCTTAGTTTGTAAGCATAACCAAACCAAAACCACCTCAAAACCATCCAACACAAACCACTAGTATCATTTTCTTCCATGCAAAACACACACTCTCTCTCTCTAAGCAATTTTAGACGTCCCAAATACACTTCCAAACCACCTTCACTTGATCAATTTTAACCACAAACATATGTTATAACTTACATATGTTAATCCCCATTCAAAAAGAGGAAGATTGATGCAAGTTTTAACATCCATGGAGGAGTTTTCATGGTGTCTTGGGGCTGATTTTCCACAAGGAGTTCATGAAGCATGGTGGTCTTGAAGATGGTCATGGTTATCCACAAGTTTATCCATCAAAATCCATGTTTTGATCAACCTACATCATCATGGTGGTATAAAGATTGTCCTCCTCATCTTCTTGTTATTTTTGATTATGTAAACATGTATTTTATTTCCTATTGTATATGTATATGATGATTATATGATGATAAAAATGTTATGTCAGGATTTGTTGTTGATAAATATGATTAAAAAGGTGAAAAACTATAAGAAACAAGGTTAAAATCATGCTTAATTTACATGGCTGTATAAAACAGTAAAGAAACATGTTATGAACTGATAAAATGATGAAGTAGAATTGATACACAGTAAGCTATGGGTCTTTTACACATGTGAGAGTTGGCCATGCAATGGAATCATTGTAATGAATGAGATATGATCAAAACAAGTTTAAGATTCAAATCTGAGTTCACTGTTTTGGACGATTTTTAGAAAATACTTAGAAAATGATTCAACAGTAGCCATAGAAGAGTTAAATGGAGCAAATATTATGTAGTTTATGTGATAAAAATTTGAGCTTCTATCTCCATATAGAACTCAAGATATGGCAGTTTTGGTGAAAGTGAAGATAAAAATCAGATTTTGGAAATTAATGTATAATACTATTATATAAGCACTCAAAATTATATTGTATAAAATGTAAAGTTAAAACCCACTAACTCATGAATTTTATTTATATAAATATGTACAATGATAAATAAGTGGACATTTTATAAAAATGGTAACTTGTTATGTTTTATAAGTTATAAAACTATAAACATGATTTTTTCGACTTTTTCGGCTAATACCGTAAAATTAACGTTTTTGTTAAATAAAACTTAGATGGTTGGACCCGTCTAATGTAAACTTTATAAAACTTATATACTGATATATAAACATGTATAACAAGTAAAAACCGATAAAACCCGAACTATAGGACATACGGACATTAACGAGCTAAGTAAACATATTGGACTAATAATTGGACTAAATAAGTTAAACACTTATAAAAAGAACTTATTGGGATTAACCCATTTGGGCCCAACTTGTAAAGTTTAAATACTGATAATATAAGTATAAAATGGATTAAAACAAGTTAAGGAACTTATAACAAGCTTATTGGACTTAAAACGTGTAAATAGGTAAAACTAGTAAACTAGTATAAAAGTTATCGACATATAACACAAAAATGAGTAAATGAGAATATGTAAACCCACTTGATCATTATATATATATAATCATCATATGTATACATAATTGTTCTTTTTATAAAGTCATTGGACATGAGTCTAAGACGAGTATTATTTGTCTAGGTTTCCTTGATTGAAGCACGTACCGTACGTCCGAGTTGCCAATAATCGCCTTCCCACATCAACGTGAGTACATAGCCTCGCACTCTTTTAAATATTTTTATAAATGTTTTATAAACCCGCGAGGGAGATGACATGTTATTTTTTATAAAATAGGACACCATTTGTCCCGATTGTTTGTTTATTGATATGGACCCGAATGATTGTATGACCCGAATGTATGACCCGATAAATGATTAAAGGACCCGATAGATGAAATCAAATGGATTATTAAAGTTAGGTTATGTCACTAAAAGTCCCATTAGCATGAATTGTGAACTACCGGGAGTTGGTAGACGCTTATGCATATAATAGTACTATTTGGGGACGATCACCCCAGTTCGCGCCTTGACGGTTGATCCCCGTCGTGCCACATTGATTGGTAAGCGAATTTATGTATGAGAAGATTTCCATAGCGTGACCTTTGTGACGACACGCTACTTTAGATGGGCAAATTAGGAATCGGGTTAGCTACCCGTTGTTGGTTTAGTAAGGTAACAATGTCATGCGGCTTATAATAATCCAATTACCGAAATACTAATAGACGCACCGAATTACGATGTATTGCCTGACTAGCAATACAGGGTCATACTATTGATATTATGTTCGTGTTTTGGTTTTCATAACCATATTCATACAACGGTTTTTATTTAATCTATACAACGTTGTAAAACGTATTGTATGATGTTTTTACGACATTGGCTCGTATAATGATTTTTAAGGCAAATGCCTATATTATGATTTTGATAAAGATTTGTATAAAATGATTTTGGCTATTCTATGGCCTTTTACAATGATTTGTACGAAATGATTTTTGGTAATAATTTTATACCAAAGTTATATTGATGGAATTTATTAAACTCTATGAATTCACTCGGCGTTATCGCTGACCTTTTCTTTTAACATGTTTTATCTCAGGTACTTGAAGGTAATTCTCGGGAAGACGACAAGAATTCATGGCCCGCACTTAAATAATATTTTCCATTCAAATATTTTGTAAAACTTTGTATGAAATAATATGACCTGGGACCGATGTAACTTTAATATTTATAAATAGAAATGCTTTATTAATAAACGACGCGATTTTTATGCGTTGTCTATGATGTGAGTAATGTGCTATCCCGTAACACCAACTAGTCTTCCGATGTATTGAGTTGTATAAATTTGGGGGTGTTACATAAGCTCGTGACATCGAAACTAATAATCCAGTGCATACAATAGATTGTATACATAAATTTTGCCCCAATGGAGTACCTAGCCAAGATAACTCTGTTCATACAAATGGTACACACTCGTCCGGCGTCAGAATGCCCGAGTGGAGGTTGTCAACCCTTAATAGATCTATCCGTAACATAAGAGCATACTCCAGCAGAGTAAATAACGATTCACGATAGTGGGGACTATGGCTAAAGCAACTTAAGCTATCTCATAAATAGTGTTCACAAAGCGTTCACAGAAATCAGGTTTTACTTGCGTCCAGAAGCAAGCATCAAAGCATTTATCACATCCCAAAAAATTAAACATATAAAACAGTTTAATAGGGATCAATAGTAGCGAGCAACTCTAGGAACAACCTAAATATAATACTATAGTTTAGGCGCTAGCAAATAAGTCACAATAGTTCGTCACGTACGTTACTCATCAATCATATATATATATATATCGTTGTTAAAATCGTGACATGTAAATGTTATATCGTTATAAACATTATAGTATATATATACTTAGGCAAAAATATTTATTTACATTGCTCATGAAAATACGATCACGCTGTTAAAAACTAAACAGTTAAGCACATAATTCAAAGATGACGAATAATCTCATGGATTATCGTCAATTCATTGACCGTCTCAGCATTTTGGTCAGATTCACAGAAAGTGTTCAGAATAATGACTGAGCACAGTGTTAGGTCATTACTCGTCATCAAATAGTTTTTCAGAAAACGCGAGATAACTTCCGGGTTCCAACACAGTTAAATCACATAGTTGACTAAATAAAAAGTCAAAGGGTAAAATAGTCATTTTACAAAGTAGGGAAAATTACCAGGTGTTACAAAGAGCACACAAATCTATAAGCCGTTTATTAAGTATGCCTCAAGATAAAACGTTAGTCGATAAAAATCAAAGGATATAGAGTGTGCCCCTTTTTGGAAATCAAAGATAGGAAGATCAAGTGGACCGGCAAAAACCGAACACGAGAATCTTCAATGATTAGGGTCATACCAACACAACAAAACACGAGCACGAGCTTGAAAGATCAAGCCTTATTAGTGTTAGAAAAATAGAAAGAAGATAGAATTTATGGGACTCCACCACAAGGCACCTCGTTTTTGTTAACCGAGTCATGAGCTCGACTCGATCCCCGCATTCATTGGTCCTTAGGGAAAATGGTGAAAACTGGCATAGTGGAATAGAATCCATGATAAAGCACGATGCCGGGGTCAAAGATTACATCCTCGTTGTCGGATGACAAACGAAAGGATAAAACTCCAACCTAAATCTCCAAAAAGAGATGGTAGTCACAAATCATGATATGGATGTAGCATGCTCCCCGAGATAAACTCGCACCAAGATGATCGAAAAGTCTTCCAATTATTACATCGGTGAAAGGCCGAGATTTCCCTAAATCAATAATTCTGGGGTCGAATACCTCGTCCTCGGGAGAGAAAGGAATAGACAACACGGTGTCATCCCCCCATGCTAATCCAAGATCATATAAAGCACATGGTAAAGGTGGTATAAAGGTCTCAACATTATTGGTATCAACTTGCATGACTTTGTTGACCTTATCACTCTTATGAATGTGAACAAAGGGGTCATGGTACTCAAAATGAGTCGCATGAAAAACCCGCACATTAAGATCAAAACGAGTGGGAAGGATAATTGGAGTAAAGGTAATTTCTCCCTCCGGGTCAACATTATCATCATCATAAATCGGGTGATCAAACCAAGAATCTTCATCACCGTCATTAGACTCTTCCTCAAATTCCGAAGGAATGTCTATATAAAGAAACTCATCAACCTCCTTCAAGAGAAGTTCATCATTACAAGGGTTGTGAGATGTAGGAAGTATGATGCTCTCAAAATCCTCTTGAAACAATGGATTATTGTTCATTGAAGCTTCAAAGAGAGGATTAAAATACGTTACAAAAGGGTCATCAATCTTGTCATCACAAGAAATATCCGACAAAGTATCGAGTGTGTCACACTCGGATACAAGATCATCATTCTCATTAGAAGGAAATTCATCGGAGAATTCCTTGAGAATGGTAGGTAAAACACGAGAATCACGCTCGATTTCGAAGTCGGAAACGTCTTCACTTCCCCGTGGAAGTGGATCAACAAGTTCATCGGCGAACTTATCGAATGAATAGTCACTAACCTCACTCGGTGTGAAGTTAGGAATCAAAGGCTCTTCAAAAGAAGATTGTGCCTTAGGATCATCAATTTGATCCTTCGAAGAGAGTGAAAATGAGTCCATTTTCAAACATTGTTCAATTAAAGCAATATCTCGCTCGGGATCAAAATTCTCATTCTTAAACTCACTAGGATCAAATGGTGCACTAAGGTATTCATCGATTTCCTTTTAAATCTTAGAACTATCATCCTCGTATGGAGTGAGTGGAGATGAGGTAAGATTACAACATGATTCAACAAAACAAGCATCTTCCTTTGAAATTAACTTTTCTTAATCACAAAATGAGGTTTCCAAAATTGGCAAATCACCTTTGTAAAGAGAGATTCACTGTTTGTGTCACTTTCAATAGGTTTATCAAGTTTCACACTTTCCACTTTCTTAGAAACCCATCTTGGAGTTTTTTCCGGTTTGAAAATCATATGTTTATCCCCATACCACATTTTAAGCTCCTCTTCTTTCATATCAACTATAACATCAGCCGTGCACAAAAATGGTCGTCCTAAAATTATAGGCACACGAGGATTTGGCTCATAGTCAATGATTGCAAAATCGGCAAGGTAAACGAACTCCCCCACTCTAACAATGACATTTTCCGCTATACCAACCGGACGGGTGGTGGTACCATTAGCGAGCTCAATGATCATTCGAGTGGGCATAAGTCGTACATAGTCAAGAGTTTTCCAAATGGCTAAGGGCATTACGTTAATACTATCTCCTAGATCGGCTAGAGCTTTATATTCCCCAAGCTCATAAAAACACAAGGTATCAAGAATTGACCCATATCATTATATTTCTTGGGAAAGAAATCAAGAAAATTCGAGGTACTAATCATATTTAAAGTAGCCTTGGTGACATTAAGAAAAGTTTCTTTAGGTGGAACATAAAGCTCAAGCATTCTTTCTAAATTATCATAAGCGGTGATAGCCTTAAGATCTCCCCTCGGGTTTGGAATGGTATTACTAGGTAAGCAACCCGAAGAAGAGGATGGTTTGGACGTAAAAGATTCAAACATCGAAAGCAATTTGTTTTGATTTTGTTCTAAACTTTGTTGCATACGGTTTTGACTTTGCTTTAATCTTTGTTCAATTCTTTATTGGTTAAGCTCAATCTTGTTATTTTGCCCCTTAAGTGTATTTTGAAACTCGTTTTTCAAAGTTACCATTTGTCCTTGAATATTGTTTTGAAAAGCTTTCAAATTTGCCTCATTCGTTTTAATGTAGCTTGTCAAATCATTTTGGTTATTGTGAAAACCTTGATGGTTTTCCCTTGATTAAAATTCCCTTGGTTACCACGGTTAAAATTATTCCCATTGTTCCCATTGTTGTACCTATTTGGAACCGGTGGAAAACCTGGTGGAGCAACATGATTTTGACGAGGAACTTGACCGTTGGAGCCATAAGTCCCCGTCGCGGAAAAAGCACTAGCTTGATCAAACCCCGTGGTTGAACAAGCATAATTAGGATGTGCTCCACCACATGATACACAAAAATTCTCAACCATATTAATCGATCCATGAGGATTCTTCCTAAGCTCATTCAAAATCGTGTCAATCTTATAGTCCAATCTAGCAATCTCGATATTAGACGAATTCACATTGGAAACAACCGGTGTGTTTCGTGAATATTGCACTCTAGACTTATTCTCAATTATACCCCACGCGTCTCTCGGAGTTTTTCTTAAAAGATTACCACCCGCGGCAGCATTTAAAGAATCCTGTTCAATCATATTAAGGCCATTATAAAAAGTATTTATTTGATGCAATTCCGAGAAACGTGGTGTGGACATTGTCTTAACAAATCTATAAACCTTTCCCAAGCAACCCCAAACGATTCGTGCACTTTTTGTTCAAATCTAGTGATCTCGTTCTTAAAGTGTGTTGTTTTGGATGGTGGAAAGAAATAATTCATGAACTTAGACACAAATCATCCCATGTCAAAATCGAACCCGGTGGTTCTTTCTCATACCAAATCTTAGCGTTACCCTCGAGCGAGTACGGAAAAAGCATGAGCTTAATCGCGTCATTCAGCACATCTCTAAACATGAGAGTTGAGGTAATTCGAAGAAATTTCCGAATGTGAGAATGCGGTTTATCGGTCTCATTGCCACGAAATTGGTCGGCGCGAATGAGCGATAAAAGACCCGTCTTAATCTCAAAATGATCCGCCAAAATAGCCGGCAGAACGATTGCTTCCCCATACCCTTCGGTGGGCGCACGGAGCAATCCCTCCATTGTTCGGTTATGGGCCATCTCTACAACAATAGGTGGAAGCTCGGGTTCCACTATTCGTTGTTGACGATTTCTATTTCTACGAGGAATATTTTCAAGCCTATTGTAATCAATCGAAAGTCGAGAAGATCGTAATTGCATAAACCAAAGTGACGAGAATTTAGATGATCGAAGAAAAGAAATTAGACAAGAAGAAGATTATTTTTGGTATTTTTATTTGGTATTGCTCAATCAAAAAATGATCGATAAAAAACAAGGAATAAGGATAACTACTATGGAAGTAAATTACCCTTGTTCGACTTTGAAACCATAGGTGAAAACCTAAACGTCTCGAGGTTCAATAAGTAAAATACAAAAATAAGATTTAATACTACTTGAGTTGGCAAACCAATAATCGATCGTCACTCTCAGTATACACACAAGCAAGCGGGGAAACGAGGTGGCACAAAGCACTTAAAAACCTTTTTCCTTAGACGGCCTTTTATAGCACGTCGCCTTATACTCATCTTATAGTTTGTATAAATCGAGTTCAAACTTTTTATTAGTATTTATCTATTTTGCCTTTTTTTCGCTTAGGATTCGAATACAAAAGCTAGGTGATGAAATTCCAACTAAGGTCTTATTTGGAAATAGGTAAATTTATTGTTCTACGTAATACAATATAGTAATCACAAAAAATACGAAAACGATACATACTATAATAATAATAAAATAACAAAACTTTCCGAGGACGGAAAGGGTCTTCAAATCAACGATCAACAAATCTCCACGAAACGAATCGTACACAAGATCCCCGGCAGCGGCGCCAAAATTTTTGATGTGTCGTGGATAGTATATGTTAATTAAGATACGTTATAAGGTAAATCAGAAAATTACCTTTAGGAAAAAGTAATAGACTAAAATTACCAAAGACGGATTTAATTAATCACAATGATGAACCAAGTTCGTTGTACACGAAGATCGAGTGAATTTGAGACGTTTTGCTTCGATTTGGACAATTGATTCGAATGAGTTTTCGGTTTTTAAACCTAAAATTAATCCTACAAATTAAACCTAAGTGCATGAATCGTTACCCATTATTTTTATCTAAAGGCAATTACTAAAAATTAACACTACTTAAAAATTTATACTATATAAAAATTCTATTTAACAAAAACTTATTTAATTAAAATACTTCTACACTATTTTAAAAATCTATTTAAAACAAATTTAAAAACTATTTTTAAATCTAAAAATTAATTAAATCTATTTAAAATCTTCTTTAACTTTTTATTAGACAATAATCTATTTTCTTCTAAAAAAAACTATTTATGTAAAAACTAAATTAATTTAAATTTACTTATTTTAAAAAAACATATTATTTAAAATTAACTAAACTTCTAAAATTAATAAAACTTTTTTTTATATTTTGTTTTTATTTATTTATTATTTAAACTGAAACTTTATAAAAGTAAAAAAATAAAACGATTTAAATTTAAATGAAATTAAAATTATGATTAAATAGATGTTTAAAACTGACAGCTCTAATACGACTAACTATATTAATTAGATTGACTGAAATTAAACTTAAAAGAGCAGTTAGCTTAGATGGTAAACTCGTTGTGTTGTGGACCTTGAGGTCAAGGTTTCGAGTCCCATAGGGGACACTTTTGTGGTTATTTATTTTTGACAATTGAAAAGTTAAGAACAGTCACAGGAGGTGACTTTTATGTGTTTGGACTTATAGATTCAGTTTAAGCTACGCAGATTAAAAGAATCTGCTAGCCTTTGCTATGATGCAAACCCAACGAATATCAGCAAAGCAAAATCAGAAGACACAAATAACAGGATCAACAACTAACAGCACTTCAAATACTCTATAACAACATATCAAATAATAAAGAAAGCCAGCAAGCAACAAGCTAAATCACTAAACAGAATCTTCAAATAAGTGTATAGCTTATCAGAACATCAAAGATCCTCAATCAAATCCTTTAAAACAGCTATAGACATGAAGTTATAATATCAGCAATCTTATTCATTCAACAAAAATCATGTCAATTCTACAATAACAGTTTACAACTACAACCTTACATGACATTTAAATCATAAATACCGAAACGGAAGCAGTATATCTAGACAGATCTCTAAACATCAGCAGAAACAGTACATCAAACTAGGAATTTATTCATCATAAGCAAGTCGCAACTCTTCAAACCAAACAGTGTTTAAACCTTATATTGTGTAACATAAATGAACACATCAAAGCATACTACGCAAATTACACTGAACGAAAACAATCAAGAAACTATTATCACTCTTCTAGCTACGAAATCAGCAATCTAAATTAGCTACAATCTAACAAACTCTTAAAACAAACATTAAAATCAGATCCGACTCAAATCTAATATGTACTACCATTGACTTGAAGCAGTACGCATCAGCTAAACTTCTATCAAATTAGATAAGTATATAACACATCTAAATAGAAACAGATCATACAATCACCACAGATTCTTAAACTCAGCAGGTGAATCAAAGTCATTCAGCAAAATACACAAACTCAGCAAAATAACATAAAATAAAAAGGATTAAAACCTTTTGAAGAAATCCTTTGAGAAGAAACGCAGCGCTGAGCTGGCTTAAATCCTAAACGACTCCACCTTCATCTGAACATCATGGAACAAACTCGGACCACCAATCATCTTTCGAACCATTTTAATAAACTCCCAGTGGGAAAGTTTATTTCCAATTATTTTACTCAATTAATTAACATAAGCTATTTGTTAGCTTAAATCAACTAATTATGAATCATTATATTAATTAAAACAGATTTAAGATATAACTTATAGATTCAATTTAAGTAGAAAAGTAAGAACCAAATTAAATAAAGCTCAACTTTTATTAATGATTAAGAAATATTACAAAACTGAAAAGAAAATACAATTTATATCCTAACTCTATTTTAACATAATAACTCTAAGGTAAAAAAATTGGATACCAAAATACAGAATATGGGGGGTATTTATACTCAAACCCGAGAGGTTGGGGTAAGGGTTGTTGGTGATGAGGAATCAATCTGAGCCCTCGATTTAGCATCTTCTTATTCTCTCTCTTGTTCAATTCCCTATCTACAGTTGTAGATGAATCTTGGGCACACAGATCGCCAACCTGGTGATTTTTGTGCTAGTTGTGCTTTCTTCCAAGCTGAGGTGTCTTCATTTTATTGGTGGATTGGTGGGAATGAGGTGTCTCATCCAATTAGAAAGGAGAAAACAGGCCACGTCACTTGCTTCTCTCCATTAGCATTGACCGAAAAAGTGGGGGATTTAATCCCCCTCGTGTGAATCACACGCTCCAATAAAAAACACTAATTTTAATTGGGTGATTTGTGTTTTAGAGTTTGGGATATGCAGGTTTTTAGGGTGAGGGAGATGAGAGAAAACATAGGAGATATCGAAAAATAAAAAGATATGTGTGTGGTGAGTTTATGAATAAACGTGTGTGGTGGATAAAAGGGATTTGACTAAGATAACTTTTCATATGTTTATATTTTTTTCGTTTGTAACCGGTTTTGAATGAAATAACCCTAATGGGCTTTAGTGATCCACACTCTTTTCCTTAGTTAACTTTGTGTTGGGCCTTTGATTGTCATACTCCCATCCGTCTCATAATCTTTTGATTCGGGCCTCAACTTGGGCTTATTCGAAATAATAACACTTTATGAACTTCAAATGGGCTTTTGAGCCCATTTTCCCAAATGTGGGACCCACATGCCTTTCAAACTCCATAAATGATTAAGTCCGCTAGAAACGAGCTCGATATTGGCTTTGTTGAACTTTTCTTCAAACTATGTGTCGGTTTTTCCGGTTTTCGTGACTTTGGTACCTACACACACGAAACAACAAACAATGCATATACAAGGCATATTTCATACATTTCATGCATTTATTAATGGTTTTTAGATATAAATGATATGAGTAAAATCACTCATATCAAGATTATATTAATAAAATGAACAACCAACACCCTTACTAACATGCTAGGAAGGGTATTTATAGCCATGCCTACATGTGGCATAATAGGCTATATGTTTGATTGGGCGGGGCTTGAATAAATACTTAGTACCTTGAAAGAGGCCTTTTAAACAAGCCATCAAGCCCGTAATGTCACGACTATTTTAACTAACTATTACAATGTTCTAATAAATGTTACAATATAAACCTATGACCGAACATTCTTGTTTGACTCAATTATTTTGAGGCTAACAAACTTGTCAATCATTGTGTGATGACTTTTCCAAAATCATGCATGACGAGTTTGAAATGAGTATGATGGGAGAACTTAACTTCTTATTAGGACTCCAAATTAAACAAATGGACGATGGTATTTTCTTTAATCAATCCAAGTATGTTAAAGAAATGCTAAAGAAATTTAGATTAGAAGACTCTAGACCAATGAAGACCCCTATGGCCTCGGATACTAAACTCACCGTAGATGATGATTGTGAGTCGGTAGAAAATACCAAATATAGAGGTATGATTGGTAATTTGTTATACCTAACGGCAAGTCGACCGAATATCTGTTTAGTGTTTGCCTTTGTGCTCGCTTTCAAGAGGCTCCCAAAACCTCTCACCTTGAAGCGGTTAAGCGTATCTTTCGATACATTAAGGGCACTATGAATTTAGGATTATGGTATCCTAAAGGGACCGGCGTAGAAACCATCGTCTACGCGGACTCGGATCATGCGGGAGACTATGTGGACCGGAAAAGCACTAGTGGAGTTTGTACCTTCATGGGTTGTTGTTTAACTTCTTGGTTCTCCAAGAAACAAACCACTCTTGTTATATCCACCATGGAAGCCGGGTATGTGATTGCCGATAAAGCTTGTCAACAAGCTCTATGGATGAAGCAAGCGCTTGTTGATTACGGGATTTCTCTTGATGATGTTCCCATCATGTGCGACAATAAGGGTGCAATAGACCTTAGCAAAAATCCCGTGCAACACTCACGAACTAAGCACATAGAGATTCGCCACCATTTTCTTAGGGATAATGTTCAAAAGGGGAACATTTCGATTGAGAAGGTACCCTTGGTAGAAAACCTAGCCGACATGTTCACTAAGCCACTTAAGAGGGAACCTTTTAATTACTTGCGTCTAGGTCTAGGTTTAATGGAATATATTCCTTAATTGCGCATCTTAATCGAGTCTTTTTCTCTTTTGAAATATTTTCTTTCTTTGAGTCTTTGTATATCACAAAAATCTTGTTGAAATTCTTCTCTTCCCTTTTTCAAAATTCTTAAAATTCTTTCGAAAAGTGTCGAAAAATATTTTTGTATTGTTAATTCAATCTAAAAACGTTTTTCATAGCTTCTTGCTATTCATAATGAGCTTATATAATTCATATGTATGGGTCTCTCAAATATAGCAAGAACAATAGGGAATTATGGAGGATCATTGTGTCATGACTTTGCGTCTAGTTCTACACACCTCCTACATCGATTTTATTAAAAATCCATGTATTTTGGGTCAAAACCTTGTTTGGTGAGCTCTTGTGTGTTTTCTTTGTCTATCTTTACTTCTTAAATATCTCCATGATTAGTTAGACTAGAAAAATAGGATTTTCTGAATTGGAAAATCCTCCCTCATCACCAAATTCAACCCACTATGGGCGGTTCTTTATTGATACCGCGGTTCCCCAGTGATAAGGAACCGCCGGCTGAGGTAAGGAACCGCGCCCAGTACTTTCTTTTTCAGGTATTCCTGAAACTCCAAATTTGTTCCAACACTTTTTGGAATATTTGTTTCAACCTTTTGACCACACCCAAATTATCTTGGGCTTTCTCTATTTAACCTTAAGCATTTTGCATCCTTTCTCAAATCAAAATGTCTTATTCCCAAAATGAAAGCTTTGATTCTCCTCCATTCTCTCCAATTGCTTTCAATCCCAATTCACCCAAGAACACTCAAAATCACATCTCTTCTCCTTCTAAGAATGTTGATTGTGGAACTTCTTGTCTTCCACCACTAGCCTTTAGTGTTCTACCTCCTTCACATGATAATGTCATGCATCATGGAACATATTGTCATTGTTGTCAATATCAACATCTTGCTATGGCTCATATCTATGAATAGTTGAATTACATCAAGAGTCTCTTAGTCAAACCTCCTCTTCACTATAACTATGATATCTCTACCATGCCACCACCACCTCCTTCCGCCACTACCTCGTCTTTTATCTAAGCATTGGTTGCTTATCTTCAAGACATATAGTTAAAGCAAATCTTAGGGTTCTAGTTTAACTATGATAAGATTTATGATTTTCTTTTAGCTTATTTTATTTCTCATGCATCTTTGTACGTTTTATTTCCTTGTATCTTTTATCATGTTTTGTTTTAACATGACTTATCTTGGATCTTTGTCTCTTCTATTTTTTTGTGACCTTTGCTATATATATATATTGTTGGGTGTCTCTTCTCTACTACTAACCCTTCTATGTAGCTTGTCACCATATATCTATTCATTGGTGCCCCAAGCAAAGGGGAGTAAGAACCAAGGGGGAGCATTTGCAAAGTCCGGTTCTTCTCTTCTTCAAAGACTTTTGCAACCTTTTTGCTTCGACAAAGGGGGAGAAATGATAAACTCGTCTTCGAAAATCTTGTTTTATTAGATAGTTGAGTTTATGTGTAACACCCCATTTAATAGGATAGGATGCTATAGTAAATTATGGCGTATCATCAAAGCATGTAAGGTAAATGTCTAAACATTCATGACCATAAACAGAAATACTGGAATCAAACATCGGTAGTCTAGTAACTCACACACAAGCAATATAAGTACTGTAAATGGAAAGGACTAAACAATGTCCAAAAGAAGTAAAGTATGATAAAGTAGGAATAAATGCATAAGGTAAAAGAGCCGGATATCTTCCAATCCGAATGCACATACTCTCGAGTTCCTACTTGCGTCCTTGGGTACCTGCCGTTTGGGAACATGGAAAAGTAGACGGCTGAGCGTAACGCTCAATGCACGGATATACAATAAAGCGTGGAATACATAGAATATGAAAGCATATAAAGAGTATAAAGCATGAATGGTAGCGGAAATGAATAAGTCCTGGAAAACCTAGTTGTTTGTCATGTTAACTGGTTTTAGTTCTGAAAAAATAGCTTATGTTACTTATGAAAGTCTGTATTAGTTAATGTACCATAATAGCCAATATAGGTCATGAGGTCAACAACGTGCATGAATACTTGGAGGGGTGACCTCGTCATACAAATTAGAGGGGATGCCTCTAATTAACTGGTAAGTGGGTAGGAGGGATCAGCTCCTTGTGAAGGATGCAAGGCACAAACCACATTCACCATGAAAATCTTGACTGAAACATGTAACTAGGATGCACCCATACGCCCCACATGATAATATAATAATATAATGGCCAAATAACTAAAAAGGGACGCCACGAGCTATTACTCTGCCGTGGTGAAGACATAACACTAGTGCCTCTAGTGTTATGGTTATGGTACCTCCATAACTAGGTGAAACTGGTCATGCATGTATATGGCTAAGGTAACTAATAAAACATAAGCATTTAATCTGTAACTACCGGGGAAAACAGTTGGTTGCATACGGGAAATCCTAATGAAGGAAGAGATTGTCCTTACTGAAGGACGGGAAATCCGTACCTTATGTCCGTAAAAGCTAAGGAAAACGATGAAGACTAATCCGCCTCGACGGATAACACTACATACGAAATATGGACGTGTATGATTTGTATGAATTACATATGTTTTTACTGGTTCTGTGTGTTATTAGCTTGTTATACGTATTATGTCATGTTTTACTATTTACTTTGTTAACTGTAGTTATTCTGATGTTCTGTTGTGTATTATTCATGTATTAGTGTATTATAATACTTGTATTGTAATACTAAGTAACTTTCTAAAAAATAGTAGGTTTCCATAAATAGTAAGTTTCTAAAAACAGAAATTTCCAAAAATAGTAAGTTTCCATAATTAGAACTAAGCTGGATTATGAATAATAATTAAAGTTTAATTAGCACAATACAAGTCTTGGTTATAGCTTATTAATTAAATAACTGGTTAATTAATTAAACTATACGTTATATGATTTTAATTAAAATACATGTTCTAATTAAATAACTAAGTAAAAATACCTTAGGTTATACATGAATTAATTTAATAAATTAATTAACCTAAAGTTTAATATAACATGACTTATAAAAATAGTTTTCATGAAAAACCCGATCCCGAGCCCGTGTTTTATATAAGCCAAACCAAATAATCAAAAATCAAGTCCTACCAAAACCTTGGAGGGGTCTCGGTTGACACTAAATAAATCACCCAAACTTGTACACATACCCCGACTTAAAGTCGGGGTCCCTTTGGTCTCAGGTCCGAACAACAAAAACCAACCGAGCCCCTTTGGGGGTCTCGGTGGTGCCTCGGTGCACACAAACCGAACAAACAACATACCTCGACCCATGGTTGGGGTTGCCTTGCTGCGTCTGAGCCAAAACCAACCAAGCCGAGAGTCTTGGGACTCTTGGTGGCGGTAACAAAAACAAGCCGAGCCCCATATGGGGGTCTCGGGTGTCTCGACCAAACCAACCTACACACAAACCAAATCTGAACATGAATTTAATTAATCTGTTACATGTTTTATTCTTGTTCTTGTTGATTAATTAAATAAACATGAAATTAAATAAGAATTAAATGAAAAAGAAAAGGGTTTGATTTATACCAAATGCGTGAAAAGAAAAAGGGAATGATCATGAACACAAAACCAATAACAAAAATCGTCCGGTTCTTCCTGGTTGAATATGGTGGCCGGCGGCAATGGTGAGACAAGGAGGCAAGGAAAACTTTTCTGAAAACCTAAAATATTAAAAAAGGATTTCTCCTGATGTTTTATTAAAAGTGTGATATGGGCCAAAAGGCCCATTGGTCCTCCGTTCTTGCTTTAGCCGCGGCATGTGGGGCCCACTAAGGGTAACCCGGAGTTTTTCCGTGTTAAAGAAATTATCGTATATGTTCGTGATTTAATATTCGTGATTTTGGGTATTCGTGATCGTGTCACATTTATAATATTCATGATTGTTCATTATTTATTGTCGTGACACGTGTATTAATATTACAAATGGAAAGTTTAAATTTTATCGTGTTTTCATAAGTTACTGTTCACGTGTACTGTTCATAGGATTTTAATGCGGGTTTTACAACTCTTTCCCTCTAAAAGAACAATTTGTCCTCGAATTGGAGAAACGTAAACTGAAAGAAAACATACCCGAATTTGAACTGGAAATGAGAGTAGGAAGTCCGTATAGACTCCTTCGTCTCCCAAGTGGCTTCTCGCTCAGGATGATCCCTCCAGAGGATTTTGACGAAAGGGATCATCTTCTTCCGCATGACACGATCTTGTCTCTCAAGAACTCTCTCGGGTTCTTCAACATATGAAAGATCCTATCGAATCTAATCAAGTGGATACTGGACAACATGAACTGGATGATAGTTGTATCCTCTGAGTAAGGACACATGGAACACGTTGTGAACGTGTGATAGCTGAGGCGGTAACGCTAAACGGTATGGCACTTCACCAACGCGTTCTATGTTGTCGAACGGTCCGATGAAGCGAGGACTGAGCTTCCCTCTGATTCCAAAACGTCTAACTCCTCGTGCAGGCGATACCTTGAGAAAAACGTGATCACCTACGTTGAAAGACACATCTCTACGACGTTTATTAGCATAGCTCTTCTGACGAGCACGAGCTTCCTGAAGCTTTGCCTTGGTGACAGCGACCTTCTCATTGTCACCTCAATCATCTCTGGACCCTCAAGCAGTCGTTCGCCCACCTGATCCAGCAAATTGGGGCACGACAATTTCTACCATACAACATCTCGAAGGGAGCACACTTGACGCTAGCGTGCCAGCTGTTGTTGTATGCGAATTCTACAAGGAATATATAGTCATCCCAGCTTCCTGGCCACTCTAGAGCACACGATCATAGTATGTCCTCCAATGTCTGAATGGTACGTCCCGACTGTCTGTCGGTCTGAGGATGAAAGGCAGTGCTGAGCTTAAGGGGTCTGGTGCCCCAAGCTTTCTACAGACTCTGCCAGAAACGTGATGCAAAACGGGGATCTCTGTCTGAGATGATTTTTGATAGAGTACCATGTAGTCTCATGATCTCCTTCTAGAATGTGTCTGCTAATTTCTTGACCGGATGCTCCTTGTGAATCGACAGAAAATGAGCAGATTTAGTCAACCTATCCACAATAACCCATATAGCGTCGTTCTACTTCTGAGTAACCGGAAGACCAGTAACAAAATCCATGGAGATTTTGTCCCACTTACATGCTGGAATATCTAATGGTTGTAGTAAACCACTAGCTCGCTGATGTTCAATCTTCACCTGCTGGCAGATCATACACTTAGAAACGAAGGTGGCAACATCCTGCTTCTCTCCACCAAAAGTGTTGCTTGATGTCGTGGTACATCTTGGTAGAACCTGGATGTATGGTAAATGGAGAACTGTGAGCCTCAGTCAACACAGATTCCTTGAGAGTAGAGTCATCAGGAACCACTAGTCTAGTGCCCTGCCATAAGATATCGTCGTCGTCAACACGAAACACCGGCTAATCAAGGTTCTGAATAATAGCCCAAATCTCACCATCGTCCTTCTGAGCTTCCTTGATCCTAGAATGTTAGTCTGGTTCCACTCTAAGAATAGCCCAATAACTGTGCTGTCCTTGTACACAAAACTCAATATCAGTCATCTCTAGGTCACAAATGATCTCCTTTGCAATCCAAATGCCAGCACTCATACCCGACCTTCTGCTTAGATCATCTGCCACCACATTCGCCTTACCAGGATGGTACTGAATGTTGGTGTCGTAGTCCTTCAATAGCTCTAACCATCTCCTCTGTCTCATGTTCAGTTCCTTCTGGGTGAAGATGTACTTGAGACTCTTGTGGTCAGTAAATATGTCACATGATTCACCATATAAATAATGCCTCCAGATCTTCAATGCGGAAACAACTGCTGCCAGCTCTAAATCGTGAGTAGGATAGTTTTCTTCATAAGGTTTCAGCTGTCGTGATGCGTATGCAATAACCTTCTCATGTTGCATGAGAACGCAACCTGAACCCTTTCCTGAACCGTCACTATATATCTGAAATCCACCTGAGCCAGATGGGAGAGTTAGAATAGGTGCAGTCACTAACTTCTGCTTCAGATCTTCAAAGCTCTTCTCTCGCTCTTCCGTCCAGATGAATTTCTCTCCTTTCCTCATTAGCTTAGTCAAAGGTAAGGCTAACCGTGAAAATTTCTCGACAAACCTGTGGTAGTAGCCAGCCAAACCCAGAAAACTTCTAACTTCTATTGCAGATGTAGGTCTCGGTCATTTAGTGATAGCTTCAACCTTGGTAGGATCCATGGTGATCCCTCTGCAGATACAATATGGCCCAGAAATGCCACCTTGGTTAACCAGAACTCACACTTAGAGAACTTGGCATACAAATGCTTCTGACGAAGAATCTGTAAGACTGTACGAAGGTGTTCCTCATGTTCCTCCTTGTATTTGTAGAATATCAGGATGTCGTCAATGAACACGATAACGAACTTGTCTAGAAACTCATGGAAGACACGGTTCATCAAATCCATGAAGACAGCTAGAGCATTATTGAGTCCGAATAGCATGACTACGAACTCGTAGTGCCCATAACGTGTACGGAAATCAGTCTTGGAGATGTCCTGCTCTTTAACCCGTAACTGATGGTAGCCGGAGCTGAGATCAACCTTAGAGAAATACTTGGCGCCCTGAATTTGATCGATTAGGTCATCAATACGCGGCAAAGGGTAACGAAAACCTGATCGTGATCTTGTTCAGCTCACGATAGTCTATACATAAACGCATGCTGTTGTCTTTCTTCTTAACGAACAGTACCGGTACACCCCATGGTGATGCAATGGGACGGATGAAACCTCATTCCATAAGTTCCTGCAGCTGATCTTTTAGTTCCTTAAGCTCAATAGGAGCCATATGGTAAGGAGCTTTGGAAATCGGCTCAGCACCTGGTATGAGCTCGATTCCAAACTCGACTTCACGAACAGGTGGTATGCCCAGAAGTTCATCTAGAAACACGTCAGGAAACTCTGACACAATAGGCTGATCTTGGATCGATGGAGACTCGGCAGTAATGTCATGAATATTGGCTATGAAGCCCTGACAACCGTATGATAGCAATGCACGCACCTCCATGGATGAAATAATTTGTACTGACCTCCATGGCAGAAACCCATGGTGTATGTACTCTGGAGATTTAACATCATCGAAGATAACCGAATAAGTGTGGCAGTCAATCGTGGCCTGGTGTTTGGATAACCAGTCCATGCCTAAAATCAAGTCAAAATCGCACATGTCCAAAGGAAGTGTGTCAACTCTGCGGATCTTATCATCAAATACTAGGGGAAGATCTCTGTACACCTGAGTGATTCGTACAGAGTCCCTATGTGGCGTGGAAATGCATAAGGCATTTTCTAATAGCATCGAGGAAATCCTAACACGTACAAAAAAAGTAGTGGACACAACTGAATGCGTCACTCTATTATCAAATAGAACACATGCTGCCAAACCATTCATAAAGAGATTTCCGGTGATGGTACCTGAAGTCTTATTCACCTGATCTCTAGTAGTAGTGAACACGCGACCAGAAGTAGGAGGTGGCTTGGTGTCGGCGTGTCCAAAGGTGCCTTCTATCTCACCCTGGCGACAGTCCTTCTGTTGATGGCCTTGTTGGCCACACTTGAAACAACTACCAGTACCTCGGAGACAAATACCAGAGTGTCTGCGCGAACTGGTAGGACAGACAGGATGTGAGAATCCTCCAACGGGCGTCCTAGTTAGCTGAGAGCTTGTTTAAGGATTACATACATGAGACATGATCGTGGAACATAAACATGAGTTCATAGAAGGTGTAAAATTTACCAGATGAGGTAGAACGGTTAGGCTGTGAACCCCTACGGTCCTGATCCCTACCGTTACCATTGTTCCTAAATTAACAATTGTTGGAGTGTCAGAATATCATAACATAAAATAGTTGAACATGAAACAAAAGTTAATGTAGGGACCTGCTGTTGTTCGAGTTGCTAGCGTTGTTACGGTAACAATCGTTACCGCCACGTCTCTCAGAACCAAAACGGTCGTTAGTCTGACCGTTTCCCTTGGATGCTTGCTGCTGAGCGGCCGCAGGCTTACGGTCGTCAGTCTTCTGCCTGGAATATAACGTTGAACAGAGGATTATATGAAATGAATAATAATGATGGAAATGAATACTTTACAATTTGTGATTGAAGATACCTCTTCACTGCTCTGTCATCACCAAACTCCTCTCGTTCCTGAAGGATCTCGAGCTTACAGGCTGCATCGGCAACCTGTGACACTGTAGTGAAAGTAGCACATACCAAGTTGTTGGCAACCGAAGTGCGAAGTGCCCAACGAAACTTCTCAGCCTGCTCCGCAGCAGTTCCTGCGGCTGGACCTAGAAATCCTGCCAAACGGAGAAACCTTTGCATGAATTCGTTGCTGTTTTCACCAGCAATCTGCCGAATGTTGTGGTAGTTAATACACAGCTTTTAGACCACGTATAAAATCTTATCGTCCGAATCTCTTCGAACTGACTATTGGTTCAAAGTGCGACTCAATTGTTCTTGGTGGAAATATAAATGGTTGGTTGATTATCTATTTTAAACTAATAGCAAATAAATGTAAATGTCGTTGAGTAAAATTAAAACTTAAAAGATTAAACTAAAGTGACGAGTTAAAAATAAATGAATGAAAACTTAAAGACAATATTAGAAAAATGCTTGAACACTTAATAAAACTAACACTTGGAAACTTTGTAATAACAAGAAACTAAAACCATCGGAATGTTGCCAAATCTGATTCTGATCGGAATATGAAAAATGTCCTCGTCAGAAATTCTGAAAAGGAATCAGATCGGAATGACGAAGAACCCTCTGGTCGGAATATGTGCAAACGGAATATGGGATAAAGTAGTTGATCGGAATTTGGGATAAAGTAATACCATCGGAAAATCTAACTTGAGTCAAATCGGAATAATATGCAAAAACCCCCAATCGGAATAATCAACAAGGCCACAGTCGGAATATGAAACCCTATTCCGATCCAAGGTGATCGGAATGCAGAGGTTGCCAAATCGGAATATACTAAACCCTTTTCTGATTTGGTGATCGGAAAGAGGGTGCTGGTCGGAATGCTGCGATCGGAAAGGGGTTTAGACCCTTTCCGATTTATGTGGGATTCGAAATAAGCCAAGGCAATAAGCTATTATGATAAGCTAATCATCAAAACTAGGACGAATCTAAAGTGAAAAAGATTAAATAAGAAAAAACAACAACTTTCTTAACTTAAAATAAGAAATCTTATAAATCAAACAATAAAAAGATGAACTTTTTAAGAAAACTTTTAAAAAGTAAATAAGCTAAACTTACAAATAAGCCAATAAGCACAAATATCTTAAAGCTTATTCATATGAAAACTTAAGTAAGCATAAAAAGATTAACTTTTTAAGCACAAAAACATTAAGAACAACTCAGATCAAATGTATTTTGCACCAAAAGTTAACTAAAATCAAGAAAGGTAGAAAGAGATGAAAGATTAAAAGCTTAACTAGAACTTGATTAATGAAATCAACAATACACAAAGGTTTAATCTTGAAAGATTAAAAGAAAGAGAAGATGAAAACTTAGTGAGAGAAAGTTGAGAAATTTGTCTCTCTAAAACTAGAAAGGAAAATAAAAAGTGAAACTAAAACTAAAAACTAACCACCCTCCTAATGTGTATTAGGAGGGTATTTATAGGGAAAATGGGAAGGAGTGCATGTGTTGCTTCTTCTTTTCTTTCTTTCTTCACGTCTTCTCGACTCGATTTAATTCTTTGTCTTTTCTCGACGTCGTCTCGGGATTTGAACTTGTCTTGATAATTTTTTTCTTAAATTTAGACTTGAGTTCTTCGACTTCATTAAACTTCCGTCTTTAGACTTTTTCTTCGATAAATCTTCAGAATAGGTCTTGGACTTCCGTTCTTTTTGCACTCTTGATCTTTTGACTTCGTCTTTTCCCGTTTTCTTCGATAAAAGCCCGTGAAAGCCCGTGTTTTCTTCCTTTTTCATATTTTGGTCCTAAAACACAATAAAAACACAAACCACACATAATTCTGACTTTTACGACATAAATTACACGTTTTGGTCTTGTTATTAATGGAAATAAGTGGTAAAAGGATAAGTGTTTTCACACTTATTAAATCCCCTACACTTGACCATTGCAATGCCCTAATGCAATGCATTAATTTTAAAGCATGGTTTACATTTTCCATCATAAATAACCCACCTTGGCCTTTATCAAATACTAAACATTTAAGGAAAGTAAAAAGATAAAAACAAGTAAAGAAATCAAAGACTTACATTGGTTTTTGGCTGCCATGAACGTTTATCATCCTCAAGTTTCACGTTCCCCATACCAAGCTTAAAAACGAGATCATTGTTATTATAAGTTAGTAAACTAACACGAACTCATGTGGGCCAATTATTCACTTAGACTCCCTTATTCCTAGGTGTATCTCTTATATTTTATTTTTGTCTTGAATGATCACGAGGATGCATTGTTTGACTTATTTTGATAGTTATTTAGGCCGAAAATAAAGTGAACGATTTAATCAATAGTTAGCTAAAGGACAAAATCTTTTAAAACTGCTTCTCGGGACCTCATAAAGTTCATATCTTGGCATAACTCGCTTCACGATTTGAGACCTTTCTCGGACCGATATTTGGCAGCGACTTCATACTTCAAATCTTTGAGAGACGTTCTTGAAATTATGGTCTTCTCTTCATAATAGGAATTTCTTCACTTTGAAGTTTTGAGAGATTCTTCATCTTTGGACCACGACGTCTTCATTTTTCTCCAATCTTTATTTTGGACTTTGATATACAACGATCCGCCTCCTTTTAGGACTTGGATCTATTTATCCTCATACCTTGTTAGGGCCTTTTTGGATAGACTTCTCCATGATCTTTTGGGGAGTATTTGCTTTTCTTCGTGTGTCTCGATCCTTCATATTGATTTTCAATAAATGATTCTTCACATCACTTTTGGATCTTTAGCAACAAAATGTAGCCCTCATGCCTTGTTAGGGCCTTTTCGGACTCTCCAATCTTCGCATCCTGCTTCAATAAGTTATGCCTTGGCTATGAACACTAATTAATACCGAGCAACTTTTAAACGATCTTGGGCTAGAAGCTAAGTAACCTTTTAAATCGTACAACCTTATTTATTGCAGATAAATTTATTAACAAGCGAAGGGAGAATAGGCTTATAATTAACTCACATAAATTCACGAAAGAATACCAAACTTATAATTGACTCTATCATCTCTCGTCCTCCACAGTTTAAAATCTCAAGGAATGAGACCCGTGGATGCTTAGCCTATTAAGTCAAAGTTTTGGGTTTTCGAGTCGCCTATAGGATCTTGCAGATTCTTAGACTTTTTCAAGCTTAGAATTCGCATTTTAAAGTTCCCTTGATAAACGACTCTCTAGGATCAATTATAGGAACTTGCGAAAAGTTCTTGTTCTTAACCCGTGAGAGTTAAGACTTTCGCATTTTAAAGCTCCCTATATAAAAGCCTAGCAAAACTTGAGTTAAACACGTTAAGGATACTAGCTAGAGTAAACTTAGATAAGTAAACTCGGGTTGAGTCAAAAGATTCACAACTAAGAAAAATTTAAAACCACTTTATTCTAGCAAGGAAGGAAAATAACCATAACAAAGGAAAATACAACTATACAACTAGGCCAAAATAGATTAAAAATTTTGAAAAATGTCGAAAAATCAAATTTTCCGGTTAAAATGAGGGCAAAATCATGGAAAAGACCACTTACTTCGATAGAAGTCCCCCTACACTTGATATAAACATTGCACTCAATGTTTAAGCATGTGGGAGTGAACTACCCTACACTTATGACATTGTGCACTTTGTTTAAATCTTGCTAAGGAAAGGACAACTAAAGTGAGTTCAATGTGAACATATAAAATATGAAATATTGAATCACAAGAGTTTAGGATAGAACCGGGAAGATGGGAACACGGTATCACGGTTCGTCAAAAGTCATCAAGGTGCTCTTTGAAGCTTGAATCCCTGCACCCAGCACAAGAAACAAGACAACAAACACATACGGGGCTCCCCCTACACTTATTATAAAAGCAGTAAAGGATAGAACACGGGTTGCCTCCCGAGAAGCGCTTGTTTTTGATAACCGAGTCACGAGCCTGACTCGACCCAAATTTAGTTCATGGGAAACATGGTGAGGGATGGAATCATCTCATGCGAGATGTCCTCACCAAAGTACAGCTTCAAACGCTGGCCATTCACCTTGAAATTGGGCCCATTTGGCTGAGAAAGCTCAATGGTCCCATATGGAAAGACTATAGCGACGGTGAATAGACCAGACCAGCGGCTCTTCAACTTGCCAGAGAAGATCTTCAACCGAGAGTTAAAAAGTAAGACTTGATCACCAACGTGGAACTCTCGGTTCTTAATCCGTGCATCGTGGATGATCTTGGTCTTCTCCTTGTAGATCAGCGAGTTCTCATAAGCTTCATTCCTCAGTTCATTTAGCTCATTGAGTTGAATCTTCCGAAGATCACCGGCTTTGTTGATGTCGAAGTTAGCCCACTTCAAGGCCCAGTACGCCTTGTGTTCCAGCTCGATAGGGAGGTGGCACGCTTTCCCGTACACAAGACGATAAGGTGTACAACCAATCGGGGTCTTGTAAGCAGTACGGAAAGCCCACAGAGCATCATCTAACTTATCGGCCCACGCGGCACGATGCTCTCCCACAGTACGCTCCAAAATTCTCTTCAATCCACGGTTGGAAATCTCAGCTTGACCATTGGTTTGGGGATGATAGGCGGTGGAAAGACGATGATTAACACCATACTTAGCCATGACTCGTGCAAATTGATCATTGCAAAAATGAGTCCCGCGGTCACTGATAATAGCACGAGGAACGCCGAATCAAGCGAAAAGCTGCTTCAAAAAGTTCACAACCACCCTCGCATCGTTTGTTGGGGAGAGCCTTAGCTTCAACCCATTTGGAAACGTAGTAAACTGCGACGAGGATGTACTTGTTCCCTTTAGATGATGGAAATGGCCCCATAAAGTCGATGCCCCATACATCAAAGATTTCACATTCTTGTATGAAACTATGAGGCATCTCATCTTTATGTGTGATCTTGCCTTGTCTTTGGCAAGCATCACAATGTTTAACCATATCGTGAGCGTCACGATAAATGGTGGGCCAATAGAAACCAGAGTCGAATACTTTCTTGGCGGTGTAGTTGGGACCAAAGTGACCACCAGTGGGTCCTTTATGGCAAGCGTCAAGGATTTGTACCGCTGTCGGCCCGTCAACACATCGTCGAATAATCAGATTTGCACATTGTTTGAAAAGGTAAGGGTCGTCCAAGAAATAATGTTCAATATCCTTAAAGAACTTTTTCTTTTGTTGGGATGTGAGCCCTTCCTTGAGAATCCCACCCGCTAAGTAGTTTGCAATGTCCGCAAACCACGGGGTGTCATCGAGATTAGAATTGATAGACATTAAGGCCTCAAGGGGAAAAGAGTCATTGATCTCTTTGTTCGGATGATCCCCTTGATAAGGATCCTCAAGTCTACTGAGATGATCCGCGGCTAGGTTTTCTGCTCCCTTTTTGTCACGAATTTCAATGTTGAATTCTTGAAGGAGCAAAACCCAACGAAGAAGTCTTGGCTTAGAATCTTGCTTAGTCATCAAGTACTTTAACGCGGAATGATCGGTATACACGATGGTGGTAGAAAGGACAAGATAGGGTCAGAATTTTTCAAAAGCATACACTACAGCTAAAAGCTCTTTTTCAGTAGTGGTATAATGTAATTGAGCCCCCGTCATTGTCTTGCTAGCATAATGGATTGGTTGGAAGTGTTTGTTCACTCTTTGGCCCAAAACCGCTCCAATAGCAAAGTCGCTAGCATCACACATCAACTCAAAAGGTAGCTCCCAATTAGGGGTAACCAAGACCGGTGCCTTAGTTAGCTTATCTTTAAGAAGATTGAAGGATTCAAGACACTCTATGGAAAAGATGAAAGGAGTATCTTTTTCCAAGAGGGGGGTCATCGGGCGAGCGATTTTAGAAAAATCTTGGATGAATCGACGATAGAAGCCCGCATGACCGAGGAAACTTCTCACACCCTTCACGGTTGAAGGTTGAGGCAATTGGCAATAACATCGACTTTAGCACGGTCCACTTCAAGACCGGCTTTGGAGATTTTGTGTCCTAGCACGATGCCCTCTTTTACCATGAAATTGCATTTTTCCCAATTTAGAACAAGGCGAATGTCTTCGCACCGCTTAAGCATACGTTCTAAATTGGCAAGGCAAGCAGAGAAAGAATCGCCATAAACCGAGAAATCATCCATGAAGACTTCCATAGTTTCTTCAACCATGTCATGGAAGATAGCCATCATACACCTTTGGAAAGTCCCAGGAGCATTGCATAAGCCGAAAGGCATTCTTTTGTAGGCAAATGTTCCATAAGGACAAGTGAATGTGGTTTTCTCTTGGTCTTTGGGATCGATGGGAATTTGAAAATACCCGGAGAAACCGTCTAAAAAGCAGTAATAGTCATTACCCGCTAGACGTTCAAGCATTTGGTCCATGAAAGGAAGGGGAAAATGATCCTTTCTCGTAGCATCATTGAGTTTGCGGTAGTCTATACAAACTCTCCACCCTGTAACGAGACGAGTATGAATCAACTCGTTGTTTTCATTGGGAACAACGGTGATTCCGCCTTTCTTAGGCACACAATGGACGGGACTAACCCACGGTGAATCCGAGATAGGATAGATCATTCCCGCATCAAGAAGTTTGATAACCTCTTTTTTGATTACGTCATGGATCTTAGGATTCACCCTTCTTTGGCTTTGAATAGTGGGTTTGAATTCTTCCTCCATGAGAATTTTGTGTGTGCAGAAGTGAGGATCAATTCCATGAATATCGGAGATCTTCCAAGCAATCGCTTTCTTGTGATTCTTCAGGACGGTGATAAGTCGGGATTTTTCTTCTTCTTTCAAGTCCTTAGCGATGATGACCGGTAACGTCTTGTTGTATTCAAGGAAAATGTACTCGAGATGAGAAGGCAGATCCTTAAGCTCTAAATCCAGAGGATTTTCGATGGACGGCGTAGTCAACTTCGGATCATCGGTAGAGATATCCTTAGGAGATGGTGGAGAAGTTTGGTCCTCATTGAGAAGTTTCTCAATGGTACGAATGTCTTCATCCCAATCGGTGGGAGAACCATCATACTTAAGATCGAGAGGACCCAAGCTAGCTTCAAAATCATCCAAGTCACTTTCTCCAAAAGGAGTCAATGACGGAGCAATAGAGGAAACGGTCTCAACATTGGGTAGAGAAGAAGAACCACTTTTACAAGCGTCTTTGAAATGTTCTTCACAAGCCTCATCAAGAACATCAATGAAATTAACACTCTCGTTTTCCGAAGGCTGCTTAGAAAGTTTACCCATGTTGAAGACGATTTTATCGTCACCAACTCTCATGATTAATTCGCCAGCGGCTACAACGATTAATGGAACACGGGGGTCCATCTCGTAGTCAACGACAACAAAATCCACCGGGAAGGTGAATTTGTCAACGCCAACGAAGACGTCTTCGGCTATCCCCACTGGATAAGCAACCGTACGGTTGGCTAATTCCAAAGTCATTCGTGTGGGGACTAGCTCGGGGAGAGATAATTGCTTCCAAACACTTAATGGCATTAAGTTAATACTGACACCTAGATCGGCTAGGGCCATGCAATTCTCTACTCCCGGGAAGTTGCAAGGAATCAAGAAACGACCCGGATCACCAAGTTTGGTGGGCAATTTCCTTGGGTGGAGGAGGGGTAGAAGTAGAAGGTGGTGAAAATGGACAAGTAGAAGTTGGAGGGATAGAAGATGGAGGATTCGGAGAAGGAGACTCGTTTTCCTTTATCACAATCACCGGTGTAGGTGTAGGAAGCTCGGGTTCCTTTAAACCTTTTCCACTGCGAGTGGTGATTGCTTTCATCTCCCCTCTTGGATAAGCAACGGTATTACTCGGAAGAGAACCCGATCCAGAGGCTTGATTACTAGGGAAGAAACTAGCCATCATATTCCTCAAGTCATTCGTTTGACTTGCCAAAGTGTTTCGCATATCAGCCCGAAGATCATTTCCTTGCTTCACCATATCTGCTTTCATGTTGGCCATTTCTCGCTGAAGATTTTGCACGATCACATCGTTAGTCCTCATGTAGGTTTCAACATCTTGGTGTAAGGTTGTTTGTTGGTTGAGAGGAGGAGCATGGTAGGCGGGTGGTTGATAAGCAGGTTGTTGGTAAACTTGGTTGTTTCTTTGAGGTGGATATGGGTTTCTTTGGTTTTGACATTGATTTGGAGTTGGAGCACGTGGTTGGTTTTGATTGTTGCAATTGAGGTTGTTTGGGTTTTGTGGGGGAAAACCAGGTGGTGAAAAAAAGTTGTTTGAGCGATAGCTGAGCAAGTTGCGGTCACCCTAAGGACGTGCTTGATAGCTTCCCGTAGCATAGGTACCGTTGGCGGCATACACATTTTCCGGATTGTCGTGAGTCGAAGGACAATCGGTGTATGAGTGAGATCCCCCACATATATCACATGAATGGCTTAAAACATTAGCTTGGGCATTGAATTGTTTGGCATTGTTGGCAGTTTGTAAAGCAAGCGATTCCACAAGCGAAGTAAGCTTATCAATTCGTTTGTCGGCCTCACTAGAACTAGCACTTGCTACATTAGTTCTAACACTCTTGGTTTGAACTCTAGATTTGTTCTCAATAATATCCCAAGCAGCATTAGAAGACTTAACCAAAATATTACCCCCCGAGGCACTGTTTAGTGAATCTTGGTCATTCATGCTTAAACCATTGTAAAAAGTATTGATTTGATGTACTTTTGTTAAACCATGTTGTGGACACTTTCTTAAAAGTTCCTTAAAACGGTCCCAAGATTCACTAAAATACTCACCGTACTTTTGTTCAAAGGTAATAATTTCATTCTGCAAAGCGGTAGTACGTGAGGGTGGGAAAAAGTAGTTGATAAACTTGGTCTCTAAATCCGTCCACGTAAGAATACTTTGTGGCGGTTCCTTATCAAGCCAATTACGGGCTTGTCCCTCTAAGGAGAAAGGAAAAAGTTGCAAGAGAATCACTTCTTGTGATACCCTATTGTACTTAACCGTATTGGTAAGCTGAAGAGAACCTTTTAATGTGGTCATGAGGATCATCAAGTGAGCGGCCCAAGAAGGGTTGAGCAGAAACCATTTGTAAAAAGCCAGATTTGAGTTCAAAGTTGTTGGCTCCAATATCAGGGATAACAATTGCATCGGTGTTGCCTTCTACGTGCGATTGCAAAAGCTCGATCATTGGTTGATTGCCCATGGTGACAATTGGTTGAGTAATGACTTCGGCTTGAGCTACTCTCTTCTTACGAGCACGAGTACGCATGCACACCTACAAAAGGATTAGAGAAATAGAAAAGAAATATTTTTGGTTTTTATGGTTTTTCAATTTTATTTTTTTTGTATTTTGAAGATTTTATATTTTTTAGGATTTTTGAAAATTTTAAAGCAAGGAAAATAACGTTCAAAGAAGAACGGATCCCAAAATCCAATGCGTCTCTCACTAAAAACCTTTAATCTTAACGAAAAGAGCCGACAACAGCGCCATTTAATACACAGCTTTTACACCACGTATAAAATCTTATCGTCCGAATCTCTTCGAATTGACTATTGGTTCAAAGTGAGACTCAATTGTTCTTGGTGGAAATATAAATGGTTGGTTGATTATCTATTTTAAACTAATAGCAAATAAATGTAAATGTCGTTGAGTAAAATTAAAACTTAAAAGATTAAACTAAAGTGACGAGTTAAAAATAAATGAATGAAAACTTAAAGACAATATTAGAAAAATACTTGAACACTTAATAAAACTAACACTTGGAAACTTTGTAAAAACAAGAAACTAAAACCATCGGAATGTTGCCAAATCTGATTCTGATCGGAATATGCAAAATGTCCTCGTCGGAAAGTCTGAAAAGGAATCAGATCGGAATAACGAAGAACCCTCTGGTCGGAATATGTGCAATCGGAATATGGGATAAAGTAGTTGATCGGAATGTGGGATAAAGTAATACCATCAAAAATCTAACTTGAGTCAAATCGGAATAATATGCAAAAACCCCCAATCGGAATAATCAACAAGGCCACAGTCAGAATATGAAACCCTATTCCGATCCAAGGTGATCGGAATGCAGAGGTTGCCAAATCGGAATATACTAAACCCTTTTCCGATTTGGTGATCGGAAAGAGGGTGCTGGTCGGAATGCTGCGATCGGAAAAGGGGTTTAGACCCTTTCCGATTTATGTGGGATTCGAAATAAGCCAAGGCAATAAGCTATTATGATAAGCTAATCACCAAAACTAGGACGAATCTAAAGTGAAAAAGATTAAATAAGCAAAAACAACAACTTTCTCAACTTAAAATAAGCAATCTTATAAATCAAACAATAAAAAGATGAACTCTTTAAGAAAACTTTTAAAAAGTAAATAAGCAAAACTTACAAATAAGCCAATAAGCACAAAGATCTTAAAGCTTATTCATATGAAAACTTAAGTAAGCATAAAAAGATTAACGTTTTAAGCACAAAAACATTAAGAACAACTCGGATCAAATGTATTTTGCACCAAAAGTTAACTAAAATCAAGAAAGGTAGAAAGAGATGAAAGATTAAAAGCTTAACTAGAACTTGATTAATGAAATCAACAATACACAAAGGTTTAATCTTGAAAGATTAAAAGAAAGAGAAGATGAAAACTTAGTGAGAGAAAGTTGAGAAATTTGTCTCTCTAAAACTAGAAAGGAAAATAAAAAGTGAAACTAAAACTAAAAACTAACCACCCTCCTAATGTGTATTAGGAGGGTATTTATAGGGAAAATGGGAAGGAGTGCATGTGTTGCTTCTTCCTTTCTTCACGTCTTCTCGACTCGATTTAATTCTTTGTCTTTTCTCGACGTCGTCTCAGGATTTGAACTTGTCTTGATAATTTTCTATTAAATTTAGACTTGAGTTCTTCGACTTCATTAAACTTCCGTCTTTAGACTTTTTCTTCGATAAATCTTCAGAATAGGTCTTGGACTTCCGTTCTTTTTGAACTCTTGATCTTTTGACTTCGTCTTTTCCCGTTTTCTTCGATAAAAGCCCGTGAAAGCCCGTGTTTTCTTCCTTTTTCATCTTTTGGTCCTAAAACACAATAAAAACACAAACCACACATAATTCCGACTTTTACGACATAAATTACACGTTTTGGTCTTGTTATTATTGGAAATAAGTGGTAAAAGGATAAGTATTTTCACACTTATTAGTAGTCCCTCTTGAGCTTCTCTTGCTCAGCATGTGGAAAGTACTGATTAAGGAAGAGCTCCTTAAACCGGTCCCATGTCAGCTGTGCAACCCAATCGTCACCACCGTTGGACTGCTTGACTGATTTCCACCACTGCAGCACATCACCTTTAAACTTATAGCAAGCCAGTCTTTCCTTGAAAACACCATCACAACCCATTGCATCGAAAATCTTCTCGATGTGAGAAATCCAAGCTTCAGCCTCGTTGGGGCTGTCAGTCTGCTCAAACGAACGGGGTGGTTGTTTGTTGAATCTCTCCAATCAAGTCATAAAGGTAACCGGTGGAGGAGGTGGAGCATTGTGATTGCCATGAGCCTGGAATTCCGCCTGAACTTCATCTCTGATTTCACTACGAAGTTGGGGAAGAAGGGCTTGTAGAGCTGCATTGACAGCTGCTGTCAAATCTTGAGTATTGCGGTTGTTCACCATCTGACAGTTTAAAACAACAAAATGAAACATAAATCATAAATATGTAATGAGATAACATAAGAATGCATGAACAATGTATAAATCAATGAAGCAGTTTATAATGCATGAAACAATGTAAAAATGCATGATGCAGTTTATAAAACTTTTATATGAATGGGAGTGAACACATATGGTCAGTTCACTCAAAACAAAAGACATGGCGCGAGGACGCCAATGCGTCGGTCCCAAAGTTAAAAGTTTAGATAAAAGCACATGCGACTAAATAGGGCCAGTCCTGTACTAACCATTACTTAGTCATAAACCTGCTACAACGATATGAATGCATGAAATAAAATGAGAAATGAATGAATACATGAAAACCAACTGTCAGTTCTAGGAACACACTGGTGACTACCCGTAAGTCATAGGTCATGTTTTACAGAGCTACAGGTCGAAACCTTGGCTCTGATACCATAATTGTAACACCCAATTTAATAGGATATGATGCTACAGTAAATTATGGCGTATCATCAAAGCATGCAAGGTAAATGTCTAAACATTTATGAACATAAATAGAAATACCAGAATCAAACATCAGTAGTCTAGTAACTCACACACAAGCAATATAAGTACTGTAAATGGAAAGGACTAAACAATGTCCAAAAGAAGTAAAGTATGATAAAGTAGGAATAAATGCTTAAGGTAAAAGAGCCGGATAGCTTCCAATCCGAATGCACATACTCTGGAGTTCCTACTTGCGTCCTTGGGTACCTGTCGTTTAGGAACATGGAAAAGTAGACGGCTGAGCATAACGCTCAGTGCACGGATATACAATAAAGCAATGAAGACAAATAACTAGCTTTTGGCTAGTAAGAAAATTATCGTTCTAGTGGTCTAATCGAATTGATCCTGGTTTAACTATGTGACTCAGTCGTTCTTTGGTGGAAACAAATAGTTGTGTCGTTGTAGTAATTAAAAATGCAAAGACGTAAAGTAAAATGACGGTTAATTAAATCTAAACTAATTAAAATTTAAATGTGCAATATAAAAACTTTAAAAAGTAAATTAATTAAATAACTTAAAATTAAAGCGTGACGAAAATTAAAATTTGACAAAGTATTAAAATGTAAACTTAAAAATTAAACAGGATAAAATGTGAAACAAACCTACCGTCGGAATACATTCCGATCGGAATGTGATCGGAATATTTAACCCACCTGTCGGAATATCAACACAAACACCCTTGTCGGAATGAGGTACAATCAGAATGATGATCGGAATACGCTTACCTTTCTGATCGGAATGATGATCGGAACCCCAGATCGGAATCAGGATCTGAATCCTTGTCACTAACCCCTAATCGGAATACCAACAAAATCCTTTGATCGGAATGTTACTTCGGAATCCCAGTCGGAACAACAAAACCCCTTTCCGATCAGGATGATCGGAATGTGAAACCCTTTTCCGACCAGGGTGGTCGGAATATAGTAGGAAGAAGGCAAAATAAGCACAACAAATAAGCTATTACTCAAATAAGCACTAGACTAAAAACCTAGGCAAACACGTATAAGAAAAAGCTAATAAGCTAAAATTGAAAGACTTTTGAAAACACTAAATGAAAAAGATATACGAAAACAAACTTTTAAATAAAAATAACTTTTATAAAAAAACTTAAGAAACTTAAAGATAAACAAAAATAAGCTATAAAAATCAATAATCCAAAACAATCAAAAGCATAAAAACATAACCTTTAATCAAATAATCAACACAAAAAGCATGTAAACAATAAGATTAAAGCATGGAAATAAAGGTAGATGAGAGATTTAAACAAGAAAAGTAAAGATTCAATAAAAATAAAAGTAACTTACTTGGAAATTAAAGTGCAAGACAAGGTAATTAAAGTGCAATAAGGTAAATGTGCAAGTAAATAAAATGGAAGAACTAATTGTCACTATTATCCAACCAAATGAAATGATTAATCCTAATGACTATTTATAGGGGAGGATTAAGGAGTGCTTAGGAAGCTTCCTCCCCTCCTTCATTTTCTCTTAATTACACCATTAGGTCCTTAAGCCTTTAATATTCTTTAATCTTGGACTTTAATGAATTTTGGCTCGGGATTTCTTTGAACTCGTCTTTTAATTCTTCAATAAATTAGACTTGAGTTCTTCGGCTTTAAGTAAACTTCCGTCTTTTGACTTTTTCTTCGATAAATCTTCAGAATTGGTCGTGGACTTCCGTTCTTTTTGCACTCTTGACTTCTCGACTTCGTCTTTCATCTTTTTCTTCAATAAAAGCCCGTGAATGCCCGTGTTTTCTCCACTTTTCACCTTTTCGTCCTAAATCATAACAAAAACACAAACCACGCATAATTTCGACATAAAAGACATAAAATACACGTTTTGGCTCGGTTATTATTGTAATTAAGTGGTAAAAAGGATGGGTGTATACACACCTATCAAATCCCCTACATTTGACCGTTGCAATGTCCTCATGCAATGCATTAGTTACAAAGCACCTTTACATTTTTCATCATAATCAATCCATAATGGCCTTTATTAAAGAGATAGAAAATTATAAACATTCAAAGTAAAGAAATCAAAAACATACCTTGGGTTTTGGAAATGTTATGAATAATCATCATCCTCAAGTTTTCACTTTCTCCAAACCAAGCTTAAAAACGAGATCATTGTTATTATAAGTTAGCAAACTAACACGAACTCATGTGGGCCAATTACTCACTTAGACTCCCTTATTCCTAGGTGGATCTCTTATATTTTATTTTTGTCTTGAATGATCACGAGGATGCATTTTTGACTTATTTCGATAGTTTATTTAGGCCGAAAATAAAGTGAACGATTTAATCAATAGTTAGCTAAAGGACAAAATCTTTTAAAACTGCTTCTCGGGACCTCATAAAGTTCATATCTTGGCATAACTCGCTTCGCGATTTGAGACCTTTCTCGGACCGATATTTGGCAGCGACTTCATACTTCAAACCTTGAGAGACGTTCATGAAATAATGGTCTTCTCTTCATAATGGGAATTTCTTCACTTGAAGTTTTGAGAGATTCATACTTGGACCACGACTTCTTCATTTTTCTCCAATCTTTATTTTGGACTTTGATATACAACGATCCACCTCCTTTTTGGACTTGGCTTTATTTATCATCATACCTTGTTAGGGCCTTTTCGGATAGACTTCTCCATGACTTTTGGGGAGTTTTTGCTTTTCGTCGTGTGTCTCGATCCTTCATATTGATTTTCGATAAATGATTCTTCACATCACTTTGGATCTTTAGCAACAAAATGTAGCCCTCATGTCTTGTTAGGACCTTTTTGGACTCGCCAATCATCGCAACCCGCTTCAATAAGTTATGCCTTGGCTATGAACTCTAATCCATACCGAGCAACTTTTAAACGATCTTGGGCTAGAAGCTAAGTAACTTTTCAAATCATACAACCTTATTTATTGCAGATAAATTTATTAGCAAGCGATGAGAGAATAGGCTTATAATTAACCCACATAAATTCACGAAAGAATACCGAACTTATAATTGACTCTATCATCTCTCGTTCTCCACAGTTTAAAATCTCAAGGAATGAGACTCGTGGATGCTTAGCCTATTAAATCAAAGCTTTGGGTTTTCGAGTCGCCTATAGGATCTTGCAAATTCTTAGACTTTTTCAAGTTTAGAAATCGCATTTTAAAGTTCCCTTGATAAACGACTCTCTAGGATCAATTATAGGAACTTGCAAAAAGTTCTTGTTCTTAACCCGTGAGAGTTAAGACTTTCGCGTTTTATAGCTCCCTATATAAAAGCCTAGCAAAACTTGAATTAAACACGTTAAGGATACTAGCTAGAGTAAACTTAGATAAGTAAACTCGGGTTGAGTCAAAAGATTCACAACGTTTGAAAATTTAAACCACTTTATTAAAAATTTATTCTAATAAGGAAAGAAAATAACTATACAAAGGGAAAAACTAATAGGCCAAAATAGATCAAAAATTTTGAAAAATGTCGAAAAATTGATTTTCCGGTTAAAATGAGGACAAATACAAGGAAAAGGCCACTTAACTTTGATAGAAGTCCCCCTACACTTAATATAAACATTGTCCTCAATGTTTAAGCATGTGGGAGTAAACTCCCCTACACTTAGGACATTATGCACTTTGTTTAAATCTCGCTAAGGAAGAGACAACTAAAGAGATGCCTATTTTAATATCGAGAAAATATAAAATAGTGAATCGAAAAGAGTTTAGGATAGAACCGGGAAAATGGGCACACGGAATCACGGTTCGTCAATAGTCATCAAGAGTGGATCATTGAGCGCTCGAATCCCTGATTAGTAGAAGAGAGGAAATAGAAAACACCAACGGGTCTCCCCTACACTTAGGATAAAGAAAGCTAAAAGATAGAAACATGGGTTGCCTCCCAAGAAGCCCTTGATTTTTTTTTAATAACCAAGTCGTGAGCCTGACTCGACCTTGATTACCATAGGAAGAAGCTTGAAACATATCCACCAGGATCAAAGACATAGTTTTCGTCCATCAAATAGCACAAGCTTAAGGCGAACAAGGCAAGCCAAAGAAGAGTAGGCAAGGTTCCCTTAAGCAAAGACGGAGCACGGTGGGAGCAAGGGTGAAGTGGTGCAAGCAGCTTTCCATAAGTTCCAAAGATATTTCCTTTTATTTCATCAGGTGGATACTGAGATGGCTGCAGAATGTCGATACCGGGGTCGAACACCTTTTCCTTTAGGGGAAAATAGCACTCAGGCTCAGCAGAATGTGAAGAAGATCCGCGAAGAAAATGCACAACCTCGTCCTCAGAAGATGGACAAAGAGGTGTTAAATCATATGTGCTGCAGATGTTGATGTCGACCGGTTTCTTCTCCTTTGAAAGAATGTTCTTCAAATCCAAAGTAGGATCAAGACGATAATCTTCAAAATCTAAAGGAGGTGCATCACTCTCATGAGGGAAGTAAGTGTTGAGAAATGTAGAGAAGTCTTCCTCAAATGAGTAATTGTCCAAAGTAGGATCAAGTGATGGCGGAGGATCTTCATCATATGAAGAATCACTCGAAAGAGTATCAGCCTCATCAAAATCATCATAAGTGGGCAGGTCGGGATACTCGGAAGTAAGGTCATCAAAATCCTCCGTATCTGAGCTAGAATCATCATCATAAGCATCAAAGATCGATGGAGAATCATAAATGGGAGAAGGTTCCAAATTGGATAGAGAATCATCCACATCATCTTCAAAAAGTGGATTATTAATGCAAGAGTCGAATAGAGGATTGTTGTAGATGACAAAATCATCGAGCACGTTAATCATATTCGCAGATTCTCGTCCAAAGGATTTGGTTGTAAGATTTCCCATTTTGAACACTTGTGCATCATCCCCGACTCTTAAGATTAACTCACCTTCGGCAACATCAACTAGAGCTCGTCCGGTTCTCAAGAATGGCCGACCAAGTATTAAAGGAATACGAGGGTCCATTTCATAATCAACAACCACAAAGTCGACAGGGAAAGTAAATGTGCCAACTTTAATGAACACGTCTTCGGCAATACCAACGGGGTAAGCGAGAGTGCGGTTTCCTAGTTCAAGAGTCATCTTTGTTGGAATAAGGTCGGGTAATGATAGTGTTTTCCAAACACTCAAAGGCATAAGATTAATACTGGCCCCGAGATCAGCTAGGGCAGTAAATTCTTCGGTTTTGTTGAAGATGCAAGGCAACACAAAACGACCAGGATCTCCATGTTTTTCCGGAAGTTCTTTAAGAATAACTGCAGAGCAGTTTTCATTTAAGCGTGTGTTGGCGAGCTCAATCAACTTCTCCTTCTTGTTAAGCAATTCCTTGAATGCTTTGACAAATTTCGGCATGTGGACAAGTGCTTCAACAAGGCTAACGTTGAAATTCATTTGAGAGATCATCTTCAAATAATTCGACACTTGAGTGTCATTCTTAGTGAGCAAGTTAGGCTTGTCCAAGTGAGAAGGATATGGGATGTTGGGTTTGTAGGTGGAAGGTGCAGGTGTAGGTAAAGGTTGAGATGTTTAAGGGTCCTTCCTGGGGACATCGTCATGACGAGGTGGAGACGGTAATGGTGTACTAATACTAGGTGTAGGAGGAGTAGGGATAAATGGTGGTGGACGAGGTGTAAATTATGGGGGCGAGATAGGTGGTCCTACTATGGTTACTCCACTACGGGTAGTTATAGCACTCACATTTGCTCGCGGATTGGTGACGGTGTTTGAAGGTAGAGAACTCGTAGAAGAAGGTTGAGTTGTGGGCAAGAAACTAGCCAGTATATTCTTTATATCATCGCTTGATTGCTGAATGAGGATTGGATATTATCTCGAAGGTCGGATCTATTGTCATTCCCTTGCTTGGTAATATCTCCTTTCAAATTGATAATTTGGCTTTGAAGATTCTTGATTTGCTCACCTTGGGTTCTCATTATAGCCTCAACATCTTGGTTAATGGGTGGGGTTTGTTGGGCGAGTGGGTGATAAGGATTAGAAGCTCTTGGTGGGATTTGGTTGCTTCTATTGTAGTTGTTGGTGGGGTCTTGGTTTTGAGGAGAAAAACCGGGTGAAAGGTAGTTGTTTGATCGGTAACTCAGCAAATTCCTATCCCCTTGAGGTCGAGCTTGGTAATTTTCCGGTGAATAATTACCATAAGCTGCATACACATTTTCCGGATTTCCTTGAGTAGAAGGACAATCGGTGTATGAGTGTAGACCGCCGCATGTTTCACAAGGATTGGCAACCGCTTTAACTTGTTGTTGTTGTTGTTGGTTTGAAGCGAGAAGCAAAATACTTTTGTTCATTTCGGTCATCATGCGGGTGAATTCGGTCATATCGGGGTTTGCTGAAGTAGAAGTAACATTGACTCTCGGGTTGTTCCTTGAAGAAGCGGAGGAATCCCAGTTTTTGTGGTGAGTAGTCATGTTCTCAATTAGCTCTCTACACTCCTCGGGTCTCCTTTTCATAAATGTGCCACCGGCGGCTGCATTAATCGTATCACGATCATGAAAAGTCAAACCATTGTAGAAAGTATCAATTAAGTTTACGGGGAGCATGTTGTGGTTTGGGCAACGATCAATCAAGACATTATATCTTTCCCAAGCATCAAAAAGAGATTCATCAGGGTCTTGCATGAAACCGCTGATTTGATTGCGAAGGCTCGTGACCATGGATGGCGGAAAGTAGCGCGACAAAAAGCGTTGAGTCATGTCATCCCAAGTATGAATGGAATTCTTCGGGAGACGATCAAACCATTTCTCGGCGTGATGTGATAAAGTATGTGGAAAGAGTTGAAGGCGTAGAACATCCATTGTGGCACCGGGCAACTTCATGCTTTGAGTGATTGTAATGAACTTGTCGAGGTGTTTGTTGGCATCATCATCAGGCATTCCTCTAAAAGGATTTGTTTGCACTTGCTGAATGATGTGGTGCTTCAACGAAAACTCCAGAGCCGTGATTTGCATCGGCGCAATCGGTCCTCCTCGTCCAAACATGGTAGGTTGACAAAGTTCCTCCATTGTCCGAAGATCAGGCTGTGGATGAACATTGTTGTTATTATTGAGGTGCGGTGGGTTATTGTTGTTGTTAACACCTGCCATACTTAAATCTTCTCGAGTCTCGGGCTCTTGATAATTAGAAGATCTTGTACGCATACACCTACAAAGGAAAAAGAAAACAATACCAAACACAAAGACAATAGATGTACACAATAAAAATGAAATCTTTTTGGATTTTTGAAATTTTTAATTTTTATGTGTTTTTTAGAATTTTTTTATTTTTATGGGTTTTTTGAACTTTTTAATGCAAGAAAAATAACGCTCACAAGTGAACGGATCCCAAAAAGCAACGCGTCTCTCACAGAAAACCGTTAATCTTTACGAAAAGAGCCGGCAGCGGCGCCATTAAATAACTAGCTTTTGGCTAGTAAGAAAATTATCGTTCTAGTGGTCTAATCGAATTGATCCTGGTTTAACTATGCGACACAGTCGTTCTTTGGTGGAAACAAATAGTTGTGTCGTTGTAGTAATTAAAAATGCAAAGACGTAAAGTAAAATGACGGTTAATTAAATCTAAACTAATTAAAATTTAAATGTGCAATATAAAAACATTAAAAAGTAAATTAATTAAATAACTTAAAATTAAAGCGTGACAAAAATTAAAATTTGACAAAGTATTAAAATGTAAACTTAAAAATTAAACAGGACAAAATGTGAAACAAACCTACCGTCGGAATACATTCCGATCGGAATGTGATCGGAATATTTAACCCACCTGTCGGAATATCAACACAAACACCCTTGTCGGAATGAGGTACAATCGGAATGATGATCGGAATACGCTTACCTTTCTGATCAGAATGATGATCGGAACCCCAGATCGGAATCAGGATCGGAATCCTTGTCACTAACCCCTAATCGGAATACCAACAAAATCCTTTGATCGGAATGTTACTTCGGAATCCCAGTCGGAACATCAAAACCCCTTTCCGATCAGGATGATCGGAATGTGAAACCCTTTTCCGACCAGGGTGGTCGGAATACAGTAGGAAGAAGGCAAAATAAGCACAATAAATAAGCTATTACTCAAATAAGCACTAGACTAAAAACTAGGCAAACACGTATAAGAAAAAGCTAATAAGCTAAAATTTAAAGACTTTTGAAAACACTAAATGAAAAACATATACGAAAACAAACTTTTAAATAAAAAAAACTTTTATAAAAAAAATTAAGAAACTTAAAGATAAACACAAATAAGCTATAAAAATCAATAATCCAAAACAATCAAAAGCATAAAAACATAACCTTTAATCAAATAATCAACACAAAAGCATGTAAACAATAAGATTAAAGCATGGAAAGAAAGGTAGATGAGAGATTTAAACAAGAAAAGTAAAGATTCAATAAAAATAAAAGTAACTTACTTGGAAATTAAAGTGCAAGACAAGGTAATTAAAATGCAATAAGGTAAATGTGCAAGTAAATAAAATGGAAGAACTAATTGTCACTATTAGCCAACCAAATGAAATGATTAATCCTAATGACTATTTATAGAGGAGGATTAAGGAGTGCTTAGGAAGCTTCCTCCCCTCCTTCATTTTCTCTTAATTGCACCATTAGGTCCTTAAGCCTTTAATCTTCTTTAATCTTGGACTTTAATGACTTTTGGCTCGGGATTTCTTTGAACTCGTCTTTTAATTCTTCAATAAATTAGTCATGAGTTCTTCAGCTTTAAATAAACTTCCGTCTTTTGACTTTTTCTTCGATAAATCTTCAGAATTGGTCGTGGACTTCCGTTCTTTTTGCACTCTTGACTTCTCGTCTTCATCTTTCATCTTTTTCTTCAATAAAAGCCCGTGAATGCCCGTGTTTTCTCCACTTTTCACCTTTTCGTCCTAAATCACAACAAAAACACAAACCACGCATAATTCCGACATAAAAGACATAAAATACACGTTTTGGCTCGGTTATTATTGTAATTAAGTGGTAAAAAGGATGGGTGTATACACACCTATCAAAGACATAGAATATGAAAGCATATAAAGAGTATAAAGCATGAATGGTTGCGGAAATGAATAAGACCTGGAAAACCTAGTTGTTTATCATGTTAACTGGTTTTAGTTCTAAAAACATAGCTTATGCTACTTATGAAAATCTGTATTAGTTAATGTAGCATAATAGCCAATATAGGTCATGAGGTCAACAACGTGCATGAATACTAGGAGGGGTGACCTCGTTATGCAAATTAGAGGGGATGCCTCTAATTAACTTGTAAGTGGGTAGGAGGGATCAACTCCTTGTGAAGGATGCAAGGCACACACCACATTCACCATGAAAATCCTGACTGAGACATGTAACTAGGATGCACCCATACGCCCCACATGATAATATAATAATATAATAGCCAAATAACTGAAAAGGGACGCCACAAGCTATCATTCTGTTGTGATGAAGTCAAAACACTAGTGCCTCTAGTGTTATGGTTATGGTACCTCCATAACTAGGTGAAACTGGTCATTCATGTATATGGCTAAGGTAACTAATAAAACATAAGCATTTAGTCTGTAACTACTGGGTAAAACAGTTGGCTGCATACGCGAGATCCTAATGAAGGAAGAGATTGTCCTTACTGAAGGACGAGAAATCCGTACCTTATGTCCAGTGGAAGCTAAGGAAAATGATGAAGACTAATACGCCTCGACGGATAACACGACATAAGAAATATGGACGTGTATGAGTTGTCTGAATTACATATGTTTTTGCTGGTTCCGTGTGTTATTAGCTTGTTATACATATTCTGTCATGTTTTACTGCTTACTTTGTTAGCTTTAGTTATTCTGATGTTATGTTGTTTATTATTCATGTATTAGTGTATTATAATACTTGTATTATAATACTAAGTAACTTTCTAAAAAATAGCAGGTTTCTATAAATAGTAAGTTTCTAAAAATAGAAAGTTTCCAAAAATAGTAAGTTTCCATAATTAGAAATAAGTTGGATTATAAATAATAATTAAAGTTTAATTAGCACAATACAAGTCTTGGTTATATCTTATTAATTAAATAACTGGTTAATTAATTAAACTATACGTTATATGATTTTAATTAAAATACATGTTTTGATTAAACAACTAAGTAAAAATACCTTAGGTTATACATGAATTAATTTAATAAATTAGTTAACCTAAAGTTTAATATAACATGACTTATAAAAATAGTTTTCATGAAAAACCCGATCCCGAGCCTGTGTTTTATATAAGCCGAACCAAATAAGCCAAAATCAAGTCCCACCGATACCTTGGAGGGGTCTCAGTTGACACTAAATAAATCACCCAAACATGTACACATACCCCGACTTAAAGTTGGGGTCCCTTTGGTCTCGGGTCCGAACAACAAAGACCAACCGAGCCCCTTTGGGGGTCTCGGTGGTGCCTCGGTGCACATAAAGCGAACAAACAACACACCCTGACCCATGGTCGGGGTTGCCTTGTTGCGCCCGAGCCAAAACCAACCAAGCCGAGAGTCTTGGGACTCTCGGTGGTGGTAACAAAAACAAGCCGAGCCCCATATGGGGGTCTCGGGTGTCTCGGCCGAACCAACTAACACATAAATCAAACCCGAACATGAATTTAATTAATCTATTACATGTTTTATTCTTGTTCTTGTTGATTAATTAAATAAACATGAAATTGAATAAGAATTAAATGTAAAAGAAAAGGGTTTGGTTTATACCGAATGTGTGAAAAAAAGGGAATGATCATGAACGCAAAACCAATAACAAAAATCGTCCGGTTCTTCGTTGTTGAATATGGTGGCTGGCGGCAATGGTGAGACAAGGAGGCAGGGAAAACTTTTCTAAAAACCTAAAATAATGAAAGAGGATTTCTCCTGATGTTTTATTAAAAGTGTGATATGGGCCAAAAGGCCCATTGGTCCTCTCTTCTTGCTTTAGCCGCGGCATGTGGGGCCCACTAAGGGTAACCCTAAGTTTTTCCGTGTTAAACAAATTATCGTGTATGTTCTTGATTTAATATTCGTGATTTTGGGTATTCGTGATCGTGTCACATTTATAATATTCATGATTGTTCGTTATTTATTGTCGTGACAGATGTATTAATATTATAAATGGAATGTGTAAATTTTATCGTGTTTTAATAAGTTACTGTTCACGTGTACTGTTCATAGGATTTTAATGCGGGTTTTACATTATGTATTGTCAGAATCAAAAAGGGGGAGATTGTTAATGCAATGATGCCTAAAAACGTTACTTGCATTTTTCGGTCTCGCTTTGTTTTGGTTACGACAATATGTAAAAACAAGCATTTACGAATACAACGGAAAACGAATTCTTGAGTTCAAGTATTTTTCATTTCAACCATTATCACTTAAGGTATGAACAAACAAGTACTTATCCTAATTAAGTGATCAAGGATTTAATCTTTTCTTAAAACTCACTTTTTATTAAGTGTGACAAAGTTTTGTTATTAAACTTTCTTTGTAAGAAAATGTTTTATTTAATTAATTGAATATTTGAAATTTGAAAATGGCATATTCTACCTTGGTTTCGAATATCCTTTCAGGATATTTTTATCCCCAGATTCGAACCAATCCACTAAAAGAAAAAAAGGAGCGGAGTCTATGCAGGCGGTTCTTTAGCACCTATAGCGGTTCCTTATCGATATGGAACCGCGGGCTCCAATAAGGAACCGCGTGCAGATATAGCCATTGGATGTTTGTCTTATAAATAGTGGACCATTCTCAGACTTTCAAACCACCTCTTTTGCACATACATTTCTAGATTCTTTCATACTTCTTAAATCACTCAAATCCTTGATCATTTGTTTGATTACTACTTGTTTAGAAGTGAATCTTTCTCCTCTCATCTTTTCCTCTCAAAGTGCAAAGAGAAGAACACTATCATTTTTGAAGTGTTATGTCTACCTCAAAGATCTATTGAAGATCCAAACTTATTCATTCATTGTTGTGTCATTGTTGTGAACATCCAAGTAGTTGTGTCTATATGAAAGTTGTGTATGTATTAAGGTTAATACTTAGTCCTTAAAGTATATTGGTGTAGATTGGTCCTAGCTAAGATTAGGGCTTGACTTTTAGCTTAGAGTCGGAAATTGGTTAAGCTACGTTGTGTACAGTTTCTCCATCTTAAGGAGCTTGTTGATTAGTGAACTCTCGAGTAAGGTGTACTCGAGGAATGGAGTAGGAACGAGGAGTGAGCTTCGTTTCCGAACCACTATAAATCCTTGGTGTTTGGTTTGATCTTTCCTTCCCTTATCTCTTTACATTCATTATTCTTTATACTTGTGATTATTAGTTTAGTTGCACTATACCTTGTTCATATTGTGTATAAGAAGGTTTCACATAAATACTGAAGCTTAAGTTTTTGAAAAAGGATTTTTATAAATCAATCTTTAACAAGTAAATTTAAGAAACTATTCAACCCCCCCTCCCCCCTTCTAATTTCTACAATAATTCGTAGATAGTATTGAAAAGGCAAAGTATTTAATCAATGTTAAACACTTGACTAAGCGATGTTAAAATCTGTAAACAACTATTTGAGGCAATGATCCTAGTTAAGACAAGTTCTCAGTCCCGACTCTAGATCTTACATATGTCCCATCATCACCATGAAATTGTACTCGTATATCAAGTAAGAAGACACAAAATAATGAAAACTATAAAACAATGAGATGAGTTCTACATAGACCTTTTAACTAGCATAGACCTAATGAACTCATCTACACCATTCATTTATCCCCCCCCCCCCCCCCAAAAAATCTACCTTATGCATTTTTCCACCTACCTCCTCAACCACCCATCTTTTTCGACGACCTCCTCAACCATTCAACTTCTATCTGCGATCTACAGAAGTGCCACCACCAACAACAACCAACCACCTCCATCAACGACCGATTATTAACCCGAAATAAATAAAAAATATTTTATTAATTAGATCGATATGAAAGATGTTGTTATATTTAGATCTAAGATTGTGCCACTTGTTTTGTTGTTAATTAAAAGTGATGATGAATTTAACAAATTTATTGATGGTTGTGGTTTTGATTGGAGATGATTTGCGGTTAATTCATTTCTTCTTCATCATTTTTGGAAGTGAATGTTGAAGTTTTTTTTTGGATTTTTGAGGATGTAAAACCATCATGAAACAAATTAGCACCATCGGTTGTGTTTATGTTTGTTTTGTGGAAATTGGTTTACTTTGTCATGTTTTTGGGTAATCTAAATTGGTTTTGTATGTGTATTTTTTGCAGGTACAAAAAACTAAAAGAAAGAGGAAGAAGAAGGTAGCATCACTCACAATGTTCTTTGATATATGTTTTATTGTTACATAATCATATATGATTCTATAACATATAAAATCAAATAAATTTATAATTGAATGATTTATGGAAAATATGGATGTGAATCAGTTATACAAAGCTAATTTGGTTGTTGTTACTATTGATGGATGTTATCCATTAGGCTTTTATCTATTGGTATAAGAAGCATCATGGCCTGCTTGAAGATAGGTCGTATGTTAAAGGTGTTGATGCCTAACGATTAAAGATGTTTCATAGTTTTGGATTAGGTCGTTTTTTAGTTTGTTTTGTGGCATATGTAACTAATGTAATTTGTTTTGCTTCCTATTGAAAAAGTGTTATGCGGATCTTAATACAATTATTTTTAATTGGATACTTGTTGTTTGAGGTTTCAACGGACTTGGTAGTGTTAACTAGATAAAACTGTAGGTTGTAAAATCACAATCTAAGACTCGCTGGAGAATTACATATGATACCATATTAATCATATATGATTTTTTTGTGATTTGGTATAAATCATATGTGATTCATATGGGTCATATGTGATTCATATGGATCATATATGATTCAGAATGAATCATATATTATTTGTGTTAAGTATTTACTATGAAATATTTACTAATGATTTGTGTTAAGTAAGATTCATACTAAATCATAGATGTGGCTGTAGAATGTAGAATCATACATGATTCATATATATATATATATATATATATATATATATATATATATATATATATATATATTTTATATATATATATATATATATATATATATATATATATATATATATATATATATATATATATATATATATATATATATATATATGTATGTGTATATATATATATATATATATATATATATATATACATATATATATATATATATATATATATATATATATATATATATATATATATATATATATATATATATATATATATATATATATATATATATATATATATATATATATATATATATATATATATATATATATATATATATATATATATATATATATATATATATATATATATATATATATATATATATATATATATATATATATATATATATATATATATATATATATATATATATATATATATATATATATGTATATATATATATATAATCATATCACCAGATTTTACCAAGGTAAAATAAATAGATAAAATAAAGGGTTATATACAACAAAAAAACACAAGTAAATTTTAAGTGAGACAGGCCCCACAAGAAAAAACTTGGCTTAGAACCGATAAACATAAGCATAGCTAATTTGCTAATGTGATTACACCTCAGAGAATGTTAGGGCGGGGTAGAAGATGTACATTGAGTATAAAACCCGCTTTAAAATCCCTAAGATCATTAAATGCATGAATTTACGTTTAAATTTAAACTTTTCAGTTAAATAATATACGGCATGAATCACGAACATTTAATACGAACGTTACGTATATTAATTAATTATTATAAGTATTACGTATGATAACATGAATATTAATGCACGATAAGTATTTACATATAATACTTAAATCATATGAGAAATAAAACACGAACATAAAATGCGAACACAAACGATAAATACTTTAGTCACGAAAAAATAAACAAATGTGTATGTGTGTTATGGGTGTGGCGTCCAAAAACAAGAGAAGGAAGGGCTTGGCCCAATCCATTAACTATCCTAGTCTAAACCAAAATGGACTCTAGGATTTCATAAAAACAAAACACGGGAAAATAATAAAACCCAAAACTCCTTCTCCCTTTCTTTTTTGGTCGCGGCACACAAGAACACCACAAGGAAAATTTGTAGCTTTTTGATATTTAATCTTTACAATATTGTGTTCGTGTTTCAATCTTTTTTAATCACACGCAATTGGTATCCACGAATCTTTATTCTTTTTAATTATTTATGTTATGAACCTAGATCTTAAAAAACAAATGGATAAAACAAGAAATCATAGAAGATTTAACAAGATTAAGGGATTCGGGTGTGGGTTTATTCAGTTTGCACGCAAACCGAGACCCTTAGTGGTCTCGCTGGTGTTTGTTTCTCACCAGCCGTAACCCTAAAAAGGGGCTATGGTGGCTTTGTGTTGCCAGTCGCAACCCAAACTGCCATAGCAGTGGGATGCGCAGGCGTGTAGTGGCAAACCGAGACCTTTAACAGTGGGCAGCCAGGGGGAACGCAACAGTCAGTAGTGGCAACCTGGCTAGGCCAGGGCTACGTGGCAGCAGCAATGGCACCCACATCACTGTCGGTGGTTGCTGGGGTGTTCCGCTGCAAGCCACAGCTAATCCGATGTGGTAATGCTGGTGTTCGAGGCTACACCGAGACCTCTATGGTCTCGGTGGGAGTTTCGAGTGGGGTTCGGTAACAACCAAACACACCAAGGGGTGTTTGGCCAAACTTTTACGAAATATGTTTTTATTTTAATTATTAATTGGTTTAATTTAAAAACATGTAAAATTAAATTAATTCATTTCCATGACTTAGGATATAATTTTATTTAAATAAAAACCATGATTTATGTATGTACATTTTATGTAAATAAAACTTCGGATAAAATAATTAATTACTTAATTATTCATGTGCATTTAAATAAGTAAAACTTAGCTTTATTAATTAATATCATTTTAAGGTAAAGTTTAATTATATTAATCATGAAATATTATTAATTGATAATAACTTATGATAACATGTGATATCATTTTTAATTAATAATTATAAGTTAAGACTAAGTATTAAATCAATATTAAACTTTACTATATAATTAAACATGACATATTATAAGCTTATTAAACTATATGTTATATCATTTTATTTATTTAATAAGCCTATTATTAATTATGGAAATACATTAAACATGGAAACATGTTAAATATGGAAACATACTAAATATGTTAACATGCTATTTATAGAAACACACTAAATATGGAAACTTTCTATTTTTGGAAACTTATTAATTATGGAAACTTTCTCTCTTTGGAAACTTACTATTTAAGGAAACTTGCTATTTTTGGAAAGTTACTATAAATGAAAACCTACTATTTTTGGAAAGTTACTATATATAGAAACCTGGTATTTTTAGAAAGTTACTCATTATGTTATAACTAGTACTATAACACTTAAAACATGCATTACACTAATCTAAAACACATGAAACAATAAGAATCACATGATTAAACAAGAACAAGTATAATAAGTAAAAAACAGTCAAGTAAACTAAATAACCAGTATGTATAAGTAAAACATACACTTATTCATGTCCCTTCATTATGTAGCTATCGTGAAGTCGGAGTGATTTTCCGCGTTCATTTTCGTCTTCATTTACTTGACATAAGGTACGGATATTCCCTCCTTTAGTAAGGACATCATTCTTTCCTATATTAGGATTCCTTGTTTGCAGCCATCTGTTTTTCCCAGTAGTTTACGTGTCTTAAACACTTTCAGTATATGTTATGTTTATTTTAGATTGCCTGAGATATATACATGCATGCCAGTTTCACCTAGTTATGGGGGTTCCATAACCATAGCACTGGAGGCACCGATGTTATGACTCTGCTGCGGTGAGAGTGACTGCTCACAGCGTCCCTTACAGTTATTTGGCCTATGTTGTTATTATCATGTGGGGCGAATGGGTGCATCCTAGGACAAGTTTAGTAAGATTACATAGTAACTGTGGTGTGTGCCTTGCATCCGTTACAGGAGATGATCCCTCCACTCAGACTATACTTAATTAGAGGCAACCCCTCTAATTGAATGATGAGGTCACCCTCTAAGTATTCATGCACATTAATAAATCATGACCTATATGGGCTCCGAGCATATTTAAAATACAGATATTTAGAATAAACTAAACATAAGTCTTTCAGAAATATAAAACCAGTCTTATAAGCTTAAACCAGGTTTTCCAGGACATACACTTATTTCGCTGTTATTCATTTCATTTCATTACTTACTTATGTTTATGCTTTACACTTCTTTGTCATATATCCGCACACTGAGCGTATTGCTCAGCCGTAGTTTTCTTTCCATGTTCCAATACGGCATGTACTAAAGGGCAAAGCTAGGATTCAAGAGTACGTGCATGGGATGGAGGCGCCTAGTCTTCTTTCTCTTTCAACGCGTTTACATACTTTTGCTTTGCTGGACATTGTTTAGTCCTTTCCTTACATTCTATACTTATGTATTTGTCTGTGGAGCTTATGTTGGAACCGATGTTTATTTCCGGTTTCCTTTATGGTCATTTAATCTTTTAGACATTTACTTTGCATGCTTTGATGACACGCCATAATTACTACGTAAGGGTCCATTTATCCAAACGGGGTGTTACATTGAGGTCATATCCAGGTAAGGGGGAACTAGATACATAAGCCATTCTCATTAACCAAATACGGCAAGCAGATGAAGCAAAGGTGTTAGTTGATAAAAATGATTGAATCAAAAACAAGTTTAGCCTTGTCGATTGGAAAAGATGCCAATTTGTTCTTAAAAAGATAAATTATCATCCTACAACAACTAACAATTAACAATAAATTTTTGTCATGGGTGAATCATATATGATTCAACATGAAGCATATATAGATATGCACCTTTGATAAATACGTTCATCATAACACAATAAGCCATCAACATAAAAAAAGGGAAAGGGAACTTACTTGGGTTGAGTTATGCATTTCTTGCATTGACGACCAAAGTGTCTCCTTAAGTACATGAACATCAACTTGCAATGCCTTCATAAAAACAGATAATATATAATATACGAACCTCTAATAAATAATTAACTCATACTTTTGCTAAATTTCTAATTATATATCAAAAACTTGCGTTGGAACTAATAACCATAATCATAGCTAAATTTCTAATCTAATTACAGCTCATAGAATGTTGGGTGAGGTGGAAGATGTATTGCGCGAAAACCATGGATACTTAAGCCTTTCTTGTTAGCCAAATGCAAATGCATTAAGCATATTATTCTTTAGTGATTCCTTTTAGAATCATATATTATTCCTTTAGTATCATATGATTCTTGTAGAATGTGTAGAATGTGATTACTTATATTGGTTATAAACTTACTACATTTAGAACTTTTGATACGCCCACAACTATGGTCGTTGTTTGCCTAAGATTTAAGCTAAAAAACTTAAGTACCTTTAAATGACTCCAATCTTGTATTAAACTAATTATGTAACATCTCGCTTACTCAGACCATAATATTGTTCGTTTTTCCCGCAGGCTTACGACTTTGCTTTGTGGCCCTCGTGTGAGTACTTCTCGCCAGGTCACCCAAGCTAGTACTAGTCTGACATGAGCACACTTAACTGCCAGTTCGTAAGAACCCCATGATGAGACTGCTTTTATACATAGTCTGCATTAAATATCATGAAATATGCCAAATATATGCTTGTGTTTGTTACATGTGTATTTTAGGTACGAATATTGAGAAAATCATTAAAGATCACAAGAATCAAAGAAAAACAAACACGGGAAAAGAAGCTGCACAATGAACCGGACCCAAGTGTTGATTTTCCAAGAATAACCCTTGAAGATTTGAAGATTGTACAAGAAGGGTCCTCCAATATTGAAGAATTGACACTTTAAACCCTTGTATATTCATAACTACAAGATTGGTCCTTAAAGTTTGTCAAATTTACAAAAAGGGCCCTCCACTTTGAAGAATTGGTAAGAATGGTCACTCAAAAATGAAGACTTGTCAATATTAGTCCTCCTCAAAGTCAAACATACTATGAAGATCTTCAAGATACAAGAAAGAACAAGTTTGGTCCTTCAAATATCAAGAAATACCCTTGATAAACTTTTGGAAGAGTTTTTGTGGCCAAAGTGTGAAAAACAAAAGTTGTTAACAAAGGAATTGGCGTTGTTGCAAAGTTTTAACTGAATTGAAAGGAGAAAGAAAGAAGAGGGGTGAATCTGCCAAGACATCAAACTTACCTAGACCTATCACCCTCCAACACGTGTCCCACTATCTCCTCTCCACCAATCATAAGCCACCAATCTGCCACATCACTCATCCACTCACCGGTTATTAACTAATTAAATTAATTAGTTATAACTCGCGCCTAAGCACCCCATTTAAACATAAAAACGGATCAAAACACATGTTCTTCATGTTCATCATCAGATTTGGGTTTTTCTTAAATCTTATGAATTATGTGTTAATACTTTCCAGAATTACAATTAACCTATCACTAATCCTAAACCCACCCTTAAACCCCCATCACCATCACTTCACATGATTCCACCACCTTCCCCTTTCCCACTTTTCACCTTCAAACAAAAACCATGTAGCAAATCTACTACTCAAGGCTTTACTTACTTCCTAAGCATGAATTGGACGCCCAAGATCACCCCCATCCTACTGGCATCACATGTATCCCCTCCCAAGTCAAAAGTCAGTCAACAAAGTTCAAAAACCTCAAGGGCATTTTTGGGACATCACTACATTAGGGTTTATGTTTTGTGACGAATTCCAAGTTCCAACCTTTATCTTATCTTGTTATTGTTATATGTTTGTGGATTTGAAAGTTCAAAGTTTGATTTTAAAGATTGTGCAAGTGTTTGCAAGTTTTTCAAAAATCTGATTAGTTTTCTAAGTCTTATTTCAAACACTTGAACTTTTGGATTATAAGTGATCATAAAACCTTGATAAAGAGTTTATCAAGGTGTAGTGAGCTTGTGGTTTGGAGGGATTCAAGGAGTGGGGAACAAGCTTGAATCAAATCAGCATCATTTCATTTTTTGTTCATATAATCGGTTGTGTTCTAATCTTGTTGTTCTTAGCAGCTTGTTGGAAGCTTGTGGTAGTTAAGCTACCACATAATCTCTAACATACGTGAGTGTGGATGTACATTCATGAGGTTTGTCTCATTTCCTTGAAAATCTGATAAAATCTTGGTTCTAAGTGATTTTGGTATCCCCTGGCGTATGTGTGTTTTTATGTATGCAAATTGGTTCTTGATTCATATGTTCGATGTTATGATGCTTGTTTGGGCTTAAATCAGTCTTGGGAATACTTTTGCTTTGTTAAAATTGGTTTTAAAAAGTGAAAATGGTGTTTAGGATTGACTGTTGGTTCAAGTTTGCATGATTTTGAGTAGGAATTGTTGTATTACTTGAGTTGGTATCTGTTGTTAAGTTGTTTGTGTTCTGAAATCTGCATGCTTTGTGCTTTGTATCACCTAAATCAAACAAGTGCCTATAAAATCTTGAAAACTTGCTGTTTTGCTTTGAAATCTTGTGCACACCTAGTTTGCATGTTAACCTAGGGCTAACAAGTGTTAATTCATAGTATTTGCAACATGAGTGATAGATCTAAGGCCTAGAATTTGGATTTGGTGTCAGGTAGATCGGCAAAATTTGTTCTTGGCTGTTAATTGTTCATCAGTGACCTTTTTGTGCCTTAATCTTGTTCATAAGTTGGAATCATTGCATGAAATAAGTTAATCTGTGTGTCATGAAGTGTCATTGAGCTTGTGTATGCATTTGGTGGATTGTGGTCAGCTTATACTAGCTTATTCATTAGCTTGTATCACCAGATCTGCTTATTACTTGTCTAGACCATATCTGAGCATAGATTGAATTAACTGCACTGATTGGCTGATTGGAATTGTGTTTTCTTGCTTTATTATGACTCCTTACAACCCACTGGTTGTAAGGGTACCTTGATTGTCTAACAAAACCAAGTAAAACTCTCTAAAAAGCTAAGTCAAAAAGTCAAAGTAGCGGGAACTCCTTTCCCCTGCTGCTAGCCACTGCTAGTTTTAATTGGTCAACATCTAATTTCTTGTTCATTCTAGCTTATTCCAATGTGCAACAACTTATTTTTTGTAATAGGTCTTATTATTTTGAGCTTATAAGTCAGTCTGGAAGTTTACAGCTTTTGACTAGAAAATGACTAATTTGTCTTTTTCAAAAACAGCTTATTGCTTATTTCAGCTTATTGAGTGTGCTTATTGGAAAAATTTTTGTTGATTAAGCTTATTTAAGTGATTTAAAACCTTTTGCAAGTTGAATCAGCTTTTGAAGTGGACTAGAACTCGAAAACGACTATTTTGTCGTTTTGTGTAGAGAGCTTTTGCTTATTTCAGACTTATTTCTTGGGCTTATTCAAAAATTCTTTTTACAAACATCTTAACTAGGTCAAGAGAAGTTTGTGTGTCAAATTTCAGCTTATGGCATCAGCTTATAGCTTAATGGGCCAAAAAGCCCATTAAGAATAAGCTGCTTTGAGATAAGCTGTGATAAGCTCACTTTCAACTTTTGGGCCTTTGAAATTTTGTTTTTAAAAATGAATTTTAAGCTTAACTGGAGTTTTTGGGCCATTTTTGTGGAGTTTTCCTTATTGGGCCAAATCTAAGCCCATTAAGGGACTGTTTTTCATTTTGGACCATTTGAAGGCCCATTAGGGGTATTTTGTAATTTCAAGTTCATTTCTGTTTTATTTGGGTTAAAATAAACTAGTTTGCAACTTTTTGGAATTTTTTATAAATTTAGGATTTTTAATATTAATTTATTATTAGTTTATTATTAAAATTTAAAATTTAGATTTTTGCAAGTTTTTCATTTTTCCTAGTTGAAATACATTAAGTTAGGAATTTTAAAACTGTTTAGATTAATTTTATTGTCATTAGATTAATTTTTCGAATTATTTTAAGTTTTTAGAGTTTTTAATCATTTTTAAATAGTTTTAAGTATTTTCAAAATTTTCAAAAATAGTTATTAATTTAGTTAAGTCATTTTAGAGGTTTACAAAGTGAAAATCTCATTTTGGGCTTTTTGTTAATTAAATTGATTTTTTAGTCTTTAATTTGCATTAAAAAATTAATATTTAATTAAATAAAAGGTTTGAGTATTTTTTTTTTGTAAACTCTAATTACATTTTTTAGGATTTATCGCAATTTTCTAGGAACTTTTAGGGTAATTTTTAAAATTTAGTCACTTTTTACGGTTTTACGTGCACGACTTCGTCTTAGTTTAATTCATAATCGTAATCGTCGTCCTTTTATATTCTCTTTTCTCTTTTTCTTTTCTCATAAATATAATCTCAAAGTTAATCATTTCTTTACACAACACAAAAGCCTCCTTGGGAAACGAACTTGAACTTAATTTTGTCATTAGTGCTTGGTTTTCCTAAACCGACACTTAATACTTGCCACTTTTACACTCTTTTCCTAAAGAGTAGTAAAACCACTACATCTTTTTAGCGCAACTCCCGGGGAGGCGTGTTGTGTTTTGATTTGAAAAATTGTTGTTTTTATATTAGCCATAATATCTATTTGTATTAGTAGCACTCTACTAATACGTATTATCGGTTTTCGTTTTTTGTGTGAATATTACTATATTGTATACGTAGAAAAATAAATTCACAAGTACTCCAATAGTGTGAAAACACAACCTTGATTCGGATTTCATCACTCGATCATTGTATTCGAATCTCAAACAAGAAAAAAAGAAAAATAGATAATTACTTTCGTGAAGCTTAATTTTGACAAACACAAACCATAAGGTGGGTATAAGGCGGGTATTATAAAATATACCCTAAGGAAAAAGGCTCTTAAGTGCTTCGCGCCGCCTCGTTTCCCCGCTTGCTTGTACGTGTTTAGATAAAAAGGGCTAATCGAAGGTTTGCCAACCAAAGTATTGTCTAAGTATCATATATATTTTCTTGGTTTCATTTGATTAAACCCTCTTGAACGTTTTAGTGTTCCACCAACGTTCTAAAGTCATCGAAAGCGTTCACTTCACATGATCGTTTTCATTCCTTGAGGCTCCTTTAATCAAGAGATTTGATTTGAGGAGAGATTTGTAGATTTTTGTCTACTTAATACATTCACCAAAATCCAAAAAAGTAAAAACAATCAAAAATCCAAAAAAAATTGAAAAAGTCAAAAACACCAAAAAGAATCTTCTTCGCTCATCCCCATGTTGTACGTGACGTTTATGCTTACTCGTAATCAAGCAAGACGTGCACGTAAACGTCGTAATCGAAAGGAAAACACACCAACACCTTCTAGTGAAGAGACTCCAAGTGAGGAACCTATTATAGAACAAGAAGCTATCATGGCTAATCGTACTATGATAGATTTGCTTCAAGCACCCACCGAGGGTATTGGAGAGGCCATTATGATTCCCGCCATCCTTGCGGAGAATTTCGAGATCAAGACGGGTTTAATGTCTATGCTTCAATACAACAAGTTTCTCGGACACGAAAAAGACAACCCACATTATCACATTTGGCAATTCAATCGTCTCACCGCGACTAGCAAGTTTAAGGATGTACCCCACGATGCCATTAAGATGATGTTGTTTCCATACTCGTTAGATGGACCCGCCAAGATATGGCTCGAGAAAGAACCCCTAAATTCGATTTTGACATGGGGTGATCTCGTTTCTAAGTTTGTGAATCATTTTTTTCCACCATCTAAAACAACTCATTTGAAAAACGAGATTTCACGATTTACTCAAAGTTCTAATGAGAGTTTTTCAATGGCTTGGGAAAGGTTTAAAGAAATGTTACATGAATTTCCACACCATGATTTTTCCGAATTGCATCAAATTGACACTTTTTATAATGGGCTTAATAATCATGAACGGGATTACTTAAATGTCGCCGCGGGTGGTAATTTTTTTACTAAAAACGACCGATGAGGCTTTAAAAATCATTGAGAATAGGTCTAAGGTTTACAACCCTCGTAACACACCGAGTGTTGCTACTATGGGTTCGTCATCGTCTTCTCGTAACATGAGTGCCCTGCAAGATGAAGCAAATGAGGAAAATCGGTTTTTCGATAGGTTTTCGACGCTTATGACTCATTGGAAAGCACAAGATGCTTTGAATTCCGCTTCAGTTAAAGCGGTTGGAAAGAGTTGTATTTCGTGTGGTGGAGCTCATGATTTTTCCGAGTGCATTACCGCGGATGGTAACACTTAGAGTGCTTATGTAGCCACGGGAACTTATAACCAAAATGTTCAAGGTTCCCGCCCAAATCAAGCTCCACAAAATCAAAAAGGTTGCAACTATTAAAACAACAATCAAAATGGTGCTTATCAAGGAAATTCACGTAACTTCAACAAGGGTAATTACCAAAGTGGGAACAATGGGCAAATTTCAAATCAAAATCAAAACCGTGATTTTCAAACTACTACACAAGGTTTTCAAAATGCTCATACTAAAAATCTTAATGGAGAATTTTTGGATTATGCAAAGGCAAACGATGCTAAGTTTGATAACATGCAACGTGAGATGATTAGCTTAATATCCGAGTTGAAAAACGAGCTTAAAAATGAACTTGCTAATGAATTGAAAACTCATGCTAATAAAATGGAAGGAAATGTTCAACGTCTCCAACAAAATCAACAAAAAATGGAGCAAGGTCAACATGAGATTAAGCAAGAATTGTTAAAAGCGGATGCTAGGCAATCAAAATTTGAAGATCGAATGGGAAAAATGTTTGAAGCTATCATGTGTAAATTGTCTTCTTCGGGTGGTCTTCCTAGTGATACCATCGTAAACCCGAAAGGAGAATTGAAGGTCATTACAACTCGTAGTGGTAAAACTTTCAAAGAACCCATTTCTCGTCCAAGTACTTCTACGGAGAAGGGAATAGAGAAAGAACCCGAGGTTCTGGTCAAAAAGGAGAAAATCCCAATCCCACAATGTATCGCTCAAACCACACCTACGGTTGAACCAATACCAATAGTGGAACCCGAGATTCCAAGGCCGATGCCTATGCCCCAACCCACACCACCCTTACCTTACCCATCAAGACGAAACAAGTAAAAGGCACAAGAACGTAACAATTATCAATTTGAACTTTTTATGAAAATGTTTCGTGACTTGCATTTCAACATAAGTTTTGCCGACGCTTTGGTCATGATGCCTGGATTTGCCGCAAACTTCAAAAGTATGTTTAATAACAAAGAGAAATTGCAAAAGTCGTCTAGTTGATTATCGGTTTTTCTTAGCCGCATACCTCAAAAAGTCGGTGATCCCGGTAAATTTTTAATCCCATGTGCAATCTAAGATATGGAAGAATGCTACGCCTTGGCCGATCTTAGTACTAGTATAAATTTGATTCCTCTTGAGATTTTTAAGTTGCTCAATCTTCCTAATCTCACTCCTTCAAGAATGTCAATCGAGATGGCCGATCATTCTACGATTCTAGCTTGTGGAGTAGCCGAAGACGTCTTTGTAAAAGTTGGAAACTCTTACTATCCCGTGGACTTTATCGTTGTAGACATTCCCATCGATCCTAAAGTTCCTCTAATTTTAGGTCGATCATTTTTGGATACCTCGAGAGCACTTATTGATGTTCATGCTAGGAAAATCACTCTACATTTCAATGAGGAGGAACTCGTCATAAATGCAATTCAAAACTCTACGCTTTCTCATGTGTATTCTATCACATCTTTGAACAATGTTGATTCCATCAAAAACATTTGCAAAGTATTTTCAAAAAGAGTATTAAGAGTTGTTGATAAAAACGATTTTCCGTCCCCTCCGCTGGTGGAGGTTAAGAGTGTTAAGCCTACGTCTCCAATCACGGAAGAATCTTCGGATGATGAATATGTTGATCCCGATGGGGCGGTGTTCTTTGTTGATAAACGTTTTGAGAACTTACCACCACCAAAACGGTTTTCAAATGTGAAAACGTTTACTGTGCCTAACATCGTTTTAGAATCACCAAATGTTTTTGACATAATCAAATCGGGTTTTCATAAGGAGTTTTCAAAAGATGAAAAAGGAAAAAAAAATGAATTGGATTTAAAAGATTTTTCTACAATTCTAACTCCGTCATCACCTTGTGATTTGAGTGCTACAAGCCCGTCTTCTCTTTTTGATGATGCTTTGTGTGGGTTAAGTGTGGGGGAATCCCCTTATGTTCCCTCCCCTTTCTCCACCGAGGACGAGATATTCGACCCCGGAATCACTTATAAAGGGAAATCTCGGTCTTCCACCGATGCAATAAATGGAAAATACTTTCATTTGATTGGTGTGAGTCTACCTCGAGTAGCTCATGGTTTTTGTGACTTACCCATTGTCCCACCCTTCTATTTCTTCTCATCAATTTTCTTTAGACCCTTTGGGTTTGTTTTGGCACATATTGAAGTGGCGTTGGTTTGTTTATCCAATGAATACGAGGACGCCATCTTCGATCCCGGTATTTTTCACCATCAAAGGACTTAGTCCTTAGTACCGGCTGCTTTTGGGCCTTGTTTATCATGTAAGCCCCACCAAAACATGACCATACCATGATTATCCCTAAATGATCACATTTATGGGGGATTCGAGTCGAGCTTTTGACTCGGTTATAAAAAACAAGGTGCCTCGTAGGGGAGTCCCATGCTTATCCATGTACATATTATGGCTTTCTAATTAGTTTAACGTGAGGGGATTTATGCCCTTCCAACCTTTGTTCCCTGGTTGTTTGTGATATGTGGTTTTTAGATGATCATCTTCACGATCGGAGCCTCTCGTGTTCGTTTTATCGAAGCACTCGATCGTTTTCTTTGAAGAATTTCTCAATACCCATGATATATCCTTTTATGTTCTAACCTTAGGTTTATAGCACATTTCATAAATGGCTATAAATTTAATGGTTCCACCCTTTCCATGCTAGATTAAGCATTTGACTACCTCTCTAGTATGGGGGTTTCCATCCCTTAGACTCGAAACATTGAGGACAATGTTTAACTTTAGTATGGGGGAGTGAATAGATACTTGCCTTGTCAAACCTTCACGCTTTCCAAAGTTTATCTTTTTGTTTAACGTTTTGTTACAAAATAAGGCTAAAAATGGCCAAATTTTAAAAAATTTCTCATGTTTTATAAGTGTTTGAAGACACGAATGCAGATTTTCCGATGGCGAGAATAAGAGTAATTTTTGACTCAACCGTGCGTGTTGAGCACTTAGCTTCGATTCCTTAACTTTTATTAGGCTAAGTCTCTTAAATGAGGACGAGAAATGATAGAGTTAATTATAAGTTACTATGTTAAACGTAGAGTACTCGTATTCTTTCAAAAACTCATGTGTTCACGTTGCTTGCTTATTCTCCCTTCGCTTGTAAATATATTTTGCTTAATAGGTATTGACTTAGCGGTTTAGTCTTGATTGTTGGTTTCTAGTCTTTTCTAGTAGCTTCCATGTAATTAAATTGGTAAAACATTAAGGTATCGCCAGCGTCACGGTTTTGAAGTATTGGCAACCCGAATAATCGAAAGCTTCACCCAATAATAAGATTTCAAGTGCTCAGCTAAATCAAGCAAACAATTTGAAGCTCACAAAGCCGAAAAATATATGCGAAATTGGAAGTGAATTATGGATTAATCTTTGAAGCTTTAAAGATCTAAAATTCGTCTTTAACGTGAGGATATACGTCTTTGGCCATAATAAACACCTCATGGCGAGGTTAAATAAAAGGCAAGGCAAGACCGAAATCATAATAAAAGCTTCATGGCGAAGTTGAATAAAAGATGGAGGTAAACTTATGATAATAAGGCCCATCCGGTAGGGGGCATATAAAAGTCTTGGTAATAAGTCTCATGTTCAAAACCGTTATAAAATCGTGTTTATCAATCCTTCTTGTTGACTTATTTTTTGACATCGTTGTCTATCAGGAGGAGTTATTAATTCGATGGTCTTGGTTACACCGTTATGACAACTTAGGAAAATGGGAGTATAAGTACGTGATTAGGGCATATGAGTAGTGTTAGCATTACTAACTTATAATGACAATGATCTCGTTGCACACTTGGCTTGGAATTGGAGTGAAAATCGAGGACGACGAAATTATTTCTAACGAAGCATTCACGTGTTCCTGTTCTATGAACCTAAACGTCCCATTTTGCGATGAAAATCATACATTATTTCTAAAACGCAAGTAGTAGCAATAGTAGTAGTGTAGCAAGTTTATCATTCAATAAAAGTGCATAAAAATGAAATTTGGAGATGCTACGATACTTTATTCTAGCATTGCGTGAGGGCACGACAATGGTTTAGTATGGGAGAGTGATGAGACTGATTTTATACATAGTCTCATCGTCCAAAATGGGCTTAAAATGCATTAAATATCATGAAATATGCCAAATATATGCTTGTTTTTGTTACATGTGTATTTTAGGTACGGATATTGAGAAAATCATAAAAGATCACAAGAATCAAAGAAAAACGAACACGGGAAAAGAAGCCGCACAATGAACCGGACCCAAGTGTTGATTTTCCAAGAATAACCCTTGAAGATTTGAAGATTTTACAAGAAGGTTCCTCCAATATTGAAGAATTGACACTTTAAACCCTTGTATATTCATAACTACAAGATTGGTCCTTAAAGTTTGTCAAATTTACAAAAAGGGCCCTCTACTTTGAAGAATTGGTAAGAATGGTCCCTCAAAAATGAAGACTTGTCAATATTAGTCCTCCTTAAAGTCAAACATACCATGAAGACCTTCAAGATACAAGAAATAACAAGTTTGGTCCTTCATATATCAAGAAATACCCTTGATAAACTTTTGGAAAAGTTTTTGTGGCCAAAGTGTGAAAAACAAAAGTTGTTAACAAAGGAATTAGCGTTGTTGCAAAGTTTTAACTGAATTGAAAGGAGGAAGAAAGAAGAGAGGGTGAATCTGCCAAGACATCAAACTTACCTAGACCTATCACCCTCCAACATGCGCCCACTATCTCCTCTCCACCAATCATAAGCCACCAATCTGCCACATCACTCATCCACTCACCGGTTATTAACTAATTAAATTAATTAGTTATAACTCGCGCCCAAACACCCTATTTAAACATAGAAATGGATCAAAACACATGTTCTTCATGTTCATCATCAGATTTGGGTTTTTCTTAAATCTTATGAATTATGTGTTAATACTTTCCAGAATTACAATTAACCTATCACTAATCCTAAACCCACCCTTAAACCCCCATCACCATCACTTCACATGATTCCACCACCTTCCCCTGCCCCACTTTTCACCTTCAAACAAAAACAATGCATCAAATCTACGACTTAAGGCTTTGCTTACTTCCTAAGCATGAATTGGACGTCCAAGATCACCCCCATCCCACTGGCATCACATGTATCCCATCCTAAGTCAAAATTCAGTCAACAAAGTTCAAAACCTCAAGGTAATTTTTGGGACATCACTACATTAGGGTTTATGTTTTTATCAGCTTCTTAGCATAGTTTGTATCCTATATAAGGCATTAGTATCACAACATAGTTCTTTGTTCTTGGTTTTCTTTGGTCAAAAATATGTAAAGCCTTTGTTTCTAGTGAATGAAAAAAGTGTTTGATTTTGTGATGAATTCCAAGTTCCAACCTTTACCTTATCTTGTTATTGTTATATGTTTGTGGATTTGAAAGTTCAAAGTTTGGTTTTAAATATTGTGCAAGTGTTTGCAAGTTTTTCAAAAATCTGATTATTTTTCTAAGTCTTAGTTCAAACACTTGAACTTTTGGATTATAAGCGATCATAACACCCTGATAAAGAGTTTATCAAGGTGTAGTGAGCTTGTGGTTTGGAAGGATTCAAGGAGTGGTGAACAAGCTTGAATCAAATCAGCCTCATTTTTCATTTGTTGTTCATATAATCTGTTGTGTTCTAATCATCTGTTGTGTTCTAATCTTGTTGTTCTTAGCAGCTTGTTGGAAGCTTGTGGTTGTTAAGCTACCACATAAGCTCTAACATACGTGAGTGTGGATGTACATTCATGAGGTTTATCTCATTTCCTTGAAAATCTGATAAAATCTTGGTTCTAAGTGATTTTGGTATTCTGCTAGTGTATGTGTGTTTTTATGCATGCAAATTGGTTCTTGATTCATATATTGGACGTTATGATGCTTATTTGGGCTTAAATCAGTCTTGAGAATACTTTTGCTTTGTTAAAATTGGTTTTAAAAAGTGAAAAGGGTGTTTGGGATTGACTGTTGGTTCAAGTTTGCATGATTTTGAGTAGGAATTGTTGTATTACTTGAGTTGGTATCTGTTGTTAAGTTGTTTGTGTTTTGAAATCTGCATGCTTTGTGCTTTGTATCACCTAAATCAAACAAGTGCCTATAAAATCTTGAAAACTTGTTGTTTTGCTTTAAAATCTTGTGCACACCTAGTTTGCATGTTAACCTAGGGCTAACAAGTGTTAATTCATAGTATTTGCAACCTGAGTGATAGATCTAAGGCCTTGAATTTGGATTTGGTGTCAAGTAGATCAACAAAATTTGTTCTTGGCTGTTAATTGTTCATCAGTGACCTTTTTGTGCTTTAATCTTGTTCATAAGTTGGAATCATTGCATGAAATAAGTTAATATGTGTGTCATTAAGTGTTATTGAGCTTGTGTATGCATTTGGTGGATTGTGGTCAGCTTATACTAGCTTATTCATTAGCTTATATCACCAGATCTGCTTATTACTTGTCTAGACCATATCTAAGCATAGATTGAATTAACTGCACTGATTGGCTGATTGGAATTGTGTTTTCTTGCTTGATTGTGACTCCTTACAACCCACTGGTTGTAAGGGTGCCTTGATTGTCCAACAAAACCAAGTAAAACTCTCTAAAAAGCTAAGTCAAAAAGTTAAAGCAGTGGGAACTCCTTTCCCCTACTGCTAGCCACTGCTAGTTATAATTGGTCAACAACTTATTTCTTGTTCATTCTATCTTATTCCAATGTGCAACAACTTATTTTTTGTAATAGGTCTAATTATTTTGAGCTTATAAGTCAGTCTGGAAGTTTACAGCTTTTGGTTTTAGCTTTTGACTAGAAAACGACTAATTTGTCTTTTTCAAAAATAGCTTATTGCTTATTTCAGCTTATTGAGTGTTCTTATTGGAATTTTTTTTGTTGATTAAGCTTATTTAAGTGATTTAAAACCTTTTGCAAGTTGAATCAGCTTTTGAAGTGGCCTAGAACTCGAAAACGACTATTTTGTCGTTTTGTGTTGAGAGCTTTTGCTTATTTCAGGCTTATTTCTTGGGCTTATTCAAAAATTCTTTTTACAAACAGCTTAATTAGGTCAAGAGAAGGTTGTGTGTCAAATTTCAGCTTATGGCATCAGCTTATCGCTTAATGGGCCAAAAAGCCCATTAAGAATAAGCTGTTTTGAAATAAGCTGTGATAAGCTCACTTTCAACTTTTGGGCCTTTGAAATTTTGTGTTTAAAATTGAATTTTAAGCTTAACTAGAGTTTTTGGGCCCTTTTTGTGGACTTTTCCTTATTGGGCCAAATCTAAGCCCATTAAGGGACTGTTTTTCATTTTGGCGCATTTGAAGGCCCATTAGGGGTATTTTGTAATTTCAAGTTCATTTCTGTTTTATTTGGGTTAAAATAAAATAGTTTCCAACTTTTTAGAATTATTTATAATTTTTGGATTTTTAATATTATTTTATTATTATTTTATTATTAAAAAATAAATTTAGATATTTGCAAGTTTTTCATTTTTCCTAGTTGAAATACATTAAGTTAGGAAATTTAAAACTTTTATATTAATTTTATTTCATTAGATTAATTTTTAGAATTATTTTAAGTTTTTAGAGTTTTTAAATAGTTTTAAGTATTTTTAAAATTTTCAAAAATAGTTTTTAATTTAGTTAAGTCATTTTAAAGGTTTACAAAGTGAAAAATCTCATTTTGGGCTTTTTGTTAATTAAATTGATTTTTAGGCTTTAATTAGCATTAAAAATTAATATATAATTAAATAAAATGTTTGTGTGATTTTTGATTTTTTGTAAACTCTAATTACATTTTTTAGGATTTATTGCAATTTTCTAGGAATTTTTAGGGTAATTTTTTAAATTTAGTCACTTTTTACGGTTTTACGTGTACGACTTCGTCTTAGTTTAATTCATAATCGTAACCGTCGTCCTTTTCTATTCTCTTTTCTCTTTTTCTTTTCACATAAATATAATCTCAAAGTTAATCATTTCTTTACACAACACACTAGCCTCCTTGGGAAACGAACTTGAACTTAATTTGGTCATTAGTGCTTGGTTTTCCAAAACCGACACTTAATACTTGACACTTTTACGCTCTTTTGCTAAAGAGTAGTAAAACCACTACATCACCCCACTTGCAGTAGACTACAAAATGCATTGTGTCATGAGAAGGCGACTGTTATCTTATGAACCATGGATCTCTCCTGGCCACAGCCGATGTGGGATTTGCCTAGGGTATCACAATCACCCCCCTTCGGGACTCATCGTCCTCAATGAGGTTTGCCCCACCATCCTGAACGGCTCAGGAGTGTCTCTGATACCACTTCTAACATCTCGCCTACTCTGACCGCAATATTGTCCGCTTTGCCCGCATACCCACGGCTTTGCTTTATGGCCCTCGTGTGAGTACTTCCCGCCAGGTTACCCAAGCTAGTACTACTCTGACATGAGCACACTTAACTGCCAGTTCCTAAGAACCCCACTTGCAGTAGACCATAAACGCGTTGTATCATGAGAAGGCGATTGTTATCTTATGAACCATGGATCTCTCCTGGCCACAACCGATGTGGGATTTCCCTAGGGTGTCACAAAATACATTTTTAGAAGCAATGGACATATCTAAAATAAGCATACTAATGTGAGGCTAATCTATTTCTATTTAAGCATATTCAAATGAGAGTAAACATAAAAATAAGTATAATCGAATTAAAAACGCTAATTTATTGTTATTAAGCATAATTAAATGAAAATAATAGAGTAATAAAAAAGCCCTTACCATCATCGCCATCGCAGATCAAACAAATGATGAATTGGCCTTTAATCTAATCTTGCTTGCAGGTATTCCATTTGTATATCGATCAATCGTGAATAATCGGGGTAAAACTAGGGTTTGTAATAGTTAATTTGTTAGGTATAGCGGATTTGATAGAATAAGATAGAATGTATGTTTGTGTGTTCAGTGGTTAGAAATGATGTGGGAGAAAGTTAGACACACTCTACCCCTGTGGACACCGGTATGATTTTTTATATTTGTTTTTTAATAAATAAAAGCTACTTATTTCAACCGTAGGATGTGTTTTAAATTAAGGGTGGGGGATGGATTCAGTAAGTCTATGATAAAAAAAAGTGGTCTATGTTAATCTTTTGCCATAAAACAATAGGCACAAAGCTGCCAGCGAAACAATAAGTTCTACTATGCATTTGATTCAAGGGTAATGAAGCCAGTGGTGGACACAGGAATTCAAACGTGGGGGCAAATTATATGTTCTAACAACACTAAGGCGTAAAAACTATGATCCGAATAAAAAACCGAGTATTGTACCTTAAAAATGAAAGATTTTTACGTTTTAGAGTGTTAAATGTTGGAATTCAATGTGTGAGTTGTAACACCCCAAAATGTGATATGCGGAAGCGGTGAAGCTCGGGGGCTGTTACGTCATTGTATCATAGTTCAAGGTACAAGAGAACGACTCTAAATGAGACGTTTTATAAAAATACCTCGTTGAATTTAAATGAAAGCATCAAAGTACAAAAGGTCTCAGTTTCAAAAGATAGCTTAGCGGAATGTAAAAGTTTTAAACATCAACGAGATAATAGTTCAAAAGCATAAGTAGATAAATGTCCGAAGATAGCCAAGAAATGCATGCGGACTCCAAGTACTTCACACAACATATACAAATCATCATCAATTACCTGAGATAAATGCTAAATTGGGTCAACATAAAGTTGGTGAGAATATAGGTTTCAAGTAAAAATTCATAGTAATTCAATTTCAGATTTCATTTCATGTACACGTGCAACTATAGGAGATATAGTGCCAAGTGTAGGATAATTTGGGTGTTCACAATATTTATGATAGCTAAGCTCGTGACATCGGAACTAATGATCCAGTGCATACAATAGATTGCATACATAAATTTTTCCCCAATGGAGTACCTAGCCAAGATAACTCCGTTCATACAAATGGTACACACTCGTCCGGCGTCAGAATGCCCGAGTGGAGGTTGTCAACCCTCAATAGATCTATCCGTAACATAAGAGCTTACTCCAGCAGAGTAACTAACGATTCACGATAGTGGGGACTATGGCTAAAGCAACTTAAGCTATCTCATAAATAGTGTTCACAAAGCGTTCACAGAAATCAAGTTTTACTTGCGTCCAGAAGCAAGCATCAAAGCATTTATCACATCCCAAAACATTAATCATACAAAAACAGTTTAATAGGGATCTATAAATTCACCTCAAGCAACGATCCAAACCGCACAAGTATGATCAAATAGTAGCGAGCAACTCTAGCAACAACCTAAATATAATACTATAGTTTAGGCGCTAGCAAATAAGTCACAATAGTTCGTCACGTACGTTACTCATCAATCATGTATATTATTTTGTTGTTAAAATCGTGACTTGTAAATGTTATATCGTTATAAACATCATAGTATATATATATATATACTTAGACAAAAATATTTATTTTTGACTTGACGAAATTTCGACAGCCTTTCGGCGTAAATTTTAATTTACCCAAATTTGTCTTAATAAATTTTCCAACACGATTTCTAACGAAAATTCGGCAGCCTTTCGGCGTCAAGTAAAAATTTGCCATTTTTAGTAAATACTCAAATCTTGTCCTAAAACCCCTATTTTCAACACTTTCTCAATCGCCAATATTTCAACAAGTCATTTTCTGCAATAGTATCAATTTCCACTTCCACCGTTCAAACTTTTAACGCTACACCAAGTATTCACATTTCGCGCTAATACCCTTTTACAAAACAAGTCCAACATTTATACACAACTTTTAATAACCATTTCGACACTTAAAACAACTCCGTTTGACTCGGAAACGTCGTTTCGACCACTTTAAAAATCTAGACAGCAAACACATTATAGTGTTTTTCACAAAAATTAAGTTTTCCGACAACGAAGTTTAAACGACCATATCTTACTCATTTTAGCTCCGTTTTTAGCATATAATATATCGGAACGAAGGTATTAACTTATATTTTCATAATATCGTAGTAAAGTGTCAAAACAATTTTTACGACCCTCTACGTCTCTTATAAAAATCGGACAGATTGTATGTTTTTCGTAAAAACTCGTTTTCTACCATTTTCAAACGTAACCACTAGTAGTAACACTACTAGTTCCCTCCAATTATTCATAAACACCACCAAAATCAAAGATTTAACTTCAAGTTCACAAATCTAAAAATATACATTTTTATATTTTTACAAGTCTTTCAATTAAACCATTTTCATGCATGGATCTAATAGATCCACAAATAATTTTCATAGATCTAAAATATTTCATGACCAAAAATAGTTTTTATCATTTTATTTCAAGAAAATAGTTGATGAGTAACATGCATGCATAGATCTACAAAGATTATGCATGAAAAATGAAAAAGATGAAAAAGGTTTAAGAAGTAACCTTGAGTAACGACTCTACGTAATCACAACAACCCGATCTACGCTCTAACCCACTAATAATAACCAAGAACTCAACTTCTATAACTTCAACCAAAAACTACTCAAATCAACAAACCAAGAAAACCCATTCTTCTTTATACTTGTACAAACCCTAGGATGTATTTATTTTGTGTTAATTCTTCTTAAAATGGAGCTTCAAGAAAATCAACAATGGTGGAAAATGGTGTGTGTTTGTGCCGTGTGTTTTTGAGAGAGAAAGAGAGTTGTGTGTTTTTTTAATGAAGTGAAAGAGTAAATAATTGTGAGGTGAAGTTAGGGTTAAATGGCTAATAAGTTAAATGTTGTAAGGGTTTGTAAGTTAAGCTTAAAAGGGTAAAGAGTAGAAATTTGGTGCATCTTGCATGTGGGTGGTTGTTTGGCCGGTTATGGGGGTCCCACATGGGGTAAATTATTCAAAAATTTTACCATGGTAACTAGTTAAAAGGTTTAAGGTAAAAAGGTTAGTTAGTTTTAGGTAAATATCAAAAAGTATATAGTTAAGTTTAAAATTACGTAAAACTTAAAAATTTGACGAAATATATTAAATTTACGATTTTTCGACGGTAACTAACATTTTATAATTGGTAAAGTATTTTATGCATGTTAACGACGGTTAAACGTAAAAACGACGTAAAATACGAAAACGCGATACGTTAATTAAATATTCACAGTAAATACGATTTATTACTATTAATAGCAAACATACTAAAATATAGACATATAAACATATACAGAAATATTTAAATACGCTGTTAGAAACTAAACAGTTAAGCACATAATTCACAGATAACGAATAATCTCACGGATTATCGTCAATTCATTGACCGTCTCAGCACTTTATTCAGGTTCACATAAAATGTTCAGAATAATGACTGAGCACAGTTTCAAGTCATTACTCGTCATCAAGCAGTTTTTCATAAAACACGGGATAACTTCCCGGTTCCAACACAGTTAAATCACATAGTTGACTAAATAAAAAGTCAAAGGGTAAAATAGTCATTTTACAAAGTAGGGAAAATTACCAGGTGTTACATCATCCCCTTGATAGAGAAGCTTTGTCCTCAAAGCTTAGGAGTGTCACGGTTTCTAGAGTTGTCAAAGAGTTGCAGATATTTCTTGCAAAATTGATCCTCACGCTCCCAAGTGAATTCAGGTCCACGTTTAGAATTCCACCTCACCTTGATGATCGGAATACGACTCTGCTTCAATCGTTTGACCTCACGGTCCATGATTTCAACAGGTTCTTCGACAAATTGCATCTTGTCGTCGATTCGGAGTTCCTCCAATGATATAACGAGTGTCTCATCAGATAGGCACTTCTTCAAGTTCGACACATGAAAAGTGTTGTGCACGTGGCTCAACGCTTGCGGTAATTCGAGACGATAGGCTACGGTTCCAACCTTTGCCATAATTTTGAAAGGTCCAATATAACGGGGGTTCAGCTTTCCTCGCTTGCCAAAACGTACCACACCTTTCCAAGGCGATACTTTTAGCATCACTTTGTCTCCCACTTGAAATTCGAGAGGCTTATGTTGAACGTCGGTGTAACTCTTCTGGCGATCACGGGCTGCTTGAATTCGGCTCTTGATTTGAACAATCTTCTCAGTCGTATCACGGATGAGTTCAGGGCCAGTGAGTTGACTATCCCCAACCTCACTCCAACACACAGGCGAGCGACATTTACGACCATACAACGATTCAAACGGTGCAGCCTTAATACTGGTATGATAACTATTGTTGTAAGAGAATTCCACTAGAGGCAAATGTCTGTCCCATTGCTTCCCAAAGTCAAGCACACGAGCACGCAACATGTCCTCCAGCGTTTGAATAGTTCTCTCACTCTGTCCGTCAGTCTGCGAATGATAAGCAGTACTCATGTCCAATTGCGTACCCAACGCTTTTTGAAGTGATTTCCAGAATTCTGAAGTAAATCTACCATCTCTATCAGAAATTATCGAGATCGGTATCCCATGTTTTGTGACTACTTCCTTCAGATAAAGTCTCGTAAGCTTATCCATTGAATCATCTTCCTTCATAGCCAAAAAGTGTGCAGATTTCGTAAGTCGATCCACAATTACCCAAATTGTGTCGTATCCTTTGGTCGTTTTAGGTAGCTTAGTTATGAAATCCATGGTTATGTTTTCCCACTTCCACATAGGAATTATAGGTTGAACCAACAATCCAGATGGTTTTTTGTGTTCTGTTTTCACACTAGCACAAGTCAAACACTTCCCTACACAAGTAGCAATTTCATCTTTCATATTTGGCCACCAATATAGTTTCTTCATATCCTGATACATTTTGTCAGATACTGGGTGAATCGAATACTTAGATTTATGCGACTCGTGCATAATCACGTCCCTTAGTCCTCCAAACCGTGGTAACCAACTTCTACCATTCAAACATAGCGTTCCATTAGTGCTAGTCTCCAATTTCTTAGTAACCATTCCTCCTAGTTCCTCAGCTTCAACATTTTCAGGCTTAAGGGCTTCGGTTTGTGCTTCACGAATTTGCACAGGTAAGTTCAGATTGATAACCATAGATAACGATCTAACTCTACGTGTCATCAGTTGTTCCTTTCTACTTAGCGCATCCGCCACTACATTGGCCTTCCCAGGGTGGTAGCGGATTTCACAGTCATAATCGCTGAGCAACTCGATCCATCGACGTTGTCTCATGTTCAGTTCCTTCTGACCAAGAATATGTTGTAAACTTTTGAGATCGGTATAGACGACACACTTGGTTCCATACAAGTAGTGTCTCCAAACTTTTCAAGGCAAATACTTCCGCTCCTAGCTCCAAGTCGTGCGTAGTGTAGTTTTTCTCATGTGTTTTCAGTTGTCGTGACACGTAGGCGATAAATTTCTTCCTTTGCATCAACACAGCTCCCAATCCTTTTGCTGATGCATCATAGTAGACCACAAAGTCTTACGATCCTTCAGGTAACGATAGAATAGGCGCACTACACAACATTTGTTTCAACTTTTGGAATGCTAATTCCTCCTTATCTCCCCATTCGTATTTCACCTTCTTTTGATTCAACTTCGTCAATGGTTTCGCGATCTTCGAGAATCCCTCGATGAACCTTCGGTAGTATCCAGTGAGTCCTAAGAATTGGCGAATTTCAGTCGGTGTCGTAGGAGCAGTCCACTCCCTAATTGACTCAATCTTGGCGGGATCAACATGAATCCCCTTGCTATCAATAACGAGACCTAGAAATTGTACTCTTGGCAACCAAAAATCACACTTAGAGAACTTAGCGTACAATTCCTCCTTCTTAAGCAATTCCAATATTATCTTAAGATGCTCCTCATGTTCCTTCTCATTCCTTGAGTAAATCAGTATGTCATCGATGAACACAATGACAAACTTGTCTAAATACGGTTTACACACCCGGTTCATGAGGTCCATAAACACAGCAGGTGCATTTGTCAAACCGAATGGCATCACTTGGAACTCATAGTGTCCATACCTAGTCCTAAAAGCAGTCTTTGCAACATCTTCCTCACGGACTCTCAATTGGTGATAACCAGACCTAAGTTCAATCTTCGAGTAAACGCTCGATCCTTGCAACTGATCAAACAGATCGTCGATCCTAGGTAACGGGTAACGCTTCTTGATGGTAAGTTTGTTGTACTCACGATAGTCGATACCCATCTGAAAACTCCGATCCTTCTTCTTTACAAATAAGACTGGAGCTTCCCAGGGTGAAGAACTCGGTCTTATGAATCCTTTATCAGTCAACTCTTGTAGTTGCGTCGCTAGTTCTTGCAATTCTGACGGTGCTAAACGGTAAGGCGCTCGAGCAACAGGTGCAGCTCCCGGTATTAAATCGATCTGAAATTCAACTTGTCTAGCTGGCGGTAATCCAGGCAAATCTTCAGGAAAGACTTCCGGAAAATCCCGTACGATAGGTACATCTTCCAACCGTTTTTCTTCCGTCTGCTTTTTAGTAACACAGGCCAAAAATACGTGGCAACCTTCCGACAATAACTTCTGAGCCTTGACACGCGAGATAATGTTCAGTCGTGACTTCCCTTTTCCGTTACTTGTATCCCCTTGTACCTCCAAAACTTCATCACCAAATGGTAAACGAACGATCTTCTCGTTGCATACAATCGTAGCACGATATCTCGACAACCAATCCATTCTGACAATCACGTCAAAACTCCCTAACTCAACAGGCATAAGGTCTATTACGAAAGGATGACCTAGAAGATTTAAAGTGCATCCACGAAGTATAGTGTCGGCTTCTATCAACTTCCCATTTGCTAACTCAATAGTGTACTTAGTGTCTAAGGGCGAAGGGGTCACATCAAGTAAAACACTAAAAATAGTCGACACAAAACTCCTATCGGCTCCAGTATAAAATAAAATAGAAGCATAACGACCATTGAGAAGAAACGTACCCGTCACGACGTCGGGGTTTTGTTGCGCTTATCCTCCTCCTATCACATAAACCCTTCATGAGCTTCCCCAGCTTTAGCAATCTTTCCTTGGTCCTTATTCTTTTTCGTTGGGCACTCATTGTTGTAGTGTCCCTTTTGCTGAAATTTAAAGCAAGTGACGTTGGCTTTCATGTTGGGTGGTTACTTACAATCTCTAGCAATGTGTCCAGTTTTCTTGCAGTTGTGACACTGTACATTGCATTGTCCATTATGGTGACGCTTGCATTGATTGCACAAAGGTAACGTCCCATTGTATACTCCTTTTTCCCCAGTACCAGCAGTGTACGCTTTCACAGTTTCTTGCCTCTTATTCGGATAGTTCCCATGGTTGTTCCTTTGGTTATTCCCCCATTTTATCTTGTTGTCCGCGGCATTCCCAGCATTTGCTCGAACAACTTGGTCCATCAGACTGTGAGCCATCCTTATAGCATCACTAACTTTTTTCGGTCCAGACGATGTCACATTCCCTTGAACTCTACCAGGTAAACCCCAAATGTAGCGCTCAACCTTCTTTTCTTCATCTGGAACCATTCCAAGACATAGCAAACACAACTCTTGGAACCTCCTAGTGTACGTACCAATGTCATTGTTCTTCACAGTCAAGTTCCACAATTCAATTTCCATTTTCTGAATCTCATTACGAGGACAGTATTCCTTAGTCAACAACTTCTTAAGTTCCTCCCAACTCATTCCATACGCCTCCTCGGCTCCAACCGTCTGCACATGGGTGTTCCACCATGTCAATGCTCCAGCAGCTAAAGTGCAAGTAGAATAAGTCACTTAGTTTTCAACAGTACATCCACTGACACGGAACACAGATTCCATCTTTTCAACCCAACGAGCTAATCTGACAGCTCCTTTAGTACCATTAAAATTCAAAGGGTCACAACTCCTAATGTCCTTGTAAGTACACGACTTAGGCGGTCGATTGTCAACATCGTTCGGCGGTGCTTGGTTCACGTTGTTGTTAGCTTGAATGTTTGCTAGTGCAGCAGTCACTCGTTGCGTAATCAGTGCTTCCAATTGTGCGTCAGTCATCCCGTTACGTGCGTTCACCATTGTTTCTCTGCGTTAAGACAACAATGCAAATAGGGTTCAAGCACGAATATGCACGTTATATATTTCTTATGCTAAAATAAAATGTAGAATTTAACAATAAAACAAACATAGAAAGGATAGTCACTGGTCAAAGTCATAAAGTTAAATTCCCATTCATAATCAAAATATTGAGTACATAGTCATAAAATAAGAGTTTTGATTAAATACCAAAGATAAAAACAAAACCAAAAATAACACCAAAAATGGTGATTGGATTAGAATCAGACTATAGATGTAATCGAAATGATACGTGATAGTATGCGATGACATATCCTACAACAACCATTCACGCGTTAGAGCAGTTGTAGGGTATGCATGAAAGAATCATTTATAGAAATTAAAGTATGCAAATCAGGGCGAAATGCATATGTATATACTACATATTACGTATTACATAATATATATTACATATTACTTATAGTGTTATCCTACGTAATACATTACGTAGTACACATATATATACAGAGTAACAAGTAGCCACATCGGTTAAGGCCCCGATATATATATATATATACTTTTGTCATTCCAGATTTACTGATTTTAAACATACAAAAAGTTTGTTATGATTAGGGGGTCTTACCCTAAACCAAAACCTTAGACCAAGTGCAGATACTTACTACAATATATAAACCACCTCTCATGTTCGTTAGAAGATCCCAATGCAACCCTAAGTACCCCAAACAACCCAATACTTAAAAAGAAAAGAGGTTGACTTCAAAACTGTTTTGACCTCCGACTGTTGTAACCTGTTTTTGACTTCAAAACTGTTTTAACCTCCAATTTAGTTCTAGTTTCTTGCATGGAAAGCCACTTCAATTACCTTTTTAGGGATACTTGGATCGCAAAATAAGAGTTTATAGAACTCCCGATATGATCAAAACAATTGACTCAAAATTCTGCCCAGTTTTTAAAAACGGGTTTAATCAAATTAACTTAATTAATTACCCATAACCCCATTAAATACAAGCCCTAGTTTATGTAATCATCATGATATCATTAATATAACATTAATTTACTGTTTTTACATTAAACCCTAACCTAAATCCATCATAAGATGATTAAAGAAAACATAAAAAACAATTTAATTGCAAAGGGTTATGAAGGTTTTACCTTTAATTTAATGGAAGATGAAAAAAATATTGAAAACCTTAAAACACCCTCTTTAGCCGTCGACTCAATCACCAGGAGAAAATAATATGGTTTTTGTTTTTTAATTAGGACATTATATAGGGTATGAGTGAACCCAAGTCCAACCCATAGCCCATTTACCTTTTTCTTTCATTTTTTTCTTTCTTTTAGGCGTCCAAACCGCCATATATATATATATTTTTATTTTTTTTCCTTTTATTGTTTAATAATAAATTACTAGTATTACCTTAATTTACCTTAATTTATTACAACTCCTAAAGCTTCCAAAACCTCAAAACCGTAAAAGTAGTCAAATTTACGCGTTTTACCGTAAAAGTCGTAAAATATACACTTTAAAAAAAATCTCAAATTTTGAAATAAACTTTATATCTAAGTCCTAAATGACTTAAAACCATCCAGAAAAATATCCATATGACTAATTACCTCATCCGAGACCTCTAAATGCTAAACCGTAAATCATAAAAAATACGATTTTCTATAATACATATACGTATACGTAAAATCACTAAATACACCATCTCATTTCATAGTCACTACCATGTGAGCTCATGAACATGAAATCATCACACATCGTTTCACTCACAAGGTACCCCGTACCGGAAACGATATCCAAACCACAATCTATACACACCAATAAGCACATAAACACGTAAAGACACGTAACTAGCACAAAATAAAACTAAGTGACGAACCTCAAAACCAGGGTTGTCACATCACTCCCTCCTAGTGTACGTACCAATGTCATTGTTCTTCACAGTCAAGTTCCACAGTTCAATTTCCATTTTCTGAATCTCATTACGAGGACATTATTCCTTAGTCAACAACTTCTTAAGTTCCTCCCAACTCATTCCATACGCCTCCTCGGCTCCAACCGTCTGCACATGGGTTTTCCACCATGTCAATGCTCCAGCAGCTAAAGTGCAAGTAGAATAAGTCACTTAGTTTTCAACAGTACATCCACTGACACGGAACACAGATTCCATCTTTTCAACCCAACGAGCTAATCTGACAGCTCCTTTAGTACCATTAAAATTCAAAGGGTCACAACTCCTAGTGTCCTTGTAAGTACACGGCTTAGGCGGTCGATTGTCAACATCGTTCGGCGGTGCTTGGTTCACGTTGTTGTTAGCTTGAATGTTTGCTAGTGCAGCAGTCACTCGTTGCGTAATCAGTGCTTCCAATTGTGCGTCAGTCATTCCGTTACGTGCGTTCACCATTGTTTCTCTGCGTTAAGACAACAATGCAAATAGGGTTCAAGCACGAATATGCACGTTATATATTTCTTATGCTAAAATAAAATGTAGAATTTAACAATAAAACAAACATAGAAAGGATAGTCACTGGTCAAAGTCATAAAGTTAAATTCCCATTCATAATCAAAATTTCGAGTACATAGTCATAAAATAAGAGTTTTGATTAAATACCAAAGATCAAAACAAAACCAAAAATAACACCAAAAAATGGTGATTGGATTAGAATCAGACTATAGATGTAATCGAAATGATACGTGATAGTATGCGATGACATATCCTACAACAACCATTCACGCGTTAGAGCAGTTGTAGGGTATGCATGAAAGAATCATTTATAGAAATTAAAGTATGCAAATCAGGGCGAAATGCATATGTATATACTACATATTACGTATTACATAATATATATTACATATTACTTATAGTGTTATCCTACGTAATACATTATGTAGTACACATATATATACAGAGTAACAAGTAGCCACATCGGTTATAGTCTAGGCCTAAGATGCAAACCTAGTTCTCTATAACCAAGGCTCTGATACCAAATCTGTAACACCCCAAAATGTGATATGCGGAAGCGATGAAGCTCGGGGGCTGTTACGTCATTGTATCATAGTTCAAGGTACAAGAGAACGACTCTAAATCAGACGTTTTATAAAAATACCTCGTTGAATTTAAATGAAAGCATCAAAGTACAAAAGGTCTCAGTTTCAAAAGATAGCGTAGCGGAATGTAAAAGTTTTAAACATCAACGAGATAATAGTTCAAAAGCATAAGTAGATAAATGTCCGAAGATAGCCAAGAAATGCATGCGGACTCCAAGTACTTCACACAACAGATACAAATCATCATCAATTACCTGAGATAAATGCTAAATTGGGTCAACATAAAGTTGGTGAGAATATTGGTTTCAAGTAAAAATTCATAGCAATTCAATTTCAGATTTCATTTCATGTACACGTGCAACTATAGGAGATATAGTGCCAAGTGTAGGATAAATTGGGTGTTCACAATATTTATGATAGCTAAGCTCGTGACATCGAAACTAATGATCCGGTGCATACAATAGATTACATACATAAATTTTGCCCCAATGGAGTACCTAGCCAAGATAACTCCGTTCATACAAATGGTACACACTCGTCCGGCGTCAGAATGCCCGAGTGGAGGTTGTCAACCCTCAATAGATCTATCCGTAACATATAAGCTTACTCCAGCAGAGTAACTAACGATTCACGATAGTGGGGACTATGGCTAAAGCAACTTAAGCTATCTCATAAATAGTGTTCACAAAGCGTTCACAGAAATCAAGTTTTACTTACGTCCAGAAGCAAGTATCAAAGCATTTATCACATCCCAAAACATTAAACATACAAAAACAGTTTAATAGGGATCTCTAAACTCACCTCAAGCAACGATTCAAACCGCACAAGTATGCTCAAATAGTAGCGAGCAACTCTAGCAACAACCTAAATATAATACTATTGTTTAGGCGCTAGCAAATAAGTCACAATAGTTCGTCACGTACGTTACTCATCAATCATGTATATTATTTTGTTGTTAAAATCGTGACTTGTAAATGTTATATCGTTATAAACATCATAGTATATATATACTTAGACAAAAATATTTATTTTTGACTCGACGAAATTTCGACAGCCTTTCGGCGTAAATTTTAATTTACCTAAATTTATCTTAATAAATTTTCCAACACGATTTCTAACGAAAATTCGGCAGCCTTTCGGCGTCACGTAAAAATTTGCCATTTTTAGTAAGTACTCAAATCTTGTCCTAAAACCCCTATTTTCAACACTTTCTCAATCGCCAATATTTCAACAAATCATTTTCCGCAATAGTATCAATTTCCACTTCCACCGTTCAAGCTTTTAACGGTACACCAAGTATTCACATTTCGCGCTAATACCCTTTTACAAAACAAGTCAAGCATTTATACACAACATTTAGTAACCATTTCGACACTTAAAACAACTCTGTTTTACTCGGAAACGTCGTTTCGACCACTTTAAAATTCTAGACAGCTAACACATTATAGTGTTTTTCACAAAAATTAAGTTTTCCGACAACGAAATTTAAACGACCATATCTTACTCATTTTAGCTCCGTTTTTAGCCTATAATATATCGAAACGAATGTATTAACTTATATTTTCATAATATCGTAGTAAACTAGTGTCAAAACAATTTTTACGACCCTCTACGCCTCTTATAAAAATCGGACAGATTGTATGTTTTTCGTAAAAACTCGTTTTCGACCATTTTCAAACGTAACCACTAGTAGTAACACTACTAGTTCCCTCCAATTATTCATAAACACCATCAAAATCAAAGATTTAACTTCAAGTTCACAAATCTAAAAATATACATTTTTAAATTTTTACAAGTCTTTCAATTAAACCATTTTCATGCATGGATCTAATAGATCCACACATAATTTTCATAGATCTAAAATATTTCATGACCAAAAATAGTTTTTATCATTTTATTTCAAGAAAATAGTTTATGAGTAACATGCATGCATAGATCTACAAAGATTATGCATGAAAAATGAAAAAGATGAAAAAGGTTTAAGAAGTAACCTTGAGTAACGACTCTACGTAATCACAACAACCCGATCTACGCTCTAACCCACTAATAATCAACAAGAACTCAACTTCTATAACTTCAACCAAAAACTACTCAAATCAACAAACCAAGAAAACCCATTCTTCTTTATACTTGTACAAACCCTAGGATGTATTTATTTTGTGTTAATTCTTCTTAAAATGGAGCTTCAAGAAAATAAACAATGATGGAAAATGGTGTGTGTTTGTGCCATTTGTTTTTGAGAGAGAAAGAGAGTTGTGTGTTTTTTTTAGTGAAGTGAAAGAGTAAATAATTGTGAGGTGAAGTTAGGGTTAAATGGCTAATAAGTTAAATGTTGTAAGGGTTTGTAAGTTAAGCTTAAAAGGGTAAAGAGTAGAAATTTGGTGCATCTTGCATGTGGGTGGTTGTTTGGCCGGTTATGGGGGTCCCACATGGGGTAAATTATTCAAATTTTTTACCATGGTAACTAGTTAAAAGGTTTAAGGTAAAAAGGTTAGTTAAATTTAGGTAAATATCAAAAAGTATATAGTTAAGTTTAAAATTACGTAAAACTTAAAAATTTGACGAAATATATTAAATTTATGATTTTTCGATGGTAACTGACATTTTATAATTGGTAAAGTATTTTATGCATGTTAACGACGGTTAAACGTAAAAACGACGTAAAATACGAAAACGCGATACGTTAATTAAATATTCACAGTAAATACGATTTATTACTATAAATAGCAACATACTAAAATACAGGCATATAAACATATACAGAAATATTTAAATACGCTGTTAAAAACTAAACAGTTAAGCACATAATTCACAGATAACGAATAATCTCACGGATTATCGTCAATTCATTGACCATCTCAGCACTTTGGTCAGGTTCACAGAAAATGTTCAGAATAATGACTGAGCACAGTGTCAAGTCATTACTCGTCATCAAGCAGTTTTTCAGAAAACGCGGGATAACTTCCCGGTTCCAACACAGTTAAATCACATAGTTGACTAAATAAAAAGTCAAAGGGTAAAATAGTCATTTTACAAAGTAGGGAAAATTACCAGGTGTTACATGAGTGAGAGGAAATTTAAGTTTCCAGTGGAGAGCATTTAAAAAAAGCTAATTTAAGAAAAAATACACTATAATCTCGTCTTTTTTGTCTAGCCATGGAGGCACCGCCCGCGAAGTCACAACATAGGTCCGCCCCTAAATGTAGCAGAACCTCACTAACAAGTCTCTGTTAGTATCTATTCTCCATCGGGTTCTAGTAATGAGTTGTTCATACTCAAGGACTACGTGTAGAACGGTATTAATCCTGGGTGCTTAGGCTTGGAGACTCGAGCAACTTACGGAGTTCGAAAATACATTTAAGGACACTGATTTGACATCCCGTACGGTTCGTTTGTACATGTTTTAAGAAGAGGGAGGTTGTGGATATTGATGCTTGTTGGTGTTCCATTCGGTTTAGAGTTCATGTGTTCGACTCGAGTCGGGGTTTAATGCTACTCGGTGCGGTATTGTGATGTTGCTATAGAATATTAGAATGTTAGTAAGGTATTCATTTGAACATGATACTGTTAGAATATGTAAACCCCCCGTGAATCTTATGTTTTATTGATCAACCGTTTATAATAGTGATTGCATGAAACCCTAATGAACCCTAAACCCACAAACCAGGTCGGGCCATACTTATCCACTATTACTCCCTCGTAGTCCGAGCGGCAAAATAGTGAAAGCTCGGAATAGAGTAGTAAACTAGAAAGGAAATAAAACATGAAAAATAAAACATTACTAAAGCCCTGCACCTCCTGATATCTTTCTAAATCCAACCAGATCAACACAAACCCACAAAGTCATGAACAACCTCTGATTCTTCTTCATAAACGTCAACTGTGGATTGTGACCTTTTCACAAACATCCAACCTAATAGACAACCGTGTGGATTTGTGACCTTAGCACAAATCACCAACACAAGAAGATAAAATAGACGAGTTTAGTGGTTGTGTAGAGTTGAGCGAAAGATTGAAAATTTTAGGTTGTTTGGATCAAAGATACAGTACAAACCATTAGAAGAAAAACAAAACTAAAATAACGTACAATAACTTTTTTGTTCTTAAATGCATAAACAAGATTAATACCGATAAAAAAATAAGATAAAAACATATGATATGCAATCCAGCAGTAACATTGCAATTGAGCCAATGTCACCATACATTCTTGCTTTAGTTGACTGCTTTTTTGGTCCTCATGGTTTGGTCCATTCTTCACTTTTGGTCCAATTTTTCAAATAGCTTTGTTCTTGACTAAAAAACTATAAACGTTCTTCACTTTTTGTCACACCCCACCATTGTGGAATATGGGGCGCGACATATGGATATCATCACAACAAACGGTGTCTCTATAGAGAAAACTAAAATACAACTATAATGTCATAAATGGCGACACAAAGGTCATGACAATATCTCAACATAGAAGGAGTCTAGGTAAGTAGGTAACAGTCCTACCTCTTACCCATGACAAATAAATAACACTAACAATCAATATATAGGTTCATAGTATCACTATTCAAAACACATAAAAATAAACTAAGAAGGAACGGGGAACTCCTTCTAAATGCAACCCTAATGCATCCAAATCTAGCCACTTCTATCCTCAAGCTTAACCACATTCTCACCTGAAAGAGACACTAAAACACGTCAACATAAAGTTGGTGAGAGTCATAGGTTTAGACTCCAACGCCAAAACAAACCATAAGCTGTGATTAACAACCAAAAGTTAAAAACATATGGACAATGTGATACTAATATGCATTAACAAACTAACATTCAGGATTTAACTAATCAAACCAAAACTCAGGCTCCCAACCATACCAAACACCATACTCCCATAGGCATCCAAACACCTATGAACCAAATCCCAATCCAAGGCTCCCAGCCTTACCAAACACCATGGTCCTATAGATGCTCACACATCTATGTACCTCCCCAAGGCCCCGCCTTGTCAACAACCCCTTGGTACCAAGTCAAAACATAAACAATCAAGAATTATCTAGCAGTTAATCACATAAGTATGCACACATAAGTCCATTACCAACGCCAAACATTTACAGCATAAATTTATAAACAACATAACACAGTGTCTCTTCCATTCCATCTGGAAGTCAAAAACAATAGTAAACATGGGACTATGAAACTCACCTGATTGAGCTTCCCCAAACATCCGCGCACTAGCAAAAAGCTAACAACCAAAAACACATAATCAAAACATGAACCAAACACTAAAATGGCTCATCAACCTATGATGGACATCTAACCTTCTTCTATATATATACCTCATATATATGCTCTAAGCATCTCATTACACCCCTCTATAAAGCCCTTAGCTCGTTTTACTTCATAACACATCCCGTTAACATTTTATCAAAAACAGTCCCAGTTTTAGGTCTCCAAACTATAAGCCAAACACCCACCTAAACACACCCATGATCTCTGTAAAGGGAATATTTATCCCCTTAAATATGTTAGCTAAAACCTCCTGTTTGCCCCAACCTTAAAGCTACTGTTAAGGCCCCGATATATATATATATATACTTTTGTCATTCCAGATTTACTGATTTTAAACATACAAAAAGTTTGTTATGATTAGGGGGTCTTACCCTAAACCAAAACCTTAGAACAAGTGCAGATACTTACTACAATATATAAACCATCTCTCATGTTCGTTAGACGATCCCAATGCAACCCTAAGTACCCCAAACAACCCAATACTTAAAAAGAAAAGAGGTTGACTTCAAAACTGTTTTGACCTCCGACTGTTGTAACCTGTTTTTGACCCACTTCCCGACCTCCAATTTAGTTCTAGTTTCTTTCATGGAAAGCCACTTCAGTTACCTTTTTAGGGATACTTGGATCGCAAAATAAGAGTTTATAGAACTCCCGATATGATCAAAACAATTGACTCAAAATTCTGCCCAGTTTTTAAAAACGGGTTTAATCAAATTAACTTAATTAATTACCCATAACCCCATTAAATACAAGCCCTAGTTTATGTAATCATCATGATATCATTAATATAACATTAATTTACTGTTTTTACATTAAACCCTAACCTAAATCCATCATAAGATGATTAAAGAAAACATAAAAACAATTTAATTGCAAAGGGTTATGAAGGTTTTACCTTTAATTTAATGGAAGATGAAAAAAATATTGAAAACCTAAAAACACCCTCTTTAGCCGTCGACTCAATCACCAGGAGAAAATAATATGGCTTTTGTTTTTTAATTAGGACATTATATAGGGTATGAGTGAACCCAAGTCCAACCCATAGCCCATTTACCTTTTTCTTTCATTTTTTTTCTTTCTTTTAGGCGTCCAAACCGCCATATATATATATTTTTTTATTTTTTTTCCTTTTATTGTTTAATAATAAATTACTAGTATTTCCTTAATTTACCTTAATTTATTACAACTCCTAAAGCTTCCAAAACCTCAAAACCGTAAAAGTAGTCAAATTTACGCGTTTTACCGTAAAAGTCGTAAAATATACACTTTTAAAAAAAATCTCAAATTTTGAAATAAACTTTATATCTAAGTCCTAAATGACTTAAAACCATCCAGAAAAATATCCATTTGACTAATTACCTCATCCGAGACCTCTAAATGCTAAACCGTAAATCATAAAAAATACGATTTTCTATAATACATATACGTATACGTAAAATCACTAAATACACCATCTCATTTCATAGTCACTACCATGTGAGCTCATGAACATGAAATCATCACACATCGTTTCACTCACAAGGTACCCCGTACCGGAAACGATATCCAAACCACAATCTATACACACCAATAAGCACATAAACACGTAAAGACACGTAACTAGCACAAAATAAAACTAAGTGACGAACCTCAAAACCAGGGTTGTCACATCACTCCCTCCTAATAGAAATCTCGTCCCGAGATTTACTCCTTAGGATCAAACACACAAACAACAAATCACATGAGGATACTTGTTCTAAACGAACTCCTCTCATTTCCATGTGAACTTTAGTTCAAGTCTCAAATTACCACATATACTAACCAACTATATTTAAATTCATCGCCAAACTCTTGACCTCACAGTCAATAAATCTCACAAATGACTCTTTGATCAAACAAAGACTCTTATTAGCACAAATCCCCAATAACCGGACATGCAAATATGCATTCTCAAACAACATTTACCAATCTTATATACCACTCATTTTCTCCAGGTAATTCTATGCTCATAAGCTACTGGTCCGATCTTTCTAAAGATCATAAATGGACCTACAAAACTCTAAATCAACACTTCCATTTTACCAAATCATACCACCCGTTACTATGGGTGAAACTCCCTACATAACTTTGTCACTAAATCTAGTGATTTCCTCCTTTTCTACATAGCATCCCTTGTTGCTCTCATTCTGTCCACAAACACCATTACCACATTAGTAAACTCTTTTACCAATTCTAGTCCACAATGGGGACAACTCATCCTATCCTTTTCCTAGTTAGCTGGATATACTCATATCCAATCATGTTCATCAACTCCCTTCAGTCCCTATGGCACATCACACCTATAACTCCTCATCCATTCGATTATCGATACTAAGCCTCCCAAACAATCAGTATAGGTCAGTGCCATTTTCTTTTCCACACTACGACAGTATTAGCCTGCGTTGTGCTTTATTCTACTTATTAAGCTCTACCAAAGTTTTACCTCCGGTTCCTATCTCGACCTATTTCATTCATGCTTCGCTTCTATACACACTTCCTTCTTCTTCCTCAACTCCTACCATACATCACGGTGTGATGCTTCCCATCGTTTCTTCCCTAGCCATAATCCTTCATAAGGCATTCCATACATATTTGGCTATCTTTTACGCAGAACCCTCTATTCCATCACATCCGTACGCAATCCTTCCAACTTCTCAACTACGTGACTTCTCATTCCTCTTGAAATATGAGATGAATTAGTCAATCTATCGACTATCACCTAACTCTCGTCGTACTTATTCCTCCACCCCATTATGTATCCCTTTCACCAACTTCGTCCTTACATCGCCCCTTTCTAAGATACTCCTATCTATGTAGGAAGTATAGTCTACGTCCCTTTTCTCCACATGATTGTCCAAGCCACGCAACATACATGTTGACGTGTTCTCTGCTTTAGATAACTCAACTCGTGCAACCTACATCCTTTATCCAAACCGCCCTAATACGTCATCCCTATAGTTCAAGTTCGTCTCAACTTCACCTCATTCTTCTTATTCCATGTCTCATCGACCATGCTTGCCTTTCCCAGATGGTACTTGGCCTTGCAATTTTCTTTCGTCACTTAACTCCACCCATCACCTTTGTCAAATGTTCAATCAAGATGATTAAATTTGTGTTGGAGACATTCATGATCCGTATAGATCATTCTCTACTTCTCGTACACCAAATGCCTCTAGCATTCTAGGAAGATATAACAGTCCAACTCCACTGACTAAGTCTTGTCTAGTTCTTCCAAATCTTCAGTTCCTGCAACGTATAAGCGATCGCCTTTCTTTTTCGTCCTCGTACGCGTCCAAATCCTTGCTCCACGTATCGTCATGCTTCGTGAATTCATCCAGTCCTTCCGATAATGCCAAGATCGGCTCATTATCCAATCCACTTCTTCAGCCTCCAAAATGCTTCCCCATCCTTCTTCACTTCGCCCTTTGCTGGTTCCTCGATATGCCATCATCTCTGACCACTCGTCCTGGCCAACTTAATCCTAAAACTCACACTTGAAAATTTTACGTATAATTCCCTTTCCTAACAACTCCAAATGTCAAGATGTCGTCGATGCTCCCGATGACAACTCGTTTATATACGTTCATGCACACTCGGTTCATTGACTCCATGAAAACCGCTAGTGTTTTGGCGATTCCAAAATCATAACCATAAACCCAAAGCGTTCATACAACATCCTTAGCAATTTCAACTACGTCCTCCTTGCACCCTCTCCTAGAAGCAATACGAATAAATTTCTACCTCTTTCTACTTGCAAAATTCTACACGCATTTAAAAAAAACCAATACTTCCTCTCATCAGACCACTCAACCGCTTTCCACATCCAATCTACTACTAAGCAACTCAATTTTTATCTTGCATTCCTTGCAATTTCTAACAATTCTTGTTTTTTTTAATCATTCCATCAAGAATTTGCCTTGGAAAGGCACTAACTACAACTCCTCTCACTTCTCCTACTTGCTCTATTTATGGTTCTACCTCACAGTAATAGGCAAACCTACTAAATTTCAGGAAATTTTCGTAAAACATACATACCTTACGAACAATATCCCCTTCCGACACTCTCTATGGCACGTTACTTGTGCCAATATCCATACATATCACAAATCTCTATTCATCTCCCTTGGCACTCCTAATAGACCTCATGACCACATTAGTTCGTCTACGAACCTCTTTCCTCCCCACTAAGGGTATTCCGACCGTTCTCTCATGGTCACCTACTTAAGCGTGTAGGCGCGACCAAGTCTTTCATATGACTACCTCAACGTTCCCAATCAATACGTAACCAAAACTACATCCTGAATCCACTATATACGATCGACGAATCAAAACCACGGATAACTAACGACATTTCACGTGCACCAATTAAAACCAGTCAAAAACCACGAGACTCAAGAGAAAACTCAAACCCAATACGTGTATCAATTCAAGATGACCCATGACAACGAAAAATAATCCCAGAAACACCCAATGGCAACCAAAACATATTACGCCCCGCGACATATTACTTAAACCGTGAAAAATATCGACTTTTCCAAAAGAATATATTTTTTTTTTCTTTACCTCCCCACGTCTATGTGACTCAAACAATCCACAAACCACCTTCTAAACGATCTCAAAACTCAACTCAAAGACTAGGTATCCCGTGCACCCCAAATCATAAAAATAAACTACTATTCAAAACTCAACCTTGAACCCGACACTTGTACAACAATTCCGACCAGTCCACTGACCTCCCATGACTATACATTCTGAATATTTGAAAACTACATTCCGAGTACATAATTTTAGGCTTTTGAATCACTCAAAAAGCTTTAAAAAACGAACAAGTTATGACCAAAATAATTTTATACTAGTTGTTTTAGAAACTAAAGAATCATCTTAGTAATTAACGTAATCCTTTTTAGATGAAGAGAAATAAATGTATGTGAAATTTTCCTGAACTTTATTTAGTCTTCTATTTATAAATGTCGTATATCAATTAAACTCACTTATATGAAATATTTAAGTAGAAAGAAATTTTATTTCGCTTTATTTTTAAGAAAGTCTTTTAGAATTTGAAATAAATAAGTGTTGATTAAAAAGAAATCTTATGTTACATCTTGTTTCAAACACGACTCCAACACCTTACCCTTATTTTACCGAATACAACCAACTATCTAACTCTATAGTAGATTTCCAAGTCCCCCTTTTTTCTTAATATATACCGACCAAAAGAAATGTAAGACCCAACGCAAAAGATTTCATTATCTCAAAAGAAATCCCAAGTTATTCCAATAGACTTAAAACCAAAAACACCATTTTAAAACGTATACGTGAAATACGAAACTCAAAGAATACGCTACAAGACACACTTCAAAAAATTCAAAACGTCATTGAAACTCCACCAAACTCGAGCACTAATAAATTTTTTAAACACAAGAGAGCACTAGGTACGTTCAAGTTATAATAACTACTGAACGACCGTAAATCATAACATAACATCTACTAGTATATATACATCCGCATATGTATACCTATTGAATCCCCCAAACATACTCGTTATTATACACGTCAAGTCAATCAATCGCTTTATACGCTCGTTTTTTTTTCATACGAGTAATCACCATCTCATCGTGCCACAACAAGGCATAAAGCCCACCCCCAAAACCATATCGTGTGACCCCATAATCACACAACACAACTATAACCCAAAACATATAACACAAAAAGAACAATAGCCATATCATCAGCAGCCATTACATAAACCCATATATTATACGTATACCCAAATTCTACATCTCATCATATACAAGCATGTACTAACCTTCTTTCATGCAATCATACTTGAGAACCCATTGAAGTTGTGGTACTTGTATAACTATGTTGGCCACCATACTCCTACAATTACCCTTTCCCCAATGCACTCCCTCCTATGATGACACTTATAAGAATCAATACAACATATAACACATAAATCCATCTACTCACATAAGCTCATAATCACATAACCAATAAGGTCCAAAACTCCAACTATTTAAATAACATAGTCAAACTTCTTGAAATACATAAATCTATAGTCTAGCTAAAACATCATAGACTAAATCCAAAACGAAAACATAATCAGTTATAAGTCATGTCGCCCATAAGAGTGGAAACAACTTAAAACCTTTCATATCCACCTACTTCCACTAACTCGAATCACCACATGATTCTTAGCGAACATGACTTAAACCTCAAAAGCAAAATACTATACCTCAGGTACATAAAATAACCCAACAAAAGATAGAAACTACCATGTACCAAATTATGTACTATAATGTACAATTTAGGCAAAATACAACAATGACTCGCGTGGATGATTATGGTTCAACCTTCACTAGTCACAACCCGAAAAGAAAATAACATGTGGCTAAGTATGAACTTACTACTGTTCAATTCATACTAGTCGAAACATCACAATAAATAACATCCAAACATATCAATTATTATAAAATGCACACATACTCCTATGACGCCTATATGCAGGGACCCTTAAGCTATAGACTAGGCTACGCGACTAGGCAACCTAATTCTCTATAACCATTGTCTCTGACACCATTCTGTCACACCCCCACCATGGCGGAATATGCGGCGCGACGTATGGATATCATCACAACAAACGGTGTCTCTATAGAGAAAACTAAAATGCAACTATAATGTCATAAATGGCGACACAAAGGTCATGACAATATCTCAACATAGAAGGAGTCTAGGTAAGTAGATAACAGTCCTACCTCTTACCCATGACAAATAAATAACACTAACAATCAACATATAGGTTCATAGTATCACTATTCAAAACACATAAAAATAAACTAAGAAGGAACGGGGAACTCCTTCTAAATGCAACCCTAATGCATCCAAATCTAGCCACTTCTATCCTCAAGCTTAACCACATTCTCACCTGAAAGAGACACTAAAACACGTCAACATAAAGTTGGTGAGAGTCATAGGTTTAGACTCTAACGCCAAAACAAACCATAAGCTGTGAGTAACAACCAAAAGTTAAAAACATATGGACAATGTGATACTAACATGTATTAACAAACTAACATTCAGGATTTAACTAATCAAACCAAAACTCAGGCTCCCAGCCATACCAAACACCATACTCCCATAGGCATCCAAACACCTATGAACCAAATCCCAATCCAAGGCTCCCAGCCGTACAAAACACCATGGTCCCATAGATGCTCACACATCTATGTACCTCCCCAAGGCCCCGCCTTGTCAACAACCCCTTGGTACCAAGTCAAAACATAAACAATCAAGAATTATCTAGCAGTTAATCACATAAGTATGCACACATAAGTTCATTACCAACGCCAAACATTCATCGCATAAATTTATAAACAACATAACACATTGTCTCTTCCATCCCATCTGGAAGTCAAAAACAATAGTAAACATGGGACTATGAAACTCACCTGATTGAGATTCCCCAAACATTCGCGCACTAGCAAAAAGCTAAAAACCAAAAACACATAATCAAAACATGAACCAAACACTAAAATGTCTCATCAACCTATGATGGACATCTAACCTTCTTCCATATATATACCTCATATATATGCTCTAAGCATCTCATTACACCCCTCTATGAAGCTCTTAACTCGTTTTACTTCATAACACATCCCGTTAACATTTTATCAAAAACAGTCCCAGTTTTAGGTCTCCAAACTATAAGCCAAACACCCACCTAAACACACCCATGATCTTTTTAAAGGGAATATTTATTCCCTTACATATGTTAGCTAACACCTCCCATTTGTCCCAACCTTAAAGCTAATGTTAAGGCCCTGATATATATATATACTTTTGTCATTCCAGATTTACTGATTTTAAACATACAAAAGGTTTGTTATGATTAGGGGGTCTTACCCTAAACCACAACCTTAGACCAAGTGGATATACTTACTACAATATATAAACCATCTCTCATGTTCGTTAGAAGATCCCAATGCAACCCTAAGTACCCCAAACAACCCAATACTTAAAAAGAAAACAGGCTAACTTCAAAACTGTTTTGACCTCCGACTGTTGTAACCTGTTTTTGACCAACTTCCCGACCTCAAATTTAGTTCTAGTTTCTTGCATTAGAAAGCCAGTTCAATTACATTTTCAGGGATACTTGGATCGCAAAATAAGAGTTTATATAACTCCCGATATGATCAAAACAATTGACTCAAAATTCTGCCCAGTTTTTAAAAACGGGTTTAATCAAATTAACTTAATTAATTACCCATAACCCCATTAAATACAAGCCCTAACTTATGTAATCATCATGATATCATTAATATAACATTAATTTACTGTTTTTACATTAAACCCTAACCTAAATCCATCATATGATAATTAAAGAAAACATAAAAACAATTTAATTGCAAAGGGTTATGAAGGTTTTACCTTTAATTTAATGGAAGATGAAAAAATACTAACAACCTAAAAACACCCTCTTTAGCCGTCGAATCAATCACCAGGAGAAACTAATATGGCTTTTGTTTTTTAATTAGGACATTATATAGGGTATAGTTGAACCCAAGTCCAACCCATAGCCCATTTACCCTTTTCTTTCCTTTTTTTTTCTTTCTTTTAGGCGTCCAAACCGCCATATATATATATATATATATATATATATATATATATATATATATATATATATATATATATATATATATATATATATATATATATATATATATATATATATATATATATATATATATATATATATATATATATATATATATATATATATATATATATATATATATATATATATATATATATATATATATATATATATATATATATATATATATATATATATATTCATTTTATTGTCTAATAATACATTTCTAGTATTACCTTAATTTATCTTAATTTATTACAACTCCTAAAGCTTCCAAAACCTCAAAACCGTAAAACTAGTCAAATTTACGCGTTTTACCGTAAAAGTCGTAAAATATACACTTTTAAAAAAAATCTCAAATTTTGAAATAAACTTTATATCTAAGTCCTAAATGACTTAAAACCATCCCGAAAATATCCATATGACTAATTACCTCATCCGAGACCTCTAAATGCTAAACCGTAAATCGTAAAAAATACGATTTTCTATAATACGTATACGTATACGTAAAATCACTAAATACACCATCTCATTTTATAGTAACTACAATGTGAGTTCATGAACATGAAATCATCACACATCGTTTTACTCACAAGGTACCCCGTACCAGAAACGATATCCAAACCACAATCTATACACACCAATAAGCACATAAACACGTAAAGACACGTAACTAGCACAAAATATAACTAAGTGACGAACCTCAAAACCAGGGTTGTCACACTTTTGGTCTATTTTTAACCATTATGTCAAATTGGAACGTTGGCCATTACACGTGACTTTCACGTGAGGGTAATATTATCCTTCTCTCTTATTATTTTACTCTATCTATTCTTCTTTTATTTTACTCTTCTCTTATCTATTTATTCCACACATCTATTTCCTAAACACATCTATTTTACCTGCAGGTTGCTTGAGAGTGCTCTTACTTGGTGGAACTCTGTAGTTGCCACTCTTGGACACGATGTTGCCTATGCTCTCAACTGGACTGATCTGAAAGAGAGGATGACAGAGAAGTATTGTCCAAGGGGTAAGATGAAGAAGCTTGAGATTGAATTATGGGATCTCAGATGCAAGAACAATGACATCATTGCATACAACCAAAGATTCCAAGAGTTGACTAGTATGTTGGTGGACTCCCAGACGCCATTCATGACATCGTACTTACATCTCGACCCACTACTGTCGAGAATTCCATTGAGTTCGCTATTGAGTTGATCAACAAGAGAGTCCGTACCATGTCTGAAAGGAACACTAAAAACAAGCAGAAGGCAAATGAAAATTTTCGTAGTCAGCACCAGCAGGCTCCAAAAAGGCCAAATGCTGGACATGTTTACAGTGCTACCACCGCAGGAACTAGGCCATATGTGGGTGCAAAACCCTTGTGCTCAAGATGCAACTATCATCATACTATTGATAGCCCATGTCAGTCCTGCTACAAGTGTGGACAAGTTGGCCATTTTGCCAAAGCCTGTCGAGTCAATGCTGTCACTCAGGTCCGACCTAACCAGAACACCGAGAACTAGAACAACAGGGGCGGATACAATGCCCATGGGAACAGGAATGGACAGCATGGAAAGCGCAATACTGCCGGAGAGAATGGCAATGGACCTAAGAAGGGATTTGTGTGCTATGAGTGTGGAGCACCGGGACATGTGAGACCAGGTTGTCCCAAGTTGGCCAACCAGAAAAAGAACCGTGGAGGAGCTTCGTCAAGAGTGTACGTGGTCGGCAATGCAAAAGCGAACCCCGATTCTAATGTCGTTACTGGTAAGGTCCTACTAAACAATCATTATGCATCTATTTTGTTTGATACTGGAGCAGACCGAAGTTTTATATCCACTGAATTTAGCCATGTACTAGAAGTCGTCCCATCAATTTTAGATCACCGTTACTCTGTAGAATTAGCTGACGGGAAAACTGTAGATGCTGACACTATCATTAGAGGTTATACCCTAAATCTTTCTAAACATCTATTCAACATTGACCTTATTCCCGTAAGCCTTGGTAGTTTTGACGTTATTATTGGTATGGACTGGTTAGCAAGATACCGCGCAGTCATTGTTTGTGATGAAAAACTAGTCCGTATTCCGTGGGGAAACGAAACTTTAATCATTGGAGGAGACGGTAACACCAACCTTACTGACACTAGACTTAGTGTTATCTCTTGTACTAAAGCCCATAAATATTTGTTGAGAGGATGTCCTATCTTCTTGGCCCATTTTTCTCAAATAGATGAGGAGGACAAACCTGAGAAGAAACAAATCAAGGACGTACCTATCGTCTGAGATTTTCCCGAGGTCTTTCTTGATGAGTTGCCAGGCTTACCACCAACCCGACAAGTGGAATTTCAAATCGATTTGATTCCCGGAGCTGCACCTGTAGCCAAAGCTCCATACCGGTTGGCACCATCAGAAATGAAAGAGCTAGCTGAACAACTTCAGGAACTATCTTACAAAAGATTTATCCGACCCAGTCCCTCACCATGGGGAGCTCCTGTGTTATTTGTCAAAAAGAAAGATGGTTCTTTCCAAATGTGAATCGACTATAGAGAACTGAATAAGTTAACTGTGAAGAATCATTATCTGCTTCCTCGCATTGACGACCTATTTGACCAACTGCAAGGGTCAAGTGTGTATTCCAAGATTGACTTGAGATCTGGATACCATCAACTAAGGGTCAGGGAGGAAGATATTCCAAAAACAGCTTTCAGAACCCGTTACGGTCATTACGAATTCCAGGTTACGCCATTTGGGTTGACCAATGCACCAACCATTTTCATGGATCTTATGAACCGTGTGTGCAGACCCTACCTGGATAAATTCTGATAGTCTTCATTGATGATATACTCATTTATTCCAAGAAAAAACAAGAACACGGGGAACACCTTGCACAAGTACTAAAGGTACTCAAGGAGGAACAACTCTATGCTAAATTCTCCAAATGTGAATTCTGGATTCCCATAGTGCAATTCCTCGGTCATGTCATCGATTGTGACGGTATTCACGTAGATCCAGCAAAGGTCGAATCTGTCAAAGATTGGGTATCACCTAAGTCGCCGACAGAGATCCGCCAATTTCCAGGCCTTGTCGGGTATTACCGTAGATTTATCTAAGATTTCTCCAAAATAGCCAAGCCAATGACCAAACTCACACATAAAGGAATAAAGTTTGATTGGGGAGAAAAGGAAGAATCAGCTTTTCAGCTGATCAAGCAGAAGTTGTGTAGTGCACCTATATTAGCCTTGCCTGAAGGCAATGATGATTTCATTGTATATTGTGATGCTTCACATAAAGGTTTAGGTGCAGTACTGATGCAGAGAATGAAAGTGATCGCCTATGCTTCAGGACAACTGAAGAAGCATGAGAAGAACTACACCACTCACGATCTAGAACTTGAATCCGTAGTATTTGCTCTCAAAATCTGGAGACATTACATATAGGGAACGAAGTGCACAGTGCATACTGACCACAAAAGTTTGCAACACATATTGGATCAGAAGGAGCTAAACATGAGACAACGTCGTTGGATTGAGCTATTGAGTGACTACGACTACGAGATCAAATACAACCCCTGTAAAGCAAATATGGTTGTTGATGCTCTAAGTCATAAGGAAACGGACCCTCCTTTGAGAGTTCGGGCATTAGTTATGACAATCAGTTTGGATCTACCCAAACAGATTTTGGAAGCTCAGACTCAAGCTCAATTACCTGAAAACCTCGTGAAGGAAGGCATTGGGGGAATGCTCAGAACCGACCTTACTAAGTAGAAGCTAGAGCCAAGAGCAGATGGAACCCTATGCCTTCACGAAAGGAGTTGGTTACCTTGCTATGGAGATTTGAGAAATGTGATCATGCACGAATCTCATAATTCTAAATATTCTATACATCCTGGATCTGAGAAGATGTATCAGGATATGAATAAATTATACTGGTGGCCAAATATGAAAGCTGACATCGCCACCTATGTGAAGAAGTGTTTGACATGTTCACGTGTCAAAACTGAACACCAGAGACCATCAGGTTTACTTGTGCAACCCGAGATACCGAAATGGAAGTGGGACAACATCACCATGGACTTTGTCACCAAACTCCCAAAGTCATCTCACGGTTACGATACTATCTGGGTAATCGTCGACCGACTCACCAAGTCCGCTCATTTCCTACCAATTAGGGAAAATGATTCCCTGAAAAACTAGCAAAAACGTACCTGAAGGAGATAGTGACCAAACATGGAATACCTGTCTCAATAATTTGTGATCGAGACGGTAGGTTCACATCAAAATTTTGGAAAGCTTTCCAACGAGCCTTAGGTACCAATTTGGACATGAGCACCGCTTATCATCCACAGACTGACGGTCAAAGTGAACAAACCATCCAGACTCTAGAAGACATGCTGCGAGCATGTGTGATTGACTTTGGAAATGGATGGGTTGACCACATTCCTTTAGTGGAATTCTCCTACAACAATAGTTATCATGTCAGTATTAAGGATGGCCCTTTTGAAGCACTATATGGTCGAAAGTGATGTTCACCTGTGTGTTGGGCAGAAGTAGGCGAATTTTAGCTCACTAAACCTGAATTAATCCAGGAGACTACAGACAAGATCGTGCTCATAAAGCAAAGAATTCAATCTACTCGCGATCGACAAAAGAGCTACGCGGACCGGAAATGAAAACCTATGAAATTTGAAGTAGGTGACCGTGTCATGCTCAAGGTATCACCTTGGAAGGGTGTTGTACGCTTTGGTAAACGTGGTAAACTGAATCCATGTTATGTCGGCCCTTTTAAAGTAATAGCCAATATCGGGGAGGTAGCTTATCGTTTAGAGTTGCCCCAGCAATTGAGCTGGGTACACTCTACTTTTCACGTGTCTTATCTAAATAAGTTCTATGCTGAAGAACCATAGGTTATGCCATTGGAAGTAGTTCAGTTTGATGACAAACTCTAGTTCATAGAAGAACTAGTAGAAATCATGGATAGGACGGTTAATAAGTTGAAACACAGTCGCATCCCGTTGATCAAAGTACGTTGGAACTCGAGGAGAGGTCCTGAGTTCACTTGGGAACGAGAAGACTCGTTCAAAACTAAGTATCCATACTTGTTCACCTGACCGGTGACTTCATCTTAATCTTTTAGGACAAAGCTAAAATAACGGGATGATGTTGTAAAACCTCTGATTTTATCTTATTGACTTTGTCAACTGTTGTACTCACTATTTTTTGAATCTATATAACTCCACTTTTATATGCCTTATTAATAATCATATCCTTTTGTCATACTATTATTTCATATTTATTTGTACATTTATATGAACCTTTAGTCTTTACTGACTACATTGGCAATTGACTAGCCACATGATTGAACAAGGACTCTCTACCCCAGTACACACTTTTGATAAATTGTAACATTATTTACTTAAATTATTAAGTACCTGGATTTATATTTATATGTATATCTTTACATATACCTCAGACTATGAACAAACACCTATCACTTTAAAACAATGTTTATTATTACACATTCTCATTTATTTATTTTGTTCAAGTAAAAGAATCATAATGATATACTCATTATATACTCACCAAGTGATCTAAAGGTTTAACCAAAATACCTAGAAACTTAACAAATATCTACACTATAATACATGGACTAATCTTAACTCCCAACTTTATACAAGTCAACACATTTTTACCCCAAAAACACAAGTATAGCCGTGTATGTATACACTTACACATCCATAATAACTTGTTAACTTACAAGCAACATTATACATCCACTATACCTTACACTATGCTACTTATACACACCATACTCATTCCATACTTCACCAAAACACACAACATAAAACACTTGAACATCCCCACATATCTCTCTCAAAACCCACGACTTATTTACTTTCCTACACAAAAATCCTTCAACACTCATTTACTACTTCATTTACTACCCAAATCTATGTCTCTTTCATCTTAAATACCAATCATTGTTACTCCTACAACAAGCTTGTTCTCCAAGACAACTCCAAGGGTACTCACAAGTCTTAAAGGTCACGGCTAGGTTTTTACATAAGCTACCACCATTGTTGAAAACTAGCTCAAGTTACTACTAGTTCACTTATTCACTCCTAGAACTATCTAACATGTAAGTATCATGAAACCTACCTTTTCCTATATACTTTCAATATCATATACTTGAACATATATATACATCTCTAGTGAAAAGTTAACCTAAAAGCAAATCTAAGAAAACCTAGGCCATAATAGGTCACGACTTAAAATGATGTATCACTTTATGTGATGAAAAATCTTGTTAACTATGGTGACCACGACCTCATGAACATGCTAAACTAGAAACCACAAAACCTATGCATATATATAAAATCTAGACGTGGGGTTTATTTCATTTTTAGTATGATGGATAACTTTGAAATGTTGCTATAAGCCTAGAAATCACTAGATCTAGGTTACTAACTAAACATGTTAATTAGTTATCTTAATGGATTATAAGGCCCAATGAATAGTGTGAATATAGTTAGGCCCGTTAAGCCCACTATGTAAGCCCTATAGAAACTAGGAGCCCATTAAGCCCAAATAATCATACTTGAAATAAACTTTATTTTTGTTAAATAAATATATTATAAATCTTTTTCTATGAAAAATATGATTTTATAAACTTTCGGATTAAAATGGAGATTTAATAAAGTTTCGGACTAAAAGTGTAAATAATAAACTTTCGGATTGATTTTTTAAATTAAATAAGTCTAGGGACTTAAACAGTCATGTTTGGAAACTCTTTTTAACAAAAGTTAAAACATAAGGACCTACTTTGTAATTTGCCGAGAGTTAGGGGTGGTCTATTATACCATTCGAGACATAAACCAAAGTAGGAGGACCCATTTTGTAATTATTGTTAGTTATTTGTAGTTGTGTAACTTGATTAGAACCTTAGGGACTCCTTTATCCACTTGCCGAAACTTATAGGAGCCCTAGGGGCCTTTCTTGCCAAGTAGAGTAAGTTAAACAAACCCTAAGTAAACCCTAGGGACCATTTTGGCATTAATCGAAACTTGTTTGGTGCCCTAGGGGGCGTTTATGAAACATTTCCTAACCCTAATACCAACCAAATAATGCAAGGACTAAAAATGAAAACCTTTGAAACTTTTATAAGCCCTAGTTACACGTGTAACTAGGGAGGGACTTGTTTTGCAATTATTAGAAAGTTTTACAAACCCTAGGGGTATTATAGTAATTAACCGCGATTAAATATATAATCGAGAGACTAAAATGTAATTTTCATAAACTATAACAAACCCTAATTTACTATATATATATACCTAATATTAAACCTAAAACTTAAATAAATACAACACTCGTTATTTTTCCCAAAACTTATAATTTAATACTTATACAAACCTTCGGGAACGTTGAATTACATTAAATTAAAATGTTATATATTTATAAACGTTATTTATATGTTATATAAATTAAAAATGGTTAACTTACAAAAATAAATATATTAATTATATTTATTTCTTTTCACTTTTAAATATATATAAAACTTCCTTTTATAAATATTTAAATTACTTTATAAATGATACAAGTACGAGAATATTAATTAAACAAATTAATTAAATAAACGGTGTTGTTTATTTACACTTAAAAATAAATACTCCTATTACTTGTACAACGAGGAACTAAATTACAGATATCGTAATAAAATGCTTAAAACCAGTATAAGCATGTACATACTTGTTCTGAAACTTTTATGCATTATGTTATGCATTTACTGAGACCTTATAATTATTTAGGTTGTTGACTGTATCGCGAGCATCACATCAGATTTTCTTGTGACTTATTGCTGTACTACTGAGGTGAGTTCATGACCCCACTTTGCATATTGACAAACTTTTAAAGCGTTTTATGCGGAAGAAAACATGCAACATATTGATGGACATAAATTGAACTACGAAACCTTTGATCACATATGCCTATTGTAGATGAACCCGCATGACCCCTGCATCTGAAACTGTTAAAATTGTTGAATTGCCTGAATGTATAAATAGACCTATTTGAGATTGACCAGCCCCATCTGGGTGAGTAGCGCTCACTGTGCATAGGCCAAGACAACAGATGTTTAACATGTCAGAACATAAAATTGGGTGCATTTTTATTAATAGGGTCCTCATTTGTTGTGGACTTAACGTGTCAAGTATCAGTTTCGGGCAATAGGGAATGTAATTACCTTTAAGTATTGATGCTATGTGCATTACTACTTCAGTGAATGTTTATTGTTCAAACTCATTTTATTAAACCTGCGAATTCACCAACTTTATGTTGACTCTCTAAGCATATTTTCTCAGGAAACTAAAGCAAGTATTGACGTGCATGGAATCAAGCATCATGATAGGCTGCATTTATAGAGCTCATTTGGGGTTTTATAAACTAGGGAATGATTCCAACTACTGAATAATGTTTAAGATAATTTTAATAATATTTGCACTTTTATTCATGTAATAAATGTAATGATAATCTTTTGTCTATTGCTCTACATACTATCTGCTGTTGATCCACGTCAGGTGACACCCAAATATTATCCGCTGCATTTGACCAATTTGGGGGTGTCACAGAAATGGTATCAGAGCGATAGTTATAGAGAACCAGAACGAAAAATTTAAAATAAATATAAAAATAAAATTTTTATATAAACTGGACTATAACTGCTTTAAAAATCTTTTGGGATTTTCGGGACTAGAATAGTTAAGCATATAGAGTGTAGAGCATACATTTTTATGTGGCTAACTAGGCACTGATTATTAACATCTTGTTGATTAATCTTATAAGTATTAACGTAACCTTTAACTGGCGATGTTAAACGGCACTATTATATAAGTCGATCATAATTCCTAAAAACTTTTAAGTTGTGTAAGATTATACTTACTTCAATTAAAACGATATTATTTTCAGATTCATTATGACATCACCTTCTGATAATCCTGCTGCTTTATCACCGACATCCGTCTTACATGGATGGATATCCGCTAGCGAGTCAGATGACAGTCACACTTCTGGTGACACCGCACTCATCGCTGCTCTCATCACTACTCCACCCGCTACACCTGTATCCCCGCTGGGGATGAGGTTCAGCCGACTGCTGCCTTACCACCTTTACCACCAGCTTCCTCACTTTTCGGCTACGCACCTGAGTCTCTGCCACCTCGTAAGAGGAGGTACGAGGCACCTGTCGACTCTACTATTGAGGTCGGCGAGGGTTCCAGTACGAGCCGTGTGGACCATGTTCAGGCCCAGATTACTGTACTGGCCGCACGCCAGGCATAGGAAATAGCAGAGATTCACACTGTGCTATCAGATGGACAGCTTGGACGCTCTGCTCTGCAGGAGCGTCAGGACCTTTTGTGTTGGACCGTTAGTGCCAAGGCGCACGCTGCTCGAGGAGCGTGGTCTACGACTTATCATTCTCTACAGTGGTTGCTGGAGGAGAATGAGTCTCTCTGTTAGCATATCTACACCCTGCAGAGTCAGCATTATGAGACTCACACCGCTCTCATGACTATGGAGTAGACACTTTCTATCTTCTTTGATCTCCAGGACGTTCGTCATCAGGGATTGACTTTAGAGACTGCTCATCTTCGAGGAGCCCACGAGACCTTTAGAGCTCAGTTTCTTGAGGCACTTCGAATCCTTAAGGAGACCAGAGCTGCCTTGACCTCGATGCAGGATGCTATGCAGGCACCAGCTGTCTCATCACCACCAGCAGCACCAGCCATCTCTAAGGAGTCTGTCAGACACGAGTAGACTAGATGTGCTAGATCTTTTTTACATCATGATAAGCTTTTGGGTTGCATCCCAGCTATCATGATATAGGACCTCATGTAATTTGTATTTTCTTTTTTCAGTTGTATCATTGCACTGTACTATTTAGAATATGTATTCGTAGATGATGTACTCTAGATTATGTGTACCACCATCCCAAACAGGCGGGCTGTGCTCTGTCTTGGATTGGTTGTACATTTTGTATTGTATTTCTACTCTAGAAATGGCATGTACTCATCATATTTTGTTATATTCTATGTTGTATTATATTATGAACTTTTAACAGGTTATCCAATTTGTGGTAAAGTCTATGCATGAATTTCTTGTCGTGTATTTATATATATAAAACTGTCCTAACCCCTTAAACTAATGATTTCATTTTTGTGTATGATTATAGACAAATGGTAATCACTAGAACGAAACCTAACAATGCCAACGCTACCCAAAACGTCACTGCTGCCCAACTAAAGGAAATGATTGATCAAGGCATCGCAACTGCGATGGCTGCCAGAAGAAACATGGATGATAGCCAAAGCTCCAATAACCGCAGGAATAATCAGATCACTAGGGGTTGCTCTTATCCCGACTTTCTGAAGTGTAAGCCTTCGTACTACAAAGGCAGAGAAGGTGTTGTGGAGCTGATGCAGTGGTTTGAAAGGTTGGAGACTGTGTTCCGCATCAACGATTTTGTAGACGAGAACAAAGTCAAGTTTGCCACCTGCACGTTGCTTGAGAGTGCTCTTACTTGGTGGAACTCTGTAGTTGCCACTCTTGGACACGATGTTGCCTATGCTCTCAACTGGACTGATCTGAAAGAGAGGATGACAGAGAAGTACTATCCAAGGGGTGAGATAAAGAAGCTTGAGATTGAATTATGGGATCTCAGATGCAAGAACAATGACATCATTGCATACAACCAAAGATTCTAAGAGTTGACTCTATTGTGTACCAGGATGTTTGTTAAGGTGGAAGAAAAGATTGAAAAGTATGTTGGTGGACTCCCAGACGCCATTCATGACAGCATACTTGCATCTCGACCCACTACTGTCGAGAATTCCATTGAGTTCGCTACTGAATTGATCAACAAGAGAGTCCGTACCATGTCTGAAAGGAACACTGAAAACAAGCGGAAGGCAGATGAAAATTTCTATAGTCAGCACCAGCAGCCTCCAAAAAGGCCAAATGCTAGACATGTTTACAGTGCTACCACCGCAGGAACTAGGCCGTATGTGGGTGCAAAACCCTTGTGCTCAAGATGCAACTATCATTATACTGCTGATAGCCCATGTCAGTCCTGCCACAAGTGTGGACAAGTTGGCCATTTTACCAAAGCCAGTCGAGTCAATGCTGTCACTCAGGTAACACCGAGAACTAGAAGAACAGGGGAGGATACAATGTACGTGGGAACGGGAATGGACAGCAGGGAAACCGCAATACTACCGGATGGAATGGCAATGGACCTAAGAAGGGAGTTGTGTGCTATGAGTGTGGAGCACCGGGACATGTGAGACCAGGTTGTCCCAAGTTGGCCAACCAGAACAAGAATAGTGGAGGAGCTTCGTCAAGAGTGTATGTGGTCGGCAATGCAAAAGCTAACCCCGATTCTAATGTCGTTACTGGTAAGGTCCTACTAAACAATCATTATGCATCTGTTTTGTTTGATACTAGAGCAGACCAAAGTTTTATATCCACTGAATTTAGCAATGTACTAGAAGTCGTCCCATCAATTTTAGATCACCGTTACTCCGTAGAATTAGCTGACGGGAAAATTGTAGATGCTGACACTATCATTAGAGGTTGTACCCTAAATATTTCTAAACATCCATTCAACATTGACCTTATTCCCATAAGCCTTGGTAGTTTTGACGTTAGCAAGATATCGCGCAGTCATTGTTTGTGATGAAAAACTAGTCCGTATTCTGTGGGGAAACGAAACTTTAATCATTCGAGGAGACGGAAACACCGACCTTAGTGACACTAGACTTAGTGTTATCTTTTGTACTAAAGCCCAGAAATATTTGTTGAGAGAATGTCCTATCTTCTTGGCCCATATTTCTCAAACAGATGAGGAGGACAAACCCGAGAAGAAATAAATCAAGGACGTACCTATCGTCCTAGATTTTCCCAAGGTCTTTCCTGATGATTTGTGAGGCTTACCACCAACCCGAAATGTAGAATTTCAAATCGATTTGATTCCCGAAGCTGCACCTGTAGCTAAAGCTCTATACCGGTTGGCACCATCAGAAATGAAAGAGCTAGCTGAACAAATTCAGGAACTATTTGACAAAGGATTTATCCAACCCCGTTCCTCGCCATGGGGAGCTCCTGTGTTATTTGTCAAAAAGAATAATGGTTCTTTCCGAATGTGCATCGACTACAGAGAACTGAATAAGTTAACTGTGAAGAATCGTTATCCGCTTCCTCGCATTGATGACTTATTTGACCAACCGCAAGGGTCAAGTGTGTATTCCAAGATTGACTTGAGATCTGGATACCATCAACTAAGGGTCAGAGAGGAAGATATTCCAAAAACTGCTTTCAGAACCCATTACGGTCATTACAAATTCTAGGTTATGCCATTTGGTTTGACCAATGCACCAGCCATATTCATGGATCTTATGAATCGTGTGTGTTAGACCCTAGCTGGATAAATTCGTGATAGTCTTCACTGACGATATAATCATTTATTCCAAGAACGAACAAGAACACGAGGAACACCTTGCACAAGGACTAAAGGTACTCAAGGAGGAACAACTCTATGCTAAATTCTCCAAATGTGAATTCTGGATTCCCACAGTGTAATTCCTCGGTCATGTCATCGATTGTGACGGTATTCACGTAGATCCAGCAAAGGTCGAATCTGTCAAAGATTGGGTATCACCTATGTCGCCGTCAGAGATCCGCCAATTTCTAGGCCTTGCCGGGTCTTACCGTAGATTTATCGAATATTTCTCCAAAATAGCCAAGCCAACGACAAACTCACACGGAAGGAATAAAGTTCGATTGGGGAGAGACGGAAGAATTAACTTTTCAGCTGATCAAGCACAAATTGTGTAGTGCACCTATATTAGCCTTGCCTGAAGGCAACGATGATTTCGTTGTATATTGTGATGCTTCACACAAAGGTTTAGGTGCATTACTGATGTAGAGAATGAAAGTGATCGCCTATGCTTCAAGACAACTGAAGAAGCATGAGAAGAACTACACCACTCACGATCTAGAACTTGGATCCGTAGTATTTGCTCTCAAAATCTGGAGACATTACATATACGGAACGAAGTGCACAGTGCATACTGACCACAAAAGTTTGCAACACATATTGGATCAGAAGGAGCTAAACATGAGACAACGCCGTTGGATTGAGCTGTTGAGTGACTATGACTGCGAGATCAAATACCAACTCGGTAAAGCAAACGTGGTTGCTGATGCTCTAAGTCATAAGGAAATGGACTCTCCTATGAGAGTTCGGGCATTACTTATGACAATCAGTTTGGATCTACCCATACAGATTTTGGAAGCTCGGACTCAAGCTCAATTACCTGAAAAACTCGTGAAGGAAGACGTTAGAGGGATGCTCAGAACCGACCTTACTCAGGAGAAGCTAGAGCAAGAGTAGATGGAACCCTATGCCTTCACGGAAGGAGTTGGTTATATTGCTATGGAGATTTGAGGAACGTGATCATGCACAAATATCATAAGTCTAAATATTCTATGCATCCCGGATATGAGAAGATGTATCAGGATATGAATAAATTATACTGGTGGCCAAATATGAAAGTTGACATCGCCACCTATGTGCAGAAGTGTTTGACATGCTCACGTGTCAAAACTTAACACCAGAGACCATCGGGTTTACTTGTACAACCTAAGATACCGAAATGGAAGTGGGACAACATCACCATGGACTTTGTCACCAAACTCACAAAGTCATCTCACGGTTATGATACTATCTGGGTAATCGTCGACCGACTCACCAAGTCCGCTCATTTCCTACCAATTAGGGAAAATAATTCCCTGACAAAACTAGCAAAAACGTACCTGAAGGAGATAGTGACCAAACATGGAATACCAGTCTCAATAATCTGTGATCAAGACGGTAGGTTCACATCAAACTTTTGGAAGGATTTCCAATGAGCCTTAGGTACCAATTTTGACATGATCACCGCTTATCATCCACAGACTAACGGTCAAAGTGAACGAACCATCTAGACTCTAGAAGACATGCTGCGAGAATGTGTAATTGACTTTTGAAATGGATGCGTTGACCACATTCCTTTAGTGGAATTCTCCTACAACAACAGTTATCACGCCAGTATTAAGGCTGCCCCTTTTGAAGCACTATATGGTCGAAAGTGCCGTTCACCTGTGTGCTAGGCAGAAGTAGGGAATTTCAGCTCACTGGACCAGAGTTAATCCAGAAGACTACATACAAGATCGTGCTCATAAAGCAAAGAATTCAAGCTGCTCGCGATCGATAAAAGAGCTACGCGGACCGAAAATGCAAACCTATGCAATTTGAAGTAGGTGACCGTGTCATGCTCAAGGTATCACCTTGGAAGGGTGTTGTACGCTTTTGTAAACGTGGAAAACAGAATCCACGTTATGTCGGCCCTTTCAAAGTAATAGCCAGGATCGGGGAGGTAGCTTATCGTTTAGAGTTGCCGCAGCAATTGAGTCGGGTACACTCTACTTTTCACGTGTCTAATCTGAAGAAGTGCTATGCTGAAGAATCATTGGCTATGCCATTGGAAGGAGTTCAGTTTGACGACAAACTCCAGTTCATAGAAGAACCAGTAGAAATCATGGAGAGGACGGTTAAGAAGTTGAAACGCAGTTGCATCTCGTTGATCAAAGTATGTTGGAACTCGAGGAGAGGTCCTGAGTTCACTTGGGAATGAGAAGACTCGTTCAAAACCAAGTATCCACACTTGTTCACCTGACCGGTGACTTCATCTTAAGGTTTGAGGACAAAGCTAAAGTAACGGGATGGTGCTGTGAAACCTCTACTTTGTCAACTGTTGTACTCACTATTTTTGGAATCTATATAATTCCACTTTTATATGACTTATTAATAATCATATCCTTTTGTCATACTATCATTTCATATTTATTTGTACATTTATATGAACCTTTAGTCTTTACTGACTACATTGGCAATTGACTAGCCACATGATTGAGCAAGGACCCACCACCTCAGTACACACTTTTGATAAACTGTAACATTATTTACTTAAATTATTAAGTACCTGGATTTATATTTATGTGTATATATTTACATATACCTCATACTATGAACAAACACCTACCACTTTAAAATAATGTCTATTATTACACATTGTCATTTATTTATTTTGTTCAAGTAAAATAGTTATAATGATATACTCATTATATACATTCACCAAGTGATCTAAAGGTTTAACCAAAATACCTAGAAACTTAACAAATATCTACTCTATAATACATGGACTAATATTAACTCCCAACTTTATACAAGTCAACACATTTTTACCCCAAAGACACAAGTATAGCCGTGTATCTATACACTTACACATCCATAATAACTTGTTAACTTACAAGCAACATTATACATCCACTATACCTTACACTATGCTACTTACACACACCATACTCATTCCATACTTCACCATACACAGTACACTATTACATGTCAATCTTGTCCCCTTTGACCTTTGCAAAACCCACGGCTAAACACAAATGGGAAAGGAAAACAAGTTACTATATTTGGGCATGTGTTTAAAATCACCTCATATCTTGCAACATATCTTCCCAAAATCTTAAGTATCTTCCCAAGATACAAAGGACATAGTACTAGGATACTCTTTGGATCTCCCTCTTTCCTAGTATATCCGAATCTCACTTGATCTCCAAAACACACAACATAAAACACTTGAACATCCTCACATATCTCTCTCAAAACTCACGGCTTATTTACTTTCCTACACATAAATCCTTCAACACTCATTTACTACTTCATTTACTACTTCATTTACTAAGCAAATCTATGTCTCTTTCATCTTGAATACCAATCATTGTTACTCCTACAACAAGCTTGATCTCCAAGACAACTCCAAGGGTACTCACAAGTCTTAAAGGTCACGACTAGGTTTTTACATAAGCTACCACCATTGTTGAAAACAAGCTCAAGTTACTACTAGTTCACTTATTCACTCATAGAACTATCTACAAGTAAGTATCATGAAACCTACTTTTTCCTATATACTTTCATTATCATACACTTGAACATATATATACATCTCTAGTGAAAAGTTAACCTAAAAGCAAATCTAAGAAAACCTGGGCCATAATAGGTGACGGCTTAAAATGATGTATCACTTTACGTGATGAAAAATCTTGTTAGCTATGGTGACCACAACCTCATGAACATGCTACACTAGAAACGACAAAATCTATGCATATATATAAAATCTAGACGTAGGGTTTACCTCATTTTTAGTATGATGGATAACTTTGAAATGTTGCTATAAGCCTAGAAATAATTAGATCTAGGTTACTAACTAAACGTGTTAACTAGTTACCTTAATGGATTATAAGGCCCAATGAATAGTGTGAATATAGTTAGGCCCATTAAGCCAAATATGTAAGCCTTATAGAAATAGGAGCCAATTAAGCCCATTAAGCCCACTAGGATAATCATACTTGAAATAAACTTTATTTTTGTTAAGTAAATATATTATAAAACTTTTTGTATGAAAAATATGATTTTATAAACTTTTGGATTAAAATAGAGATTTAATAAAGTTTCGGACTAAAAGTGTAAATAATAAACTTTCAGATTGATTTTGTAATTTAAATAAGTCTAGGGACTTAAACAGTCATTCTTGGAAACTCTTTTTAACAAAAGTTAAAACATAAGGACCTACTTTGTAATTTGCCGAGAGTTTGGGGTGGTTTATTATACCATTCGAGACTTAAACCAAAGTAGGAGGACCCATTTTGTAATTATTGTTAGTTATGTGTAGTTGTGTAACTTGATTAGAACCTTAGGGACTCCTTTTGCTACTTGCCAAAACTTATAGGAGCCCTAGGGGCCTTTCTTACCAAGTAGAGTAAGTTAAACAAACCCTAAGTGAACCCTAGGGACCCTTTTGGCATTAACCGAAACTTGTTTGGTGCCCTAGGGGCGTTTATGAAACATTTCCTAACCCTAATACCAACCAAATAATGCAAGGACTATAAATGAAAACCTTTGAAACTTTTATAAGCCCTAGTTACACGTGTAACTAGGGAGGGACTTGTTTTGCAATTATTAGAAAGTTTTACAAACCCTAGGGGTATTATAGTAATTAACCGCGACTAAATATATAATCGAGGGACTAAAATGTAATTTTCACAAACTATAACAAACCATAATTTACCATATATATAACCAATATTAAACGTAAAACTTAAATAAATATAACACTCGTTATTTTTCCCAAAACTTATAATTTAATTATTATACAAACCTTCGGGAACGTTGAATTACATTAAATTAAAATGTTATACATTTTTATAAACGTTATTTATATGTTATATAAATTAAATATGGTTAACTTATAAAAACAAATATATTAATTATATTTATTTCTTTTCACTTTTAAATATATATAAAACTTCCTTTTATAAATATTTAAATTACTTTATAAACGATAAAAGTACGAGAATATTAATTAAACAAATTAATTAATTAAACGGTATTGTTTATTTACACTTAAAAATAAATACTCCTATTACTTGTACAACGAGGAACTAAATTATACATATCGTAATAAAATGCTTAAAACCAGTATAAGCATGCACAGACTTGTTCTGAAACATTTATGCATTATGTTATGCATTTACTGAGACCTTATAATTATTTAGGTTGTTGACTGTATCGTGAGCATCACATCAGATTTTCTTGTGACTTATTGTTGTACTACTAAGGTGAGTTCATGGCCCCACTTTGTATATTGACAAACTTTTAAAGCCTTTTATGGGGAAGAAAACTTACAACATATTTTATTTGATGGACATAAACTGAACTACGAAACCTTTGATTACATTTACCTATTGTAGATGAACCCGCATGACTCCTGCATCTGAAACTGTTAAAATTGTTTAATTGCCTGAATGTATAAATAGATCTATTTGGGATTGACCATCCCCATCTGGGTGAGTAGCGCTCACTGTGCCTAGGCTAGGACAACAGATGTTTAACATGTCGGAACATAATATTGGGTGCATTTCTATTAATGCGAAGGGTCCTCATTTGTTGTGGACTTAACGTGTCAAGTATCAGTTTCAGGCAATAGGGAATGTAATTACCTTTAAGTATTGATGCTATGTGCATTACTACGTTAGTGAATGTTTATTGTCCAAACTCATTTTATTAAACCTTTGAATTCACCAACTTTATGTTGACTCTCTAAGCATGTTTTCTCAGGAAAATGAAGCAGGCATTGACGTGCATGGAATCAAGCATCATGATAGGCTGCATTTATGGAGCTCATCTGGGGTTTTATAAACCGGGGAATGATTCCAACTACTGAATAATGTTTAAGACAATTTTAATAATATTTGCACTTTTATTCATGTAATAAATGTAATGATAATCTTTTATCTGTTGCTCTACATACTATCTGTTGTTGATCCACGTCACGTGACACCCAAATATTATTTCCGCTGCATTTGACCAATTTGGGGGTGTCACATTGATGTAGTTCCTTTGGTGTATCTTGGAGGGGAAAAGGTGCACTTGGTGGCCAAGCGAAACCACTTGCAGAACCTTGTATTAGAACAGGAGTTGGTTGAGGTCTACTAGCAGCTGCACTTGCAGAACCTTGTGATGGCACAGGAGTTGGTTGAGGTCTACTAGCAGCTGCACTTGCAGAACCTTGTGATGCCACAGGAATAGCTTGAGGTGTCCTAACAACATCACTTGCATAACCTTGGGAAGCTTGACCTATTTGACCTTTGCAAGTTCTTTGGTTGTAACCCACTTGCCCACACTTGTAACAAGTTACAGACTTACCTACTCTAGATAACTTACCCTTCACGTCGATCCAACGGTTTAACAAAGGAGTTATGACTGTTTGAACATGGCTGCACAGTGAGATCCGAACTTAAAAACAAAGACGAATTTTTAAGCCTTGATCTTCGTTCTTCTACTCGATCACCTTGTTATAGTCTCCATGCGGGGGAGGTCAGGGGTTCGACTCCTGTCCATTCCCCATGTGGGGGATTTTCCTAGAATTAGCTGACGGGTTTGAATCCCATAGCAATGCCTTGAAGCCCCTTAATGGGAAACTGGATGGCTAGCATGGGGGTTGGTATTCTCTTCGTGAGATGATTCGAACTCGGGTCGAGAGGCACCAACTTGTTGCTAAGATGGGAGGTAAAGTTGTGGAACCTAGCGTTAAGAAATCTGTTGTTAGACAACCCAATGCCTATAAAGTGAATCCTCTATCTTAGGAAAACCATCCGCATTCTCAAATTCCTCGTTTGCAAAACCTGTGTTTTCTCCCAAGATGGATGGAAAGGAAAGGTTACCACAGAATCAACCCATAAGGAATACTATAGCACCATGCGTTAAGCACAATAATGTGATTAAACCAGGGATGTATAGAATGACCAATAAACCCACAAACAAAGTTAGTCAATCGCCTCAGACTTCTAGAAACACTAATACTCGTGTGTCTTCTACTACAGGAGTAGTCTCCATTGCTAATGTTAGTCGGCCTCAGCTTAAGAACACTCAAGTGAATGATAAGGTTTGGAAACACAAGAGTAAAGGGAAGATGAAGGAAGTAGAAGAACACCCTAGGAATTTGAATGTTTTTAAGAATAAAACGTCTGTAATCACTTGTAATGACGATTTGAGTGATTTGAATGCTTTGAATGCTTTAAATGTTAAGTTTGTTTTTGTGAAATGTGGAAAATGTGCTAATGTTGATCATTCTATGTGTGCTATGAATAATGTGAAAGGCGGAGATACTAGAACTAAGAAGCAAGTTACGATGCCTATTAGTGCTAGTAAACCCAAACGAAAAGTGAACCATTCTGGTGTAACCCCCACTAAGAAAAGTATTGCATCAGACTCGACCACTAAGAACCCTAGAAGTAGAATTAGGGAATTATATGAGTCTGCTAGCAAGTCTTAAAATGGTGGTTTGCTAATCAATGTCCTCCAGGATATAAATGGATGCCTAAGGTTAGGAAAGAAATCGTGACACCGAGCGTTAGTGTGCTTTTAAGTGCTGAAACTAGGGAAACTAATGAATCAGATATCACAACTAACATGGAATTCAATTTAGCAAATGCTCCATCGTGTTATAATTCTTCTGCAAGTGATCGAAATAATTCTTTTCATACTGGACTCCGGATGCACGAAGAACATGACGGGGAATCTCAAGCTTCTAATTAACTTCGTGTGGAAGTTCCTGGGTACGGTCCGATTCGGAAATGATCAATTTGCACCGATCCTAGGATATGGAGATTTGGTTCAAGGGAATATAACGATAAAAAGGGTATACTACGTCGAAGGACTCAATCATAATCTTTTCTCGGTTGGTCAATTCTGTGATGCAGATTTGGAGGTTGCTTTCAGAAAGAGGACACGTTTTGTTTGTGATTATTAATAAGTGTGTAAACACTTGTCCTTTTACCACTTAAAATAAGGAAAAAGCAAACCAAAACATGTATTTAATATCGTAAAATTCAGAATTACGCGTGGTTTTGTATTTTTGTGTGAAATAGGTACAAAAGATCATAAATGAAGAAAATATGGGATTTCACGGACATTCATCGAAGAAAAAGGTCAAAGATAAAAGTTAATGGACCAAAAGTGCCAAAATAATGGAGTTTGGAGGGCTAAGGATGAAGATTTGATGAAGATTCTTCAACAAGGACCATTTTTGCCATTCTCCAAAGTCATCCACTAATAAACCACATGGAAGAGCACAAAATTACGAAGCCAACGGTCCCGACCTCGCATCATAACTCCTCACGGTGCATGTTTCTAGAAGATTAAAGATGGTGGAGTTGGTTAAAGTAGATTAATCAAGAGCCCTTGGATAAAAGAATAATGAAATGTGAAGATGGTGATCCATGTTAAGTGCTCCCATTGGTCTATCTAAAAGTATATTTCATCTTATTGGTAGAAACACATCATCACCTACCAAATGACCAAGATGCCCTCAAGTTAAAGAAGAGAAGTTGATTAAAAGCCTAAAAAGACTAATCTACCCCAAGCACCTTGACTTCAACTATTAATAGCACCTCATTTTTATTCATTTTGTATGTATATTTTAGGTAGCTAAATAATGTCAATTTTATTTCTTGTTTTATAAATGTATTTCCTTTCAACTTTGTACTAGCTTATCATTGAGCGCTTTCATATTAATAAAAGTTTATGTTTTAGCTTATTCTCTTTTAGCTTATTCTCATTCTACCTTTCTTTACTTTTACTTATAGTCTATGTTATTATTTCGGGATAAGTTTTTATAACTTTTTCTAAATAAGTTAGAGTTATATATAAGCTTATTTCAAGCTTATTGTTGCCTTATATTCCTAGATCTAGCTTATTGTTGGAAGATTTATTTAATTAGCTTTTTAGCTTTTTAGCTTTTTAAATCTCATAAGTTCTAAGCTTAGGCTTACAACTTATTTATAAGCTAGCTTTTAATTAGTACTTTTATAATAATTAGTTTACATCTTTAATTAATTGCAACTAGTTAATTAATTAGTTAAATTTATTTTTATCATTAGATTTACTTTTTAATATTGTAGATATATTAGTTTGTAGCTTAAAAATTAAAGTATTTTTATAAAACCTAAAAAATAGTTTAGATCTATTAGTAATCTCTTTATCATATAATAATTATTATTTATGATCCTAACCTTTTATGTTTTCTTTGATCTCGGTGTATTGATCTATCACTATTGGTAAATAGCTTATGGTTGATTAATTTAGTTCAAGTTTGACATGGTTGATTAATTTGGTTAGAGATTGATTTGGTTACCCGTGTACTTTACGGGCCGGGATACGCTTAGTTTTGGTTTGATATTGGTTGGCCGTGTACTTTACGGGCCGTATTTTGTTGATGTTGTTGATGTTGTTTGTTTAGAGCGGTTATCTTCGGACTACGGGTACTAAAGTTCTCCTTTTTATTTTTCTAGCTTAATCGCTTTAATTTTATTAATTAGATCGTTATAGTTTAAATTGTTTTTAATAAAATTATATTTTTCATAAAATACCGGTTTAATTAGTTTTAGATATTATTATTGTTTTAAAAATAAGAGATTAAAAGGTTTAAAAATTAGATTTCATTTAGATAAGCTTATTATTAGTATAAAGTTTACACCTTTTTGTGATTATTAAGCTTATTAGTATATAAAGCTTAAAGCTTTATCATCTAAAAATATTAGTAAGCTAAAAAGGTTAAAGCTTTACGCTTTATTTTTAAGTTTATCTTTTTGATTTTATTTTTTGTCACTTTTACTTGTTATTACGTGCTTGCATTTAGATTAATTTTGCATTTAGAGTAATTAATATTTTTAATTATAATATAGTTTTGTTGCATCTTAGATTTAATTAGTTTAATCTAGATTTTAAGTTGTAGTATAATTTTATTTTGCATTTTAGGATAATTATATTTGAACTAATTGCGCTTTTATTTTTATATATTCCTTAGCCTAAATAATTTTCCCCATTTTTTAGTTTAAATAGACATAGATACCAAGAAAGTATTATTAACCAAAAACAATTAATCTTATGATAAAGTTGTTAATCAATTCTAGTCGAGTCGAGGAGAAAAACGATATAATAAAAAACTTATATTAAAATGGCGCCGCTGCCGCTTCGATCTCGTTACGATTGACGATTTTTCGTGGGAAGATTTAGATTTTAGGATCCATTCACTTTTGAACGTTATTTTTCTTGTTAAAAAAATCAAAAACTTAAAAAAAATCAAAACCTTAAAAATACAAAAAAAAATAAAAAATCATCAAAAACAAATTATTTCCTAAGATTTGCACGAAAAAAAGTTAAAAAAATCTAAAAGTAATACTTTTTCTAAAGTATTACACCAAAAATATTAAGTACTATTACTATTTTTCTTATTTTGATTTATCTTGATTTTTATTATGAATATATTTTTCTTAAAAAAAATACAAAAAGATTTTCTTTTACTATAGATATTGTTGGGCCAATGAAAGTTTTAACTATGGCCCAGTCTAGATTTGTTTAATTAGACTAAGTGTTTACTGATCACTGAGAGGACCAACGACAGAGACTAGACCAGTGGAAGGCAAAGCCTCAGCTGGCACACCAGGAACATTCAAGTCAAAGACAACGTCAGAGAAGTCGAACAATCTGAAGTCATACTCACCAGCGATTATGGATAGCTGGGATGTTGAAGGAATGTACTGGTGTCCAAGGATCTCTGAGTTGACAACACTCAGAGATCACTTAAGAACCCTAGAAGTCTAGGATAAGCAAAGCTTATCCAATCCTTTATAGTTTAGGCGGGAGAATCTACCAAGTGTTTTGAGCGGGACAAAACAAGAGATTCAAGATAAATCCTAGTACGACCTAGTGGGACAAAAGGTGAACAGTTGGGAGAACTGTTCACCTAAAGTTGTTTAAAGGTATGTCTCGATTTGGACATGCATTTAATACGTTGTACTCTTCCATTCAGAAGGTGACACGTATCAACTACTCCCACTAAGGAAGCAACCTCGTACACTATAAATAGGAGTGAGAAAGAAGAATTAAATCAACCCTTGTGCTTGGATAATTTATCTAAGTTCTTTCTCACCTTGGAACCACTGAGCCCCCAGCTGTCTCCCAGCGTCTCATTGGTTCCCTTGTAAACTTGTATCTCGAATCTAGTTTACTTGTTTCTAGGGTTCATACCTTGTTGTCATTCAACCAGTGTATTCATAGCACTTTGTAATACTTTGTTTATAATACTTAATAAAGCATTACACGTTTGAAAAGTATTTCATTGTGTTTCGTGGTTACAAGAGTTATAGTTTATCAACAATTGTCATATTAAGGGACTATCAACTGGTATCAGAGCGGTCTGATTTATAAAACTTTTCATAAACAATTCTTGTTTTTAAAATCAAGATCTTAATATGGCTGATACTATACCTCCTCCACCTTTTGGTCAAACCAGTTTAGGTACCACCTCGACCACCATGTCGGCCACCACATCTACTACCATGCCTACACCAGTTGTAAGCATTGGTAATAATGATGATAACCTTCCCCAGCTACTTGATGTTCGAGGGGGTCACATGTGTCCAATGTACCAGCATTTGATGAAGAGGATTTCTCAAGTTGGAAAAGTGAATTTCTTATATATTTAGATGGCTTAGAACCCTTCTTGATAGAAATCTTAGAAAATGGTCCCTATGTACCACTGGCCGTTTCCTCTACCCCTGAGAGACCCATTAAGAAACCTGTCAAGCAATGGTCTCCAGCGGATAGACGTCTGGCTAACGAGGACAAGAGACTCAAAAGTATCATAGTCTCTTGCCTACCCAAGAACATTATGAAGTCCATCATTAAATGCAACTCTGCTAAGGAGATGTGGACTGAATTAGTTCTAGGGTATGAAGGTCTAGAGAAAACAAAAGAAACCAAAATCCAAGCCCTTAGACTTAATTTTAACGCTTTTAAAGCTTTGGAAACAGAAACTGTTGCACAAACTTATACTAGGCTTAAGATTTTGTTGAATGATTTGGGAAACAATGGAGTTGTTCTACCTAAGGCTGAGGTTAATGCTACTTTTGTCAATAGTTTACCTAGAAAATGGCTTAGCCTAAATCAGACCTTAAGAGCTAACAATGCTATAAAGAATGATACGTTAGCCCAATTATTTGGTAGATATAACTATGAAGAAGGGCTAATTGACTCCATTTACAAATCAGAGACTGACAGGTTTACCACCAGTATCACTGGTTCAAAAGCTCTTGTTGCTAACCATTCCTTTCAGGACAGCGACTCTGACATTAAAGAGAACACCAGAAGTAGTCAAGAATTTCGTGATGAATTACATGCTGAGTTACATGACAGAGCTCTTTTAGCTGATCAAAATAGGTACTACAAGAGATCTGGTAGAGTTGGAGCTGCAAAGGTTGATAAATCCAAGGTGTCATGCTACACTTGTGGAAAGACTGGTCACTATCAAAAGGATTGCTGGTCAAACAAAACCTTCTCTCCAAGCTTCCCTTCATCCAGTAACAACAACAACAAGAAGAATTTTCCACCTCACCTTTCAAGCAAACCTCTCTCTCTGATTCAGAAGGGAAGAAGGACTACAAAGTCAAATATAAAGCCTTGAAAGCTGAGCTGCTAAAACTCAATCAGAAAGTCGATGATGCAGCAAAGAAAAAGGATGTTAAGAAGACTGAAAAAGGTCTGATCGCTGCCTCATTCGACTAGGATGATAAACCTCTCACTTCTGAGGATGAAGGTACCACCACCGTCAGAGCCTTTATGGCCGTCTCTGATGAAGAACCCGCTGTGGGTAAAAGTGAAGCAAGATCTGGTCAATGGGTGGATATCACCATGAAAAAGGTACAAAGAATGTTATCTATGGCTGAAGGTCCTGATAGAGACCATGTCAGTGACTATACCTTGGTTGACCTCCATTTTGTGGAAGAGCAAAGAAAAAAGCTGTTAAACAAATTTCATAGTCTTAAAACAGAGTTAAATCTTTGCCAATCTGAATTAACAAATCTTAAACCATTTGTGAATCTTGCTAATCAACTTCAAAATGAAGTGAGCAAATTATCCATTGAAAATGAGTCTTTGTCTGATGAAAATTCTGAACTTAGAAAAACCATTGAGAAATGGAATTTGGCTCAATCCACGGTGGAAGAAATAGTCGCTGAATCCATACCTGGTGATATGGTTCAGGCTATTAGGGGAAAGGGTAGATACAAAAAACATATCCCTGTTCCCAATGTCAAATTTGTCCCTTCAGATGTTTCTTCTCCTTCTTCCACCTCTGTGGATGAGAAGAACTATGACAAAGAATCAGAGGTACCAGCCCCACCTAGACTCGCTGGTGCTAACCTATCTGATTCCTTGCCTGGCCCAAAACCTCCAACTGAAACCCCTGGGAATTCAATTCTCAAAGTCGCTGATAAAGCGAATAAAAAGGTCTTGTGGCTAAGGACTCCAACAAACCCACTCCTCCTCCTGAAGAGCTTTCTCCCACCAAGAAACTTCTCCTCACCTTGATGGAAGAGGTAAAAGGGTTGAAAGAACAAATCAACCCCAAAGTTAATAGTCCAGCTGTTAACTCTCTTGGTGAAGGTTCTAGTAGCTCCAAGGGGAGAGCTTTGTTCAGACCTTGCAAGCATTGCGGTTTCAAGAATCACTCATCTGAGGATTGCACTAAGAAACTGTTAGCCTCAAAATATTGAGCCAAACAAGAATGCTCGGTCATATTTTTATTATGTATCATATATTTGGAACGTTGTAATAGGTAGTATATTAGTCGTGTTATTACGGGCTTAACTTTAAGCTAAGGTTCATTAATAAGTAACCAAAGCCCAAAAGGAAAGCCCGGCACATGATCATATAGCCCATTAAGCTACATGTAAGCAAAGGCTATATAAACCCTTCCTAGCATGTTAGGAAGGGTGTTGGTCATTTCATTTTCTCTAATCTAATATTCCACAAGTTTCACCAACCATTTTTCTCTCTACTTTCTCTCACTACTCTCTCTCTCTAGAATTCTTCTCATATCTACCTTTCTTTCTTTAATTCGTGTATTATAACATCATATATTAGGGACAACAATTGGTATCAATCGCCATGGGGTAGTTTTGTGATTGGTTGTTGTGTTTTTCATATGATCCGTTTGATTTGATCGATCTTCTTCCTCGAATTCAAGATTTTTCTTGTTTTTGATTGTGTTTCTTAATCGTATAACTTCTTTAATCTTGTTATAGAGATTTGGTTGTTTTGGTTTGGTTAAAAACACGATCTTGTTGCCTAAAAGTTGCTAAATTTGTTGCCTAAAAGTTGCTAAAATCGTTGCCTAAAAAGTTGGAAAAAAGGTCCCTTATTGCGACAGCTTGAATTTCGGAAAAGGCAAGTACGGTTTCGATCGCAATAACCCTAGGGTTTTACTTTGCGATCAGTTGCGATAGCCCCCTTATTCCGACGCTTATTGCGGTCGTTATTGCGATCTGGATTGCGACGGATTTAAGGCAAATCTTGAAACGTTACTCTGCCCACATTGCGACAGCCACATTCCGATCTGGGATTTCGATAGGTACACATTGCGATCTGAACATTCCGATCTGGGATTTCGATAGGTACACATTGAGATCTGAACATTCCGATCTGGAGGATTCCGACAGGTGCACATTGCGATCTAAAGGACATTCCGATCTAAGAAACATTCCGATGGGTATTTCGATGGCACATTCCGATGGACATTCCGATGACATGTTTAGCTAAATTTTGTTTGAGTATTTTTTAGATTTAGCCACCATCTAGACTAGTTTCGGAACGTAGTTTACACGAAGATTAAAAAAAAAAAAAAAAAAAAAAAAAAGAGTTAAAATTTTTAGGTCAAGTAAAATCAAATTTTTTCCATACTAGTTTTAGGACATTTCTAGCTCAATTTCAAAATTTGGTGATTACACCGTTTTGTCGGACTGAGGAATTTATTGTCGGGCTGAGAAAAAATCGTAATTTTCGGAATTTCAACAATCAAACAATCACAAGACAACTACTTAAGATCCACATTCAATTCATCATTTCAGAGAATATTGAGATGGATTCTACTGCCGAATACCGTGTGACGAACAACAACATAATGGTGGCAGGTAACAAGGAAAGACCACCAATGCTTGTGTCGGGTCGATATAATCAATGGCAATCCCGGTTTATACGTTACCTTGACACAAAACCTAACGGTGATGCTTTAAGGCAATGTATTTTGGAAGGACCCTATAAACTCTCAAGGATTCAAGTTCCTGCAGTACCAGCCACAGACACAAGTGACGCACAACCCGCATATGAACGTAATGAGAAGAGGACCGACCTCACCCCAGAGAACCGTGCGTGGTTTGATGCAGAGAAGGAAGCAATCTACTTAATTCTCAGTGGCATTGGAGATGAGATTTACTCTACGGTTGACGCATGTCCTACTGCTCAAGAAATGTGGACGGCCATTGAAAGATTGCAACAAGGTGAATCACTTAACAAACAAGATGTGAAAACTAAGATGTTTTGGAACTTTGGCAAGTTTACATCAAAGGATGGGGAATCAATTGATTCTTATTACTCCTGATTCTACAAGATGATGAATGATATGACCCGAAACAACTTGCAAGTTTCCACCATGCAAGTCAATGTCCAATTTCTACAGCAACTTCAACCAGAGTGGACACGGTTTGTCACCTTGGTCAAACAACAACAAAAGTTAGACGAAGTTTCATATCACAAGCTCTTTGACATCTTGAAACAATTTCAAAATGAGGCAAATGAACTTCGAGCTGAACGAGTTGCAAAGATTTCCAATCCACTTGCTTTGGTGTCTACCACTCAACATTACCCAGATATCACTCCCGTACTTCAAAGACCTACTCTACTCAATCATCATCACCACGATCATCCATTGTCTCCAAGTCACATGTTCCAACACGATCCCGAGGCAAAGAAGTTGCAAGAGCACCATCACCCATACCTGAGCAATCATCCGAAGAAGACAGTGATGAAGAAGTAGCTCAAAGGGATAGGGAATTCAAGCAACAAATGGCTTTCGTTATGAAGCAATATAAGAAAATCTACAAACCCACCAACAACAACCTTCGAACATCTTCAAACTCAAGGAACACCCATGCACAGAGTCCTCCATGGTATGACACACGAAGACGTGTTGAGAGTCCTCCAAAGTATGATCGACAACCTAAGTATGATAATCAGAGGGTGGCTACTGTTGTTGGAAATAGGGAAACTGTTGGTACTCAAGTTGTGCAACAAAGTGGGATTCAGTGTTTTAACTGCAGAGGTTTTGGGCATTTGGCCAAGGAATGCAGGCAGCCAAAGAGGGTTAAATATTATGGTTATCATAAGGAAAAGATGCTGTTGTGCAAGAAAATGGAAGCTGGAATCAAGTTATCAGCTGAGGAAGGAGAAATGCTTGACGACACAGATGATGAACTCTCCGACCAAGAACTCGAGGCACATTATTCATACATGGCAAAGATTCATGAGGTCTTTAACGTCACTGAAGATGACAATGGTCCTATCTTTGATACCGAGCTAATTGATAAGGTACAAGATGATGCTGAATATAATGTGTTTGGTGATACACATGAGCATAGTGATCTACCAACAACAGTTACTGACACGTGTATGATGGAAACGGTTGATAGCAATACCACACCCGATTCATCAGACTTGTGCAATAATGAGTTTGAGGATGATCAACATGCAAATGAGTATGATGACGAGGAGCGTGTCGCGCTTGCTAATTTAATTGCTAGTTTACAAAAAGATGTCAATGAAAATAGAAAGAATCAAAAGCAATTAAAGAAGGCAAACGCAGCGCTCACTCAAAACTTTGAAGAATGCAAAGCCGCTCTTATAAAATCTAGTGAGACTATTGATAGTTATAGGGCTGAGCTTCTTCAAAAGACCAACGAGCTTGAGGGGTACAAAAGTCGTGTCATCAACGTTAAAAAGGACGATTTTGAAAATAAATACAATGAAGCTCTTGCTTTGTTAACTAAAGAAAAACGTCAATTTAATGTTTTATTAAGTGATGAACGTCAAAAAACGTATCTTGCCACAACAAAAGTTAATGAACTTGAACAGAGGCTTTCTATGAACACCACCGATTCTGCTAAAATTCTTGACGAGAAGAAACAAGAGGTTGAAACATTAAAACAAGATTTCAAAAATAGACAAAGCAAAGATACTGAAAAAGTAAAGGATCTCGAAGAACAAGTCGATTTTTTGAAAAAAGTTGTTTATAATACACATGACTCTATTCAAACCGTAAGAATGATAGCACCTCGGTCGTTTTTCAAGGGTCAACCTAGCTTTGCCACCCCCAAGTACCTCGAACAAGCTCAAGCTGCAAACCCCCATTTATATCTTGACGAGTCCGAATGGACCAATCATGATTGCCCTGTAGCTAACCTCGATAGTGAAGAGACGTCCCTTTGGGATGAGGAGAGTAGATCACCGGTCAATAAAGATTTTGTGAAACCATATAACTATGCTTATGAAAACAGTCTTTATGGTCTTTTCACTCCACAAAAACAGAAGTCTCGTGAGGAATTATTTTTAGAATGCAAACAAAAAAGAATTCAATGGAAAAAAGCTTTTGCCACTAAGAGGAAAACTAATGTTTTTAAATATATTAACTATTTGCCTCTAGATGCTTCTAAAAGCAAAAGTTGAAAAATACTTGGTTTTCTTAAACACCACGTTAATAATGTTCAATCAATTGTTGAAAGCGATTGGGAGAAACGTCAAAAGGATAAGTGGAAAACCGAGATTCCTCACGACATAACTGTGCTTGTGAAAGAACTTTTAATACCAAATACAAAGATAATAAAAGAACATGTTCTTGAGTTTGAAAATTTAATTCAGTCTGAAATGTTTGATGATTTGAAATATGTTGAGTCTCTTGAAAAAGAAATTGATGACCTTCAAAATGACAAATTAGAATTTTCAAACGAATATGATCTACTCTTAGAAGAATGTCTCTCCAAAGATATTTTGTGTGTTACTCTTCAATCTTGTGCTGATATCGATGAATATTCTGATGTTGCATGCAAATATCTTGATAAAATCAAAGAGTGTGAGCGTCTTGAACTTGAGCTTTCGAAACATAAAGAAAATGTTGATAAAAAGGCCTTTGAGTTACTTCAACACAAAACTGATTTCCTTCAAAAACATTGTCATTCTCTTGAACTTGCTTTGCAAAAAGACGTTGGCAGTTTTCCACATAATAATAAATTGCAAGAAAAACTTTCCCAAACGTTTTGAGAAATGAACGAACAAAATTTGGAAATTAAAGGGTTGAAAGCTCAGTTACAAGACAGGGACAGAGCGATAGCAGAGTTGCAGAAACTCATTGCTAAGATGGGTGGGAAGATTGTGGAACCTAGTGTCAAGAAACCTGTCGTAAGACAACCCAATGCTCAAAAAGTGACTAGACCCTCTGTCTTGGGAAAACCATCTGTTTTCTCTAATTCTTCATTTGCAAAACCTGCGTTTGCCCCCAAGACGGATGGGAAGGATAGGTTACCACAAAACACTCTCAAAACAAATATTCGATCACAAAGCATTAAGAACACAAATGTGGTTAAAACAAGGATGTATAGATTGACCACTAAACCCACACAAAACAAAGAAAGTCAATCACCTCAGACTTCTAGAAACACTAATAGACGTGTGTCTTTTACTACAGGAGTAGTCCCCACTGCTAGTGTTAGCCGGCCCCAGCTTAAGAGCACTCGCATGAATGAAAAGGTCTGGCAAAACAAAAGTCAAGGGAAGATGAAGGAAGTAGAAGAACACCCTAGGATTTTCAATGTTTCTAAGAATAAAACGTCTGTAATCGCGTGTAATGATGATTTGAATGATTCGACTTTGAATGCTATGCAAGTTAAGTTTGTTTGTGTGAAATGTGGAAAGTGTGCTAATGCTAATCATGCTATGTGTGTTTCGAATAATGTCAAAGGCGTAGAAACTAGAACTAAGAAGCAAACTGTGATGCCTATTAGTGCTAGAAAACCCAAACGCAAAGTGAACCATTCTGGTGCAACCCCCCCCCCCTAAGAAAAGTATTGCATCAGACTCCACCACTAAGAACCCTAGAAGCATAATTAGGGAATTATATGAGTCTGCTAGCAAGCCTTGGAAATGGTGGTTTGCTAATCAATGTCCTCCAGGATATAAATGGATGCCTAAGGTTAGGACAGAAAATGTGACTACGAGCATTAGTGTGCCTCTAAGTGATGAAACTAGGGAAACTAATGAATCGGAAATCACAACTAACATGGAATCAAATTTAGCAAATGCTCCATCGTGTTCTAATTCTTCTGCAGGTGATTGAAGTAATTCTCTTCATAATGGACTCCGGATGCACGAAGCACATGACGGGGAATCTCAAGCTTCTAATTAACTTCGTGGAGAAGTTCCTGGGTACGTTCCGATTCGGAAATGATCAATTTGCACCGATCCTAGGATATGGAGACTTGGTTCAAGGGAATATCACTATCAAAAGGGTTTACTACGTCGAAGGGCTCAATCATAATCTTTTCTCGGTTGGTCAATTCTGTGATGCGGATTTGGAGGTTGCTTTTAGAAAGAAGACATGTTTTGTTCGTGATTATGATGGGAATGACTTACTTACCGGAACACAGGGTACTGATCTATACACTATTTCACTACAAGACTCCACATCTTCAACTCCAATCTGTTTCATGGCTAAAGCTTCAACGACTCAAGCTTGGTTATGGCATCAACGTTTATCTCATCCTAACTTCGATACCATCAACTTGCTTTCTAAGAAAGATATTGTGCGAGGCCTTCCTAACTTGAAATTCATCAAAGATCATCTTTGTTCTTCTTGTGAGCTTTGTAAAGCTAAACGGAGTAGTTTCAAGACAAAGACTACACCTAGCTCTAAAGGACGGTTAGATCTTCTTCATATAGATTTGTGTGGTCCCATGCGTGTTCAAAGTATCAATGGGAAGAAATACGTTATGGTAATTGTCGATGACTACTCAAGGTACACATGGACTCACTTCTTGAGGTCCAAGGATGAAACACCCGATGTTCTCATCAACTTCCTTAAAGTGATACAACGTGGTCTTCAAGCTCAAGTTAAAGTGGTTCGTACTGACAGAGGTACTGAACTTTTGAATTCAAAACTGAGAAACTATTTTGAAGCTGAAGGAATTGAACATGAAACATCTATTGCTCGAACACCCGAACAAAACGGCGTTGTTTAAAGACGAAACCGTACTTTAGTTGAGGCTGCTCGAACATTATTATCCGCTTCAAAACTTCCACTATACTTTTGGGCCGAAGCCATGTCAACCGCATGCTACACACAAAACCGCTCCTTAGTTATCCCAAGACACGAAAAGACACCATATCACATAATTAATGATCGCAAACCTTCACTCAAATACCTTCATGTTTTTGGATGTACGTGTTACATTATTCGAGATGGTGAAAATCTGGACAAGATGAAAGAGAAAGGTGATGCATGCATTTTAGTGGGATATGCAACTCAGTCAAAGGGATACAGAGTGTACAACAAGAGAACAAAATTGATAGTCGAGACTATTCATATCATATTTGATGAATTACAAGAAATTGCACTTGAACAAAACAGTTTAAGTCCCGATCCACAACGACAAACGACTTCCGTTCACAACCGCACGGAACTCGGAACTCAAGACCACAGCAATGAACCGTCAAGTTCAAAGTTGGTTCCTGAACATGTTCCTAGAGCAGATATGACAGTGGACACGACACTTGAAGAGTTGGAAATGTTATATGGACCAATGTATGATGAATATTTCACGGGGGAGAAACAAGTTGCATCGAAGTCTTCCGCTGTCACTCATGATAAAAATGATGATACCGTTCATCGTCAACAAAAGGATACAACTTTATCTACTTCAACACGGGTTGTTGCAGATTTACCTCCTCAGAATATCACATTAACAATCGATCCTACAACATCCACAACTACTGTCATTGCTCCAGAGAACACAAATCAAGCAGACGATGCATTATCTGACGATGACGATTTTCACAACCCATTCGGTACATCGGTACACGAAACTGGAGAGTCTTCTACTCGCCATGTTGATTCGTCAAATATGCATACGTTCTATCAACGACATCCTTCAACACATCATTGGACCCGAGATCATCCTTTGGTTCACGTAATTGGAAACCCTTCACAGCCTGTTCGCACAAGACGACAACTAGCAACCGATGGCGATGTTTGTATGTTCGCACTCGCCGTGAGTACAGCTGAACCGAAAAACATCAAAGAAGCCATGGCTGATCATGCTTGGACTGAATCGATGACGGATGAACTTCAACAATTTGAAAGACTTAAAGTCTGGGAACTTGTTGACAGACCATACGATGTGACTCCATTAAATCTTCGTTGGATCTGGAAAAACAAGATGGATGAAGAGAATACGATCATCAAGAACAAAGCTAGGCTAGTGGCTAAGGGGTATGGCCAGATAGAGGGAATTGATTTTGATGAATCATTTGCACCAGTTGCTCGCATGGAAGCGGTCAGGATTTTCCTTGCTTATGCTGCACATAAGGGATTCACTGTCTATCAAATGGACGTAAATACGGCGTTTCTTAACGGTCCTTTGAAGGAAGAAGTCTATGTCATGCAGCCGGAAGGATTTGTCAATCCTCATTATCCTGACAAGGTGTATCGTCTCCACAAGGCACTATATGGACTCAAGCAAGCTCCAAGGGCGTGGTACGACGAGCTCTCGAAATTTCTGGTATCCAAAGGTTTCTCAAAAGTTTCCATTGATCTAACTTTGTTCACTTATAAATATGGGGATGACATTCTGCTTGTGAAAATTTATGTTGATGACATTATTTTCGGGTCTACAAACCCAAAACTTTCAAAATGGTTTGAAAAAGTAATGCACAGCAGATTTGAAATGTCTATGATGGGCGAACTAAAATTCTTTCTAGGAATTCAAGTTCACCAATCCCCAAGTGGTATCTTTATAAACCAAGCTAAGTATTGTCAAGAGATAATCAAAAAGCATGGTATGACCTCATGTGACCCCGTTGGGACACCATTATCAACCACATCGCTAGATGCTGACTTGGAGGGATTACCCATAGATCAAACGAGATATCGTTCCATGATCGGGTCCCTCATGTACTTGACAGCAAGCAGACCTGATATTTCACATGCTACGTGTTATTGTGCACGTTATCAAGCACGACCCACTGAAAAGCACCTCAAGGAGGTTAAACGGATCTTTCGGTACCTCAAGAATACCATTCATTTGGGACTCTGGTATCCGAGGGAAACCGGTTTCTTTCTAACGGCCTATTCAGATTCTGATCATGCAGGGTGTCTTGATACACGAAAAAGTACTTCTGGTGGTGCACAATTTCTAGGTCAAGATAAGCTTGTGGGATGGTCTTCCAAGAAGCAGGATTGCACGTCACTTTCATCAGCCGAAGCGGAGTATGTGTCTCTATCTGCGTGTTGTGCTCAAGTTCTATGGATGAGAACACAACTCACGTATTATGGCTTTCACTTTGATAAAGTACCTATGTACTGTGACTCAAAGTCGGCCATAGCCATCTCCTGCAATCCGGTACAGCATTCCCGCACGAAGCACATCGATGTCAGATACCACTTCATAAAGGAACAAGTTGAAAGAGGTATCGTTGAATTATACTTTGTTGGAACGGATTACCAATTAGCCGACTTATTTACGAAAGCTCTGTCGAAAGATAGGTTTGAGTACCTCGTTAGGCAAATTGGTATGAGATGTTTGACTCCAGCAGACCTGGAGATTCTGGCAAAGGTGCCTGCTTGATTTATCTATCAAACATCAACTTGTAAATATCTTTGAAAAAGCAAAATACAAAAATATAAAACACATAAAAACAAAACACAAAATTAAAAAAATCTTTCAAAATCCAAAAATATTCTTCTCGACATGTCTTTCAGTATCGATAATATGGACGTGCCTAGAAATGTCGCTCAATAACGACACGGGTGTGTACATAAAGCTCGAATGAAAGTTGTAAATATATTTCAAAACATGTCATTTCTTCTTTTAATAAAGGAAATTGTCTATTTTGGACAAATATTTCCAAACAACGGGTAGAGCAATCTATCACGGATTGAGCTTGTCACAAAACATTCAACGTTTTGAGCTCAACACAATGGCTTGTAATCACTCTCAGATTGCAACCCGGATCGATATTCACGGGGGAGTGTACGATTTAGTACCCTTACCCTCAGCAAAAGAAGAGAAATCTTCTTACACTTGAGTGGATTCATCAAGACATTCAAAGTCTATGAACTCAAGTTTATGCTTTAGAAAAACCTTTCGACAAAAAGAATTGATTTTTCAAAAAGCGTTGAACACAATTTTTTTCAAGAATTTTTCAATGATATTCAAAATCTTTCAAAAATTGTGTGTTCAACAACTCCCATCCTCAAAAAGCGAAATGTGGATCATATCCTCACAATGACAATTCAATTGGATCAATTTTTGAGGGGGAGCATTTTAACTTCATGCAAAAGATTAACACATCTTTCTCCCAGAGATTTCAAGACTATTTTTTCAAAATATATTTTAATCAAATTTGGTATCTCTAATATCAAAAGATTTTATATATTAGAGATAGAGGGAGAAAATGTGATTAAAATGTGATCTAATATAAGACTCAAGCACTTTAACTCTTACCTACATGTGTGAAACACTTTCGATTATCGATGCACATGTGAAGGGGGAGCATTTCTGAAACGACAAAACTAGCAAGGTGTTAAATGTTTTTCAAACACTTTGTTAGAATTTAAAGTGGTTTTCATGGTTACAATCAAATACCCACAACATCTTTAATTCACGACGTTATTGGTGTCAAAAGGGTGGTTAGGTTTAAGTCCTATGATCCAACCAAAACCAGAGGGATCTTCCCAGGGACAATCCAATAGATTATTAGAAGTCCTTAGGAAAGATGGAGTAGAATGTGAACGTAGCTGAATGCCGACTAAGTACTGATGATAGCACTGGAACAATCACAACAAGGTGCTATTAATGATGTCTTGGTAAGCATTGAAGGGGTTGAAGAATGAAAAAGAAATGTAAGGATAAAGGGTCTAAAGAAAGAAGCCCTCCATACAACTTAGGCAGAAACCGGGTCAACTCATCATGAAGACAAACTCATCATGGACCCAGTGATGTGAAGCACAACCCTTTCCTAGCTACTCAGGCTTCTCTCAAAAGAAGTTTGTTTTATTGTCACGGAGATCAACACGACTTCTATTGACTTTCTCACTCTAAGATAGTTGATATTGAATAGGTGGCATCTGCTCCAGCCTCCGACCACTAAAAGTGCACAAATCGAGTCTAGAGCCAAGAGATCAATCAAATCTCGTTAGGACACACGGATGAAGATCAAGAGAGTCCTACGCTATACCCTTGTGATATTGCTAGAACACTCAGAGTGATACTACTTAGTATTCACAATGATGAGTGGAAATCCTTCCAGTGTTAACATCAAACAGCACTGCGGTAGGTCATATGCAAGATTCTTTATGAATTGAACATGTGCAAAACTGAAAAGCAACAGTGGTTTGATTCTTAATTGATTCAAACTCGTTTCAGGTTTCTACGCAATATCTTTATGGTCTTGCCAGAACATTCAGAGTGATATTCATTAATATTCACAGTGACGAATGGAAATCCTTCTAGCGTCAACATCAAACAGCGCTACGGTAGGTAACTTGCGAGATTCTTATGAATCAAGCTTGTGTCAACTGGAAAGCAACAATGGTAAGATTCTTAATGAATCAAACTTGTTCCAGGAATTTGAATTGACGACTTTAATCAAGCGGATATTTATCCAATTGATTCACTCTTTATGTTTGCAGTCTTGCTTTGAGACGGTCGAGTAAAGAGAACGGCTAGTACAGCCGCGAAACCCTGTCAAGGAGATTCTTAATTGAATCTACCTGATCACAGGTACGATATTTTATATCGTATAACGGTCTTCACAGACTGGAGGTAAAACGCTACCGATTTAGGACGAATGTCAAAGCCATTCAGTCCGTGTCTATGTTTTGTCTCGAGAAGGTGGCGTCACGGTGTACTCAGCAAAGTCAAAGATTCAGAAACCACATACTCATGCCTAAAGACATATTCAACAATTAATAGTGTGAGCATGTGAATGAAGACACAAGATCGCAAGATGACAAAGACAAGTCAAGGATGATTTGAAGATCTCAAGCTTAAAGACAAAGTCGAAAGACAACGACAAAGGCTCAAAGATCACAGCATGAAGGAACAAGACTACGATTACACGTTCAAGACTCATTTATGGCGAGATTAGTAATCTCTACAAATTTCCTAAATGACCAAGGTTTATGACCTCTCATTGGGGGAGATTGTTAGCCTCAAAATATTGAGCCAAACAAGAATGCTCGGTCATATGTTTATTATGTATCATATATTTAGAACGTTGTAATAGGTAGTATATTAGTCGTGTTATTACGGGCTTAACTTTAAGCTAAGGTTCATTAATAAGTAACCAAAGCCCAAAAGGAAAGCCCGGCACATGATCATATAGCCCATTAAGCTACATGTAAGCAAAGGCTATATAAACCCTTCCTAGCATGTTAGGAAGGGTGTTGGTCATTTCATTTTCTCTAATCTAATATTCCACAAGTTTCACCAACCATTTTTCTCTCTACTTTCTCTCACTACTCTCTCTCTCTAGAATTCTTCTCATATCTACCTTTCTTTCTTTAATTCGTGTATTATAACATCATATATTAGGGACAACAGAAACCAAAATGTATCACATGCGAGTCCACTAAACACACATCTAGAGAGCATGAGGAGGTCATTGTGGTTCAAAGAACCAGAACTCAAATAAGATCAAAAACTCCTCATCGACCCTCAAGAAAGGCTAAGCCTAAACCCAGAGATAACTCTCAGGGTTACAAACCTAACCCCCCCTGCAAGTACTGTGGTTTCTTCAACCATCACTCTGATGAGTGCGAGCATTATCCTGGATGTGACATCTGTAGAAGCATGCGTCATGAACCCAGGGATTGCAACCAAATAGGGGGAGGTAACCAGAGAAGGACTAATGTCGCTGGTCAGCGACAGCATGGACCCACTGGAAAGTGGGTTCATCATAGAAACTAATCTGGCTTTGTTATATCTATGCAGGAATATCTGAAGAAATCTGTTTGGTATCTGGATAGCGGGTGCTCTAGACACATGACAGGGGTTAAACAATATCTGCATAGATATAAAAAGGAGTCTGGTCCTAAAGTAGTCTTTGGAGATGATTCCTCAGGGGCTACTGAGGGTTATGGCTCAGTGGATTGTAATGGAATAACCTTCACAATGGTCGCTTATGTCAATGGACTGAAGCATAACCTAATCAGCATTAGTCAACTCTGTGATGCTGGCTTCAAAGTTCTGTTCACCAAGACCCAAGGAGCAATCTTCAATCAAAATGATGATGTTGTTCTTATTGCACCCAGGAGAAGGGATGTGTATGTCATCGACATGACATCTTGTCCAGAAGGGACAAACACTTGTCTCTACGCCAAAGCATCTGATAGTGAAAATTGGCTATGGCATAAGAGACTCTCCCATCTCAACTTCAAAAACATTAACAAACTGGCCAAGAATGATTTAGTAGCTGGGATTCCCTCTCTGACCTTCACCAAAGACAGACCCTTCTCAACGTGCGAGAAAGGGAAGCACCATAGAGCCTCATTCAAGACTAAACAATCATTCTCCATAAATAAGTGCCTCCATCTCCTTCACATGGACTTATTTGGACCAGTAAAACCTCAATCCCTTAATCACAACAAGTATACACTAGTCATTGTAGATGAATTCTCCAGATTCACAAGGGTATTCTTTCTCAAAAGAAAGAGTGATGCTGCTGAAAGAATAATGTCCATCATCAAAGAAATAGAGAATCTCAATGATTGCAGAGTTAAGGCTATCAAAAGTGACAATGGCACTGAATTCAAGAATCATGCCATGGAAGCCTTTTGTGATGAAAAGGGAATATCACAGAACTTCTCTAACCCAGGCACCCCTGAACAAAATGGTGTCGCTGAAAAAAGAAACAGAACCCTCATAAAGGCTGCTAGAACTATGCTTAGCGAATCAAGACTTCCTAAACAATTTTGGGGTGTAGCTGTGTACACATCTTGTCATACACAAAACAGATCCATTATTATGAAGAGACATGGAAAGACCTCGTATGAAGTATATAGGAAGAGAGCCCCTGATGTAAGCTACTTCCATGTCTTTGGTTGCCCTGTTTTCAATCACAACTACAGAGATCACCTGGGAAAACTTGATGAAAAGTCTGATGATGGATTCTTCGTTGGTTACTCTCTAACCTCTAGAGCTTACAGAGTACTCAACATCCGCATACAAGATTTAGAAGAATCCATCCATGTCACCTTCAATGAAGCAGATGCTGTCATCAACCACACCAACTCAGAAGAATGTGACATTGACTTCAATGAAGTTAAATCATATCCAGAGGATGATTTCTCTCATCCCAATGAATCATCAAAGGGTTGTCACAAGGACTTCCCTTATGTTCATGCATTTGATCCTCATTCAATCTCTGACATCACTCCAGAGGTTAAAAATGCTGAACAAATCACTCCACCCACTACTGTGAATTTTGATCTCATCGAACCAGTCTCTCCTCTTGATGAAGAGATTATGGATGAAGAAATAATTTGTGAAGATCCCTCAGCATTCATTGAACCTGCTGTGACTCCTGAACCCACAGAGACTCCTGCTCCTCAATCCAAAGGGAGTAGTAACCAAGATATTCTTCTGGTGAATATTCTTGGTGAACCCTCTGAGGGAGTCACCACCAGAGGTAAATTGAGATCTCTGGAAACCGCCTCAGTGAATGAATGCCTTTTTGCTGATTTTCTCTCTGAGGATGAACCTAAGAATGTGGTTGCTGCGCTTCTAGATGAAGGGTGGGTTGTTGCCATGTAAGATGAGTTGAATCAGATCAAGAGGAACAAGGTGTGGACTCTGGTAAAAGCTCCAGCTGGGAAGCAAGTGGTTGGAACTAAATGGGTCTACAGAAACAAGAGGGATGAAGCTGGCATGATTGTCAAAAACAAGGCTAGGCTTGTGGTGCTGGGATATAAATCAATCTGAGGGGATTGACTATGATGAAACGTTTACACCAGTAGCCAGATTGGAAGCTATCAGAATCTTCCTAGCCTTTGCAGCTTATATGGGGTTTACTATATACCAGATGGATGTGAAGAGTGCTTTCCTCAACGGGAAGCTTGCAGAGGAAGTATATGTCTATCAACCCCCAGGAAAGCAGTGAGTATCCTGATCACGTCTGCAGACTCACAAAGCACTCTATAGGCTGAAACAAGCGCCTAGAGCCTGGTATGAAACCCTATCAAAATTCTTACTTGAAAATAAATTTGTTAGAGGTACCATTGATCAACCCCTATTCACTTATAGGTCCAAGGGTGATGTCATTTTAGTACAGATTTATGTGGATGATATAATTTTTGGTTCAACCAATATTACATTGAGCAAACAGTTTGCCAAATTAATGACCAAAAAATATGAAATGAGCATGATGGGGGAATTAACTTTTTTTTTTGGTTTTCAAATTAAACAAAATTCAAAAGGAATTTCCATTTGTCAAGAAAAATATGTTAAGGATTTGCTCAAGAAGTATGATCTTTCTGATTGTGCATCAGTGAAATGCCTCATGCTTCCTCCCAACAACTTGGGAGCTGATGACTCAGGGGTCTCTGTTAATGAGACCTTATATAGAGGCATGATTTGGTCACTGATGTACCTCACAGCAAGCAGACCAAACATACAATTTTCCACATGTCTCTGTGCTAGGTACCAAGCTAACCCCAAGGAATCCCACCTTGTAGTTGTCAAAAGAATATTCATGTACTTAAAAGGATCTCCCACATTGGGTCTCTGGTATCCTAATGGATCAGGCTTCGACCTCAAAGCCTACTCAGACTCTGACTACGCTGGGTGCTGTCTTGATAGAAAGAGCACCTCTGGGAGTTGTCAAATCCTTGGAGGAAAGTTAGTATGCTGGAGCGCCAAGAAACAAAAATCTGTGGCCATGTCATCAGCTGAAGCTGAATACGTAGCGGCCGCTGGTTTTTGTGCTCAAGTTTTCTAGATGAAAAGTCAGCTGGCTGATTATGGGATCATTTATGAAAAGGTTCCCATATTCTGTGACAACACAAGCGCTATAGCCATCTCAAATAATCCGGTACTTCATTCCAGAACTAAGCATATTGACATCAGGTATCACTTTATCAGAGACCATATTTTAAAAGGTGATATTGAGCTTCATTTTATACCCACTAAATACCAGCTCGCTGATATATTCACCAAACCTCTGGCTGAGCCAAGTTTTACTTGGTTGGTTGCTGAGCTGGGTATGCTCAATATTTGTAAACAAATCTGATAAATGATCTCTGATCTCTGTCTCTGGGCATTAAAGGGAATTGAATGTAACGAGGTAGTTACATTCCAATGGGACTTAATATATTCTCATATTTAATTCAAATGATTAACCTTTATTGTCAACAACTTTCCCGCTTTCCAAGGGACAAAAATATCACATGAAGAGTTAAGGGGTCCCACTTTTCCTAAAAGGTAACTTTTTGCATTAAATGTTTTAATTGTAAAACGGCTAACCCTTTTATCAAAACCCTTGAATCACTTTTCAAAACTCACATTACTCATTACTTTCACACACACATACTATTCATCTTCTCAAAAACTTTCATTTCTTCCTCACTTCAACAATGGCGTCTTCATCATCTAACACCACTTTCACCGTCCTGGCCGCCTCGAACGTTGATTTTGGGATACACGATGGCAAAATTGCCTTAAACAATTGTGTAGCTCTCTTGGAACACACCAATTCACTCTACCAACCATTGTTCTCCTTCCTCAAAAACTCCACCATTTTTGAAGCCATAACCAGAGTAGCTTTCACATGCTACACCAATATTTGAAGGAGTTCTGGTATAGCGCCGAAGTTGATCAAACCTCATCACATATCACCTTCAACCTTTCCACACATCCCCAGCCTCTCACTTTTGATCTTCATACCTTTGCCAAAGTCATTGGACTTCCAGTCAATGAAGGCATGTCCGCTGTGCCTACCAGCGCCACGGTAAAGAAGGCTCTGGCTACCCTTCGTCCTCATGACGACAACGATAAACCCTTCACCACACAAGGTTTCCAGAACAAATACCTGATCAAAGTGAACTACTTTTCACCTATTTGGAGGACGCTGATGTTATACATTGTGAAATGTCTGGGTGGAAACCAGGGGTCTCATGATCAACTTAATGGAGCCCAGCAAGCGATTGCTTACAGCTTAATTTGGGGGCAAGATATAGGGATCGCTCATATACTTTACTCTGACCTCATTGCTAAGCTAGAAAACAAAGGGAAGAAGAACAGACTGGCCACCATCTGCTACACAAGATATCTCTCTTCTCTTAGAAGATATGCTGGGTGAAGGCTACACAAATGATGAACTTCTCTCCTTCTCTCCTTATCACATCACTGCTGCATCACTAAAGACTCCCTTGGAATACGAAGTACCTCTCAGCAGGCACATGATGCAGGTCGCTGGGCTACTGGTTGCTCATGGAGAGCCCTTGATCCCTCACAATGAGGTGAATGCTGAAAGAGCAACTGACAAGTCTCTGTTAAAGACCTCTGTGCAGTCTTCTTCTCAGCCCAAGGTGCCCAAGGAAAAGAAGAAAAAGAGGAAAGACATCCCCCTTTCCTCCAAAACCCCTTCTTTTAATCCTTCCAAGTCCAAGAAGACTAAGAAGAACCCATCCCCTTATCTGGTGGATGTGGTTGAAGAGCCTACCGCTGACAAACAACCTGAGTCTAGCATCTCCCAGTCAGCAGAGACGACTAAGAACCTTCTCAACGTTGATATCTCTCAGGTATTAGTTTTCCATTTTATTCTCTTGGAGGTTCACATACAATCACTCTCAACATTCTGTAGGAGAGAGTGATGAAGTCTTAAGGTTTGCCTCAACCCATAGAGTGTCTATGTCAGCACCTAGAACTCTTAGGATTATCTGTACACTTTGTCTTAACACAAGGATATGATTCATTTGTGCTCATAACGCACCCCGATGATCCTTCACCCTCTGGACTGTGCTCTTGTCCATACCAACTTGAGCATGCTATAGGTCCCGACCCAGAGTCTCTGCACTTCACGCAGTCTCTGGGTCCCCTCATTAGAAAATAGTCCTAAAGAATTTATTCTTTTGGGGGGACTACATAATCACCCTCAGTCTTCCTAGGGGCAGCGATAAAAGGCGACCATTACCTTCAAATAATTCACAACTAAAAGAGTCCCAAAGAATTTATTCTTTTGGGGGGACTGAATAATCACCCTTAGTCTTCCTAGGGGCAGCGATAAATGGTGACCTTTAACTTCCATGACTTCACAACTAAAAGAGTCCCAAGGAGCAATCCTTCAGGGGGAGTTGGATAATCACACCCAGCTATCCTAGGGGCAGCGAACGGCGACCATTCACCACATAATTTTCACAACTCAAAAGAGTCCCAAGGAGTAATCCTTATGGGGGAGCTGGATAATCACACCCAGCTATCCTAGGGGCAGCGAATGGCGACCCTTCAACATAACTATTTCACTCTTAAAAGAGTCCCAAGGAGAAATCCTTAGGGGGTGTTGGATAATCACACCCAGCTTTCCTAGGGGCAGCGAATGGCGATCTATAACTTCATATTTTTCACAATTGGTTACTAACAAATGTCATAACAGGCTCATAATCTTCATGAAGAACAGCAGAATGATGATGCCTATTCCATAGCTGGTGATGAAAATGCTGAAACCCCCCGACATAGATCTCGATGCCATGTCAGACAGTGATTCCATGCCAGAGGATGAGGTCTTCATAATTGAAGAGGACTTGACCATTTCAGATTATGCTGATATGGATGCTGATGATGACCAAGTTAAATCAGAGTTGAAACCCATCTCCTTCCCATCAATGCCCAATGTGCAAGAACTGGCTGCTAAGAGGCTATTGGACCAGAGGCTCTGTGCACCAACCCTAGTTCCCTTCCCAACCTTACCAAATGTCATGGAACTAGGGGCGAAGCAACACTTAGAACATTTACAACAACTCAAGCCTGTCCATGTTCCTCGAATGAAAGATGTTCAGGAACTCGCTGCTGAGGTTCTCTGGGTTAAGAGGGGTGACATCAGTAAAACCAAGCCCAAAAGTCACAAATGATGTCATCTTCTCTGAATTGCAAACACTAACCCATGCTGCTGAGGAACTCACCACCACACTAGAGACTTCACTAACTTCATTTGTAGAGTCCTCTATGACTGCCTTACTTAAGCAACTACTGGGAAGTGCCTTGCAAGCTCACCTCCCAGCTGTTCTAGACCAGAGCCTCCAGCAATACATACCATCGGTCCTCACATCAGATGTTAAAGCAAATGTTGCAGCTATTGCTAAGGCGTCTGAACCTTCAAGAAAACTTCTTCAAGATCTGTTGCAAGAGGAACTTAAAGAGATCTGCTTATTAGTTCACCTAGAATTCGTTAAGTTCCTCAAGCCTGGATTAGGCACGGCTACTACCGGCGCTATGCCTGAGGGAGAGAATTCAGCAACCTCCACCTCTGAAGAAGAAGAAGACACTGCCTCACCTAAGGGGGAGCAGTCACTTAAACAACCAAAACCTTCAACAGGGATTCCTACACCAAAACCTCTTAGATCCTTCAACCCCAGCACTGATGTAATAAAGGACAAGGGAAAAGGAATTGCTATTGAACAGCCTGAAATAACCATGCACTCCCTCCAAGAAGAAGGCGGATCTACAGCCAAGCTCTCCAAACACTCTGACCTGAACATATTTAAGAGCGCTGATGAACCACCACTTACCCAGAGCAGGCAAAGGCTCAAATCTTGGAACACCAAAGGTTGGCAAACATCAGCGCAGCTGAACTCAAGAGCAAAGAAGCTCTGAACAAACTCTCTCCTACTGTAAAGGAAGCTCAGTTGGTTAAGCTCAAAGAACTGGAGGTTAAAAGGAGCAACCTTCAAAAGGAATATGAAAGACTTGTAAACCAGAGAGCTAAACCTGGTCAAATCACCAAGTATGCATGTTACATTGACAAAGACAAAAGAGTGGTGATGACCCTTTACAGAGAGAACCAACTAACCAACTACAAAGTCTTCAGTGACTTTAAACTCAGAGATCTGGGCCTCTCTGAATGGTTAGAAATGTTGTCTCTTGCCCAAAAGAAGACTAGGCCTGTTGCTGCCCAAATGATGAAAAACATTCAAGCAAAGCTAAATTGGGTAAGAGACACGGCAAAGAAGCTGAAGGTACCTCTGCCTCCTCAACTTTCACAACAACAACCTTCTCAAGGACAAAGGAAAATAAAAACCCAAATGGGGCCTCTGGTGGAGAAGTTGGTCACTGAAAACATTGTTGTTGATGGGATGCACAGGAACTGGGTACTGCCCAAAGAGATCACTAAACAAGTAGGGGGCCAAGTATACTCAGAACCAGAGACATGTATGGTCTTTATGAATGGTAATTGTGAGTATTGCTTTCAGCGAATGAATGAACTACATCTGGCATCAACCATCCAGCTTATCAGACTCAAACAGGGCATCCTAAGGAATTGCAAAACAGCTGAGGATTTTGAGTTTGAAGTTGAGCTTGTCACTAACTCTAGGAGTGACAAAGTTGAAGCCCAGAGAATCTATGATCAAGGCCTCGATCGCTGAAGAACCTTTTTACTTTTTGTTTATGTTTACACCTCTGGGTGTTCTTGTAATAGACTAGGTTCTTTATGTTTAATAAAACTCTGAGGTATGTTTGTTAAATTATGTGTAAGAAGAAGCTGTGTACTCACTTACAATAATTTTAGACTTAGTATAATTTATAAACAAATAGGGGGAGATTGTTGGGCCAATGAAAGTTTTAACTATGGCCCAGTCTAGATTTGTTTAATTAGACTAAGTGTTTACTGATCGCTGAGAGGACCAGCGACAGAGACTAGACCAGTGGAAGGCAAAGCCTCAGCTGGTACACCAGGAACATTCAAGTCAAAGACAACGTCAGAGAAGTCGAAGACAATCTGAAGTCATACTCACCAGCGATTATGGATAGCTGGGATGTTGAAGGAATGTACTAGTGTTCAAGGATCTCTGAGTTGACAACACTCAGAGATCACTTAAGAACCCTAGAAGTCTGGGATAAGCAAAGCTTATCCAATCCTTTATAGTTTTGGCGGGAGAATCTACCAAGTGTTTTGAGCGGGACAAAACAAGAGATTCAAGATAAAGCCTAGTACGACCTAGTGGGACAAAAGGTGAACAGTTGGCAGAACTGTTCACGTAAAGTTGTTTAAAGGTATGTCTCGATTTAGGCATGCATTTAATACGTTGTACTCTTCCATTCAGAAGGTGACACATATCAACTACTCCCACTAAGGAAGTAACCTCGTACACTATAAATAGGAGTGAGAAAGAAGAATTAAATCAACCCTTGTGCTTGGATAATTTATCTAAGTTCTTTCTCACCTTGGAACCGCTGAGCCCCCAGCTGTCTACCAGCGTCTCATTGGTTCCCTTGTAAACTTGTATCTCGAATCTAGTTTACTTGTTTCTACGGTTCATACCTTGTTGTCATTCAACGAGTGTATTCATAGCACTTTGTAATACTTTGTTTATAATACTTAATAAAGCATTACGCGTTTGAAAAGTATTTCATTGTGTTTCGTGGTTACAAGAGTTATAGTTTATCAACAATTGTCATATTAAGGGACTATCAAATATTACGTATAAGAACCCCAATATACAATATTTCCATAAGTATTGCTTGCAATACCCCATATTTGGAGGCGTTCCGGTTCCTTATACGTGTATCGATCAAACAAAAATAAAGGCAAAAATAGATAAATACTTTCGTTAAGCAATAATTCGAAAAATACGAACTTTAAGGTGAATAGAAAGGCGACGTGCTATAAAAGGCCGTCTAAGGGAAGCTAGGTAATTAAGTGCTTCGCGCCACCTCATTCCCCCCGTTCACTTGTAAGTATCTTGAGAAGGAAGGCTAAGCGAGGGTTTTGCCGCCCAAGTAGTATTACATATATATTTTTTGTAGCTTTTTAATATTGAACCTCGAGAGGGATAATCCCTTTCCTCTCAAAGTCGACCGAGGTCTCTTACCTCATTCCTCGAGTTTAGTTGTATGCGCACTCGCGCGCGTGCACACATACTGAGTGGTGTACCAAATACTTCTAATTCTTCCAAAAAGAAGAAGAAGAACAAAAAGACCGTCACTCAAGCCGATCCCGAGAATCGAGCTTTCGACAATACGATGGCAACGGATAACCGACCTATGATCGAGATTTTGCAATCACACGTTGAGGGAAATGATGAGGCTATCCTTGCCCCCGCAATTGGAGCAAATGATTTTAAAATTAAAACGGATTTTATTCAAATGGTTTCCGCTACACCATTTTTGGGCCATTCCCAAGATGACCCCCATGATCATATTAAGAGATTTATCCATTTGAATAATACGATGAAATACAATGGGGTGACTCAAGAGGCAATACGTTTGTTTCTCTTTCCTTTTTCCCTCGAGGGACAAGCCAGGATTTGGCTTGATAAGGAACCACCCCAAAGTATTCTTACATGGGCGGATTTAGAGACCAAGTTCATTAACTATTTTTTCCCACCATCATGGACAACCTCTTTAAGGAATGACATCATTAACTTTGAACAAAAATATGGGGAAACATTTAGTGAGTCTTGGGATAGATTTAAGGAGCTTTTGAGAAAGTGTCCTCAACATGGTTTTACACTTTACTAAAGTTCATCAAATTAATACTTTTTACAATAGATTAACTTTGAATGACCAAGACTCACTAAATAGTGCTTCGGGGGGAAATATTTTGGTTAAATCAATGAATGATGCATGGAATATAATTGAAAACAAGGAAAAAGTTCAAACCAAGAGTGTAAGGGCTACAATGGCTAGTGCTAGTGATAGTGAGACTAACAATCAAATTCAAGCACTTACTTCAATTGTGACAAAACTTGCCTTACACGTTCAAAACACACCCGTTACACACGTGAATGCCATTAAGGTGACTTGTGAAACATGTGGTGGGCCACATTCATATCTTAATTGTGATAAGGTTTATGACCCATCTCAACAAGAAGTGTATGCTTACAACACTAATGAAAGGGTGCATTTTAAACCAAATGTCGATGTGAACAATTTATCTTATAAATCGACTAACTATTTGGCTCCCCCGGGTTTTGTAGCTCCACAAAGACCACCCCCACCCGCCCAAAATACCCAATACCTAAATAGGAACCAAGGTCCTCAAATGGGTAATTTTCAAGGGAATTCAAATGTAAGGGGTTTTAACCAAAATCAAGGGAATTTTCAAAGGCATAACAAAAGGGTTTAATAATAACCAAGGCTTTAATAACCAAGGTTTTCAAAATCAAAAGAACAGTTATACAAACTATGGCTTACATAATTGGTTACATAATCACTACAACAATGTGGATGATGGATCCACATAGTTGTGCCTAATGGATTAATAAGAGCATCTCAAAATTTCTATATTTCTGCTTGATGGCTATAATTTGTAGGGCTCGATAGGATATGGTGAAGTAGGTTATATTCATCAGAGAGTAATATAACACTTTATTTGTTTCTCATTGTAGGTAATACATCAATGTTTATCGACTTACAAGTTGGGTCATGTGTTATAACAACTGTTGCATGAATAACTGGAGGGGTGGCCTCGTCATGCTGTAGAGGGGTGACCTCTAAATAATGTGCTGGGTGGAGGGATCAACTCCAATGTAAATGATGTAGATCACACGCCATATTCACCTGATAACTGTAAACTGATAGCCTAGGATGCACCCATACACCCCGCTGATAATACTAATAAATGGCTAAGCTTAAATAAATGGGACGCTGCGAGAAATCACTCCCTCGCAGAGGAGTCATGACACCGGTGCCTCTAGTGTCATGGTTATGGTACCTCCGTAACTAGTACATAAATTGGTCATGCTTGTATATAAAGCTCAGGCTATTTATTTCATTATTAAAAATGATTACTCATAAGCTTAAAACATATATTGGGGAAAACATTTGGCTCCAGACGGGAAATCCTAATCATGCATAGGAAAGGAAGTCCTTACTAAAGGACGGAAAATCCGTACCTCGTGTCCAGTAATGAAATAAGAATGAAAGTTGAAAGATCTACTCCGACTTCACGGATACTACATAAATAAGGGATGTGATATGACTTGTCTGATTACTGTTTACTGTTACTGATTTTAACTGTTCTCATTTTGATTTATTTTATACTTGTATTACTTTTGGTATATAATCTGATAAGTTCTGACTGTTCGTTAATATTACTGATTAAATGTGTATTCTGTACTTCTGGTTACTTGTATATTATACTGAATCCTGATCATGGTATTATACTATAAATAGTAACCTGCCATATATAGATAGTTTCCTTATGAAAAGGTTTCTAAAAATAGTTTCCACGAAAATTAAATTGTATAAATAAAACCAAGCATTTTAAATTAATAACTAATTAAAACATTTTAATTAAATTTACTAGTTAAATCAATGAAACATTTTATAACTAGATTCATTTAAGATATAAAAACTTATTTGCTAAAAAAATGATTTAATAATTAGTTAAATAAACCCCTTGTTTTAATCTTTTAACCGAGCACCCAAAACCAACATCAAAACCCTCCCGAGACACTCATGTCTCGGGTTAGCTCAAACTTGAGCCCCACCACAGCCCTTGGCTGTGGTCCCTTGTTGCCGTCAACAAACAGTAGCCACCGGCTTAAGCCGACAGCCACTGTTGCCCTGGTGGTTCCCACTGGTAGTCCTGTGGTTCCCCCTGCCATGAATCTGGTTCCCACCATCAATGCAGTGGTTCCCACTGCTAATGCAGTGGTTCCCACTGCTTGTTATGTTCCCACTGTTTTTCTAGTCCCAAACACCCCTGAACCATTTATTCCCGCTGTATGTAATCCCAAACACCCCTTTTAAAACGCGACTCCCCTGTTTGGGTTGTTCAAAGGCCGCGACTAGCAAAACAAAGCACCACGACCCCTTTGTGGGTCACGGCTGCCACAAATCACACACACTGAGACTTGGTGTCTCGGTATTCGTGCATTAAACAAAGCACGCCACCCCTTTTTCCTGATTATTACATGTTTACCATTTGTTTTCGTTTGATAAGTCTAAAACCATACAATTCGTGATGCAAACTGAAGGAAGAGGATTGATTACCGTTGTGAACTTGATAAATGAATGACAAAAACACACGAATCAAAGATGACAAATCATGCCCGAAATTCTTTTTTTTTCTTCGCCACCAAACCAAGTGGAACCCTAGTTCCCGTTTTTTTGTTACTATATGTTGTAAATAGATGAGGTTACCCCCGTATGTTTTTATTTACAAAGTGGGCCGGCCTAAATCCCACATTTCCTTTTCTTTGTTTAATTTAAAACGCAACCCAAGCATAAAGCATATCTATCTTTGTTTTCGTTTTATAATTATTTGACGTAATGTTCATGATCATGCTATAAGTTCTCGTGCTAAAACTCTGAACTGTATTTTTTTATTTTTATGAATAATAAATTTCGTGACTTTATATATAAAGCTGAGACTGGGCATATTTAATATTCATGTATTTTAAAATGCTTAATATCTATATAGCTAAAATTTAATTATTATACTGAATAGTTAATTACATCCTGTTTTAAATAAAACGGAAACTGTATATAATGTATGTTCTTGAATTTTAAATGCGAGTTTTACAACTCTTCCCCTCTAAAAATATAATTCTTCCTCGAATTAAGGACACGATAATGTTGTGGTTTTACAATTCTTCCCCTCTAAAAGTAAAAATTCGTCCTCGAATTAAAGGTAATGAGCTGTTGAAGTTATAGTAACTGAACTAACACGTGAGCTGAAAGGACATGTAAGCTGAAAGGATAATTCGTCCCTGAATTAGAATATAATGCTGCTGAAAAGTATAACGTGACATGACTAAAGTGAACATTGAACGTAACATCACTGAAAGAACTTAACTGGATTTATTGAAGGAAAAATGATGAGAGGTCCCGATATCAGCTGCACTTTTCTTTCTTTTCTTTGGTGGTCTACCAATAGGAGTGTGATAATCTGGTGGTGTTAAAGTAATTGGGCTTGGTTCTTTCTTCCACATGCCAGGGCCATTGCATGGATTAATCTTAAAACTATACATTTGTTCCCAAGTAGTTAGCCAATAACATTCACTTACCCTTGTCTCTGGTAATCTAGGCTCCAACCTATTTGTTGCCATGTTCCAAATGCTTGCAACTGCATGCTTGCAAGGGATCCCTGTGAGCTCCCACTTCCTACAGGCACAGACTCTTAGATTCATGTTGCATATAAATGTATAGCCATGATATAATCATTATTGTAGTCGGACACTCCAATCTTACCATCAGCACTGCAGACTCTTTACTTGAATCACTTAAGGTCCACCATGAAACACGCTTGCATAAGGTCGAAGAACCTGAGCATAAAGTGTGGTTTGAAGGAGCGATGGTATTTAAAATAGGTAAAGCATCTGAACAAATTTTATTGTAGAGTAAAGGTCTTGCTAAAGCTTCTCCTGTCTTGCTGCAAATGTGAAGGGAAAATGGTATAGTCTGATTTTTGAGGTCAAAGGCTTCTTAAGTCGGTCATGATAATGTAAACGTAGTATTACGTAGTCTTTTGGGACATAAGTCACTACTTATCAGTTTTTAGTTCAAATTACCTTATCATCGCAATATTTTGTTAATTTGATTTTAGAAAATCATGTGTCTGAATACACGTAATCAGTGTTCACGTCCAATCATAAATTATTATCCGCGTCCAGAGACGTTTCGAAGGTCTACCAAAATAGATAGGGAAGGTTGATTGATGTAGAAGCATAACAACGTTAAAACTTTCAAGTCAGGTATCAATGGTAAGAAATTAGACAAGCAGTAACAAGAATTGTATCACAAAGAAAAATAAGGTAACAGGTAAAACAAAGATTGTTGAGTAGGGACTCCTCCGTTTCGAGTAGCTTCCCACTCGAAACGATTCCTTCAAGGGTCTAAACATAATGAAAATCTTGGTCCTGATGACCCTGTCCTGACGATGTTGAATAGTTTGGCCAACCTAGAGGGATAAGGGATTTTAGGCTTTAAAGTTGAAGGTTGAGTAGGAGAAGGACTCGCTTCTTGAACAACCTTAGGCTTAGGCTCATTCGGCAATGGAGAACTAGTACTAGGAGTGGTAGTGGGAGGAATCACCGAAGGGGGAGTAGGATTACTCATTATGACCTACAGGCCTTGTCTCTCCTTTATGGGCGAAGAGATGGAAGGTATCACTAAAGTGGCTCCACTTCGAGTATAAATAGCACTCACATTAGCTTGAGGGTTGGTCTCGGTATTAGAAGGTAAGGCTCCTTGGGGTCTAAGGGCTTGCAACATTTGCACGAATTTCCTATCGGTAGACTCTTGCATTTTTTTCATAGTTCTCTCATGTTCGGTCAATTTTTGGGGAACCAAGTCCATTTGAGGATACATTCCCTTTATTACTTTGATTATGAAACCCTTGATTTTGAAATTGATTAGGATAGGAGATATATATCGTCGAAGTTGGCTGTAGAGAAAGGTTAAAATTTTCTTTTTTTGTTCTTTTTATTGCATACGAATTAGGGTTTCTTCCCCTAAACCCTAGATCAATTATAAATAGAAAAGATGCTCCAGATTTGTTATGTTTTTATGGTGGTCGATTTTCAAACCCTAAGATTTAGGGTTTCGGTGCATAAATTCATTTTTTAGGGTTTCGAAACCCTTGAATGATGAAACCGCTGTCCAAGGAGAAAAGGCTGTGATGATAGATGTTGCTACTGTGTTCGAAGTATTAGATGCCAAGAAAAACAAGGACTCCACATGTGTTTGGTGTTTGAAGCTGTCATGATGATCATATCACTGATGGTGATGTAATATTGAATTCAACTGATTGGTTGTTGATTTGTTGCTGTTGCGATAAGGATATGTGATGGATTAGGTGGTGGTTATCGATTCAAACAAATAAAGCAGCAAAGGAGACAACGACCTATGCAAATAGGGAAATAGGCTATGCAGAACTTGGTACTGGTCCAAAGCGATAAAAGTGTATAGTACTATGTTGCTGGGTGATCACATGTATGCTTTTTACCCATCGAATATATGTGTCGTATAAAGAAATCACAACAGTTAAGAGACAAGATTCTTTATCCAAGTTTTGGCAGTTATGGTCATCGATTGATCGATGATAGAAAAAAGAATCCACACGTGATTTACTTTCCATGGTATTTTTTGTGGTACTATGCTCAAGTCTATGATTCAAATCTTTTCTATTATTCGGTGGTCCCAAAAATACAAGTTTGATATCTCCTATTTCCATATTAAATATTTATGTTCACAAAGGATGTATCACGTGGTTAAATCAACATGGAAGGTTTATACAGTTGAGTGTGGTCCATGATGGATTATAGAAAGCAAAAGAATGGGACAAGATCACGTGAGCTGCTAAAACTGGAAAAGAAGAATATCTATCAAGGAAGTGATCTAAGGAAGATGATACAAAGTACAAGGCTGTTTGAGAATTGGTGATGATACAAAGTATAAAATTGCTATCACGTGGTCCAAGGGTATTATGAAGTAAAGCTAGATGTGGTACTAGTCACGTGTAGGAAAGAAAAGTTCCTATGGTCCACGATTGGTTGAATAAAGATGAGCAATTGTATTCACGTGAGGGTTTCATACTTTTATGTGGGATCCAGTATATTGATGTGGTAATTGAAGACAAGACAAAGGAAAGTGGTACAGTGGAGTACTTTTAGTCGCTTTCATGTTATTCGTAGCCACAGATGGTGTTAGTGGCTGAGTCGAGCCGCTGACAAGAATAAAACACACGCTGACAAAGAAGACGCTGACACGTTCTAATTTAGACGCTGACAGCGTGTTGTCCGATATATGGTTTTTAAGCGCTGACAAGTATCGTCCAATATCGGATAATACATACAGAAGATATATTGGATGACTCACGATCTCAGACAGAACTGTCTGTTTAAATTTTATGGCTCGTTTTTGAAGACTGTGTTTGATACAATAAAATTTTATTTGATTATGTGACAAGGCTAACCTTGCGGTTACGTACCGACTTGGATTAGAATAAGAACGCCGACAGAGGCAGCAGTTGCATAAAAGAAGAGGATGATATTGTACTTAGATGATTTTCATTGCAAATTGAAGGTTTCGATGAAGACGATCTATTATTGCTTATTTGGTGTTGGAGTTGTTTTTCACAGGTTTGTGTTTTATCATATCTCAAGATGTTTCTATTCCATCTTGAAGATAACTTGTCCGTGCTTAAATGAATGGTGACGAAGACTTGTCAAATCTAGCAAATTGTCAGCTTGCTATCACTTGAAGGAGTTACATTATCGTGCTCAGTGTCTCACAAAAGGATGAGGATTTTGACAAGAGATCGAGGTCTGCTTATAAAATCTGCATATAAGTTCGACGTCACGTGAATAGTACAAGACATGGAACATAGGTTTGGGTTACTCTACTTCTACATCAATATTACTTTATTTATTTTTCTTCAAAATCATTATACAGAGCCTACATTTGGAGAATCTTCGATTGCCTACTTTGTTTCCTTCCCTATTGATGTGACAAAAAGGGGAAGATATACATACTACACTTAAGGGGAAGCAATTTGAAGATGATGTACCATTTACAAGAGATACACAAAGAGTATTACCGACATCAACTAAGGGAATATTGTTGGGTCAAAAAGTTGATGTAGCAGAAACTCGAATCCAAGAAAACATGAAGGAATTTGTTTCAACGCTGACACATTGTGTCTAGACGCTGACAAGTGTTAACGAAACGCTGACAGAAGTCAAGCGTTGTTGGAAATCTATTTAGGATAAGTTTTCAGAAAATTATTTATGAATATCCTGTATTAGTTTATTTAAATAGAAGATATGCATGTTTATTTGATATTATCTCTTGTAAACCCTAATCCTTAGTCTATAAAAGGAACATGGGTCATAGGTTTAGTTCATAACTTTCATTCACAATGTAAACCTAAAGCGTGTGTTGCACTAGACGTGGGATTAAATGTATACACGTCTAGTGATTGTTTGTTATTAATATAATGAACAATCCATTAGAGTAATTCATGTGTTTTGTGCCTAGACACCTTGTTTCATGATCATTGTTCTTTTCCGCTTTGATTGTTAATCATATGAACAATGATTATGCCTAGTAGCTTAAAGATCTGAAATCTTAGGATTCCACAAATTTTGCAACATCACTCCAACAACATTGCTTGTACCTTTCTTAGTGCTTCTATTTTCCTAATAACAAACAATCAAAACATACATAACACTAAATACTCAAACCATTGAAAAAAATTTATTTATTTATTCTTAAACCATTTAGTTTACCCCGTTTGACCTTAAAGATAATGTAATACCCCGAACATAATGACGTATTTTACCCTAACTATGTAACTGATTTTGAATTTCTAAGTAAGGGTAAGTATCGTTATCTTTGACGATTTAAGTTGAAACCGGTAATATGTGGATTTAGTTAATTGTTGTGACGATTGAAGAGAACCGATAGTGATCGTGATGCTAATGGATGCCCAATATTATGTTTTAGTATCGATTATTTCTATATTTGAGATTTTTGAAGTTTTCTTTTTATTTCGTATTTTAGTCGAGTCGGAACCTTACTTATTAGTTTTGTGTGCGTTTAATTATTAAAATGATCGATTTAACAAACAAGATTTTTATTTTTATGAAGCCGGGACGAAACCCGACTCTCGTAAATTTTTGAAAACCGACTAAGTACCATTTCCCGCTCTTTAATAATTACTTTGCAACAAAGGCCAAAAGATAGTCTTATTTACACTTTCTACCCTCCACCATTATATATAAGCTTCCTTTTGATTCTTTGATATGTAAGGGTTCAACTTTTAATGGTTCAATTCCCTTGTCTTTTTCAAGATTAATTTGCTGGTTATTGGTTTGGCCTTCAACTAGATCATCATCTACCAAAGGTAATGTTCTAGAGGGAGGTGGACTTGCGTCGAAGTTTATGTTCAATGATTCCTCGACACACATGTTTTGTTTATTTAACACGATGTAAGCTTTGGTAATTTGAGAATATCCAAGAAATACTCCTTCGTACGACTTTGGGTCGAACTTAGTGAGATAATCCTTAGTGTTAAGAATAAAACATTTACTTCCAAACATACTAAAATATCCAATGGTCGGTTTTCTGTCTTTTAATATTTCATACGGTGTTTTATCTAGAAGTGGTCTAACTAAAACCCGATTTAAAATATAAGTTGAGGTATCAACCGCATGACACCAAAACTTTTGAGGCATGTTTGACTCATTTAACATTTTCTACTCATTTCTTGAAGTGTTCTATTTTTGCGTTCAACTACCCCGTTTGATTAAGGTGTTCTTGGAGCAGATAAATTATGAGTGATACCCTTGGGGTCACAAAATGCTCCAAATTGCACTTCATTGTCAAACTCCAGATCATGACTGGTTTGAATTGAAACAATTCGACAATTTAATTGATTTTCAATTTTCTTACTTAGAATCTCAAAGTGGTCAAATGCTTCATTTTTAGTTTTCAAAAACTTTGCCCAAGTAAATCTTGAGTAGTCATCCACGATAACCGAAGTGTAAAAATTACAGTCGAAACTTTGTACCACGGATGCACTAAACAAATCCATATGTACGAGTTCTAGACACTTAGTTGTGGTGACAATATAGCCTTATGACTCGTGTGTGTTTGTTTTCCGATTTTACATGCGTCATAAAAATGTTGATCATATTTTACTTTTGGTAGATTTCTAACAAGATCTTTGTTGACCAAAGATTGCAAAATACCCATGTTGATATGACCGAGACGCATATGCCAAATGGTGGAGGTGTCTATGGTCGTCAAACAAATGACGTCCTTTGATGAATCAAACTTCATCACGTATATGTTATTTTTCCTAATTCCTTTTGCTATCGTTATTCCGCCTTTTAGTATTTTACTACCATCTTCTTCGAATAAAACTTTGCATTTATTACTACAAAGTTGGCTAATACTAAGTAAATTAAATCCTAAGTTTTCGATGTGAGCTACATTATCTATGGTGATATGGTCATTAGAAATCATAGCTTTGCTGATGATTTTGGTTTTGACGTTGCCCAAAAAATAACATTGCCTCCGTCCGTTAGTGTATAGGTGCTAAAAAGGTTTCTATTACCCGTCATGTGTCTTGAACATCCGATGTCCTTGATCCATTAATCCGGTTCAAGCCAACCTTCAAGCATACCTACACAATTTGAAACTCAAATGTTTGGTCCCCATTGTCTCATGTGTCCGTTTGGGTTAAACATACTTCTCATGGAAATCCTGATTGGAGTGTTGCCAAATACATCCCAAGGTACCAAATTTCCTATTTAAAATTGATTATGGTAGTCATAGTTGAAGGGTACTTGACTATATCTTCCTAACACACTTTGGTAGCTTTTTAGAAATAGGCATTTGGGGTAAGAAGGTTTAGGTCGAGTTTGTATGTTTCTAGCTCTAGCATTTCTTTCTATGTTTCTAAAACTTATGTTGTATCTCTCTGGATTGAATGCTTTAGGTTTTCTGGACATAACCACGAAATCGGCATGATTTCTTCTTTGTTCATCTGTCAGACTCACGGACCCCTTGTAAGGTGCCGAACCCTTGTGCAGAGGGGTCCGACGGGTTCCATGGTCTTTTGTAACTGTATTTTTTGAAATGTTGTTCTTGTCATTTTGTGGTGGTGTCGTTGAGCTAGAAGCTACATTTTGTTTCTCAAACCCTAGCCCAATTTTATCCTTGCCATATCTTCGATAATTGAGCATTTCATCAATGCAATTTGCGTTTTTGCTTAATTTTGCAAATTTTAGACTTTGTTTGGTTAACGCCTCTTAACTAGTTTTAAGTTTCTCAATTTCAATGTTGAGCTCTTGACACTTTTCACATTTATCTTTAGGTAATTTACCTTTTTCTAGTCTTTGTAATTTATCCTTTAACTCATAAACTTCGTTTTCTAAACTTCCATTTTTAGCTTTTAAAATTTTATATTTGTTAATGATTTTAAGGCTTAACTCATACATTTTTTATATTTAATTTGTAATGTGTCATCATCTAATGAGGAGGAATAGTAAGAGGATTCAGAATGTACCTCATTTGTTTCGTGTGCCATAAAAGCTAGCTCTTCCTTTTTGGATTCATCACGTTCATCGTCACTAGCGCTCCATGCTCCACTTATGAAAGCTCTTATCCTTTTTGGCTTTGCCTTTGGACAATTACCAATAAAGTGATTTGGATCACCACAATGGAAGCATTTTCTTTCATCCTTGGCCTCTTTGATGTCAAAGGGCTTTAATTTCGAGATGTTTTCTTATTGTCGAGTGGTCGCCTTACAAGTCTTCCTCGTCTTTTGAATAATTTCTTGAAGTCACATTCGGCCATGGCATACTCTTCGTCATCGCTATCGGACTCTTCATCATCACTGGATTCAACTCGAGCTTTTAATGCTAGTGACCTTTGATTTTCTTTCTTTCCTATGATGATTTCAGAATGTTTTTCCATCACCATTTCGTGTACCTTGAGGTTCCCGGTGAGTTCGTCTAGTGACAAGCTTGAGAAATCTTTAGATTCTTCAATCGTCGTGACTTTAGCTTGCTATTTAGGATATAGGGCCCTTAGAAATTTCCTGACAAAGTTCTTGTTGGAGAAAGACTCGTCAAGTGCTTTAAGTAATGTTATGATAGTGTTAAACCGAGCAAATCCCACAGCAATTGACTCTTCTTCAAAGATAGAAAATTGTTCGTATTGTTGAACAAGTAGATCAATTTTATTATCCTTGACTAGCGAGTTTTCTTGATGTGTGACTATAAGTGAGTGCCAAATTTCTTTGGCGGTTTGTCACATGAAGATTCTTTCATACTCCATTTTAGGTAGAGCATTGTAAAGTATCATTTTGGCTTCATTATTTTTCGCCAATATTTTCTTTTGATCATCGACTTTCTTTTCGGGTGGAACCGATTCAAATTGGTTAGTGGTAACATTCCTAATCGTTGGTGCATAATCACCTTTAATGGTTATATACCAAAGGTCTATATCCTTAGACTTCACATAAGTTTCAAAACGATTTTTCCAATAAATAAAACCGTTAGTTTCAAAGAGTGGTGGTCTTTGCATATATTGCCCTTCTTTGTAGTTTTCAGAATCCATGGATCGGTTCAATTTTTAAAGTACAATATACTTTAAAGATCTTTAGTACGTAGTTCTTGATGCCAATTGTAGAAAACTAGAAGAGGGTTGAATAGTTTTTACCGATTAGTTGTAATTACTTTGAAACTTTTTTGTGATCATAAATGGATATAGATGAAGTCTGAATTAGCAAAGCAATAGACTTGAAGTAATAAAGAAACAAACCACAATGCACAATTATTTATAGCGGTTCGGCCTAACAAAATCTCACTTATCTTGCCCCTACTTCCACTTCTCGAGTATCCACTCGCGAGTTCTACTTCACTAGTAAATGAATCTCCTTTACACCGGTGGTTTACACTTAAGCTTACAATATTTAGCGAATCCTAAGCTAGGATGTCGTGTTCTTTACAAAGGCACAACAACACCATATACACTATACAATTATGGTTTATAACACCAACCACACTATTATACAAGTCAATAGAAGAATGGGTACAACAATGGTGATTGTGTAGGTAACACTTAACACATTCACACAAAGTGAAGCCATGAAGGATCAAAGCTTAGAATAGAGATTTCTTGTAACCGATCTTGAAATGCACAATGATCTAAATCACAAGTAAGAAGAAAATATACAAAAGAGATTGGAGAGTTAGTATATGTGCAGATATTATGAAGAGAAAATATAGAGAAGGGGTGAGGATTAAGGATGGACAAGGTTGGTATTTAGACAGGCACGAAACCCGTGGGCCCTCTTACCCAGGGGGTCCGCCGGTGTCCAGCAGGTCTGACTTTTGTTGTCTCATAAATTTTTGTCCAATATCATAAGCAAACATTTTATTTCTCTTTGTTTGACTTAGTATATCTCACAAGAGGGCCAAAGTCAGCATTTTGGTCAATTTTATTTTTCCATATTTTGTTTATATAAATTGTGTAAAATTTTTATTAAGGTTTAATATATATAAATTCATGGACTTAAAAGACTTATATATTGCTTATAATTCAAACATAAAAATATGTTTGATGTTTTGTCATTAACAAAACGTTAAGTATGATTAAAACGTAAATATCGTTTAAGTGCGATATTTGCATTTACACTCTCAAAGATTTTCCATTTCGCCTTCCCTTTTTATTCCCAAAAAAAGGGGGAGAAGATAAATAAGTTCATATTTCTAAAAACTTATATGTTGATGCTCTTACCAACTAAAAATAAGTTCATGTTTTGTCTTCAACAAAAAGGGGGAGATTGTAAATGCAAATATCGCACTAAAACAATATTTACGTTTTAATCATGCTTAGCGTCTTGTTAATGAAAAAACATAAAACATATTTTTATGTTTGTATTACAAGCAACACATAAGTCTTTTAATCCATGAACTTACATTCTAAACTTTTTATAAAAGTTTACACACTTTATATATCTTAAGTATAAAATAAAAATGGATAATAATAGACTTCTATCTCTTTCCATCAGACATATTAAGCCAACTATGGTTATATACAATGTTTTCTTGTGATCTTGGACAAACATTTATGAGGCAACAAATGTCAGACCCGGCGGACTCGGGTGGGCTCCTGGGTAAGGGGGCCGACGGGTTCTGTGGGTGTCTGATGTTGTGCCTAAAAATACCAAGCTTTGTCCAAGCTTAGAACTCACACCTCTTCTATCTTTTCTCTCTAAACTCTCAACATATATCTAACTCTCTAACCTCACTCTTGTCTATTATCTTGTCTCTTGTGATTTTGACCTTTATACATTTCAAGATCGGTTACAAGAAATCTCTATTCTAATCTTTGATCCTTCAAGGCTTCACTTTGTGTGAATGTCTTAAGTGTTACCTACACAATCACCATTGTTGTACCCATTCTTCTACCTACTTGTGTAATAGTGTGGTTGTTGTTGTAAACCACAAGTATAAAGTGTAAGGGCATTTTTGTACCTTTGTAAAGAACACGACATCTTAGCTTAGGTGTCGTTAAAGATTGTAAGCTTAAGTGTGAAGGATTCTCCACTGGTATAAAGGAGATTCGTTTACTAGTGAAGTAGAACTCTTGAGTGGATACTCGAGGAGTTGAAGTAGGGGCAAGATAAGTGAGATCTTGCTAGGTCGAACCACTATAAATCATTGTATATTGTGGTTTGTTTCTTTCTTACTTCACGTCTATTACTTTTTATAATCACGCTTGATCTATATCCATAACAATCACGAAAAAGTTTCAAAGTGATTAAAACTAATCGGTAAAAACTATTCAACCCCCCTTCTAGTTTTCTACATGGGACATATCTAACTTAATACTTATGACAATACTAGTTCCTGTGTGTCCCGAATATGGTAATCTAATGTAATTCCATTAGTCGCTCATATTTTTGGGCTAACAAACCTTGTCTATGAAGTGATTTTTTCCTTAATCCTCTCATCCTCTCAAGTGAAAAGAAAAAAACACTATCATCCTTGAAGTGATGTGTCAAACTCAAGATCTAGTCAAGATCTAAACCATTCTTTCATTCTTGTGTGTAGTATTTGTGTAGATCCAAATTGGTGTATAATTTAGAAGTTGTGTATGTATTATGGTTAATACTTGGGCCTTAAATATATTGGTGTAGATTGGTCCTAGCTAAGATTAGGGCTGGACTTTTAGCTTAGAGTCGAAAATTGGTGTAAGCAAAATGTAAGGTTTCTTCACCTCGAAGGACCTTGTTGATTAAGTGAACTTTCGAGTAGGGTGGAGTAGGGGCGGAGATAGAGCCTCGTGGCTGAACCACTATAAATCCTTCGCGGTCGGTTTGATCTTTCATTTCCTTAATCTATTCACATTCTTTATTTATACTTGCATCTAGTTTGTGATTATTTGTCTAGCTACACTATTACTTGTTCATATATAGGATAAGAATGTTTCACATAAATCACTTGAATCTAACTTTTTCGAAAAGAATTTTTGTAGATCAACATTTAAGTGGTAAAACTATTCAACCCCTTATTTCTAGTTTCTACGTGAGTAATATATGAAAACAAAAATTTTGTTACCACCATCATTCATCATCGTCACCACTAGCAAACCTACCCACTACTATCATTACCAAGCACCACCATCATCAACTACGTACACATTTCATTAAACAAGGCATCATCTTCCATGTACTATGGCTTAATATGGTTTTGCATATGTGTACTCAATCGTTCTCGGTATCTAATCGAATTGATCACGGTTTAGGGTGGAATTATTGGTGTTGGTCACTAAAAGGGGGAGCTTGATTATCTAAGTCTACAAATAACATAAACATAGAAGCTATTAAAAATAAAGAAGAATGTATAACCTCGATTGCTTTTCCAAAATGAATGCTGCACAGTAGAACTTGGTGAAAATAACTAAAGGTAATTATCTATTTTAAAATAAAAGTGAAAATGTAAACGTCGTTAAGTAAAAATGAAAGCTTTAAAAGTTAAACTAAAAATTAAGACTTAAAAATGAATGACGAGAAATTAAAAGTTTAAAAGTGAATTTGAAACTTAAAACTTTATAAAAATGAAAACTTGATAAAAATAACTTGAAAATTAACCTAAGTGAAAATGTTTAAAAATTAAACTAGGTAAAAATTGGTGGGAAAAATTAAGTTTTGAAAATAAATCCAGGAAACCAAATCTGAACATAAGTCGAAATCCAAATTTGCACTTAATTCAGAATGCTGATCTCTCACTTAATTCAGAATACTTAAACTTGGAGTCAATCCGGATTATTGATCTTGAACGTAGTTCGGAATGTGTGTCCTTGACGTAATCCGGAATACCAAATCTCCAACTAATTCGGAATATCCAATTCGTGACCTAATCCGAAATACTTATTCCGGATAGTAATCCGGAATAATACTACTTAACCCAATTTGGAATCAAGGAAAACTATACCTAATTCGGGATCTGTTTAATTTTTAATTCGGTATACATGATTTCTGACCTAATTGGGGAAATAGCATTTTGCATCTAATTCGGGAAATGACAGTTTGCATCTAATTCGGGAAATGAAGTCCCACACACAAGTAGGAATGTGTGTGTATTGTTTTGGAGGGAAAATAACGAGCTATGTCGGAATAAGGAGTTTGCTACTTAATTCAGAATAAGGGGATTTTGACTCAGTTCGGGAAACTAGGGTTTCTACAACCCGGAGTAACACCAAATAAGCAAAATCACAATAAGCACTTACCAAAACTTTTACCAAATCAATTTTTAAAAAGAGCTAATAAGACACAATTTAAAAACTTTTTAACAACACTAAATAATCAAATTATTTAAAATCAACTTTTTGTAAAAATATTAAACTACCAAAATCAACTTATTTAAAAACTAACAAACATAAAAATTAAGCAATAAGAATAATAATCTAAAAACCTCAAACACACCAACTCAATAAGCACAATCCAATAAGCAAACCAGTCACACAATCAACAAGATGAATCAACTACATGATTAATTAAGCAAAACAATAGATTATGATTAAGAAAGGTAGAATGAGAATTTTTTACAAAACTTGATTATATTAAATATTAAGATCCAAGATTACAAGGTGAAAGATTAAAAATCTTGAAAGAAAAGCTAGAGAGAAGAAAAGTAAACACACACTAATTACCTACTAAAATTAAAAAATAAAGACTAACTCTTTTTCTAATGACATATGTGTAATATATAGGGGTAGGGAGGGTGTTGTTTCTTCTCTCTTTCTTCTTGTCTTCTCGTCTTTTAAATAACTCGTCTTTCTTGACTTTGTCTCGGGATTAGTCGAATGATAACTTGAACTCGTCTTCTAATTTTCTTCTTTTAGTATACTTGGTTCTTCGACTTCGTTAAACTTCCGTCTTTAGACTTTCTCTTCGATAAATCTTCAGAATAGGCCTTTGACTTCCGTTCTTCTTGCACTTTTGATCTTTTGACTTTGTCTTTTGTCTTTTTCTTTGATAAAAGTCCGTGAAAGCCCGTGTTTTCTTCTTTTCTCATATTTTTGTCCTAAAACACAATAAAAACACAAACCACGCATAATTCCTCCTTTTACGATATTAAATACATGTTTTGCTCTTGTTATTATTAGAAATAAGTGGTAAAAGGATAAGTGTTTACACACTTATTAAATCCCCTACACTTGACCATTGCAATGCCCTCATGCAATGTATTAATTTCAAAGCACGGTTTACATTTTTCATCATAATTAACCCACCTTGGCCTTTATTAAATACTAAATACTAAGGAAACCAAAAAGATTAGAAAATTGAAAAATGCAAGAAGTAAGAAGAAGTAAAAAGATCGAAGACTTACATTAGGGCTTTGGTTGTCATGAATGTTTTTAACCCTCAAGTTTCACGTTCCCCACACCAAGCTTATAAACGAGATCATTGCTATTATAAGTTAGTAAACTAACACAAACTCATGTGGCCCAATTATTCACTTAGACTCCCTTATTCCTTGGTGTATCTCTAATATTTTATTATTGTCTTGAATGATCACGAGGATGCATTGTTGACTTATTTTGATAATTTATTAAGGCCGAAAATAAAGTAGGACGATTTATCAATAGTTAGCTAAAGGATAAAATCTTTTAAAACTGCTTCTCGGGACCTTATAAAGTTCATATCTTGGCATTACTCGCTTCACGATTTGAGACCTTTCTCGGACCGATATTTGGCAGTGACTTCATACTTCGAATCTTGAGAGACGTTCTTGAAATTATGGACTTCTCTTCATAATAGGAATTTCTTCACTTGAAGTTTTTGAGAGATTCTTCATACTTGGAACACGCCTTCTTCATTTTTCTCCAATCTTTATTTTGTATTTTGATATACAACGATCCGCCTCCTTTTAGGACTTGGATCTATTTATCCTCATACCTTGCTAGGGTCTTTTCGGATAGACTTCTCCAGGATCTTTAGGGGAGTATTTGCTTTTCGTCATGTGTATCGATCCTTCATATTGATTTTTGATAAATGATTCTTCACATCACTTTGGATCTTTAGCAACAAAATGTAGCCCTCATGTCTTGTTAGGGCCTTTTTGGACTTGCCAATCTTCGCATCCCGCTTCAATAAGTTATGCCTTGGCTATGAACTGTAATTAATACCGAGCAACTTTTAAACGATATTGTGCTAGAAGCTAAGTAACTTTTCAAATCGTACGACCTTATTTATTGCAATTAAGTTTATTAACAAGCGATGGGAGAAAAAGCTCATAATCAACTCACATAAATTCATGAAAGAATACCAAACTTATAATTGACTCTATCATCTCTCGGTCTCCACAATTTAAAATCTCAAGGAATGAGACTCGTGGATGCTTAGCCAATTAAATCAAAGTTTTGGGTTTTCAAGTCATCTATAGGATCTTGCAACTTCTTAGACTTTTTCAAGTTTAGAATTCGCATTTTGAAGTTCCATTGATAAACGACTTTTTAGGATCAATTATAGGAACTTGCGAAAAGTTCTTGTTCTTAACCCATAAGAGTTAAGACTTTCGCGTTTTAAAGTTCCCTAGATAAAAGCCTAGCAAAACTTGACTTAAACACGTTAAGGATACTAGCTAGAGTAAACTTAGATAAGTAAACTCGGGTTGAGTCAAAAGATTCATGACGGGCCTAATATATCAAAGATATCTAAACTAATTAAAACCATTTTATTTAACTTTATTTTTCTCTTTTGACTTTATTTTTGAAATGAAATATATACATACGATGCAATAATAAAAGGAAAGAACATAAAATAAGATAAATGAAAAATACTACTTGGCCAAAATAGATCAAAACTTTTGAAAAATGTCGAAAAAATAGATTTTCCGGTTAAAATGAGGACAAATTAATGGAAAAGCCCACTTAACTTCGATAGAAGTTCCCCCTACACTTGATATAAACATTGTCCTCAATGTTGAAGCATGTGGGAGTAAACTCCCCTACACATAGGACATTGTGCACGTTGTTTAAATCTTGCTAAGGAAGAGACGACTATAGTGATTTTAGTGTGAACATATAAGATATGAAATATTGAATCACGACAGTTTAGGATAGAACCGGGAAGACGGGAACACGGGATACCGGGTCGTCAAATATCATCAAAAGTGATCTTTGAAGCTTTAATCCATGCACATCATAAGGAACAAGACAACAAACCCTATGTAGCTCCCCCTACACTTATTATGAAAATGGGTAAAGGATAGATCATCGGGTTGCCTCCCGAGAAGCGCTTGTTTTTGTTAACCGAGTCACGAGCCTGACTCGGCCCAAAATTAATTAAAGGAAAACGTGGTGAGGGATGGAATCATCTCATGCGAGATGTCCTCACCAAAGTACAACTTAACACGCTGGCCATTCACTTTGAATTTTGGCCCATTTGGTTGGGATAACTCAATGGTGCCATAAGGGAAGACCTTGGCGACGGTGAATGGACCAGACCAACGGCTCTTAAGCTTGCCTGAAAAAATTTTCAACCGAGAGTTAAAGAGTAAAAATTGATCACCAATTTTGAACTCTCGGTTTTTTATCCTAGAATCATGAATAAGCTTGGTTTTCTCCTTGTAGATCAATGAATTCTCATAATCTTCATTCCTCAGTTTATTAAGTTCATTGATTTGGATTTTCCTAAGATCACCGGCTTTGTTGATATCAAAATTAGCCCATTTCAAGGCCCAATAATCCTTATGCTCCAACTCAATGGGAAGATGGCACGCCTTTCCATACACAAGACGATATGGAGTACAACCAATAGGTGTCTTATATGCGGTACGGAAAGCCCATAAAGCATCATCTAACTTATCGGCCCACAAGGCACGATGCTCTCCCACAGTTCGCTCTAAGATTCTCTTAAGTCCACGGTTTGAAATCTCGGCTTGACCATTTGTTTGTGGATGATACGCGGTGGAAAGACGGTGATTGGCACCATACTTAGCCATGACTCGAGCAAATTGATCGTTGCAAAAATGAGTCCCGCGATCACTGATGATAGCACGAGGAACACCGAATCGAGCAAATAGTTGTTTCAGAAAGTTCACAACCACCCTCACATCGTTAATAGGTAGAGCCTTTGCTTCAACCCATTTAGATACGTAGTCAATGGCTACGAGGATGTACTTGTTCCCTTTAGATGATGGAAATGGCCCCATAAAATCGATGCCCCATACGTCAAAGATTTCACATTCTTGGATGAAATGTTGAGGCATCTCATCTTTATGTGTGATCTTGCCTTGTCGTTGGCAAGCATCATAATGCTTAACCATTTTGTGGGCATCATGATAAATGGTGGGCCAATAAAATCCAAAATCGAAAACTTTCTTCGCGGTGTAATTAGGTCCAAAGTGACCACCGGTGGGTCCTTTATGGCAGGCTTCCAAGATTTGTAAAGCTGCGGGCCCGTCAATACACCGACGAAGGATCAAGTCAGCACATTGTTTGAAGATATAAGGGGTCCCAATAGTAAGTTTTCACATCCTTGAATAATTTCTTCTTTTGCTGGGACGATAACCCTTCGATGAGAATTCCACCCGCCAAGTAGTTTGCAAAGTCCGCAAACCATGGCGTTTCATCAAGATTGGAGTTAATAGACATCAAGGCCTCAAGGGGAAAAGATTCATTAATCTCTTGATTTGGGAGCTCTCCTTGATAAGGATCCTCGAGTCTACTAAGATGATCCGCGGCTAGGTTTTCCGCTCCTTTTTTGTCACGAATTTTAATTTTGAATTCTTGAAGGAGTAAAAACCAACGAAGAAGTCTTGGTTTAGAATCTTGTTTTTTTAACAAGTACTTCGACGCGGAATGATCGGTATAGACAATGGTGGTGGAAAGGACAAGATAGGGGCGGAATTTTTCAAAAGCATACACTACAGCTAAAAGCTCTTTTTCGGTAGTGGTATAGTGCAATTGAGCCCCCGTCATTGTCTTGCTAGCATAATGGATTGGTTGGAAGTGTTTGTTCACGCGTTGACCTAAAACCGCTCCAATAGCAAAATCGCTAGCATCACACATCAATTCAAAAGGTAACTCCCAATTAGGAATAACTAAGATCGGTGCCTAATGTTAGATTTTACTCATGTTAAAAAGTTCTTGTCGTGTGTCTAATTGATTTGATCTAGGTTCTCTATGTGACTCTATTGTTCTTTGGTAAAACAAAAGTGTGTCGTTGTAGTATATTAAAGTGTGCAAAACTTTTAAAGTAAAATGGCGTTAACGTAAAGTGGCGTTAAAATTAAAAGGCGTTAAAATAAATCTAAGTCTAATTAAATGAAAGGTGTGATATTTAAAAACGTGACGGAAAGTAAACTAATTAAATGACTAAAAATAAAAGCGTGACATAAACTAATAATTAAACAAGTCAAAACATAAAAACCACTCCAATCAGAATATATTCCGATCAGAATCAATCGGAATATCAAAACCTACCTGTCAGAATATTGATCAGAAACCCAATCGGAATATGTCACCTTTCTCTGATCGGAATAACCAAGCTTAAACCCCCAGATCGGAATGTATAGAACCAACACTGATCGGAATATGGAAAAGACCTGGTCGGAATGCTGATCGGAACCCTCTGATCGGAATATGTCACCTTACCTGATCGGAATGTCCAAACAAACACCTCGATCGGAATGTGGAAAGGAGCACCAATCGGAAAGCTGTCACTCTCACCTGATCGGAATAACCTAACCTCCCCTGATCGGAATACCAAGCCACCAAATCGGAATATTGAAACCCTTTTCCGACCAAGCAATGTAGCTATGGTCGGAATATATAAACCCTTTTCCGATCTTACCAATCGGAATACGAAGGAAGAAACTAAAAATAAGCTAGAAAAATAAGCTATAATCCTAATAATCTCAAGACGAAATTCCTAAAGTAAACCGTATGAAAATAAGCTACTAAACTGAAATTTAAACACTTTTAAAACAAGAAATGGATAAGCTTTAAGAAAAACAACTTTTTATACGAAAACAATTTTTATAAAAACTTTATAAACTTGAAAAGAAACAAAGTAAGCTATGAAAATAAATGATTTAAAACAATCAAAAGCATAAAAATGAAATCTTTAAACAAATAAACGAGGCAAAAAGCATATAAATCAAAGATTAAAGAAAGGTAGAATGAGATCAACAATATAAAGTAAAGGTGCGAGAACTAAAAGAAAAACTTACTTGAAATTAAATGGTAAATAAGGTGCAAGACATGTAATTAAAGGTGCAAGTAAATAAAGGTGCATAAAAGTAAAGGTGGAAGAACTAATTGTCACGATTAGTCAACAAAAACAAATGAATGAAAATGAGGTGTATTTATAGGAGATTAGGAGGGTGGTTAGAGGAAGCTTCCTCCCCTCCTTCCTTTCTTCTTAATTGCGCCATCAAGTCCTTCCTTCTTAATCTCTTTGTTAATCTTGGACTTTGACGACTTTTGGCTCGGGATTTCTTTGGACTCGTCTTTTAATTCTTCGATAAATAAGACGTGAGTTCCTCGGCTTTTGATAAACTTCCGTCTTTGGACTTTTTCTTCGATAAATCTTCAGAATTGGTCTTGGACTTCCCTTCTTTTTGCACTCTTGACTTCTTGACTTCGTCTTTCGTCTTTTTCTTCAATAAAAGTCTGTAAATGCCCGTGAATGCCCGTGTTTTCTCCACTTTTCACCTTTTCGTCCTAAATCACAACAAAAACACAAACCACGCATAATTCCGACATAAAAGACATAAAATACACGTTTTGGCTCGGTTATTATTGTAATTAAGTGGTAGAAAAGATGGGTGTTTTCACACCTATCAAATCCCCTACACTTGACCATTGCAATGTCCTCATGCAATGCATTAGTTACAAAGCCGTTTACATTTTTCATCATAATCAATCCACGTTGGCCTTTATTAACGAGATAAAAAATTATAAACATTAAAAGTAAAGAAATCAAAAAGCATACCTTGGGTTTTGGAAATGTCATGAATAATCATCATCCTCAAGTTTTCACTTTCTCCAAACCAAGCTTAAAAACGAGATCATTGTTATTATAAGTTAGCAAACTATCACGAACTCATGTGGGCCAATTACTCACTTAGACTCCCTTATTCCTAGGTGTATCTCTTATATTTTATTATTGTCTTGAATGATCACGAGGATGCATTTTCGACTTATTTCGATAGTTATTAAGTCTGAAAATAAAGTGAACGATTTAATCAATAGTTAGCTAAAGGACAAAATCTTTTAAAACTGCTTCTCGGGACCTCATAAAGTTCATATCTTGGCATAACTCGCTTCGCGATTTGAGACCTTTCTCGGACCGATATTTGGCAGTGACTTCATACTTCAAACCTTGAGAGACGTTCATGAAATTATGGTCTTCTCTTCATAGTTGGAATTTCTTCACTTGAACTTTTTGAGAGATTCATACTTGGACCACGACTTCTTCATTTTTCTCTAATCTTTATTTTGGACTTTGATATACAACGATCCGCCTCCTTTTATGACTTGGATCTATTTATCCTCATACCTTGTTAGGGTCTTTTCGGATACACTTCTCCATGACTTTTGGGGAGTATTTGCTTTTCGTCGTATGTCTCGATCCTTCATATTGATTTTCGATAAATGATTCTTCACATCACTTTGGATCTTCAGCAACAAAATATAGCCCTCATGCCTTGTTAGGGCCTTTTCGGACTCGCCAATCTTCGCATCCCGCTTCAATAAGTTATGCCTTGGCTATGAACTCTAATCCATACCGAGCAACTTTTAAACAATCTTGGGCTAGAAGCCAAGTAACCTTCAAATCGTACAACCTTATTTATTAGCAGATAAATTATTTAGCAAGCGATGGGAGAATAGGCTCATAATTAACTCACATAAATTCACGAAAGAATACCGGACTTATAATTGGCTCTATCATCTCTCGTTCTCCACAGTTTAAAATCTCAAGGAATGAGACTCGTGGATGCTTAGCCTATTAAATCAAAGTTTTGGGTTTTCGAGTCGCCTATAGGATCTTGCAAATTCTTAGACTCTTTCAAGTTTAGAAATCGCATTTTAAAGTTCCCTTGATAAACGACTCTCTAGGATCAATTATAGGAACTTGCGAAAAGTTCTTGTTCTTAACCCGGGAGAGTTAAGACTTTCGCGTTTTATAGCTCCCTATATAAAAGCCTAGCAAAACTTGACTTAAACACGTTAAGGATACTAGCTAGAGCAACTTAGATAAGTAAACTCGGGTTGAGTCAAAAGATTCACAACGTTTGAAAATAAAAACCACTTTATTAGAATTTATTCTAATAAGGAAAGAAAATAACTAGAAAAGGGTAAAACTAATAGGCCAAAATAGATCAAAAATTTTGAAAAATGTCGAAAAATTGGTTTTCCGGTTAAAATGAGGACAAATACAAGGAAAAGGCCACTTAACTACGATAGAAGTCCCCCTACACTTAAGATAAACATTGTCCTCAATGTTTAAGCATATGGGAGTAAACTCCCCTACACTTAGGACATTGTGCACTTTGTTTAAATTTTGCTAAGGAAGAGACAACTAAAGAGATTCCTATTTTAATATTGGAAAATATAAAATAGTGAATCGAAAAGAGTTTAGGATAGAACCGGGAAGAAGTGAATCACGGAATCACGGGTCGTCAAGAATCATCAAGAGTGGATCATTGAAGCTCGAATCCCTGATTAGTAGAAGAGAGGAGAGAGCAAACACCAACGGGTCTCCCCTACACGTATGATAAAGAAAGCGAAAAGAAAGATGCATGGGTTGCCTCCCAAGAAGCGCTTGATTTTTGTTAACCGAGTCATTAGCCTGACTCGACCTTGATCATCAACGTAAAAAACATGAAACATATCCACCAGGATCAAAGACATAGTTTTCGTCCATCAAATAGCAGAGGCTTAGGGCGAACAAGGCAAGCCAAAGAAGAGTAGGCAAGGTTCCCTTAAGCAGCGATGGAGCACGGTCGAAGCAAGGGTGAAGTGGTGCAAGCATGTCTTCAATAGTTCCAAAGATTTTTTTCCTTTTATTTCATCAGGTGGATACTGAGATGGCTTAAAGATTTCAATACCGGGGTCGAACACCTTTTCCTTTAGGGGAAAATAGCACTCAGGTTTAGCAGAGTGTGAAGAAGATCCGCGAAGAAGCACAACCTCGTCCTCAGAAGGGGGACAAAGAGGTGTTAACTCATACGTGCTGCGGATATTGGTGTCGACCGGTTTCTTCTCCTTTGAAAGAATGTGCTTCAAATCCAAAGTAGGATCAAGACGATAATCTTCAAAATCTAAAGGAGGAGCATCACTCTCATGAGGGAAGTAAGTATTAAGAAATGCAGAGAAGTCTTCCTCAAATGAGTAATCGTCCAAAGTAGGATCGAGTGATGGCGGAGGATCTTCACCTTCATCATGTGAAGAATCGCTCGAAAGAGTATCAGCGTCATCGAAATCATCATACGTGGGCAGATCAGGATACTCAGAAGTAAGGTCATCATAATCATCCGAGTCTGAGCTAGAATCATCATCATAAGCATCAAAGACCGGTGGAGAATCATATATGGGAGAAGCGTCCAAAGTAGGGAGAGAATCATCCACATCATCTTCAAAAAGTGGATTATCATCGCAAGACTCGAATAGAGGATTGTTGTAAACGACAAAGTCATCGAGCACATTAACCATATTCAAAGATTCTCGTCCTCCAAAGGACTTGCCTGTAAGCTTCCCCATTTTAAAATTTTGTGATCATTCCCGACTCTGAAGATTAACTCACCTTCGGCCACATCCACTAAAGCTCGTCCGGTTCTCAAGAATGGCCGACCAAGTATTAAAGGAATACGAGGGTCCATTTCATAATCAACAACGACAAAGTCGATTGGGAAAGTAAATGTGCCAACTTTAATAAACACGTCTTCGGCTATACCAACGGGGTAAGCGAGAGTGCGATTTGCAAGTTCAAGAGTCATCTTTGTTGGAGTGAGGTCGGGCAATGATAGTGTTTTCCAAACACTTAATGGCATCAAATTAATACTAGCCCCGAGATCAGCAAGGGCAGTAAATTCTTCAGTTTTGTTGAACACGCAAGGCAACACGAAACGACCGGGATCTCCAAGCTTTTCTGGTAGTTCTTTAAGAATAACTGCAGAGCAGTTTTCATTTAAGCGTGTGTTGGCAAGTTCAATCAGCTTCTCCTTCTTGTTAAGCAATTCCTTAAATGCTTTAACAAATTTGGGCATGTGGACAAGTGCTTCAAGAAAGCTAATGTTGAAGTTCATATGAGAGATCATCTTCACATAGCGTGTCACTTTAGAGTTATCCTTGGTTAGCATTTTGGTCTTGCCTAAACGAGAAGGATAAGGGATATTGGGTTTGGGTGGTGAAGGCGCAGGTGTAGGTAAAGGTTGAGATGTTGAAGGGTCATTCGTGGGAACTTCATCACGTCGAGGCGGAGACGGTAATGGTGCACTAATACTAGGTGTAGGAGGAGTAGGTATAAATGGTGGTGGAGGAGGTGTAGATGATGGGGGTGGGATCGGTGGTCCTACGATGGTGACTCTACTACGAGTAGTAATAGCACTCACATTGGCTCGCGGATTAGTGACGGTGTTTGAAGGTAGAGAACTCGAAGTAGAAGGTTGAGCAGGGGGCAAGAAACTAGCCAGCATATTCTTTATATCATTCGTTTGAGTGCTGATGGAGGATTGAAGATTATCTCGAAGTTCAGATCTAATCTCATTTCCTTGCTTGGTAATATCTCCTTTCAGATTGATAATTTGGCTCTGCAGGTTCTTGATTTGCTCACCGTGGGTTCTCATGATGGTGTCAAAATCGGGGTTAATGGGTGGGAGTTGTTGAGTGGGTGGTTGATAAGGATTAGAAGCTCTAGGTGGGATTTGGTTGCTTCTATTGTAGTTGTTGGTGGGGTTTTGGTTTTGAGGAGAAAAACCGGGTGAAAGGTAATTGTTTGATCGGTAACTCAGCAGATTTCTATCCCCTTGAGGTCGAGCTTGGTAATTTTCCGGTGAATAATTACCATAAGCTGCATACACATTTTCCGGATTTCCTTGTGTAGAAGGACAATCGGTGTATGAGTGAGGACCGCCGCATGTTTCACAATGAGTAGCAACAGCTTTAACTTGTTGTTGTTGGTTTGAAGCCAAGAGTTGCATACTTCTGCTCATTTCAGTCAACACACGGGTAGTTCGGTCATATCAGGGTTTGTTGAAGTGGAGGAAACATTGACTCTCGGATTGTTCCTTGAAGAAGCAGAGGAATCCCATTTTTTGTGGTGAGTAGTCATGTTTTCAATAAGCTCTCTACACTCCTCGGGTCTCCTTTTCATGAATGTGCCACCGGCGGCAGCATTAATCGTATCACGATCTCGAAAATTCAAACCATTGTAGAAAGTATCAATCAATGTGACAGGGAGCATGTTATGGTTTGGACAACGATCAATCAAGACATTATATCGCTCCCAAGCATCAAACAGAGATTCATCCGGGTCTTGCATGAAACCGCCGATTTGATTGCGAAGGCTTGTGACCATGGATGGTGGAAAGTAGCGCGACAAAAAGCGTTGAGTCATGTCAAGTGTGAATAGAATTCTTCGGGAGACGATCAAACCATTTCTCGGCATGATGTAATAAAGTATGTGGAAAGAGTTGTAGGCGAAGTTCATCCATTGTGGCACCATTTCTCGGCATGCTTTGGGTGATTGTAATGAACTTGTCGAGGTGTTTGTTGGCATCATCATCAGGCAATCCACGGAATGGGTTAGTTTACACTTGCTGAATCATGTGGTGCTTCAACGAAAACTCAGGAGCGTTGATTTGCATCGGCGCAATCGGTCCTCCTCGTCCAAACATTGTAGGTTGACAAAGCTCCTCCATGGTCCGATGATCGGGCTGTGGAAGAACATTGTTTTTATTATTAAGGTGCGGTGGATTATTGTTGTTTACACCTGACATAGCTAAATCTTCTTGAGTCTCGGGCTCTTGATAGTTAGAAGATCTAGTACGCATACACCTAAAAATACAAAAGAAAACAAAACCAAACACAAAGACAATATATACACGATAAAGATAAAATCTTTTTGGATTTTTGAAAATTTTAATTTTTATGGATTTTTATCAATTTTTAATTTTTATGGTTTTTTGAATTTTTTAGGCAAGAAAAATAACGCTCACAAGTGAACGGATCCCAAAAAGCAACGCGTCTCTCACAGAAAACCGTTAATCTTTACGAAAAGAGCCGGCAGCGGCGCCATTTGATAACTTCCTTTTGCCCGTATGAAAATTAAAGTTCGAAGTAGTGGTCTAATCGAATTGATTTAGGTTCTCTATGTGACTCTATTGTTCTTTGGTGAAACAAAAGTGTGTCGTTGTAGTATATTAAAGTGTGCAAAACTTTTAAATTAAAATGGCGTTAAAGTAAAGTGGCGTTAAAATTAAAAGGCGTTAAAATTTAATCTAAGTCTAATTAAACGAAAGGTGCAATATTTAAAAACGTGACGGAAAGTAAATTGATTAAATGACTAAAAATAAAAGCGTGACGAGAATTAAAATTGACAAAGTATAAAAGTGAGAATGTAAAAATTAAACAAGACAAAATATAAACAACACTCCAATCGGAGTATATTCCGATCAGAATCAATCGGAATACCAAAACCTGCCTGTCGGAATATTGGTCGGAAACCCAATCGGAATATGTCACCTTTTCTATGATCGGAATAACCAAGCTTAAACCCCCAGATCGGAATGTATACACCTACCTGATCGGAATATCAATCTTACCTTTGATCGGAATAAGGAATGACTCCTGGTCGGAATGTTAATTGAAAACCCAGATCGGAATATCGTCACTATACCTAATCGGAATAACCAATCAACACCTCGATCGGAATATGGAATAGCCTCCCAATCGGAATACTGTCACTTAACCCAGATCGGAATAACCAAGCCACTCCCCAATTGGAATACCAAAAGGAATGTCAAAACCCTTTTCTGATCATGCCAATCGGAATGTAAAACCCCTTTCCGATTACCAGATCGGAATACCGTAGAAATAACCAAAAATAAGCTATAACTCTAATAAGCAAACCACGAAAATCCTAAAGCAAACCGATTAAGAAAAAGCTATTAAACAGAAATTTAAAGACTTTTAAAACACGAAATGAATAAGCTTTACGAAAAACAAACTTTTATATAAAAATAACTTTTATAAAAACTTTATAAACATGAAAATAAACAAAATAAGCTATGAAAATAAATGATTTAAAACAATCAAAAGCATAAAAATGAAATCTTTAAACAAATAAACGAGACAAAAAGCTTATAAATCAAAGATTAAAGAAAGGTAGAATGAGATCAACAATATAAAGTAAAGGTGCGAGAATTAAAAGAAAAACTTACTTGAAATTAAATGGTAAATAAGGTGCAAGACATGTAATTAAAGGTGCAAGTAATTAAGGGTGCATAAAAGTAAAGGTGGAAGAACTAATTGTCACGATTAGTCAACAAAAACAAATGAATGAAAATGGGGTGTATTTATAGGAGATTTGGAGGGTGGTTAGAGGAAGCTTCCTCCCCTCCTTCCTTTCTTCTTAATTGCGCCATCAAGTCCTTCCTTCTTAATCTCTTTGTTAATCTTGGACTTTGATGACTTTTGGCTCGGGATTTCTTTGGACTCGTCTTTTAATTCTTCGATAAATAAGACTTGAGTTCCTCGGCTTTTGATAAACTTCCGTCTTTTGACTTTTTCTTCGATAAATCTTCAGAATTGGTCTTGGACTTCCGTTCTTTTTGCACTCTTGACTTCTTGACTTCGTATTTCGTCTTTTTCTTCAATAAAAGTCCGTAAATGCCCGTGAATGCCCGTGTTTTCTCCACTTTTCACCTTTTCGTCCTAAATCACAACAAAAACACAAACCACGCATAATTCCGACATAAAAGACATAAAATACACGTTTTGGCTCGGTTATTATTGTAATTAAGTGGTAGAAAAGATGGGTGTTTTCACACCTATCAGTGCCCTAGTTAATTTATCCTTAAGAAGATTAAAAGATTCGATGCACTCTTTAGAAAAGATAAAAGGAGTATCTTTTTCCAAGAGGTGGGTCATCGGGCGAGCGATCTTAGAAAAATCTTGAATGAATCGACGATAGAAGGCAGCATGACCAAGAAAACTTCTCACACCTTTCACGGTTAAGGAGGAGGTAATTTAGCAATCACATCGACTTTAGCCCGGTCGACTTTAATACCGGCTTTGGAAATTTTATGTCTTAGAACAATACCTTCTTTTACCATGAAATGGCATTTTTCCCAATTAAGAACAAGACGAGTGTCTTCACACCGTTTGAGCATACGTTCTAAATTGACAAGGCAAGTAGAGAAAGAATCACCATAGACCGAAATCATCCATAAAGACTTCCATAGTTTCTTCAACCATGTCATGGAATATAGCCATCATACACCTTTGGAAAGTCCCGGGAGCATTGCATAAGCCGAAAGGCATTCTTTTGTAAGTAAATGTTTCATAAAGACAAGTGAATGTGGTTTTCTCTTGGTCTTTTGGATCGATGGGAATTTGAAAATACCCGGAGAAACCATCTAAGAAGCAATAGTAGTCATTACCCACTAAACGCTCGAGCATTTGATCCATGAAAGGAAGAGGGAAATGATCCTTACGAGTGGCATCATTGAGCTTGCGGTAGTCTATGCAAACTCGCCAACCCGTGACAAGTCGAGTAGGAATCAACTCGTTGTTTTCATTGGGAACAACGGTTATTCCGCCTTTCTTAGGCACACAATGGACGGGACTAACCCATGGCGAATCCGAAATAGTGTAAATCATTTCGGCATCTAGAAGTTTGATAACTTCTTTCTTGATGACGTCATGAATTTTTGGATTAACCCTTCTTTGGCTTTGGATTACGGGTTTAAATTCATCTTCCATGAGAATTTTATTAGTACAAAAGTTAGGATCAATTACGCGGATGTCGTAAATTTTCCAAGCAATTGCTTTCTTATGATTTTTGAGCACATCGATAAGTCGAGATTTTTCTTCCTCTTTTAAGTCCTTTGCAATGATGACGGGTAACTTCTTATTGTCTTCAAGGAAAACGTATTCGAGATGAGACGGTAAATCCTTAAGCTCTAAATCCGGAGGATTGTCGATGGAAGGCATAGTCAAATTCAGATCATCGTTTGTGATTTCCATAGGAGAAGGTGGAGAAGTATGGACCTCATTGAGAAGTTTCTCAATGGTACGAATATCTTCTTCCCAATCAGTGGGAGAATCGTCATATTTTAAGTCCACATCCCCTAAACTTGCTTCAAATTCTTTCAAAAGAAAATCACTTTCTCCAAATAGAGTCAGTGAGGGAGCAATAGAGGCAACGGTCTCAACAATGGGTAGAGATGAAAAACCACTTTTACAAGCATCTTTGAAATGTTCTTCACAATCCTCATCAAGTACATTAATGAAATTAATGCTCTCGTGTTCATAAGGTTGCTTAAAAAGTTTACCCATGTTGAAGACGATTTTGTCGTCACCAACTCTCATGATTAACTCGCCCGCGGCTACATCAATGAGAGTGCGACCGGTCCTCAAGAATGGACGTCCAACGATTAATGGAACACGGGGATCCATCTCGTAGTCAACGACAACAAAATCCGCCGGAAAGGTAAATTTGTCGACACCGATGAAAACATCTTCGGTTATCCCCACCGGATAAGCAACCGTTCGGTTAGCTAACTCCAATGTCATTCGTGTGGGGACTAGCTCGGGTAGAGATAATTGTTTCCAAACGCTTAATGGCATTAAGTTGATACTAGCACCTACATCGGCTAGGGCCATACAATTCTCTACCTCGGGGAAGTTGCAAGGAATGAGAAAGCGACCCGGATCACCAAGTTTGGTTGGTAATTTCCTTAAGAGAACCGCGGAGCAATTCTCATTAATTTGGGTCTGAGCAATATCAAGAAGATTTTCCTTATCATTTAGAAGATCTTTAAACATTGTAGCATATTTAGGCATGTGAGCGAGAGCCTCAGCAAAGGATATGTTGAAATTAAATTGTTTTAAGAAAGTTCGAAACTTGAATATCATCCTTGTTCTTCAACTTCTCTTTCCTCAACCTTGAAGGATAAGGTATGTCGGGTTTAGAGGAAGGCTTTGGAATGGAATTCTCACACACATCCTTGGGTGGTGGAGGGGTAGAAGTAGAAGGTGGAGGAATCGGTGAAGGGGGCTCGTTTTCCTTTGTCACAATCACCGGTGTAGGTGTAGGAATCTCGTGTTCCTTTAAACCTTTTCCACTTCGGGTGGTGATTGCTTTCATCTCCCCTCTTAGATTAGCAACGGTGTTATTCAGAAGAGAACCCGAAGCAGAGGTCTGATTACTTGGGAAGAAACTAGCCATCATATCCCTTAAGTTATTCGTTTGACTGATTAAAGAGTTTCACATGTCATTCATAAGCTCGGCTCGAAGATCATTCCCTTGTTTCGCCATGTCACCTTTCAAGTTGATGATTTGACTCTGAAGATTCTTCACCAGCGCGTCATTAGTCCTCATATATGTTTCAACCTCTTGATTGTATGCCATGGGTTGGTTGGGATGGGGAACTTAGTAAGCGGGTGGTTGATAAGTGGTTTGTTGGTAAACTTGATTATTTCCTTGAGGTGGATATGGGTTTCTTTGGGTTTGATATTGATTAGGAGCTCGAGTTTGGTTTTGATTGTTACGATTGAACTTGGTTTGGTTTTGAGGAGGAAAACTGGGTGGTGAAAGGAACTTGTTTGAACAATAACTTAGCAAATTGCGGTCACCTTGAGGGCGTGCTTGATAGCCTCCCATGGAAAAGTTACCGTTAGCCGCATACACGTTTTCCGGATTGTCATGAGTAGTGATATGAGTGATTTTACTCATATCATTTGTATCAATAAACATTCAATATATGCAAATAATGTATCAAAAATGCCTTGTATATGCTTGTTTGTTGTTTGATGTGTGTAGGTACTAAAGTTCGCGAAAACTGGCAAAAACCGGCACGAGTTTGAAGAAAAAGATTGAAGAAGCCAAAATCGAGCTCGTCCTTAGCGGATTTAATTTTATTTGGATTTTTGGGCTTGTGGGTCCCACAACTGGGTATATGGGCCCAAAAGCCCATTTGAGGAAATAAACTTATGTAATTCGGATTACAAGCCCATTTGAGGCCCAAAATGGGAAGTTTAATAAACGGATGGAGTGTTGTTTAAAAGTCCAAGTCCAATGCACAATTTAATTGACAAGAGACGGATCGATAAGGGCCCAAGCCCATAATGGAAAAGGAACGAATGAAATAAAGTTTTGGGATTTAGGGTTTGTTTAACAAAAGAATTGTAAGATTTCAGTCAAACGTGTATATACACGTTGCACATTCACCCACTTAACTCCACCATACGTTTTTCACCCACACAATTAAATAACACATTTTTATATTTACTATGTGTTTCTTCCCCACTTTTTCACCCTCAATCCTAAATAACTTGCAACATATTTTACTGTTCACCAACCCTAGTATATTAATTCGTTCGAATTAATTGGGGCTTTTTGGCACACGTATAATTCAAGTGTGTGGGAATTAAATCCCCAAGGTTTTAGGAAGAGAAGAGATGGAAGACTAGGGGTACGTGGCAGATTTCTACTGGATTAAACACCTCATCAATCCCCAATCTCCAATCAAAAGGGAACACCTCAGCAATCAAGAAACACAACTAGCACAAACGGATGCCACGTTGGCAATCCGTGTGCTAGTTGTGTATTATCAACCCTAGGATCAAAACAACCATGAGAGAGAGAAGATCTAAAGGCCAAGATAAAGATGGAATATACCAAAAAGATCCGGATATTCTTCCTCAACAAGCCTTGGGATGGCTATAAAAACCCCCCATTTATCTTGTAATCTTTATCCATTTTTTACTTTTAACGTTATAATGTTAGTTTGTAGCTAGATAATGTATTTTCATTTTTCTGACTATTGTAATGAAAGTTTGAAATAATAAAAGTTGAAGTTTACAGTTAATTATCTTCTCAATCACTTTTTACCTTTTACTGCTACTGTTTTAAATACTGTGCATTTTCTAATTTTACAAATTGATATTAAAAGTTTTAATCATTCATATAAACTTACTTAATAGTTTATGTGAGTGATTTTGAGTAAGATTAGGGATTAGTATTTATCCCTACTAGATAAGTATTTCAAGAATGATGTTACTGGTTCGATTTCCGATTGATTGTTGATTTATGGTTCGAGTTAAGTCGAATCTGGTTCGAATAATATATAATGGTGAAACGTGGTAATTGATGGTGTCGTTAAAGCTCTATGTCAGCTCAGCGCTGCACATCTTCCCAATGGTTTCTACAAAAGGTTCGATTCGATTTAATTTTTGTTTAATTCATGTTTATGTTATTTGTGTTTATGTTTGATGCTAAGTTACTTTTACTGCTTAGTTGTTTCTGAAATAAGTTGTTTATCTGTTTCAAAGCTTTGAGTTGCATTACTGCTTGTTTTAAAGGTTTTAATCTGCGTACTTAGTAGTAAATCTGCTTTACTTAGATATTTTATTTTTGAAATAGATGATTGATGGTTATCCGTTCATGGATGTATGTGAGGTAGAGTTTTGGATAGTGTAAAAGTTCTTTCAGCTTGTTAAATAAGATTATTCAGTAATAATGTGGTTTTGGGGAATATGATTGTTGCTGATTTTATTTTAAATGTGTTGGTTAGTTTGGTTTTGTTAACTGTTTTCATATTGCTCATGTCTGTTTAAACCAAGTTTTTAGCTGATATAGGATTAAGTTTTAGGACTGATCTATATATTTTGAATGACTGCTTATGAGTTGTGGAGTGTTTCTAGCTGATCTTAAATGAAGTTAATCATAGAATCTAATAATTTTAACTGTTATGTGATTGTAATACCTAGCCTGCTTAAATTTTTGATTTGCTGAATTTTTGGGCCAATTAAATTGTGATTTAGATGCGTTCTGTTTGAATTTCGCTTTTGCCGTTCGACTTAATTTACATGTTTGACAGATTCATTTGATCTGTCAAACCCAAAGCTGGTACCCTTATCAGCCTCAAAACTCAATCAAAAGTCACCTCCTGTGACTTGTATTTTATTTCGTCAAAAAGAGAAATATTCACAAAAATATGTCTCTTATAGGTCTCGAACCTGAGACCTGCACTTCACAAGTTCAACGTGATAACCACTTGGCTAGCAAGCTTCTTTGAGTTTTCTTTTGGAAATTTAATTAATATACTATATCTTAGTTTGGCAGATTTTTGATCTAAGTATTCGTTTAATTAAGTGTTCATTTTTAATAAAGTTTTATTAATAATCTTATTAAAGTAAATTTTGAGTTCTTAAAATTAAACTTAGTCTCAAAATAAAAATAAAATAAAAATAAAAATAAAAAATTGTTTTTATTAATTTAAAAGTTTAATTAGTTTATTTAATAATTAGATTTTTATAATCTTAGAATTTAAATAAAATTAGTTTTAAAAAAATAGTTTTGGTATAAGTAAACTTTAATAAAGTTAATTAGTTTAAAAAGGTAATTAGATTTCTAAAATTAGATCAAAAGTCATTTTTAATTAAATAGAATAAATTTAATAGATTTTCAAATAGTTTAATTTTTTAATTAGTTTTAATTTTTAAGTAATTGTTGTTTTAGATTTTAAATCTTTTTGGGGATTTACGATTCATGCACTTTAGGTTAATTTTAAATAGTTTTAAAATTGTAGAATTTAATTTTAATTTTAAAAACCGAAAACCAATTCAAATATATTGTCCAAAACGAAACGAAACGTCTCAAATTCACTCGATCTTCGTATACAACGAACTTGGTTCATCACGTGTTTAATTGAATTTGTCATTGGTAAAATTAGTCTATTACTTTTTCCTAAAGGTAATTTTCTAATTTACCCTATAACGTATCTTAATTATCACATATACTATCACGATCACATCAAAAATTAACCGATGCGAACAATCAAAACTTTAATGATAATTGTTATCCACAAGATTTACCGAGTTTATCACAACAATATCTTTGTTGTGAGTATTGTGGAGGTCCTCACGAGAGTTTTTGTTGTCAACCGAGAGATCAAAATTTTTATGAGCCTAATCCTTTCTATAATTCGATTCCTTCTGGTTTTGACCAATCTCCACAATATTCTTTCGATATTGAACGACTTGAAACAATTTCCCAACAAATAATTCGAGAGAAAGAACGAGCTCAAGCGGAAGCAAAATACCTTGCTAATCGTGAACTCGAGCGTTCTCTTCTTTTGGATGATGACGAGGATAGTGCTATTTCTTTGAGAGATCTTATTGCTCTACATCCTTCGTCTAGTGCTATCGTGTTTCCTTTTCGTATCTTGCCGGCTATTGAGCCCGAGGATTCTCCCATCCTAGATGATGAGGAAATCTCTCATGACATCACCACTCCTATTCATGATTCTTCCATCGTGAAACCCGAAAATTCTCTAAGCAAGGGGGACGAGCATTTTAGCACTATTCCGGACACGGAATCGGACGAAGTAGTAAAGTCTAGTGTTGAGATCCTTGTCCAAAACCCAAGAGAGTTTGACGATATTTCCAATGAGATGTGTGATTTGCCACATTGTGATGACTCGACTTCTTCCATTCACTTTGATATTTTCTCCAATTCTAATGATGAAAATTGTGATGGAAATGAAGATTTTGAGGATGATTCTACTTCTAGTGAATTTTCTAATGAGGAGTTCTCCGATGAACTTTCTTATAAAGATGATATTCACGACTCATATTTTGAGGGGTTCACCGATGAACCTACTCTTCTTCACCCATTTCCACCGGGAAATAAGGATGATAGTGATCCGGTTTTTGAGAGGTTCACTTTTGAACTTGCTCCTTTATACCCATTTCTACCGGGAAATGAGGTTGATTTGACTATTTCGATCCTCGAGAAGTTCTCCGATGAACTTACTCATTTAGATGTAGAAGACGTGATTCTTCGTGAAAAATTATCCAACGTCTATCTTCTCATTTCAAGGATTGATAGGTGTGTAAACACCCATCCTTTTTACCACTTAATTACAATAATAACCGAGCCAAAACGTGTATTTTATGTCTTTTATGTCAGAATTATGCGTGGTTTGTGTTTTTGTTGTGATTTAGGACGAAAAGGTGAAAAGTGGAGAAAACACGGGCATTCACGGGCATTCACGGGCTTTTATTGAAGAAATAGATGAAAAGACGAAGTCAAGAAGTCAAGAGTGCAAAAAGAACGGAAGTCCAAGACCAATTCTGAAGATTTATCGAAGAAAAAGTCAAAAGACGGAAGTTTACTAAAAGCCGAGGAACTCAAGTCTATTTTATTGAAGAATTAAAAGACGAGTTCAAAAGAAATCCCGAGCCACAAGTCATTAGAGTCCAAGTTTAAAGAAGATTAGAAGAACAAAGGACTAATGGTGCAATTAATCAAGATTAAAGAAGGAAGGACTTAATCTTGTAATTAAGAGAAAAGGAAAGAGGGGAGGAAGCTTCCTAATCCTCCCCTATATATAGTTAGGACTAGTTAATTAATTTTTTTTGTTGGCTAAGTGTGACAATTAGTCTTCTATTTTATTTACCTTGCACCTTTAATTCATGTCAATTTAAATACTTATCAAATTTAAATACCTTGTCTTGCACCTTAAATTCCTTTAATTTCAAGTAAGTTTCCATTTAATTCTTATCAATCTTTATTTTATCTTGTTAATCTCCTATCTACCTTTCTTGATCTTTGATTTTTATGTTTATGTTTGTGTTCATGTTCATGTTCTTATTTTGATCAAGTGGGTTTTTGATTATTGTGGTTAAATTTGTTAGTTTTGTTGATTTAGATTGTTTGTTTATGATTATTGAATGCTTTGTTATTAGTTTAGTTTAATCGTTTGTTTAATTTTGGTTAAATTTGTGTTTAGATTCTTATTACTGTGTTCCCTTGTTCTTCGGGGGTGTTTGTTTCTGCTACTGTATTCCCAGGTAAAGTTCCGGATCAAGCAAGCTTCATCCGGAAAAGTTCCGGACGAAAACTTCCGAACGAAGTTCCGAATAAACTTCCCAACGAAGTTCCGGACGAAAACTTCCGAACGAAGTTCCGAACGAAACTTCCGAACGAACTTCCGAACGAAAGTTCCGAACGAAGTTCCGAACGAAACTTCCGGACGAAAGTAAAGTTCCGAATCAAGGTTTTGGGGCTTGGGAAGTTCCGACTCAGAAAACTTCCGGATCAAGGGGTTTCTTTCAGGTTTTTGTTAGTATCTATTTTTAAATTTCTGTCTTTTATTTTCAAGTTTTATTCTTCCCGCCTTTTTCCTTACTCACATTTTAAGTTAATTTTGTCTTAGCTTTATTTTAGCCTTGTCTTAGTTTAAGTTTTAGTTGCGATTTAAGTTTGCCTTAGATAGATTAAGTTTGCGTTATTTACAATTAGTGCCCTTTAATTTCAGTCACGTTATAAATACTTGCACATTTTTACTTTTAAATTAGTTTTAGATTTACTTTAATTGCACTTTTACTTTAAAGTTTCGCACTTTTATTTTAAATACTACAACGACACATTTTTGTTTCACCAAAGAACAATAGAGTCACATAGAGAACCTAGATCAATTCGATTAGACCACGAGAACGATAATTTTTATACGGGTGTAAAAAGCCAGTTAGAGGCTTTGAATTCCAAGCCTATTAGAAAGTCTTTCTCTCCATCTCCTATTCCCGTCGAGGATAGTGATCCGCTTATGGAGGAGATTGACACTTTCCTTGCTTCTAATGATTCGATACCACCGGGTGTTGATGACATCGACCCGGAGGGGGACGCTCTCTTTTTAGAGAATTTACTTGATGATGATTTCGTCCCAAGTCCTCCTCCCACCCACTTTGACCTTAATGTGAGGGTTTTTCATGTGTCTCATATTGAGTACCATGACCCTATAGATCACAATTCTAAGGGTGAAATGGTCGTTAAAGCTAAGAATGTTGATTCCACTATGGATGAAATTTTTATCCCACCATTACCATGTGCTTTCTATGATTATGGATTAGCATGGGGGGATGACACCGTGTTGTCCATTCCTTTCTCCACCGAGGACGAGGTGTTCGATCCCGGAATCGTTTATTTAGGGAAATCTCGGCCTTTCACCGATGTAATAATTGAAATATTTTTCGATCATCTTCGTGCGGATTTATCTCGGGGAGCATGCTATATTCATTCCATTTGTGATCTCTTTTTAGAGATTTGTGTTGGAGTTTTATCCTTTCGTTTGTCATCCGACAACGAGGATGAGATCTTTGACCCCGACATCGTGCTTTATATTGGAATTTATTCCATTATGCCGGTTTTCACCACTTTCCCTAAGGACCAATGAATGCGGGGATCGAGTCGAGCTCATGACTCGGTGAACAAAAACGAGGTGCCTTGTGGGGGAGTCCCATACAATCTATCTTCTATCTATTTTCTAACAACTAATAAGGCTTGATCTTTCAAGCTCGTGCTCGTGTTTTGTTGTGTTGTGAATCTTAGGTATGACCCTTATCATTGAAGACTCTCGTGTTCGGTTTTTGCCTGTCCACTTGATCTTCCATTCTTTGAATGCCAAAAAGGGTCACACTCTTTATTCCTTGATTTTTATCGGCTAACGTTTTATCTTGAGGCATAATTAATAAACGGCTTATAGATTTGCGTGCTCTTACCATGCTAGGATTTTGCATTAGACTCTTCGTATTTTAGCAAGGGGGTGTTACTCTTGAGCTAAGAAACATTGAGGACAATGTTCGGTTTTAGCATGGGGGATTCAATCGATATAATCGCTTGTTATTGCTTTTGTCATGTCCAAACGTAATTGTTTTTCTCATTTTTCAATAAATTTTTAAGTTTTTTGTGTTATTTTTAAATTTTAATAAAGAAATAAGTGCTTTTGACACGAATGTAGGCTTTCCGTTGGTGAAAATAAAAAAAGTTTTTGACTCGACTCGGTTAACCTTAGCTTTTCCTTAACGTATTTGAATTAAGTTTTGCTAGGCTTTTATATAGGGAGCTTTAAAACGCGAAAGTGTTAATTCATACGAGTTAAGAACAAGAACTTTTCGCAAGTTCCTATAATTGATCCTAGAAAGTCGTTTATCAAGGGAACTTTAAAACGCAAATTCTAAAACTTGAAAAAGTATAAGAAGATGAAAGATCCTATAGATGACTTGAAAACCCAAAACATTGATTTAATAGGCTAAGTATCCATTGATTTCATTTTTGAAATTTTACAATATGGAGAACAAGAGATGATAGAGTTCAATCATAAGTTTCTAAGGTTAAATTCTTCTTTGTGCAAGTATTTTTGTGTTTGATTTAATCTCCTCGTATTTACTTTCCTCACTTGAATAATAATTGCTTAATAAATGAAGTTTTTAGCGGTTTAGGCTTGATATCTTAACTCGTAACTCCTTCTTTTTCTTCCCTTGTAATTAAAGTGAGAACACATTAAGGGTGTCAGCGTCATGGACTTTTGATCATGGGATTGCGGAAATTTGGCTTACTATACATATCATAATAATAAAGAAGAATAAATAAAAACATGTTCTCTAGGAGCCTTCGGGTGGGAGTCATGTAGCACTAACCTTGTCATTAGAGCCTTAGGGTGTATGTCAAGGGGCGTGTTGAATAAAAATTGCTTCATCATCATGATCCGTAAGGTGGGATGGTGAAGTCAATTCCCTTATTTTTGTCCAAGGAGCCTTAGGGTGTGGATTTTAAATAAGGAGCACAATTTTATCTTAAAGAGCCACAAGGTGTTATGGTGTAATTGTTGCTAACTCCATTAATAAGGTCATAACTGACTTTGGAGGTTTTATCTTTTGCTTTTAAGTAGCAATATTAGTCAAATTCCGGGTCCGGGATTTATCCCTAAATCGTGTTAAGTTATCCATGATGTGGGCTTTCTTTAGTGACAACGGTTTTTGAAGTCGAGGTTAGGTTTTGAGTGTTGAGTTTACACCGTTCTTGCCTTCATTTTTGGACTAATAAATATCAAATAAAGTCAAATGAGCCTTTGGGTGAATGAAAAATAAAATCTAGAGATACAATTAGGAATAATAGGAGATTGAGTTTAACACAAATTACTTGTATGAGTTGGTTTAATTTTGGGGCTTATGATTGACAATGATCTTGTTTTTGCACTTGGCATGGAAAAGTGAAAAGTCGGGGACGATGAATCTATTTGAGTTTTATGATCTTAAAAGTTATTTTTCAAATAATGAAAGCAATACATTATGTCTTTGCAAAATAAAAAGTCAAAAGTTGAATAAAGGTGTAGTTAGTGTTTTGTTTTATCATTACGTGAGGACACGGCAATTGCTTAGCAAGGGGGAATTTGATATGAGTGATTTTACTCATATCATTTGTATCAATAAACATTCAATATATGCAAATAATGTATCAAAAATGCCTTGTATATGCTTGTTTGTTGTTTGATGTGTGTAGGTACCAAAGTTCGCGAAAACCGGCAAAAACGGGCACGAGTTTGAAGAAAAAGATTGAAGAAGCCAAAATCAAGCTCGTCCTTAGCGGATTAAATTTTATTTGGAGTTATTGGGCTTGTGGGTCCCACAATTGGGTATATGGGCCCAAAAGCCCATTTGAGGAAATAAACTTATGTAATTCGGATTACAAGCCCATTTGAGGCCCAAAATAGGAAGTTTAATAAACGGATGGAGTGTTGTTTAAAAGTCCAAGTCCAATGCACAATTTAATTGACGAGAGACAGATTGATAAGGGCCTAAGCCCATAATGGAAAAGGAACGAATGAAATAAAGTTTTGGGCTTTAGGGTTTGTTTAACAAAAGAATTGTAAGATTTCAGTCAAACGTGTATATACACGTTGCACATTCACCCACTTAAATCCACCATACGTTTTTCACCCACACAATTATATAACACTTTTCGATATTTACTATGTGTTTCTTCCCCACTTTTTCACCCTCAACCCTAAATAACCTACAACATATTTTACTATTGACCAACCCTAGTATATTAAATCGTTCGAATTAATTGGGGCTTTTTGGCACACGTATAATTCAAGTGTGTGGGAATTAAATCCCCAAGGTTTTAGGAAGAGAAGATATGGAAGACTAGGGGTACGTGGCAGATTTCTAATGGATTAAACACCTCATCAATCCCCAATCTCCAATCAAAAGGGAACACCTCAGCAATAAAGAAACACAACTAGCACAAACGGATGCCACGTTGGCAATCCGTGTGCTAGTTGTGTATTATCAGTCCTAGGATCAAAACAACCATGAGAGAGAGAAGATCTAAAGGCCAAGATGAAGATGGAATATACCCAAAAGATCCGGATATTCTTCCTCAATAAGCCTTGGGATGGCTATAAAAACCCCCCATTTATCTTGTAATCTTTATCCTCTTTTTACTTTTAACGTTATAATGTTAGTTTGTAGCTAGATAATGTATTTTCATTTTTCTGAGTATTGTAATGAAAGTTTGAAATAATAAAAGTTGAAGTTTACAGTTAATTATCTTCTCAATCACTTTTTACCTTTTACTGCTACTGTTTTAAATACTGTGCATTTTCTAATTTTACAAATTGATATTAAAAGTTTTAATCATTCATATAAACTTTCTTAATAGTTTATGTGAGTGATTTTGAGTAAGATTAGGGATTAGTATTTATCCCTACTGGATAAGTATTTCAAGAATGATGTTACTGGTTCGAGTTTCGATTGATTGTTGATTTATGGTTCGAGTTAAGTCGAATCTGGTTCGAATAATATATAATGGTGAAACGTGGTAATTGATGGTGTCATTAAGGCTCTATGTCAGCTCGGCGCTGCACATCTTCCCAATGGTTTCTACAAAAGGTTCTATTCGGTTTAATTTTTGTTTAATTCATGTTTATGTTATTTGTGTTTATGTTTGATGCTAAATGACTTTTACTGCTTAGTTGTTTCCGAAATAAGTTGTTTATCTGTTTCAAAGCTTTGAGTTGCATTACTGCTTGTTTTAAAGGTTTTAATCTGCGTACTTAGTAGTAAATCTGCTTTACTTAGATATTTTATTTTTGAAATAGATGATTGATGGTTATCCGTTCATGGATGTCTGTGAGGTAGAGTTTTGGATAGTGTAAAAGTTCTTTCAGCTTGTTAAATAAGATTATTCAGTAATAATGTGGTTTTGGGGAATATGATTGTTGCCGATTTTATTTTAAATGTGTTGGTTAGTTTGGTTTTGTTAACTGTTTTCATATGGCTCATGTTTGTTTAAACCAAGTTTTTAGCTGATATAGGATTAAGTTTTAGGACTGATTTATATATTTTGAATGACTGCTTATGAGTTGTGGAGTGTTTCTAGCTGATCTTATATGAAGTTTAATTTCTGAATCGTAGAATCTGATAATTTTAACTATTATGTGATTGTTATACCTAGCCTGCTTAAATTTTTGATTTGCTGAATTTTTGGGCTAATTAAATTGTGATTTAGATGCGTTCTGTTTGAATTTCGCTTTTGCCGTTCGACTTAATTTACATGTTTGACAGATTCATTTGATCTGTCAAACCCAAAGCTGGTACCCTTATCAGCCTCAAAACTCAATCAAAAGTCACCTCCTGTGACTTGTATTTTATTTCGTCAAAAAGAGAAATATTCACAAAAATATGTCTCTCGCAAGTCTCGAACCCGAGACCTGCACTTCACAAGTTCAACGTGATAACCACTTGGCTAGCAAGCTTCTTTGAGTTTTCTTTTGGAAATTTAATTAATATACTATATCTTAGTTTGGCAGATTTTTGATCTAAGTATTCGTTTAATTAAGTTTTCATTTTTAATAAAGTTTTATTAATAATCTTATTAAAGTAAATTTTGAGTTCTTAAAATTAAACTTAGTCTCAAAATAAAAATAAAATAAAAATAAAAATAAAAAAAATTTTTTATTAATTTAAAAGTTTAATTAGTTTATTTTAATAATTAGATTTTTATAATCTTAGAATTTAAATAAAATTAGTTTTAAAAAAATAGTTTTGGTATAAGTAAACTTTAATAAAGTTAATTAGTTTAAAAAGGTAATTAGATTTCTAAAATTAGATCAAAAGTCATTTTTAATTAAATAGAATAAATTTTATAGATTTTTAAATAGTTTAATTTTTTAATTAGTTTTAATTTTTAAGTAATTGTTGTTTTAGATTTTAAATCTTTTTGGGGATTTACGATTCATGCACTTTAGGTTAATTTTAAATAGTTTTAAAATTGTAGAATTTAATTTTAGTTTTAAAAACCGAAAACCAGTTCAAATCAATTGTCCAAAACGAAACGAAACGTCTCAAATTCACTCGATCTTCGTGTACAACGAACTTGGTTCATCACGTGTTTAATTGAATTCGTCATTGGTAAAATTAGTCTATTACTTTTTCCTAAAGGTAATTTTCTAATTTACCCTATAACGTATTTTAATTATCACATATACTATCACGATCACATCAAGTAGAAGGACAATTGGTGAATGAATGAGAACCCCCACAAATCTCACAAGAAGTTGTTACAGCTTTAGCTTGTTGAAATTGGTTCGTAACCATGGTTAAGAAATTTTTGTTCATCTCGGCTATTTGGCGGGTAAGTTCGGTTATCTCGGGGTTTGATGAAGTAGAAGAAACATTGGCCCTCGGGTTATTTCTTGAAGATGCGGATGAATCCCAATTTTTGTGGTGAGTGGTCATGTTCTCTATAAGCTCTCTACACTCCTCATGTCTTCTCTTCATGAATGTACCACCGGCGGCAGCATTAATCGTATCACGATCACAAAAAGTTAATCCATTGTAGAAATTATCAATCAAAGTGACAGGGAGCATATTATGGTTCGGACAACGGTTGATCAAGACATTATAACTTTCCCAAGCATCGAAAAGCGACTCATCAGGTTCTTGAGTGAAACCACTGATTTGATTACGAAGACTAGTGACCATGGATGGTGGAAAGTAGCGCGACAAAAAATTTTGAGTCATTTCGTCCCATGTATGAATTGAGTTTTTGGGAAGACGATCAAACCATTTTTCGGCATGATGGGATAAAGTGTGTGGAAAAAGATGAAGGCGAAGAAAATCCATATAAACACCGGTCAATTTCATGATTTGAGTGACGGTTATGAATTTATCAAGGTGTTTGTTGGCATCATCATCCGGTAATCCACGAAATGGACAAGTGTTTTGAACTTGTTGGATCATGTGATGCTTCAACAAAAATTCGGGAGCCGTGATTTGCATCAGCGCAATCGGTCCTCCTCGTCCGTTCATGGTTGGTTGAGAAAGCTCCTCCATCGTACGAAGGTCGGGTGGAGGGACATGGTTGTTATTGTTATTGTTGTTCAAATGGGGTGAAGTGGGTTGTTATTATTATGCACACCGGCCATATCTAAGTCTCTAAGAGTCTCGGGCTCAGAATAAGACGTAGATCGAGTACGCATACACTAAAATGAAATACAATATTTTTGGTTTTTTATCTTTTTTATTTTTTTGGATTTTTGAAAATTTTATATTTTTAGGATTTTTGAAATTTTTGTGCTTGAAAAAAACGTTCCCAAAAGAACGGATCCCGAAATCCATTTTTTGTCACTAAAAACCGTTAATCTTTACGAAAAGAGCCGGCAGCGGCGCCATTTGGCTTAATATGGTTTTGCATATGTGTACTCAATCGTTCTCGGTATCTAATCGAATTGATCACGGTTTAGGGTGGAATTATTGGTGTTGGTCACTAAAAGGGGGAGCTTGATTATCTAAGTCTACAAATTACATAAACGTAAAAGCTATTAAAAATAAAGAAGAATGTCTAACCTTGATTGCTTTTCCAAAATGAATGTTGCATAGTAGAACTTGGTGAAAATAACTAAAGGTAATTATCTATTTTAAAATAAAGTGAAAATGTAAACGTCGTTAAGTAAAAATGAAAACTTTAAAAGTTAAACTAAAAATTAAGACTTAAAAATAAATTACGAGAAATTAAAAGTTTTAAAGTAATTTTGAAACTTAAAACTTTATAAAAATGCAAACTTGATAAAAATAACTTAAAAATTAACCTAAGTGAAAATATTTAAAAATTAAACTAGGTAAAAATTGGTGGGAAAAATTAAGTTTTGAAAATAAATTCGGGAAACCAAATCTGAACATAAGTCGAAATCCAAATTTTCACTTAATTCGGAATGCTGATCTCTCACTTAATTCGGAATACTTAAACTTGGACTCAATCCGGATTATTGATCTTGAACGTAGTTCGGAATGTGTGTCCTTGACGTAATCCGGAATACCAAATCCCCAACTAATTCGGAATATCTAATTCGTAACCTAATCCGGAATACTTATTCCGGATAGTAATCCGGAATAATACTACCTAACCCAATTCGGAATCAAGCAAAACTATACCTAATTCGGCATCTGTTTAATTTTTAATTCGGAATACATGATTTCTGACCTAATTCAGGAAATAGCATTTTGCATCTAATTCGGGAAATGGCAGTTTGCATCTAATTCGGGAAATGAAGTCCCACGCACAAGTCGGAATGTGTGTGTATTGTTTTGGAGGGAAAATAACGAGCTAAGTCGGAATAAAGAGTTTGCTACTTAAGTCGAAATAAGGGGATTTTGACTCAGTTCGGGAAACTAGGGTTTCTACAACCGGATTAACACCAAATAAGCAAAATCACAATAAGCACTTACCAAAACTTTTACCAAATCAATTTTTATTAAAAACTAATAAGACACAATTTAAAAACTTTTTAAAAAACACTAAATAATCAAATTATTTAAAATCAACTTTTTATAAAAATATTAAACTACCAAAATCAATTTATTTAAAAACTAACAAACATAAAAATTAAGCAATAAGCATAATAATCTAAAAACCTCAAACACACCAACTCAATAAGCACAATCCAATAAGAAAACTAATCACACAATCAACAAGATGAAATCAACTACATGATTAATTAAGCAAAACAATAGATTATGATTAAGAAAGATGGAATGAGAATTTGTTAAAAAGCTTGATTATATTAAAGATTAAGATCCAAGATTACAAGGTGAAAGATTAAAAGGCTTGAAAGAAAAACTAGAGAGAAGAAAAGTAAACACACACTAATTACCTACTAAAATTAAAAAATAAAGACTAACTCTTTTTCTAATGACATATGTGTAATATATATAGGGGAAGGAAGGGTGTTGTTTCTTCTCTCTTTCTTATTGTCTTCTCATCTTTTAAATAACTCGTCTTTCTCGACTTTGTCTCGGGATTAGTCGAATGATAACTTGAACTCGTCTTCTAATTTTCTTCTTTTAGTAGACTTGGTTCTTCGACTTCGTTAAACTTCCGTCTTTAAACTTTTTCTTCGATAAATCTTCAGAATTTTGACTTCCGTTCTTCTTGCACTTTTGATCTTTTGACTTCGTCTTTTGTCTTTTTCTTCGATAAAAGTCCGTGAAAGTCCGTGAAAGCCCGTGTTTTCTTCCTTTTTCATATTTGTGTCCTAAAACACAATAAAAACACAAACCACGCATAATTCCGCCTTTTACGACATTAAATACACGTTTTGGTCTTGTTATTATTAGAAATAAGTGGTAAAAGGATAAGTGTTTTCACACTTATTAAATCCCCTACACTTGACCATTGCAATGCCCTCATGCAATGCAGTAATTTCAAAGCACGGTTTACATTTTTCATCATAATTAACCCACCTTGGCCTTTATTAAATACTAAATACTAAGGAAACCAAAAAGATTAGAAAATTGCAAAATGCAAGAAGGAAGAACAAGTAAAAAGATCGAAGACTTACATTAGGGCTTTGGTTGTCATGAACTTTTTTCACCCTCAAGTTTCACGTTCCCCACACCAAGCTTATAAACGAGATCATTGTTATTATAAGTTAGTAAACTAACACAAACTCATGTGGCCCAATTATTCACTTTGACTCCCTTATTCCTAGGTGTATCTCTTATATTTTATTATTGTCTTGAATGATCACGAGGATGCATTGTTGAATTATTTCGATAATTTATTAAGGCCGGAAATAAAGTAGGACGATTTAATCAATAGTTAGCTAAAGGACAAAATCTTTTAAAACTGCTTCTCGGGACCTCATAAAGTTCATATCTTGGCATAACTCGCTTCATGATTTGAGACTTTTCTCAGACCGATATTTGGCAGTGACTTCATACTTCGAATCTTCAGAGACGTTCTTGAAATTATGGTCTTCTCTTCATAATAGGACGATGATTGTTAGTTGTGGTAGCGGCGACGAACTTGGAATGTAAAAAACTTAACAAATGATCGTTGAATATCTAACGAAATTACTCATACTAACCATAAAAATAAGTTGGTTGTCACATTATGCAATATATAAGTGTAATATCGATCGAAAATCAATCTTAAGTTAGATATATTTTGTGCCATTTGGTCTTATAAAAAATTATTATTGTTATTATTATTAATGTTAAAAATTAAAATGTTCAAAGGATTTAGAGTTTTTGTTATTAACATTTACAATCTTGTACTTATAAGAGAAGATACATTTAACACAAAAATACACATTATTTACTCGATTTTCCTTTTATGAAGAAGTAAAGCGGGACTATTACTAACTCACTAGAGAACATGTATTGGAAATTTGTTTTTAAACAATGCATCAAACCTAACCCGTGTAATTGTTCTGCGTCATCTATGGCTTGTTCATCACAAACATACTAGTTAGTTAAACCTTGGTCGAAAATTTTGAAAATAACAATTTAACCGTGTATGTTTCTATATTTATTAGTGAGCTAATTTTAATGTTAAAGTTATTAGCTCATAGATAAATAGGCCATATGATGTTTGTAGGTTTAGAACTTATTAGATTTTAGAGTTTTAAATGTAGTTTGCATCCTAAATTGTTGATGAATAAATAAATCATATTATAAGGAATTATATCATTGGGCATGATATTAGAGCGAGTGTGATTTTTATACATATCCGACGTCATGACCCGTTGCACGTATGCATTGGCGGAGCTATAAAATTTTATGTGGGAGGGCCGAAACAAAATTCTTTCCAGAAAAAATTTGTCAAGTGTTGTGAGCTTTTTCGTTGTTGCCTAATACAGTAATAACAGGAATAAAAAACCAAAAATCAATAACTAGCAAATTAAAGAATAAGGATGATAATGATGATCTATAGTTCAATAAAAGCCTTTAAGCCCTTTAGATTTTGATGAAAGATGGTAATATGGTATGAATTGATAGGATGATAATGATGATCTATAGCACGTTCTTATCAGTTATGTCTACCTTTTGATTCTTATGTGCAAGATATATTTTTGGATATGGGATATGTGGTTAGTCCTAACTTTACTAGGAGGTCCGGGCTTGAAGTTGTAGGAGGACCCAAGAGAACTTTTTTTTAACACATGATATATATAATATTATATACTAGTGGGCTAATTTCTAGGAGGGCCTGGACCCTTCCCAGACCACAGTTAGCTCCACCTTTGCATGTATGCCACCCACAAAATCTCCCTTCTTAAACCTATTCATTGTGGAAAGATTGAACATTGGAATAGAAATTGTCCCTCTAACATAACTGAGTTGAAAAAGAACAAGAAGTGTATAAACTTATACATAATCTATATGCAAAATGACTTTAAAAAATATCTTAATAGCAAAAAGAGGCTTATTGGTTTAGGTCTTACCTATGTGTAATCGTAGACGTTGGTGCACCACGGATATTTATTTCAATATCCTAGGCCGTAGGAGTTGTCCAAAGGACACTTGGTGTGGTAAAACACTTAATAAAAACTCTTCCAAGTTGAGTTGCGCCTCGGCCTAACACTTTGCAATAATATAACGTTGAATCCTAGTGTAATTAGCGAAAGGGTAGGATCTTTAGTACCAATGAGACTTTCTTTCAATGATTTTGAAACAAAGTTATGATGTTTTTCAATGGTTTAGGGTAAAAGTTTGTGAGCGTACGTGTAATATAGGTGAGTGTTCATTTGAAATCTTGGACAATGAAAAATGTGGCCGATAATTGATGGAATTTTCTAGGTAATCATGGTCATCGACACGTTGTCCGTTTAATTTACGAGGTTTGAATCTATCACCACACATACTCAAATCAGGTAAAGTTTTCCCTTTTCAAGAGGTTGGTGTAGCTTGCACTTAACATGATTTGAATTTGAGACCTCATACTTGGAGTTATAACCACAAGTTCGTTCGCCACTAGGAGACCATTGACAGGGCAAAGACATGTGTATCGTATGTGTATGTATGGGGGGAGCTCTTATGGCTAGCCCGTGGGGGGGGGGGGGGGGACTCTTATGGCTAGCCCGATAAGATGTTGTTTTCAAAAATGCCCCTACCCATAACTCATATTGCCTCGACCTACTTATTAAAACCCAACATAAATGCTCTAACACCTAATGAATCCTTTATTTTTAAGTAAAATACCTAATTTATCATTTCGATACTAGTTTTTCTCACATTTTAATGCTATTATAAAAAGAATTGCTCTCTATAATATTTTCTTGTAATTAATGGAATTTGTGTGGTACAAAATGAAAGCATTCATATGTGTTATATGGTGTTTGGACAAAAAATGATGAAGACGTTAAAAACGTAAATACCCATCCCGACAACAAAAATTAACGACCGTTATAAATATGAGTCTCGGTGAAGCAAAGACATGACACTATACTTCAAACATTTTGTATATTTTTTTGTCTTACGTGCTAAGGGACTAATCATAGTCATTCACTACTTTAAATTAAATCCCATAAAAACACAAAAGGACCATTCTTGCCAAAATATCTAAAGTTGAAAAAAAAGATAGATTGACTAAACTTGTAAATATAACAAAAACAGGTTATCACTAGTGAGATATTTCGTTAACTTATCACTAGTGTGATATCACTGGTGATAATAAGTATTATGTTATAAATAATATGTGGATGTCTAGAATAAGGCCCATGACCCAAATAGTAATTAGGGTTTACCCAAGTATTTGTCTTATAAATACTCCTTGTATTTAACCACTTGGGGATATCAATTGAAGAATACATTTATTCTTTATTTTTATTCACAACACGTTATCAGCACGCTTTATCGCTGAACTTTTTTTTCGTCAATTTGAGACGTTAGCAAAGTCGACGCTCTAAAAATTGGGTTTTGGTTTTATTATCTATTCCGTCTAACATTGGTACGTCTCCGATCTATGTATACTTAATATTTGAATGTTTTACATTTAATATGATCTATGAATAACTATATCTTGTTAAGCACTGGTAATATATTGAACAAGTTTCTTATATGTCTTGTTTCAACGTCTGCATGATCGATTAAATTAATATATCTGGCAAAGATCACCATCATATTACTAATTAATTGTTCATGTATTTGATGGGAAATTCGTACATGATCTACAGTATTTGCTATAAGATTGATTCGATTTGTTTATTGCTATGTTGAGTAACTATATTTATTTAATCTTGAATGCATTTGTTGTTGTGCTCACTGATTCAGTGATTTGTCATCGTATATTTTCCTTTATGAATATGTTAATGCAATGATGCCTAAAAACGTTACTTGCATTTTTTGGACTCTCTTAGTTTTGATTACGACAATATGTAAAAACAAGCATTTACGAAAACAACGAAAAACGAACTCTTGAGTTCAAGTATTTTTCATTTTACCCATTTTCACTTAAGGTATGAATAAACAAGTACTAACCTTAATCAAGTGATCAAGTGATTTAATCTTTTCTTAAAACTCACTTTTTATTAAGTGTGACAAGTTTTTATTAAACTTTCTTTTTAAGAAAATGTTTTATTAAATTAATTATTTGAAAATCTGAAAATGGCATATTCTTATTTGGTTAGGAATATTCTATCAGGATATTTTTTAAACCAGATATGACCTCCACCACTAAAGGACAAAAAGGGAGCGGAGTCTAGTCCAGCGGTTCTTTAGCTCCTAGGCGGTTCCTTATCAATAAGGTACCGCGGGCTAAGATAAGGAACTGCGGGCAGATATAGCTGTTGGCCCTTTGTCCTATAAATAGTGGACCATTCTCAGCTTTTCAACTCACCTCTTTTGCACATCTATTTCCAGATTCAAACACTCTTCTTTAATCACTCAAATCTTTGATCATTTGTTTGATTACTACTTGTTTAAGAAGTGAATCTTGTTCTTCCATCCCTTCCTCTCCAAGTGCAAAGAGAAGAACACTATCCTTGTGAAGTGTTGAGTCTACCACCAAAGATCCATTGAAGATCTAATTTTATACATTTGTTGTTGTGTCATAGTTGTGAAGATCCAAGTAATTGTGTCTATTTGGAAGTTGTGTATGTACTAAGTATAGTTGTGTAGATTGGTCCTAGCTACTGTAGATTTGCTATAAGCTAATCCGATGGTCTAGTAGGGTGATAGATTATAGAAGCCATTGTTGAGTTGAGAGAGAAAGGTTGAATGTGTGAAAGATAGAAAATATATTAAGCTAATGAATGAAAAACACAAGCAACACCCCTCCTTGGAAGCTAAGGAGGGGTATATATAGTCACACACGAACCTTAAACTATACATTGTACCTAATCTAGTCTAAGCGTGTGTGACTATGATAACTAATGGGAATTCTTAAATGTCGTCACATAAAGTGAGTTTCCAACAATCTTCCCCCATGGGACAACGTGTAGAATTCCTTACAATATTCTTCCTAACAATTACATAATGATAATGAACAAGAGCTTCCATGAAGCGTCCAATGCTGATGATGTCTTCTGAGGCCTTCGTCTTCAAAACGACTCATCTTTAACTTGTAGTAGAAATACTGTAACGGCACGAGCTAAGTAACCCATACACTTCTGGTTAAGGAGAAGCTTCTGAATTAACTTCCCCTAATTCATGCCACATAAACTTGATGCATAAGCTTTTAAATAGCTTCCCCCTAAATCGACAATCCTCGTAAGCAGCTTCAAAGCTTTCAATAAAGCTTAGAATGATTAAGCGCACAGCGGAATCTAACAAGCAAATCCCATCATATAACATGATAACGTTGCTAAGAGGAATTGAAAGTAAGGGGTACACCAAGTAGATCAACAACTTTTCTTCTCACGCTTGAATTATTCTTCAGAATTTTTCTTCCCCCTGAGAGTTCAAGTTATGCATACCAGAAAGAATCAAGACATTTCTTCCCCCACATAGTTGAAGAAAGTAAATCAATCCCAATTATGAAGCTCAAATACTGAAGTGGACACTTTATCCCATTCATGAAGTTGACATCGTAACACCAGAGTCAATTAAGTCCCGGAAATGCACATATCTTCTTCCGGAGATGCACCAGAGTCAATTAAGTCCCGGAAATGCATATAGGATAATGATGATGTTTAATTGCAACAATCAAAAAATTAAACCTCGAATCAGTAGTGTATCGTTTAGAGATTGATAACGCCACGAGTTAAAACACTGATTTTCTCTACGGCTATGACAAATGTCATCCCGGAATGTCTTCAAATCAAAAGAAGGTATGAAGTTCATCACGTGTACTCGTTGTGTGTTCAATGTGTCTTCTTCTTCCCCCTTGATGGTTTCGAAACTCGGAACCATCAATAAATTGTAAGCACGTGAACCTGAAAATCTCGTGAGAATAATAAATAAGCTGAATTATATATTTTGTGAGAATCAGCTGTTAATCGAAAATCTCTTCTCATAAACTCTCCACGGCCACCTTTACCAACCCACTTGTAAGCAATTTGAAGTGACCACTGATAGAATGAGCCAGATATATCAAACATGAAACTGAATAAGAATCCTTCGATCTTGTGACTTAAGCTTGCACAATTGTTGAATGAAGAACGGTGGAGAAATCTCTAAGTACTCAATGCATCACTGAAGAAGTCGATAAGCACAACACCTCTTGAATTTATCCACGTCGACTAAGCGCGTGACACCGAGTACAACAATGTAACCCCTTTAAGTGATAGTTATCCGAGTCATCAACCAACCACCCCGAACCCGGAAACCAGATAAACAAGTCTTTATACTGAGATTAAGCACCAGCAAGTTATCTGTTCAAGGATAAAATAAGTACACGCCTTCGAAGAATTCGTCTCCGTCTTCAAATAATTAATACCCGATCCAAAAAAAATATGTAGTTACTAAAAAATCGCCAAATTTTTCTTAGTCCCGTGTCAAATAAATCTTTTCATTTAGTCACGTCTTTTTGTCACTTTGTCTCATCACTTTTATCTTCGGCACTTTGGCACTTTGTCATTTAGTCACGTATTTTTGTCATTTAGCCAAATTGGACCTCACTATGTAGCTTCCATAAGGCCCAAAGGCTACCCGGTCCATTAAGCTACCATGCCAGCTCTAAACAAATCTCATAGTCAACCTCGAATCCTTTGATAAATCCGCCCCTTTATTGACTGTATGGCCACGTGTAGTCCACTTATAACCACATTCACCCCACTTGCGTGTCTCTCATAATATCCACCCCCTTTTGCTATGTTTCTAGATGGCCATGTGGAAGGATATCAACCCAATTACACCACCTTGTTATATCTGCCCCCCTCTTGGCCACGTGTGTGATGAGAGTTAGCATATATATGGGATCTAATCTCTCATAAAACCAACTTACATTTTGAGCCACTAAATTATCTCACCAACTCTCACACCTCGAAACCTCCGCTCCCATTTACAAGAATCTCATCCCAAATAATTACTCCTCCCATCTCAGTCTTGTTAACACCGCCACCTTCATCTGCTCTCATCACCATCATCTCCCATCTCCACACTCATCTGATCATCAATCACACGAACCCCACTAATCAATAACTTGTATTACCAGATTTCTGATCAAACAGGACCAAGATGTGACATGATTCAGGCCCAAATGATCTTAGAGAAATGAGGTCACAGGTAGGTTTGTATGAGCATGAGATTGATTTGAGATTAAAAATGATTTCAACAAAGATCTATGAAGATATATGAGAAAAAAAATCCTTTTAAAGATTAAAAGAAACGTTTAACAAACTGAGATCATAAGTGATTTTGAGTCTATGATTTTGAGTCTATGAGATTGATGCATACGGACCAAAAAAATTTAGACCACCAAAATAATAACACAAAGAACAAACGATCCAAGGATTGAATCGTGGCTCTGATACCAATTGTATAATAGTGTAATCTTATGAATCAATAAGGTGGGTTGAAGGTTCTAGAGAGAGAAAGTAGTGAGAGAAAGTGAGAGAGAAAATGTGTGTATTTTATTCAAATGGAATGAAAAACTAACCAACAACCAACCCCTTTCCATGGGGGAAAGGGGTATTTATATCCAAGCCACTAATAGGCTTGGGCCGACCCATGACAAGCCCATGGGCCGGTTTTTACTTAACTAAATAAGCAAACATTAACTACGAGCTATACAACATTAATAATATTGTGGAGGGACCGATACTTCTAAATATACGTTAAAAACGTATTTTTAACAATCTCCCCCTAAGGGAGGTCACTCCACGTTACACAGTTCTAAACCTAGCATACTATACTAAGTCTTCGTTCTTCAGCTCGTAGTCTTTTCTTCTTTTCTTTTTGTTATGAATATGTTGATTTGATCTTTTAGGTTTTGGCTTGTGAGCATTGTTCTTTTGACCAATCACGTGCGATCTTTGCCTTCTTGTGAATCTTTCCTCCTCGTGACTCCATGTTCCACACACTTATGTCTTTTGTTGAATTCTTGAAAGTTCAGAGTTTGGTACAGCGGAAGACTTCATTTTGTACTTTCTTGAATTTTGCTGAACTTTGATGCAGAAAAACATAAGCATGTGGGAACGACTTCAGTTGGTACACCGTAACGCCACCATCTTTGCAGCAACATGATAAGACACGAATGAAATGGCTTAGAACATTTCATTCTAAATCGGTAGCGTTTTACCTCCGGTCGGTGAAGATCGTTGGACGATATTAGATATCGTACCTGTGACGGATAGTTTCAATTAAGTAACTTCCTGACAGGATTTCGCGGGTAAACCCGTTCTCTTTATTCGACGATCATAAGCTTGACTGCGAACATAAAGAGTGAATCACTTGGATAAATTATCCTTGTGATTGAAGCCGTCAATTCATGAAACCTGGAACAAGTGAATTTCAATTAAGATTTTCACCATCGTTCCTTTCCAGTTATCACGAGCTTAATTCATAACGAATCTTGTACGTCACCTACCAAGTGTTGTTTGATGTTAACACTAGAAGGATTTCCACTCGTCACTGTGAACACTAAAGAGTGTCACTCTGAGTGTTCTGGCAAGATCATATGATAATGCGTAGAGGCCTGGAACGAGTTTAAGTTCAATTAAGAATTAAACTACTGCTTCTTTCTAGTTTTTCACAAGATTGGTTCTTAAAGAACCGCACGTGTAACCTACCATGAGCTTGTTTGATGTTGGCTCAAGCAGGATTTCCATCTTCATTGTAATACTTGCGTATTACTTGGATGTTCTGGCAATATTACAAGAATACTGCGTAGGACTCATAAAAAATCTCTTACTTTTCACAGTGTGTGAGAAAGCAAGGAATAAATGGAAAGTGTCCTAATGAGACTTTTGATGATCTCGTGGCTCTAGACTCGATAGTGCGTTTTGATTTAGTGAGCGATGGTTGGAGAGGAGTGCCACCTTTTCAATATCAGTCTATTCGGAGTGAATAAACCAATCGATAACGTGTTGATCTCCGTGTGATTAAAACAAATACCTTTTGAGAGATATTTGAGTTAGCTGGGAAGGGTTGTGAATTGCATCACTGGGTCCATGATGTCTTTCTTCAATATCGAGAATCATTAACAAATGATCTCAATAGCATATGTATTGACTCGGTTTCTGCCTAAAGTTGTAAGGAGGGCTTCTTTCTTTACACCCTTTATCTTTACATTTCTTTTTCATTCTTCAACCCCTTCAGTACTTACCAATACATCATTACTAGCACCTTGTTGTGATTGTTACAGTGCTAGCATCAGTAATTAGTCGGTACTCTAATACGTTCACAATCTTTCTCCATCTTTCCTAGGACTTCTAATTCTATCTAGGGAATTGTCCTTGGGAAGATTCCATCGGCTCTGATGAATCATTGGACTAATACCTATTCCTACCACCCTTTTGTCACCACATCCGTCGTGAATAAAGCGTGTTTTGGGAAAGTATAGTCACCATGAAAAATCCTTGAAAATCACTTAAGGTACTTGTGATATTGAAATCAAGAGTTTTGTACCTTAAGTGTTTTGTTCATCAAAAATGCTCCCCCTTAACACGTGCTTTACACATATTAAGTTGGATTATCGTTAAGTCTTTTTCATCTTTTAGCCAAGTATCATTTAAGTCTCCTTAATCCGATTTTCTCCCCTTATCCAAAATGTTAACCATTAATATTTGGGATATTGAATGGATTAACCGGTCTTTGGGTAAAAATGAAATCAATGTTTGGCCATAGAACATATCAATGCTCCCCCTTAAATTAATAAGGGTTAATTGTAGTGCTTTAATATGATATATTTTTAAAGATTTAGAATCTCGTGAGAAATTCTTGAAAAATTATCATACCTTAACACTACATCAAGCCATAAAAGCATAATATTCACAAAATTTACATATTCACAATTAAAACCAATATAGAGTGGACCTGAGATGTACGACCCATTAGATGGATCGTTGCAGTAACTTGTGGTGCACTCCATATGGTCTACCACCAACGAATCATTCTAAGCTCCTCATCAATCTACATTCCCGGAGCTTTTCATCAATCTTCTTGATCACATATGTCGCCATTTTCCGATAACCCGGATGCCAATCCTCAATCATTTCTGGTAATGACCCACCAGAATTAAGATGCTCCAATTTTCCTCTGACGTATATGAGAGTCCCATCACTGTATTTATGAAGCTCACCTACCCTCATAAACTTCATGATCCCACGACTGTTCATGTAGAAAATCCCGTACATCGGAACGGTAATGCCGGTATAGGGACATCTTTTGAAATGTTGAGGTAGAACTTGATTCATTGGACGGGTCAGGTTAAGCTTCATTTGGTAGCTTTCAACTCCCAATTGAATATCTTCAACTCGTTTCTTGATAACAATGCTTCGTGTGAACATACGAAGTATTGTATTCAAGGCAATGATTTCTTCACGAGTAAGATGGGTAAGTTGATCACGGGTCATCATAAGCAACATGTCTTCGATATCTTTAAGGCGAATGATAGAAAAATCACCCTGCTGTATCGTGTATTCTCTGTCATCCTCCCTTTTTAGATGAATCTCCGTCACATGATGATAGCCATTCTTGGGTTCAGTCTTCAGTCCCAAAATACTTGTGATGGGAAGATTGGATCTAACGATACTTCCTGAATTGGCTAAGCAGCAACCTCTGTACGCCCTTCGGACTCGCTCGTCCCAATGTGATGCACCTATAACAGCATACATATCATAATTACGACTTACCTTTGGAACCCAGAGTCGGTTTACCTTTTCGTCGATCCAGGGTATTGTCCCCCAATTAGCAGCTTTCAACAAGGTCAGGGAGGTTGCGTACTTGGATGATCCCTTGAGGAGATAATCAAGATCATAGGTGACAAAGAAGTCAAGAACAATTTGATTATCTTAAGAAGGATCAAGTGGAGGTGGAGCTCTTTCTGACTCATGAAGGCCTGGCCTTTGAACGGTATTAAGAGCTTTCAGGACCTCGTCAGCATAATACTCGTACTCCATGCGGCTTAACCTGGTTTTGGCGTGAATTCTCTTGTCCTTTAGTGCTCTCTTTACCAAAGACGGAGTGACCGAAGATTTGAACTCATGAGCCAAAAATGCACACAAGTCTATCGGACTACGGATACGGAGATATAGAACATCTCTATCAGCGTCTGTGATTGGATCATATTTAGCAGCTGCCGTGATCCAAGCTTGTGGCGGTGCAGTTTCATCAATCTCCAATGTATCCGCCCAGTCCCGTATGCTTGACTCGGGAACAGTAGATTGTGGTTCTATTTGCAGAGGAGTAGAAACATGAACACTTGCTGGTTCTGATTCAGGCATTTCGGCGGTATCATGAACAGGCGAGTGTTGTGCAGATTCAGGTTCAGTTACTGATTCTGTAATCACAGGAGCAACAAAAGAACTAACAGGATTAGTGGTAACAGGTATAGAAACAGAAACAGATGTACCGGGAATCGATGACGCAGTAGCAGCATTCACATCATGGCGCCACTTGGTTCGTCCTGACTCCGTAGAGGTGGACTTTTCCTTTCGGGCAGCATCTTTCTGAGACTTGGTACCAGACTTGGATGATTTCTTTTTGCTGGAAATCTTGTCCCCCGTTTCAGGCTGATCATGTTTACCACCATCATCCTCATCATCATCCCCGTTGCTACCCTTATCACTCTCCTCATTTTGATCACCACCTTCACCATCATCATCATCATCACCATCATCATCATCATCACCATCATCATCATCATCACCATCATCCTCTTTTTCACCATCACCCTCTTCTTCACCATCATTGTCCTCCTGCTCACTATCTTCTTTTTCCTCCTCATTCAAGATGTGGTAAGGTACCACACTTCCAAACATCTTAAACAACCGATCATCCTCCAAGATAGCTTCATTGAGTGCTTTGTAGAGTGTCCGATGAACTTTAGACTTGTCAAAAGATCCAACTTCCTTCATGCGAGCTTTGAGGATCTTCTTTAATTCAAAATCCGTCAAGTCATATGCAATTTTGTAAGCTGACTCGGAAGGGTTGGACGACTTAATCATCAAGTTATCAGCCACAAGTTTCCTCATCTCATCACGCAGCTTTGGCATAAGGGACTCAACAGATTCATTCACTCTCTCTACAATAGAAGCTTCAAGTGTTTCTTTCTGCTCCTTATATTTATCCTTTATAGCTCGAAGTCTCGTAAATCGTGCTTCATGCTTATCAGCTTCAGCCTGTCTGACCTGAGCAAGTTCTTCTGCATGAGCTTTACGTGTCAACTCCATCTCTGCAGTGAACTTAGCTAGCATCTCTTCTTGGGCTTTCTTGGATGCCTCTTCACTTTCCACTCGTTGAAATAGCTCTTCTCGAAGTTGATCCATCTCTTTTCTTTGATTTTCCGTGTGTTTATCCAACAATTCTGCCATTACAAATGCAGCCATTGAAGATGGTGCAGAGCTACTCTGGGATGGTTGAAGAGGAACGGTTGTGATTACAGTACTCATGACAGAAGTAGGTGGAGGTGGAGGGAATGGTGTTGGCACCGGTCGGGTTGGTAAAGGCTGGATTGGTGGAGGTTGAGTTACGAGAGGTTGTGTAGTCACAATGATTGTTGTAGCACCGGACTCCTTCTCAACACTTGCTGTATCAGCAATGGATGTCTCCTTCGATGTTGAGTAACGTTCGGGTGATCCAAACTCACTAATGTCATGTGGCTCCTCGTATTCTTCTTCAACATCCATATGTGCACCCGAACCACTACCGCCCGTGTCTCTCCTACTCTTTTCAATAGCCATCTTCATTAACTTTTTCTCAGTCTTTTGAGTTAGCTCGAGAGTAGGATCGTCATCAACATCTTCTTCATCGTGAAGAACAAGCTCGTCAGCCGTGCTCTTACCCTTCTTAGCCTTAGTCTTTTTCTTCTTGGTTTTGGGTTCAGATAAAACAACTGTTTGCTTGCATTTACCTTTTCCTTTGACTGTAGTTGAGGAAACGTCTCCCGTCTGAGCTTTTTCTCGCTGTTTTCTGATTTCTATTAGCATTTTCTTGTAATCATCAGAAGCTAGAATTGTGTCTGTCAGGAGATAACTAGGAACAGGACCAGGATTAACAGCACCAGAGGATCCTTCATGCCTTAGGTCCACAATGTCATCAGCCTCTTTAGTGTGGTGACGGCTTTCTGCACGCTTGTCAATAGAAGCATTATTCTTCATAAAATAATGAATTATAAGCTTGATAAACCGAGGGTAAGGAAAGACATTAGCCTTCAGCTTCTTGTTTTGGAAGAGTTGAAAGTTAAACTCTTCCCACAACAAGGATGCATAATCTGTATTTAACCCTTTGTACATTCCATAGAAGATGTTCATAATTGGACCACGCACAGCATCATGCCCAGTTGTTTTAGGTGTAAGACATCTACTGAGGATACCAAAAATAGCTCTCCAAGGTTGACCGACTTTGGCTGTGGTAAAATCTGACACTACTCGTATGTCAGGACATCCAAGAGCATGGAACATCTCCAAGAGTTCGTCTTTGGTAGGGTTCCTTGAAAATGACAAACCCTTAGGTGTATCCCGAATTCCAAATATCTTGCGGAAGTCTGAAGTGGTGAGTGTCTGTTGCTTGTTGTCGAGAGAGAAGGTGATTTTGTTTGAAGTACTTTCCTTGGTAGCCCAGAATTCGTACATGTAAACGAATGGCACCGAAGCAGTACTCCTTAAAGCATTCTTGAAGTGAGATTGATCAAGGATTGGTGAGGCGACTTTGAATCCATGGTGAGTGGATTGAGAAACTTCCTTCAGTCGGTAATTGTTTGGTATGAACTTTAGGTCTTTTGCCTCGACAATTGCGTCTGCTCTAGCATTTTGGAGTTCTTGCACGGTTGGATTAGTCATGGTTTCTGCTTAAGATAAGACATAAAAGGTTGATACACAGAAAAATATATATACCATCTTCAAGTAATTATAAGAAGCAAACAATTATCAATCCAACACTCCTTCGTTCGGAACTCCTTCGTTCGGAAATTCTTTGTTCGGAACTCCTTCGTTCGGAACTTCTTTGTTCGGAACTCCTTCGTTCGGAACTCCTTCGTTCGGAACTCCTTCGTTCGGAACTCCTTCGTTCGGAACTCCTTCGTTCGGAACTCCTTCGTTCGGAACTCCTTCGTTCGGAACTCCTTCGTTCGGAACTCCTTCGTTCGGAACTCCTTCGTTCGGAACACCTTCGTTCGGAACACCTTCGTTCGGAAGATTTTCGTTCGGAACACCTTCGTTCGGAAGATTTTCGTTCGGAAGATTTCGTTCGGAAGATTTTCGTTCGGAAGATTTCGTTCGGAAGATTTTCGTTCGGAAGATTTTCGTTCGGAAGATTTTCGTTCGGAAGATTTTCGTTCGGAAGATTTTCGTTCAGAATATTTTCGTTCAGAAGATTTTCGTTCGGAAGATTTTCGTTCGGAAGATTTTCGTTCAGAAGATTTTCGTTTGGAAGTCATTTCGTTCGGAATATACTTAAACGATTAATTCTAAGGGCAGATGAGTGTTTTCAGCTTTCTAAAGGCAACAATAACTCGATCTAATCCTATTCCGAGTGAAACCCACCTTAAACCCTAATCAATTAACGCCTAATTAAAGCATACGCCCTAATTTGATTAATTTAATTAAAACGAATTAATTAAGTGGATTAAAGGAAGAATTAAACGAATTAGAGATTAAGAAACTGATGAGTGTACCTTATGGATCGAATGAAACGGATTATCTGATTAAAAACGTGATGTTTGTGAGCTTTGTGTGTGTGTTTGTGTGTGTTAATGGCGTCCAGGAAAAGAAAATAAGAGAAAGAAGATAAGAAAGAAAAGAGACGGGAGTGTTTGTTTGACATAGGTCAACTTTCACTCTTTGTCACATTTAGTCCCTATGCTTTACCTTTTTCTTTTCGTTTCTAGTTACTAACAATCGTTACACTTAACCACTTTAACCTATTAGCAAACAACCGAGACCTAAAACTCACAATAAATCACGAACAAGCACAAGTCGTATTCTAAATCAAGTCCAATCATTAACCATTTAGCCAATTAATTTTCTTCGAACACTTTTGAAAACCGTTTTGATGACGAAGACGATTTAACATTTTCTCCCCCTTAAACGATGACCCGTTTTCTATTTAAAGAGTTGTAGTCATTGTTTAACGAGGCACATGTTGATGAAATCATTTTCCAATTAATGTCTTGAAAAGACTGATTCGTGGTGGCAATAAGATTTTTCTTATTTTGACAAATTAATGCACTGAGACGTACACAAACTCGTGTTAGACCAAGTTATAAAGTAAACTTGATCCCTTTGCATGATTTGGCTTTTAAATCATGCCCGAGAAAATTAATTCCCGTTGTGAGCCAACGTTTTCCAAGGAAATACGTGACTTTAATGCGAAAAACGGGCTGCAGTCAGAAATAACTACAAGCCATAATGGGCATGTTTTAAAAATGTACAACTTTTATACGGACTCTATTTATGGCGCCGTGTCAATATTGATCGACATTTCTAAGGCCGTAAATATTACCGTACTAAAAGACATGCCCGATTTAAAAAGAAAATATTTTTGGGTTTTCTTGGTTTTATATTTTTTATGATTTTTCTTGGTTTTATATTTTTTTTATGGTTTTTCTTGGTTTTATATTTTTTTTATGGTTTTTGTAGGTTTTATATTTTTTTTATGGTTTTTGTAGGTTTTATATTTTTGTATTTTTCTTTTTGTGGTTTATATATTTACGATAATATACATGATCACGAACAAAGGATATGCATGAATAGTTTACCACCACTATTCTGCTGATTCTTCTACCAACTCTTTGAGAGTCGCTGGAGAGAAGGATTTCATGCCAAGCTTGTCGATCAAAAACTCGATTCGTACTCGATCTAAGGCTTTGGTGAACATATCTGCCAGCTGATACTCAGTGGTGACAAAATACAGCTCGATCACTCCGTTCTCCACCTGCTCTTTAATGAAATGGTAGCGAATGTCGATGTGCTTTGCTCGGGAGTGTTGAACATAGTTGCAGCAAAGGGCAATGGCGCTCTTGTTGTCACAATACATCGGGATTTTGTTAAATCCAAGACCGTAGTCAGTTAGTTGTGATCTCATACAAAGGACTTGAGCACAACAACCGGACATGGCAATGTATTCAGCCTCCGTGCTTGAAATTGCAGCGTTTTTCTACCTTTTTGAGGACCAACTAATCAATATATCTCCAAGGAGTTGCACAGACCCAGAAGTGCTACGCCTCGTGTCTTGACACCCAGCATGATCGGCATCTGCATATGATACTAAAGCAATAGAGGAATCTTTCGGATACCATAGACCACGATGAAGTGTTCCTTTGAGATACCGAAAGATCCTTTTAACAGCATGTAGGTGCTTTTCGGTAGGCCGAGCCTGATACCGGGCACACATGCATACGGCAAATTGCAGATCAGGCCTGCTAGCAGTCAGATAGAGAAGGGTGCCGATCATCCCACGGTAGAGTTTTGGATCGACAATAGTCCCATTCCTATCTTCATCTAACTTGGATTTCTCCACCATTGGAGTGTCCACGGGGTCACATTTTTCAAAGTTATATTTCTTTAAAGATTCTAGAGCATATTTGGATTGATTAATAAAGATGCCTCTGGGATTCTGAGAAATTTTTAATCCTATGAAAAATGAAAATTTTCCTATCATTGACATCTGAAAGCGTGTGGACATTATTTTCTCAAAGCGGTTTGACAATTCTACGTTAGTGGCAGCAAATATTATATCATCAACATAAATTTATACCAGTATCATGTCGTTGTCCTCCTTGAGAGTGAATAGAGTGGGGTCCACTTTGCCTTTGGAGAAGCCTTCCGAAATGAGATATGTTGAAAGGAGATCATACCACGCGCGTGGAGCTTGTTTCAACCCATAGAGAGCCTTCTTAAGCTTGTACACATGATTAGGAAACTCCGTACTAACGAACCCATCCGGCTGACTAACATAGACTTCTTCCCTTAGTTCACCATTTAAAAATGCCGTCTTCACATCCATTTGATATACGATCATGTTCATATGAGCAGCATACGCAAGGAATAGTCTAATAGCCTCCAATCTTGCAACAGGAGCAAAAGATTCTTCAAAGTCGATACCTAAGGCTTGTTTGTATCCTATAGCAACCAATCTAGCCTTATTCTTCAAGACTCCACCCATCTCATCGAGTTTAACCTTATAAACCCACAACAAAGTAAGGATGTTAACCTTATCAGGAGAGGAACTAATTCCCATACTTCAAGTCTTTGGAATTCATTTAGTTCCTCTTGCATGGCTTCAATCCAAGATGATTGAGTCATAGCATGTTGCCAGTTTTTAGGTTCAACTTCGGAGAGAAATGCATCAAAATAGCAATAGAGTACACTCTCTTGTAATTGATGGCGTGTCGAGACTGGTCGATCGAGACTTCCAATAACATTCCTAATTGGGTGATCTTTGGTCCATTTGGTGTTGTGATTTTCAATCCGCGGTGGTCTGGAGTGAACAATTGAGGAGCTTCTTCTGAGGTAGACGCGGCTGAAGGGTTTTCAGGTATCGGTATACCAAAGAAAGGAAGCTCTTGTAGGTGAGCATATTCTAAATCGTGATCAATAGAATCCTCTTCAACATCATTAGGCACAAGTAAGGGTGAAGATTCAGGTGTAGTTTGAGAATTACTTGGTAGAGGTGCATCCGGTTCAATGTTAATTGAAGATGCATTTGATAAAGCTTCATTAGCTTGAGCAACAACTTCAAGGATTGGAGCTATCACTACAGGTGTTGGAACTTCATCACTTGGGGGATCAAAGAATTCATCAAACAACGGTTGAAATAGTTTATCCCACTCGGGCCTTGTAGGTGGTAAAAATGATGTAGAAGTAGGATTATTGGGAACTAATCCGGAACTAATAGCACCGGTTCTCATCTCGTGAAGCGCGGGTTCAGAGCTGCGTTGCTCAGAAGCCATCGCTGTCAGCTCATCAAAATCTGCATCCATAGTTTCTACTATCTTACCAAGACGATGGTTGTAAATTCGGTATGCTTTCTTGGAGGGTGAGTAACCAATGAAAATACCTATATCGGCTTTCGGTTGAAGTTTGCCCAAGTTCTCACTATTAATGTTTGGATAACAAAGAGCACCAAACACATGAAAGAATGAAACATCGGGTTTACGATCATGTAGAAGCTCGTAAGGTGTTTTTCCATGGCGTTTCCGAATGATAGAGCAGTTTTGGGTGAAACATGCAGTAGATACAGCTTCTGCCCACAAGAATAATGGAGCGTTCGCATAAATCAGCATAGTCCTAGCAGCTTCCATAAGCGTACGATTCCGTCTTTCAACGACACCGTTTTGTTGTGGAGTACGTGCAGCGGATGTTTCATGTGAAATACCAACTTCTTCATAGTAATCAGGAAGAGTCTGGTTGACGAACTCTGTTCCATTATCTGTACGAATACGACGGACAGTAGTATTTAAACGTACCTGAATGAATTTGAGAAAATTGATGATAGCCTTCGGTGCTTCATCCTTTGTACGTAGAAATCTAACCCATGTAAACCTAGAGAAATCATCCACAATAACAAGGATGAATTTCTTACCGCTCACACTTTCGGTTCGCATTGGCCCACAAAGATCCATATGCAAAAGATGAAGTTTTTCTTGATTGGTGTCTTCAGCTTTGGGCTTGCATGATTTCTTGGTGTTTTTCCCCCTTGAACACGCGGAACATAAATGGTCCTCGTTAAATTTGAGCTTTGGAAGAACACGAACTAATTCGTTTTTAGCCAAATGATTAATAGCATCAAAGTTGAGATGAGATAATCTGCGATGCCATAACCATGACTTGGTATTAGATGCTTTGGAGAGAAAACATACTGGAGAGGCGGCCATCATGTCTTGTAGGGACAAAGTATAAAGATTTGCACCACGAGACCCCTTCGACAAGTCTTTTCCTTCCAAGTTGCGGATGAAACAAGTGTGTTGTCGAAAAGCAACCTCTAGGTTGGAATCACAGAACTGTCCTACTGAAAATAAATTATGACGAAGACCTTCTACATAGTATACCTTTGAAATCGTGACATTTCCAATCTGATATTCACCATACCCCATTATCTTTGCAATATGATCATTACCGAATTTTACCGTTCCAAGAAACTTGCTGACAAAATTTCGGAGCATGGAGCGATCTTCGGTCATATGCTTTGAGCAACCGGAGTCCAAATACCAGAGGATGATTTGGACCACCTGAAAATATCACCAGACGAGGACAATGTATAGGTTTCGGAATCTGAATGTTCCTTGTTATTAGGAGGTACAGATTTAATGATCTTAGATTTGCTAACTTTAGGTTTCTTAGATTTCCTAGCCTTCTTCCTAGTTGGTGGTGTAGATTCAAGTTGGCTTAAATCCTGAGGTATTTCTTCACTGATAGGCACTATAGTGAGGGCTGACCTAATTAAAGGGCGCGGTTTCCATACTTTAGTGCTAGTGTGCCTAATTAAAGGACGCTGAGACCTAACCTCAATGGATGCATTCCTAGTTAAAGGGCACATTTTTCCATCTAATGTAAAGGTCCTACCAATGGGACGCCATTGCCATCCAACTTGGGTACGAGTTCTCCCAGTTGGCTTCCATTCAAGATCATTCCTAATGGCATTCATTTCATTCACATGATCAATAAGACACAAATCATGACGTTGGGAAAACATGCATTCATTACAATTCCAACATTTCAAATTAGAATTCACAAATGGTTTAGGCTTCTGCACAGGCGCAGAGCTTTTAGTCTTAGCAACATGATTCTTTTTATTTAAATCTGAAATAACATTCCTAGGGTGAGCTTCTACTTTCTTCTTGATGGTACTACTAGTGGAGGGCTTGATCTTATCTTTCTTGAGTGGCGATCCTTTAGCCTTAGTAGACTCTTTTAATCCTGTAGAAGGCAAAGTGGGAACATTAGCAATAGATTTTAAAGGTACCTTAGTTGATGGTGCCAATGACGGTTTTGCTCCTGGGGTCTTATTGAATAGAGTTACAGCAATGGGTCGATTAGTGAGTAGTGCAGAACCCGGTTTTCCTATGTATTGCAAATATGCTAAGCAATATTGAACTCGCTGAATATATGCATGAGCTGAATAATAGTGACTGCTTGAGGGATCTAACGCATACAAATCATCTAAAATATCCCTAACAAGGTCCACATTCTTAATTTCATTCATCATATAAACATCGTAAGTATCCGTATTTTGCTTATGGCGCGGGTTCTTATAGAGCACTACTGAATTGGTTGATGGAGCACTAGAGGACGGTGCAGAGTTGGTAGCTAAGTTATTAACAACTTCTTGTCGGGTGAGAAGAAGTGTCTCCTTTAACTCAGCCAATACCATGTTTTTGTCAATGAGCTGGATATTTAAGTCAGAGATTTCCTCACACTTTTGGTTCAGTTGTTCAACATAAGATTGTTGTTGTGCTACATTAAAAGCTAAGCGTTCTTCTATTGAACCATAAAGAGCGGATAGTCCCTGTCTTGCCCGATCCATCTCCCTTATAATAGACGAAAGTCTAATTTCTAAGTCCTGGTTTTTAGACTCTGCATCCTCTAGTTCCATTTTTAGTGTTTCATTCGATGACACGTCTCTCTTTAATCTCATAATCTCTTCCTCTAATGCCTTAACTATCTCAATCATCTTGTCACTCGTCTCAACATTGTTTTCACAACCATTTGTTATCAAAAGATCCTCATTTTGAGTTTGTTGTTTTAATTCTAAAGATATACAATGTTGTTCAAGTTGATTAAAGCGTTTTGTAAGTAAATTGTAAGAATCTTGAAGCTTTAAAAATTCAGCGTTAGACTCGTGACAAGAATGATTATCTACCTCATTTACAGTATCAGCAACATTTACAGAGAGATCATGCACATCATCACATATATTCACAGCATCATAGTTATTCATAGCGGATGTAAGCTCATTCGAATAAATAACATTCACAGTAGTAAGCACATCACACGAAATTACTTGGGACACGAATCGGTCATACTCGGATAAAATCTTTTCCTTCTCAATTAATTTTAGTTTGTAAGCGGTGTCCATTTCATAAAACACTTTTTGAACTTCTTTAATTTCAAACTCGAGATTTTCCGAAAGAGATGCAAAACTTCCTTTTAGACTTTCGACAAACGGATTGATCTCATTCTTAAACACCTCGTTCATGTGTTCGAAAGCCCATTCTCCGGCGTTTAGACCATTTGAAGTCGTACATTCCTGGATGACCTTGTCAAAACTAGCAAAGTATTGATTAATCTCTTGCAAGTTATCCATACAGTGCTAACAGGTGGAAGATCCTTTGGAATTTCCTTAGGTCCTTCCATTTTGACAAGTGTAGGAAGTGTACTAGGGTTTTCTTCATTTAACATGTAGGTTGGTGCTGTGATGAGATCTTTATCAATATGGAAGCGAATTCTAAAGTCCGTTTTTGCAAGCTCCTGATTCATTTTAAAATAATCACACTGGGGATATTTTGCAAAGTTGTATGACCGATTCTCATCAACTAGATCCTTATTTGTGTGATCCTCGAAAAAAACAATCGGATCTAAGACCAATCCCAATTGGGTTGCATTATAAAGTCTTGGACTATGGATAAAAGCTTGTCTTGTATACCGTGGGTTAGGGGGAAGGTCTTTTTGACGCGATAAGTTAAACTCTCTAAATGATGCGTCAAATAAGTGCACTAGTTGAGAGGCAGCGTATTGTCTTAAAAGCAAATAATCTAAACTTCTAATCTTATTAGCCGCATTAATTTCCATTTCATTCTTTTTAGACTCGAGTAATTCAAAATCCGTTTGAAGTTTGTGAAAATTAGTGACCACTAACTCTTTTTCTTTAAGTTCGTTGGAAAGATCTGCTCTTAAGGTTTCAATTTCTTGCAAATGACCCATTTGTTTGTTTCGAAAATGATCATATTCGAGATTTGTTAGAACATTGGACGAAGGAACTAATTCCAAAGTTTGAACTTTTTTGTTGCACAAGGCAAGCTCAGCAGACAAATTCTTATTCTTAGCTAGGGTTTCTAAGAGTGCAGTATTCATTTGGCTAAGTAAATTTGCAGGAACCATGACCAAATCTTGTTGAGCAGGAATATGCGTATGCGAAATGGCTCCTGGTTGTGATTCACTCAAAGTTTGGGGACTCACATTGATATTACTATCATTGATTGTCTCCTCATTTGAAAGACTCACCACCGAAGACTCATTCGGATCAGCACCTTCTTGCCCAACTTGATGTGGTTGAATACTAGTATCAGTGGTATTAGTAAGTACCTCAGATATTTTATCTGACCCAAAGCTAGAGATGGTTGCCATAAGAGCTGCCTGAGCAGATTGAAGATCATCATAGTCTGAATCGTAAGCATCTAGATCATCTGCTTGGTATGCTGCATTCTGTGTAGTGAAAACTTCTTGTTCCGTAATCCCTGGATCAGCAAGAAATGCAAGCTCCTCTTCATCAAGTTCATGTCCTTGTGCCTGAGCATTCACCAAATAAATCTTCTCTGCAAACCATTGACCATCCCTTCTCCTCTTGGGTTTTTTGCAATCCTTAGACATGTGACCTTCTTCCTTACAGTCGTAGCATGTAATCATTCTCAACTTACTTGTGGAATTGGCCCGTGGAGGAGTGTTGACCATTGGAGCAGGATTGGCCATGCGTGCATTGGTGGTTGATGTAGTGGGTCTCCCTTGATAAGGTTGAATAGGTTGAACCATTACCCTGCCATTCTCAATGGTAGCTTGTTGTCGAGAATTGGATGAATTCCTCAGCTGATTGTTAGTAGGAGCTGGTCCTCTAAATCCTCGTTTGCTCAATGTCCTTGTGAGATAAGCAGACATAGTGGCTAACACTTAAACTGGGTCAGTTCCTTGTTTGAATTCAGGAATGGGAACTTCATCATTATCACAATACATTGCTTGGTCTTGTTGAGCGGCATAAGCACTAGAATGAATACTCACGTGGTCAGAATAGCTTGATGGATATGCTGCATTTTCTTGATAAGAAGAGTATGATGACTGAGCATAAGGTGCAATGCTTGCTGGTGAATATGGGTGAGGTTGTGAGGCATATTGTGATGCTTGTGTTTCTCTCTGAGACGAAGGTGCATTAAACCGATATTGTTGCTGATGTGAGGTGGGTGGTTGCGGTAGAATCGAATATTGGGGGAAGCTTGGAGTCATGTACGGTGATGGATGATAGGCTTGGTGTCCCATGATATAAGGTGTTAGAAAGCATGGGCTTTCTGTCATGAAGGTCTATAAGAAGTCGAAAGAAAACATATGTCTTGCGACTATAGATGATAGTTCTACTCTTTGGCATAGGAGATTAGGTCACGCTAATATGCGCTTAATTCAATCTTTAGTCTCTAAGGAGTTGGTAAGACACCTCCCCAAGATGAAGTTTGATAGTCACTTTTGTGATGCTTTCAAAGTTGGAAATCAAGTTCACTCAAGTCACAAAGCCAAGAATTTGGTTTCGACCTCTCGGTGCTTAGAGCTCCTACATATGGATCTCTTTGGACCTTCCGCCATACGGAGTTATGGAGGTAACCTTTATACCCTAGTTATAGTTGATGGCTATTCTAGATTCACTTGGACTAGATTTTTGGCATCTAAGAATGAAGCTTTCGATCATTTCGAAATCTTTAGTCGAAGAATTCAAAATCAACTAGGATGTCCAATTGTCTCTATTAGGACGGATCATGGTAGGGAATTTGATAATGAAGTGCAATTTGGTGCCTTTTGTGAAGCTCATGGTATTACCCATAACTTCTTGGCTCATCGCACTCCACAATCAAATGGGGTAGTTGAAAGGAAGAATAGGACACTCCAAGAGATGAGTAGGACGATGTTAAACGAGCAATCTTTGCCTCAAAAGTTTTGGTGCAATGCCGTGGACACATCGACTTATATTCTCAACCGAATTCTTATTCGACCTTTCTTAGGAAAGACCCCCTATGAGATTCTTAAAGGAAAGAAACCCTCATTGGAATACTTTAGGGTGTTTGGAAGCAAGTGATTTATCCTCAACACCAAAGACTACCTTACCAAGTTTGACCCAAAGTCTTACGAAGGTATCCTTTTAGGTTATTCCCAAACTAGCAAAGCCTACATTGTCCTAAATAGAACCTCGGGGGTTATTGAAGAATCACTCAACGTAACCTTTGATGAAACCCCTCCTTCACCCAAGACACCACCATTGGTTGATGATGACTTGGATGAATTAGAAGTAGTTAAAGCCAAAGAGGTTAGAAAAATAGGAGTTGAAGACCTTAATGTTGAAAAGGAAGTAAACATTAAGGAGTCTAGGGATCATACTCTCAATAATATCATTGGTGACTTAAATCAAAGGACCTTAAGATCTCAAGTCCAAAACCAAAGCAACTTCTTTTGTTTCGTCTCCTTGATTGAACCAAAGAATGTTAAAGAAGCTTTGACGGATGAAAGTTGGGTCATTGCGATGCAAGAAGAATTGAATCAATTCGTTCCCAATGATGTTTGGGAACTTGTTCCTCCACCTAGAAGTTCTACCATTATAGGAACCAAATGGGTCTATAGGAATAAGTTATATGAAAATGGTGTTGTGTCTCGTAACAAGGCTAGACTTGTAGCTCAAGGCTATAATCAACAAGAAAGGATTGATTATAACGAGACATATGCACCGGTAGCAAGATTAGAATCCATTAGAATCCTTTTAGCCTACGCTTGTGCCTTAGACTTTAAGCTTCAACAAATGGATGTAAAGAGTGCGTTTCTTAATGGTTTAATCAATGAGGAGGTATATGTGGCTCAACCTCCCGGCTTCATTGATTTTGAGAAACCGGATCATGTTTACAAGCTTAAGAAGGCACTTTATGGTCTCAAACAAGCACCCAAATCTTCGTATGATAGACTTAAAGGGTTTCTTGTTAAACATGAGTATACCATGGGGATGGTAGACAATACACTCTTTACAAAGAAGAAAGGTCCTCACCTCATAATCATACAAATATATGTGTATGACATTATATTTGGCTCAACTTGTCGAGAATTGTGTGATGACTTTGCCAAAATCATGCATGATGAGTTGGAAATGAGTATGATGGGAGAACTTAACTTCTTTTTAGGACTCCAAATTAAACAAATGGATGATGGTATTTTCTTTAGTCAATCTAAGTATGCTAAAGAAATGCTAAAGAAATTTGGATTAGATGAATCTAGACCAATGAAGACCCCAATGGCCTCGGATAGTAAACTCGCCGTAGATGATGATTGTGAGTCGGTAGACAACACCAAATATAGAGGTATGATTGGTAGTTTGTTGTACCTAACGGCAAGTCGACCGGATATCATGTTTAGTGTTTGCCTTTGTGCTCGCTTCCAAGAGGCTCCCAAAACCTCTCACCTCGAAGCGGTTAAGCGTATCTTCCGATACATTAAAGGCACTATACATTTAGGATTATGGTATCCTAAAGGGACCGGCGTAGAAACCATTACCTACGCGGACTTGGATCATGCGGGAGACTATGTGGACCCGAAAAGCACTAGTGGAGTTTGTACCTTCATGGGTTGTTGCTTAACTTCTTGGTTCTCCAAGAAACAAACCGCTCTTGCAATATCCACCACGGAAGCCGAGTATGAGAGTGCCGGAAAAGCATGCCAACAAGCTCTATGGATGAAGCAAGCGCTTGTTGATTACGGGATTTCTCTTGATGATGTTCCCATCATGTGCGATAATAAAGGTGCTATAGACCTTAGCAAGAATCCCGTACAACATTCGCGAACCAAACACATAGAAATTCGACACCATTTCCTTAGGGATAATGTTCAAAAGGGGAACATTTCAATTGAGAAGGTACCCTCCGAAAACAACTTAGCCGACATCTTCACTAAGCCACTTAAGAGGGAACCTTTTAATTACTTGCGTCTAGGTCTAGGATTAATGGAACATCTTCCTTAATTACCTTCTTTTTTTTTTGTGTGTTTTCTTTTTTTTCTTACCACTTTGAGTCATTGAGTCTTCCAAACTCTTTTTGAAAAACCCTCTCTTCTCCTTTTCAAAATTCTCAAAGTCTCTTTCGAAAATGGTTGAGAAATGCTTTTGACATTGTTAATTCAATCTAAAAACGATCTTTCATAGATTCTCGCTATTAATCTAGAGCTTACATAATTCATATGTATGATTCTCTCAAACATAGCAAGAATAAGATAGAACCATGGAGGATCATTGTATCATGACTTAAGGTCTTGTCTTACACACCTCCTACATAGATTTTTTTTATCCATGTATTTTGGTCAAATCTCTATTTGGTAAGTTTGCATATGTTTTCTTTGTCTATCTTTGCTTTTAAGCATATCCCTATGATAAGTTAGACTAGAAAAATAAGATTTGCTGAAAAATCTTCCTCCAAACACCAAACACAGCCTCTGCAGGCGGTTCCATATGTGAACCGCGGTTCCTTAGTGATAAGGTACCGCCAGTCATGATAAGGAACCGCATATAGTGCCTTCCTTTTTCGGGTTTTTGTCTGAAACTCCAGATTTGCTCCAACATTTTTGAGAATCTTTGTTTCAAACCCTTTGACCACCCCAAAAATACTTTAAGCCTTCCCTATTTAAACCATAAGCATTTTGCCATACTTCACATCCCAAAATGTCTTATTCTCCCAATGAAAGCCTTGAATCTTCTCCATTTTCTCCAATTGCTTTCAATCCCAACTCACCCAAGAACCACTACAATCCAAACTCACCCAAGAACACTCTTAATCAAATCTCTCCTACCAAGAATGTTGATTGTGGAACATCTTTTCTTCCACCACCACCCTTTAGTGTTCTTCCTCCTTCTCATGATAATGTCATGCACCATGGAACATATTGTCATTGTTGTCAATATCAACATCTTGCTATGGCACACATCTATGAGGAGTTGAGCTACATCAAGAGTCTCTTAATCAAGCCTCCTCTTTACTATGATTATGAGATCTCCAACAAGCCACCACCACCACCCTCCGCCATTACCTTGTCTTTCATATAAGCATTGGTTGCTTATCCACAAGACACCAAATTCAAGCAAATCTTAGAATTCTAGAATAACTAGGATTAGATTTATGCTTTTGGCTTGTTTCTTTCTTTTTTCATACACCTTTGTATGATATTTTTTTAGTAACCTATCTTGGATCTTTTTCTTTTTGTTTTCTTCTCTTTTATTTTGTGACCTATTGCTATATCTTGTTGGTTGTTTCTTTTGTTCAACTAACCCTTCTATGTAGCTTGTCACCATATCTCGATTCCTCGGTGCCCCAAGCTAGGGGGAGTAAGCACCAAGGGAGAGTCTTTGCAAAGTCCGTCTCTTCAACACCGACTTGTGCAACCTTTTTGCTTCGACAAAGGGGGAGAAATAAATAAACTCGTCTTCGAAAATCTTGTTTTTTGTGGGATTGAGTTTATGTATTGTCGGAATCAAAAAGGGGGAGAATGTTAATGTAATGATGCCTAAAAACGTTACTTGCATTTTTCGGACTCTCTTAGTTTTGATTACGACAATATGTAAAAACAAGCATTTACGAAAACAACGAAAAACGAATTCTTGAGTTCAAGTATTTTTCATTTTACCCATTTTCACTTAAGGTATGAATAAACAAGTACTAACCTTAATCAAGTGATCAAGTGATTTAATCTTTTCTTAAAACTCACTTTTTATTAAGTGTGACAAGTTTTTATTAAACTTTCTTTTTAAGAAAATGTTTTATTAAATTAATTTTTTGAAAATTTGAAAATGGCATATTCTTATTTGGTTAGGAATATTCTATCAGGATATTTTTTAAACCAGATATGACCTCCACCACTAAAGGACAAAAAGGGAGCAGAGTCTATTCCAACGGTTCCTTAGCTCCTAGGCGGTTCCTTATCAATAAGGTACCGTGGGCTAAGATAAGGAACCGCGGGCAGATATAGCCGTTGGCCCTTTGTCCTATAAATAGTGGACCATTCTCAGCTTTTCAACTCACCTCTTTTGCACATCTATTTCCAGATTCAAACACTCTTCTTTAATCACTCAAATCTTTGATCATTTGTTTGATTACTACTTGTTTAAGAAGTGAATCTTGTTCTTCCATCCCTTCCTCTCCAAGTGCAAAGAGAAGAACACTATCCTTGTGAAGTGTTGAGTCCACCGCCAAAGATCCATTGAAGATCTAATTTTATACATTTGTTGTTGTGTCATAGTTGTGAAGATCCAAGTAGTTCTGTCTATTTGGAAGTTGTGTATGTACTAAGTATAGTTGTGTAGATTGGTCCTAGCTACGATTAGGGCTCGACTTTTATCTTAGAGCCGGAAATTGGTTACGTGACGTGTACGGTTTTCTCCACCATAAGGAGCTTGTTGTGTAGTGAACTCTCAAGTAAGGAGTACTCAAGGAGTGGAGTAGGAACGAGGAGTGAGCTTCGTTGCCGAACCACTTTAAATCCTTGGTGTTCGGTTTGATCTTTCTTTACCCTTAACTCTTTACATTATTTATTCTTTGTGCGTATATTTTTGTTAGTATTAGTTTAGTTACACTATCATTGTTCATATTGTGCATAAGAAGATTTCACATATTTCCTCAAGCCTAAGTTTTTTGAAAATGATTTTTGAAAAACCACCTTTTAACAAGTAAATATAAGAAACTATTCAACCCCCCCCCCCCATTCTAGTTTCTACAGAATAGTTATTTATTCATTACTTGTTGAATTTGTACATACATGGTCTCTTTGCTACGTGATAAGATATTATTTGTGGCAAATTTTTATTTACTTATTTTTGGTTTAGATATTGAAGAGTAAAACAGTAAATTACAACATATTTAATTTGGAAACAAAATATTTTAAAATATATTTTGACTAGGTTTTTTTATTCAAGATTGACGTTTGTTTAAATGTATGTGTTTTAAATCTTGCTTTTCCAATATATGCATGTATATATAGGAGATACATATTGCACTATTATTAAAAAATAAAAATAACTAGAGTGGATTGTGTGTATGCGCAAAGGTTATTTTGGAATAATATAATTTATATGAAGCCTTACGATATGTATACTTATATAGTTTCTCACATATTCCTTGATTACATGTGTGGAATTGCCTTTGGGTTGACACGTGCAGATTTGCATATGATTTTTGTTTTGATTTACTATTATATAGTTTCCCCGGCAGTGGCGTCATTTAATACAAGGTTTTTAAGCTCGTATGAAAGTTCGTTAAACCGATATTTTCGAATTTATTACCGATTAAAAGTGAGACTCAATTGTTCTTGGTGGAAAGTAAAAAGGGTTGGGTTTTCTATTATACTAAAAAAGGTAAATGCGCGAAGTAATAAAGATAACTTCGACAACTTAAAAACAACTTAAAGAAAATTTAAAAATAATTTAAAAACAATAAAGCGTGAATTAAACTTAAACAAACAATAAACTAAAACTTAATTTATAAAACCTGAAAAAATAATAAAAACTAAATTTCCTTCATTCGGAATAGATAAACTTGAAAACCTTGGTTCGGAATGTAGGCTTGATGCGGAATAATCTGACTTGGAAAAACAGCTGACTCGGAATAAATTGCTTGATCCGGAATATTCACTTCATTCGGAATACTTAGTTCATGCGGCATAACCACTCATCCGGAATATCAACTCTTGATCCGGAATAATCTAAAACAAAGTGCTCATTCGGAATATATGTTGACTCGAAATAAATTGATTCGGAAAGTAAGCTCATGCGGAATAACAGCTCATTCGTAATATAGGCTTCGTCCGGAAAGATTCTTCATTCGGAATGTTTAACACAAAAGACTAGTTCGGAATGTTTTGCTCATCCGGAATAATAAATCTAAAAGCTTCGTTCGGAATATTTAATTGATGCGGAATAAATGAAACTAAGTGCTCATCCGGAATAAATTGACAAAACCCTTGGTTCGAAATATTTCATTGATTCGGAATTTGGAGAAGCAGAAGGTATGCAAAGAACAGGGAGAAAACTAAATCACGAATTTTAACCAAAATCAACCAAGTTTTTATCAAAGATTAAACCAAACTAACCACTAATCATCTATTAATAATAAACATCAATCCAAATCAACAAAAACACAAAACCCACTTGTTTTTAAAGATCAAAATCAACAAAATAAAAACTTAGAAGTTTAGAATCAATAAGAAAAGGAAGTGTTAATGCAAGTGATGCCTAAAAACATTATTAGTGTTAACTAATCTTTCTTAGTTTTGATCACAACAAACTATACAACACATTTAGAATAAAACACAAAACGAATTATTTAACTAACACTATCATCAAGGTAATAATCATATCACTAACCTTTCTTAATCATACTTAGTGATCATTAAAATGATTATCCTTAAAACTCACTTTTGTTAATATGACAAAAGACTTTTTAATAAACTTTCTTTTTTAGAAAATGTTTTATTAAAATGGAAAATGAAAATTTGAAAATAGCGTATTCCAAATGCTGTTAGAATATCCTTTGAAGGCTTCAAATACCTCAGATATTCCTACCCCACTAAAAGACAAAAAACGGAGCGTACTCTAGTGGCGGTACCTTAAGTAGCTACGCGGTTTCTTAGCGATATGGAACTGCCATGCTAGATAAGGTACCGCGCACAGTAGCCGTTATATATCCGTTATACTTTGTCTCCTTTAAATAGTGGGTCAAATCTCATTTTCCAATAAGCCTCTTGGACGTTTTTCTCAGCCCCCTTTCTATTTTCTATAGCATAATCATTAGTAAATGATCACTTAAAGTGTTAAGGATGTTTACATATGATTATCCTCTATGGATGAAGCAAGCGCTTGTTGATTACGGGATTTCTCTTGATGATGTTCCCATCATGTGCGATAATAAAGGTGCTATAGACCTTAGCAAGAATCCCGTACAACATTCGCGAACCAAACACATAGAAATTCGACACCATTTACTTAGGGATAATGTTCAAAAGGGGAACATTTCAATTGAGAAGGTACCCTCCGAAAACAACTTAGCTGACATCTTCACTAAGCCACTTAAGAGGGAACCTTTTAATTACTTGCGTCTAGGTCTAGGATTAATGGAACATCTTCCTTAATTACCTTCTTTTCTTTTTGTGTGTTTTCTTTTTTTTCTTACCACTTTGAGTCATTGAGTCTTCCAAACTCTTTTTGAAAAACCCTCTCTTCTCCTTTTCAAAATTCTCAAAGTCTCTTTCGAAAATGGTTGAGAAATGCTTTTGACATTGTTAATTCAATCTAAAAACGATCTTTCATAGATTCTCGCTATTAATCTAGAGCTTACATAATTCATATGTATGATTCTCTCAAACATAGCAAGAATAAGATAGAACCATGGAGGATCATTGTATCATGACTTAAGGTCTTGTCTTACACACCTCCTACATAGATTTTTTTTATCCATGTATTTTGGTCAAATCTCTATTTGGTAAGTTTGCATATGTTTTCTTTGTCTATCTTTGCTTTTAAGCATATCCCTATGATAAGTTAGACTAGAAAAATAAGATTTGCTGAAAAATCTTCCTCCAAACACCAAACACAGCCTCTGCAGGCGGTTCCATATGTGAACCGCGGTTCCTTAGTGATAAGGTACCGCCAGTCATGATAAGGAACCGCATATAGTGCCTTCCTTTTTCGGGTTTTTGTCTGAAACTCCAGATTTGCTCCAACATTTTTGAGAATCTTTGTTTCAAACCCTTTGACCACCCCAAAAATACTTTAAGCCTTCCCTATTTAAACCATAAGCATTTTGCCATACTTCACATCCCAAAATGTCTTATTCTCCCAATGAAAGCCTTGAATCTTCTCCATTTTCTCCAATTGCTTTCAATCCCAACTCACCCAAGAACCACTACAATCCAAACTCACCCAAGAATACTCTTAATCAAATCTCTCCTACCAAGAATGTTGATTGTGGAACATCTTTTCTTCCACCACCACCCTTTAGTGTTCTTCCTCCTTCTCATGATAATGTCATGCACCATGGAACATATTGTCATTGTTGTCAATATCAACATCTTGCTATGGCACACATCTATGAGGAGTTGAGCTACATCAAGAGTCTCTTAATCAAGCCTCCTCTTTACTATGATTATGAGATCTCCAACAAGCCACCACCACCACCCTCCGCCATTACCTTGTCTTTCATATAAGCATTGGTTGCTTATCCACAAGACACCAAATTCAAGCAAATCTTAGAATTCTAGAATAACTAGGATTAGATTTATGCTTTTGGCTTGTTTCTTTCTTTTTTCATACACCTTTGTATGATATTTTTTTAGTAACCTATCTTGGATCTTTTTCTTTTTGTTTTCTTCTCTTTTATTTTGTGACCTATTGCTATATCTTGTTGGTTGTTTCTTTTGTTCAACTAACCCTTCTATGTAGCTTGTCACCATATCTCGATTCCTCGGTGCCCCAAGCTAGGGGGAGTAAGCACCAAGGGAGAGTCTTTGCAAAGTCCGTCTCTTCAACACCGACTTGTGCAACCTTTTTGCTTAAACAAAGGGGGAGAAATAAATAAACTCGTCTTCGAAAATCTTGTTTTTTGTGGGATTGAGTTTATGTATTGTCGGAATCAAAAAGGGGGAGAATGTTAATGTAATGATGCCTAAAAACGTTACTTGCATTTTTCGGACTCTCTTAGTTTTGATTACGACAATATGTAAAAACAAGCATTTACGAAAACAACGAAAAACGAATTCTTGAGTTCAAGTATTTTTCATTTTACCCATTTTCACTTAAGGTATGAATAAACAAGTACTAACCTTAATCAAGTGATCAAGTGATTTAATCTTTTCTTAAAACTCACTTTTTATTAAGTGTGACAAGTTTTTATTAAACTTTCTTTTTAAGAAAATGTTTTATTAAATTAATTTTTTGAAAATTTGAAAATGGCATATTCTTATTTGGTTAGGAATATTCTATCAGGATATTTTTTAAACCAGATATGACCTCCACCACTAAAGGACAAAAAGGGAGCAGAGTCTATTCCAACGGTTCCTTAGCTCCTAGGCGGTTCCTTATCAATAAGGTACCGTGGGCTAAGATAAGGAACCGCGGGCAGATATAGCCGTTGGCCCTTTGTCCTATAAATAGTGGACCATTCTCAGCTTTTCAACTCACCTCTTTTGCACATCTATTTCCAGATTCAAACACTCTTCTTTAATCACTCAAATCTTTGATCATTTGTTTGATTACTACTTGTTTAAGAAGTGAATCTTGTTCTTCCATCCCTTCCTCTCCAAGTGCAAAGAGAAGAACACTATCCTTGTGAAGTGTTGAGTCCACCGCCAAAGATCCATTGAAGATCTAATTTTATACATTTGTTGTTGTGTCATAGTTGTGAAGATCCAAGTAGTTCTGTCTATTTGGAAGTTGTGTATGTACTAAGTATAGTTGTGTAGATTGGTCCTAGCTACGATTAGGGCTCGACTTTTATCTTAGAGCCGGAAATTGGTTACGTGACGTGTACGGTTTTCTCCACCATAAGGAGCTTGTTGTGTAGTGAACTCTCAAGTAAGGAGTACTCAAGGAGTGGAGTAGGAACGAGGAGTGAGCTTCGTTGCCGAACCACTTTAAATCCTTGGTGTTCGGTTTGATCTTTCTTTACCCTTAACTCTTTACATTATTTATTCTTTGTGCGTATATTTTTGTTAGTATTAGTTTAGTTACACTATCATTGTTCATATTGTGCATAAGAAGATTTCACATATTTCCTCAAGCCTAAGTTTTTTGAAAAGGATTTTTGAAAAACCACCTTTTAACAAGTAAATATAAGAAACTATTCAACCCCCCCCCCATTCTAGTTTCTACAGAATAGTTATTTATTCATTACTTGTTGAATTTGTACATACATGGTCTCTTTGCTACGTGATAAGATATTATTTGTGGCAAATTTTTATTTACTTATTTTTGGTTTAGATATTGAAGAGTAAAACAGTAAATTACAACATATTTAATTTGGAAACAAAATATTTTAAAATATATTTTGACTAGGTTTTTTTATTGAAGATTGACGTTTGTTTAAATGTATGTGTTTTAAATCTTGCTTTCCAATATATGCATGTATATATAGGAGATACATATTGCACTATTATTAAAAAATAAAAATAACTAGAGTGGATTGTGTGTATGCGCAAAGGTTATTTTGGAATAATATAATTTATATGAAGCCTTACGATATGTATACTTATATAGTTTCTCACATATTCCTTGATTACATGTGTGGAATTGCCTTTGGGTTGACACGTGCAGATTTGCATATGATTTTTGTTTTGATTTACTATTATATAGTTTCCCCGGCAGTGGCGCCATTTAATACAAGGTTTTTAAGCTCGTATGAAAGTTCGTTAAACCGATATTTTCGAATTTATTACCGATTAAAAGTGAGACTCAATTGTTCTTGGTGGAAAGTAAAAAGGGTTGGGTTTTCTATTATACTAAAAAAGGTAAATGCGCGAAGTAATAAAGATAACTTCGACAACTTAAAAACAACTTAAAGAAAATTTAAAATTAATTTAAAAACAATAAAGCGTGAATTAAACTTAAACAAACAATAAACTAAAACTTAATTTATAAAACCTGAAAAAATAATAAAAACTAAATTTCCTTCATTCGGAATAGATAAACTTGAAAACCTTGGTTCGGAATGTAGGCTTGATGCGGAATAATCTGACTTGGAAAAACAGCTGACTCGGAATAAATTGCTTGATCCGGAATATTCACTTCATTCGGAATACTTAGTTCATGCGGCATAACCACTCATCCGGAATATCAACTCTTGATCCGGAATAATCTAAAACAAAGTGCTCATTCGGAATATATGTTGACTCGAAATAAATTGATTCGGAAAGTAAGCTCATGTGGAATAACAGCTCATTCGTAATATAGGCTTCGTCCGGAAAGATTCTTCATTCGGAATGTTTAACACAAAAGACTAGTTCGGAATGTTTTGCTCATCCGGAATAATAAATCTAAAAGCTTCGTTCGGAATATTTAATTGATGCGGAATAAATGAAACTAAGTGCTCATCCGGAATAAATTGACAAAACCCTTGGTTCGAAATATTTCATTGATTCGGAATTTGGAGAAGCAGAAGGTATGCAAAGAACAGGGAGAAAACTAAATCACGAATTTTAACCAAAATCAACCAAGTTTTTATCAAAGATTAAACCAAACTAACCACTAATCATCTATTAATAATAAACATCAATCCAAATCAACAAAAACACAAAACCCACTTGTTTTTAAAGATCAAAATCAACAAAATAAAAACTTAGAACTTTAGAATCAATAAGAAAAGGAAGTGTTAATGCAAGTGATGCCTAAAAACATTATTAGTGTTAACTAATCTTTCTTAGTTTTGATCACAACAAACTATACAACACATTTAGAATAAAACACAAAACGAATTATTTAACTAACACTATCATCAAGGTAATAATCATATCACTAACCTTTCTTAATCATACTTAGTGATCATTAAAATGATTATCCTTAAAACTCACTTTTGTTAATATGACAAAAGACTTTTTAATAAACTTTCTTTTTTAGAAAATGTTTTATTAAAATGGAAAATGAAAATTTGAAAATAGCGTATTCCAAATGCTGTTAGAATATCCTTTGAAGGCTTCAAATACCTCAGATATTCCTACCCCACTAAAAGACAAAAAACGGAGCGTACTCTAGTGGCGGTACCTTAAGTAGCTACGCGGTTTCTTAGCGATATGGAACTGCCATGCTAGATAAGGTACCGCGCACAGTAGCCGTTATATATCCGTTATACTTTGTCTCCTTTAAATAGTGGGTCAAATCTCATTTTCCAATAAGCCTCTTGGACGTTTTTCTCAGCCCCCTTTCTATTTTCTATAGCATAATCATTAGTAAATGATCACTTAAAGTGTTAAGGATGTTTACATATGATTATCCTCTATGGATGAAGCAAGCGCTTGTTGATTACGGGATTTCTCTTGATGATGTTCCCATCATGTGCGATAATAAAGGTGCTATAGACCTTAGCAAGAATCCCGTACAACATTCGCGAACCAAACACATAGAAATTCGACACCATTTACTTAGGGATAATGTTCAAAAGGGGAACATTTCAATTGAGAAGGTACCCTCCGAAAACAACTTAGCTGACATCTTCACTAAGCCACTTAAGAGGGAACCTTTTAATTACTTGCGTCTAGGTCTAGGATTAATGGAACATCTTCCTTAATTACCTTCTTTTCTTTTTGTGTGTTTTCTTTTTTTTCTTACCACTTTGAGTCATTGAGTCTTCCAAACTCTTTTTGAAAAACCCTCTCTTCTCCTTTTCAAAATTCTCAAAGTCTCTTTCGAAAATGGTTGAGAAATGCTTTTGACATTGTTAATTCAATCTAAAAACGATCTTTCATAGATTCTCGCTATTAATCTAGAGCTTACATAATTCATATGTATGATTCTCTCAAACATAGCAAGAATAAGATAGAATCATGGAGGATCATTGTATATGACTTAAGGTCTTGTCTTACACACCTCCTACATCGATTTTTTTATCCATGTATTTTGGTCAAATCTCTATTTGGTAAGTTTGCATATGTTTTATTTGTCTATCTTTGCTTTTAAGCATATCCCTATGATAAGTTAGACTAGAAAAATAAGATTTGCTGAAAAATCTTCCTCCAAACACCAAACACAGCCTCTGCAGGCGGTTCCATATGTGAACCGCGGTTCCTTAGTGATAAGGTACCGCCAGTCATGATAAGGAACCGCATACAGTGCCTTCCTTTTTCGGGTTTTTGTCTGAAACTCCAGATTTGCTCCAACATTTTTGAGAATCTTTGTTTCAAACCCTTTGACCACCCCAAAAATACTTTAAGCCTTCCCTATTTAAACCATAAGCATTTTGCCATACTTCACATCCCAAAATGTCTTATTCTCACAATGAAAGCCTTGAATCTTCTCCATTTTCTCCAATTGCTTTCAATCCCAACTCACCCAAGAACCACTACAATCCAAACTCACCCAAGAACACTCTTAATCAAATCTCTCCTACCAAGAATGTTGATTGTGGAACATCTTTTCTTCCACCACCACCCTTTAGTGTTCTTCCTCCTTCTCATGATAATGTCATGCACCATGGAACATATTGTCATTGTTGTCAATATCAACATCTTGCTATGGCACACATCTATGAGGAGTTGAGCTACATCAAGAGTCTCTTAATCAAGCCTCCTCTTTACTATGATTATGAGATCTCCAACAAGCCACCACCACCACCCTCCGCCATTACCTTGTCTTTCATATAAGCATTGGTTGCTTATCCACAAGACACCAAATTTAAGCAAATCTTAGAATTCTAGAATAACTAGGATTAGATTTATGCTTTTGGCTTGTTTCTTTCTTTTTTCATACACCTTTGTATGATATTTTTTTAGTAACCTATCTTGGATCTTTTTCTTTTTGTTTTCTTCTCTTTTATTTTGTGACCTATTGCTATATCTTGTTGGTTGTTTCTTTTGTTCAACTAACCCTTCTATGTAGCTTGTCACCATATCTCGATTCCTCGGTGCCCCAAGCTAGGGGGAGTAAGCACCAAGGGAGAGTCTTTGCAAAGTCCGTCTCTTCAACACCGACTTGTGCAACCTTTTTGCTTCGACAAAGGGGGAGAAATGAATAAACTCGTCTTCGAAAATCTTGTTTTTTGTGGGATTGAGTTTATGTATTGTCGGAATCAAAAAGGGGTAGAATGTTAATGTAATGATGCCTAAAAACGTTACTTGCATTTTTCGGACTCTCTTAGTTTTGATTACGACAATATGTAAAAACAAGCATTTACGAAAACAACGAAAAACGAATTCTTGAGTTCAAGTATTTTTCATTTTACCCATTTTCACTTAAGGTATGAATAAACAAGTACTAACCTTAATCAAGTGATCAAGTGATTTAATCTTTTCTTAAAACTCACTTTTTATTAAGAGTGACAAGTTTTTATTAAACTTTCTTTTTAAGAAAATGTTTTATTAAATTAATTATTTGAAATTTTGAAAATGGCATATTCTTATTTGGTTAGGAATATTCTATCAGGATATTTTTTAAACCAGATATGACCTCCACCACTAAAGGACAAAAAGGGAGCGGAGTCTATTCCAACGGTTCCTTAGCTCCTAGGTGGTTCCTTATCAATAAGGTACCGCGGGCTAAGATAAGGAACCGCGGGCAGATATAGCCGTTGACCCTTTGTCCTATAAATAGTGGACCATTCTCAGCTTTTCAACTCACCTCTTTTGCACATCTATTTCCAGATTCAAACACTCTTCTTTAATCACTCAAATCTTTGATCATTTGTTTGATTACTACTTGTTTAAGAAGTGAATCTTGTTCTTCCATCCCTTCCTCTCCAAGTGCAAAGAGAAGAACACTATCCTTGTGAAGTGTTGAGTCCACCGCCAAAGATCCATTGAAGATCTAATTTTATACATTTGTTGTTGTGTCATAGTTGTGAAGATCCAAGTAGTTCTGTCTATTTGGAAGTTGTGTATGTACTAAGTATAGTTGAGTAGATTGGTCCTAGCTACGATTAGGGCTCGACTTTTAGCTTAGAGCCAGAAATTGGTTACGTGACGTGTACGGTTTTCTCCACCATAAGGAGCTTGTTGTGTAGTGAACTCTCAAGTAAGGAGTACTCAAGGAGTGGAGTAGGAACGAGGAGTGAGCTTCGTTGCCGAACCACTTTAAATCCTTGGTGTTCGGTTTGATCTTTCTTTACCCTTAACTCTTTACATTATTTATTCTTTGTGCGTATATTTTTGTTAGTATTAGTTTAGTTACACTATCATTGTTCATATTGTGCATAAGAAGATTTCATATATTTCCTCAAGCCTAAGTTTTTTGAAAAAGGATTTTTGAAAAACCACCTTTTAACAAGTAAATATAAGAAACTATTCAACCCCCCCCCCATTCTAGTTTCTACAGAATAGTTATTTATTCATTACTTGTTGAATTTGTACATACATGGTCTCTTTGCTACGTGAAAAGATATTATTTGTGGCAAATTTTTATTTACTTATTTTTGGTTTAGATATTGAAGAGTAAAACAGTAAATTACAACATATTTAATTTGGAAACAAAATATTTTAAAATATATTTTGACTAGGTTTTTATTCAAGATTGACGTTTGTTTAAATGTATGTGTTTTAAATCTTGCTTTTCCAATATATGCATGTATATATAGGAGATACATATTGCACTATTATTAAAAAATAAAAATAACTAGAGTGGATTGTGTGTATGCACAAAGGTTATTTTGGAATAATATAATTTATATGAAGCCTTACGATATGTATACTTATATAGTTTCTCACATATTCCTTGATTACATGTGTGGAATTGCCTTTGGGTTGACACGTGCAGATTTGCATATGATTTGTGTTTTGATTTAATATTATATAGTTTCCTCGGCAGTGGCGCCATTTAATACAAGGTTTTTAAGCTCGTATGAAAGTTCGTTAAACCGATATTTTCGAATTTATTACCGATTAAAAGTGCGACTCAATTGTTCTTGGTGGAAAGTAAAAAGGGTTGGGTTTTCTATTCTACTAAAAAAGGTAAATGCGCGAAGTAATAAAGATAACTTCGACAACTTAAAAACAACTTAAAGAAAATTTAAAAATAATTTAAAAACAATAAAGCGTGAATTAAACTTAAATAAACAATAAACTAAAACTTAATTTATAAAACCTGAAAAAATAATAAAAACTAAATTTCCTTCATTCGGAATAGATAAACTTGAAAACCTTGGTTCGGAATGTAGGCTTGATGCGGAATAATCTGACTTGGAAAAACAGCTGACTCGGAATAAATTGCTTGATCCGGAATATTCACTTCATTCGGAATACTTAGTTCATGCGGCATAACCACTCATCCGGAATATCAACTCTTGATCCGGAATAATCTAAAACAAAGTGCTCATTCGGAATATATGTTGACTCGAAATAAATTGATTCGGAAAGTAAGCTCATGCGGAATAACAGCTCATTCGTAATGTAGGCTTCGTCCGGAAAGATTCTTCATTCAGAATAATCTGGTTCATGCGGAATAATGTTGCTCATCCGGAATAACACTTTATCCGGAATAATCACTCATCCGGAATAACAACTGATCCGGAATACTTTGCTTATGCGGAATAAATGAGACTCATGCGGAATAATGTGTTCATGCGGAATATATGACTGACTCGGAATAAAAGGATGAAAAGCTTGATTCGGAATAACGGTTCACTCGGAATGTTTAACACAAAAGACTGGTTCGGAATGTTTTGCTCATCCGAATTAATAAATCTAAAAGCTTCGTTCGGAATATTTAATTGATGCGGAATAAATGAAACTAAGTGCTCATCCGGAATAAATTGACAAAACCCTTGGTTCGGAATATTTCGTTGATTCAGAATCTGGGGAACAGAAGGTATGCGAAGAACAGGGAGAAAACTAAATCACGAATTTTAACCAAAATAAACCAAGTTTTTACCAAAGATTAAACCAAACTAACCACTAATCATCTATTAATAATAAACATCAAACCAAATCAACAAAAACACAAAACCCACTTGTTTTTAAAGATCAAAATCAACAAAATAAAAACTTAGAACTTTAGAATCAATAAGAAAAGGAAGAACAAGATTAAAAGGAGACTTGTATTAACGATTAAGGTTTAAACAAACAAAAGGAAAGATTAAAACTTACAAGAACTTGGATTGAAAAAGGAAAATCACCAAACACCCTAGTGGTGTTTGTTTTGCTACGAACCAAAAGAAAGAAAAATAGGAAAATGAAAAAACTAACTCCTCAAATTGTGAGAAGGAGGCCTATTTATAGGTGTGTTGAAGTGGGTTGGTGAGTGGGCTTTCTCCTATCTTTTAGTCTTCTCGTCTTTTCAGTAAAGTTGACGTTTTCGACTCTGATTCGGGATTTGTCGATGAATAAATTCAACTCGTCTTTTAATTTCTTCGTTTAATAGACTTGAGTTCTTCGACATATAAAAATCTTCCATCTTTGGTCCATTTCTTTGATAAATCTTCAAATAGGCCCATTGACTTCAAATCTTTTGCATCTTGGACTATAGACTTTGTCTTTTCATCTTTTTCTTCGATAAAAACCCGTGCAATCCCATGTTTTCTTCAATATTTATCCGGTTGGCTCTGAAAACACAACAAACACACAAACCACGCATAATTCCAAACAAATGACATTAAATACGCGTTTTGGTCTCGTTTTAGCAAGAAATAAGTGGTAAAAGGATGGGTGTTTTCACACCTATCAAATCCCCTACACTTAACCATTGCAATGCCCTCATGCAATGCATTAATTTTAAAGCACGGTTTACATTTCTCATCATAAATAACCCACCTTGGCCTTTATTAAATTCTAAACACTAAGGAAACCAAAAGAACAAAACAAGTAAATAATTCAAAGACTTACATTGAGGTTTTAGGTTGTCATGAATGTTCATCATTCTCAAGTTTCACGTTCCTCATACCAAGCTTAAAAACGAGATCATCGTTATTATAAGTTAGCAAACTAACACGAACTCATGTGGCCCAATTATTCACTTAGACTCCCTTATTCCTAGGTGTATCTCGTATATTTTAATATTGTCTTAAATGATCACGAGGATGCATTGTTTGACTTATTTCGATAGTTATTTAAGCTGAAAACAAAGTGGGACGATTTAATCAATAGTTAGCTGATGAGATGGCATTTATACATGATCTCATCGTTCTTTTCGGGCTTTAAATGCATAAAAATGTCATAAAATACCATATATATGCTTGTGTTTGTTTACTTGTGTATTTTAGGTATGGATATCGTGAAAAAGACAAAAGATCACAAGTTACAAGGAAAAACGGACACGAGAAACGAAGCCGTACAAAGAACCGGGCCCTAATCATGGAAAATTCAACAAATACCCTTGAAGACTTGAAGAAAAACAAGATTGATCCTCATTTATTGAAGAAATGACACTTAAAACCCTTGTATATTAATAAATACAAGTTTGGTCCCTTAAGTTTGTCAAAATTACACAAAAGGTCCCTCAACTTTGAAGAAATGGCAAGATTAGTCCCTCAACAATTTCAAATTGTCAAATATGGTCCCTCATCAAGCCAAAGATACATTGAAGACCTTTGAAGATCAAGAATGTCCAAAATCAGTCCTTCAAATATGCAAAAGTGTCAAATATAACCCTTGAAACACTTTCTATAAAGTTTTGTGCCAAAATTGCCAAGTGGTGAAAGTTGTTACAAGTATAATTGGGCGCTGACAGACTTTTATATCCAAGTGACAAAAGAAAGGAAAAAGAAGGACTGAAAGTGAGCAAATGAAACATTCAAACACAAATTTGCGCCAAACACTTCTCAATCCACCAAAAACGGATCAAACACACTACTGTTTACCTTTTCACCACCCAGATTTTACACCACTTAAAACAAAGGGTAAAATGAAATTACCCTTACCCACACTTGATTCACACGCCTAAAAACCTATCCCAACCTTAAAACCCTCACTCCCACTCACCAAGAGACCCCACCACCAAAACCGTTTCACCATCATGTGACAACTTCCTCACCAAGGCTTGCCACGTGTCAAGATCAACAGCCCACATCATTTGCTTCATCACAAAGCTATTTTAAACGGTTTGGATGCATTTTGGACAGCTCACACCAAGAATACGTCTAGAAGGACTTAGGGCATTTAGGGAATTTCACATCTAGGGTTTATGAATAGTGTTTAGCCAGGCATTTGCCTATAAAAGGAGACCTCAACATGTGAGAGTCCCTTTGTTCCAGTTTTAGGCTATCAATCTTTGTAATTCCTATTTAAGTAATAAAATTTTGATTTTCTGAATTTTGAGAAATCTTGTTCTTGTTTATTAAAAGTTGGTGTTAGAATAGCCTAATTCTGAGTTCCATTTATATGTTTGAAGGTTTTTGAGGCAAGGTTTTAGTTGATAAAGCTTGGGTTTCAAAAATCAGAAAGTGCTTGTTTATTTGATCTCACCTTATTGTTTATTCATCTTAGCAGCATTGGAAGCTGGTACTTGTTTTGCTAGTACCTCAGCTCAAACAATCCAGGGCCTGGATGTAGGTCTTGGAGGTTTGCACCTTCTTCCCTTTTCATTTTCTCTTTAAGTTTCTGATTATTTGTTATTTTTGTGGATTATTGCTTGAATCTGTGTTATTGTGGGTGATTATTGTTGATTTGGCTTGGTTTGATGTTATTGAGGTGTTACTGATCTGATTTGTGGGTTGAATCTTCATAAGCCTTTGAAAATTTGTGAAATCAAGTTTTAAAAGGGTGTTTGGGATTACTGCATAAGTTAGATTTGTGGCTTGTTAAGTGCTTGTGTGTTGTTTGCTAGTATTGGTATCTATTTGTTGGGTGTTTGTGTTCATCTGTTTGCAGGTTTTGAGGCTTTGAACACATTGATTCTTAGATTGGCTATAAAATCTTAATAACTTGGTAAAATTGGCTAGGATTTTGAGGACACCTAGATCTAAGCATAGGCTAGGTTTAACAAGTGCTAAATCATAGTTAATCACACCAGGGTAGAAGGATTTGAGGCTTGAAATTGGATCAAGTGTCAAGTAGATCAGCAAACTGTTTCTGCATATTGTTCATTGTTCATCAGTAACTTCTAGTGCTTTGATCTTGTTGATTTCTTTGATTCAGTGTTTGATTCTTGTTGCTTTGTGTTTATTGTTAGTTTATATAGCTTGTGTATGCATCTGGTTAAGTTTGGTTGGCTTATTTTGCTTAAAACTGCTTATTAAGTACTTAACTGCTTATTTGCATATTTGGAGCATATATGTGGACTGTTTGGCTTATTGTGGCTTATTGTGTGGATCATTTTGTGATTTTATTGTTGCTATTGACTCCTTGTGATTCACTGATCACAAGGGTGCCTTTGTTTCCAATTGAATCAAACCAGAACTCTCAAATAAGCTTGGTCAATTAGTCAAAGCAGTGGGAACTCCTTTCCCCTGCTGGTTGCCACTGATAGTGCAATTTTTGTGTCAGCTTATCAATAAGCTATAATAGCTTATTTTAACCAGCAACAACTTTGTTTTTGTAATAGGTGCTCATATTTTGACCCATTTGTTCATCCTGGAGCATTTGGGTGGTTGACTTTTAGGTTTGACTAGAAAACCAACTCCTTTGACTTTTACATAAGCTCTTTTGTGCTTATTCTGGCTTATTGCTTGTGCTTATTGGATTTTTGTTGATTGATATTGCTTATTGAGTCCATTTGAAAGCTTTTGCAAGTTGAATCAGCTTCTGAGGTGCATTATTTCTTAAAAACGACTATTTTGTCGTTTTGTGGATTTTTGCTTTTCTATTTTCTGGCTTATTGAGTGTGCTTATTGGAAATTTCTTTTGACAGATCTCTTAAGCATCCTAAAAGAGGGTTGTGTGTCAAATTAGAGATTATGGCATTAGCTTATGGCTTAATGGGCTGAAAAGCCCAATAAGAATAAGCTTTGTGTTCAATAAGCTGTGATAAGCACATTTTCAGCTTTTGGGCCTTTAGAGTTTTGTTCTTAGAATTGAATTTTAAGTCAGATAGGGCTTTTACAAGTCAATTGGGCCAAGTTTGACTTTTTGGGCCCAAAAGCCCATTTAGGTTGACTGTTTTTGGATTTGGCCCATTTGAGGGCCCATTAGGGGTATTTTGGTAATTTCACTTTGATTTTCTGATTATTTAGGTAAAAATAAACTAGTTTGCAAGTTTTTAGAATTTTTTATAATTTTTGGATTTTTAATATTATTTTATTATTATTTTATTATTATTTTCATTTTCCAACTTTTTACATTTTTCTTAGGTTAAATACATTAAAATAGGAATTTAGCAACTTTTAGAATAATTTTCTCACTTATAGATTAATTTTTATAATTATTTTAAGTTTTAATAGTTTTTAAATCATTTTAAATAGTTTTTATTAGTTTTAAAATTTCTAAAAATAGTTTTTAATTATTTTAGGTCATTTTTGAGTTTTATCAATTGAAAAATCTTTATTTGGGCTTTTTGATAATTTATTTAATTTTTAGGGCTTTAATTAGCATTTAAAAATTAAATATTTAATTATTTAAAAGGTTTGAAAAAGTTTTGATCATTGGTAAACTCCTTAGTTTAATATTTTTAATTTTTGGTGAATTTTTGGTAATTTTTAGAATTTATTTTTATTTTTGTGATTTTTAAGGTTCTACGTTTTAACTTTCTAGTAGTGATTTTTGTTAATTTTTATTTTTACGTCTTCGTCATTTTCTTTTCTCATCCCCTTCTAAACCAAATATTAATCTCAAATCTTGTACATCTTAGTCACACACATATATCTCCTTGGGAAACGAACTTTCATTGGGTCATTAACACTTGATTTTTCCTAAAGTCATTTGTTCAATACTTACCGCTTTTACGCCTTTTTCCTAAAAGGTCGTATTTTACCACAATCACTTTGGCGCCGCTACCGGGGAGGTGTGTCGTGATTAATTTGCATTGTTGTTTTTAATATTAACCAAATAGTATTTGTATTAGTAGAACTCTACTAATACGTATTATCGGTTTTCTTGGTTTTTCTTGTACAAATATTATTACTATATTGTATTAAGTATCACAATAAATTTACAATATCTCCAAAAGTGTGAAAACACAACCTTAATTGGGATTTCATCACTCAATTATTGTATTCGAATCTCAAACAAAAAGAAAAAAGCAAAAATAGATAAATACTTTCGTGAAGCTCGATTTTGAAAGATACAAACTATAAGGTGGGTATAAGGCGGGTATTATAAAATATACCCTAAGGAAAAAGGCTCTTAAGTGCTTCGCGCCGCCTCGTTTCCCCGCTTGCTTGTGAGTATTTTGAGATTGAAGGCTAATCGAGGGTTTTGCCGTCCAAATTATTATTACGTATAATATATTTGCTTGGTTTTCTTTGTGATTAAACCCTCTTGAACAATTTGGTTTTCACCAAAGTTCTAAAGTCGTTCGAAGGCGTTCACTCCACGTGATCGTTTTCATTCCTTTGAGGCTTCTTTAATCAAGAGTTTGATTCGAGGAGAGATTTTGTAGATTGTTGTCTACGAAGATACACCAAAATCCAAAAAAATTAAATATCATCAAAAACACAAAAAAATTGAAAATTCACAAAACACCCAAAAAGAATCTTCTTTGCTCACCTCCCATTCTTCGTGAAGTTTATGATCACTCGTAATCAAGCAAAACGAGCTCGTAAACGTCTTCAAAAGCAAGCCAATCAAGAGTCGTTGATTGGGGAAGAAACTCCAATTGTTGAACCTATTGTAGAACAAGAAGTCGTCATGGCTAATCGTACTATGATGGAGTTGCTACAAGCACCCACCGAGGGTTTTGGAGAGGCTATTGTGATTCCCGCCATCCTTGCGGAGAATTTCGAAATTAAGACGGGTTTAATGTCGATGTTGCAAGCAAATAAGTTTAGAGGTCATGAGAAAGACAACCCGCATTACCATATTAGGAATTTTAACCGTCTCACCGCCACTAGCAAGTTTAAGGATGTTCCACATGACGCCATTAAGATGATGTTGTTTCCATACTCGTTGGATGGACCCGCAAAAATTTGGCTCGAGAAAGAACCGCCAAATTCGATTTTGACATGGGCCGATCTCGTTTCTAAGTTTGTGAACAAGTTTTTTCCACCATCTAAAACAACACACTTGAAAAATGAGATTTCACGATTTGTGCAAAGAAATAATGAAAGTTTTTCAATGGCATGGGAACGCTTTAAAGAGATGTTGCATGAATGTCCACACCATGATTTTACGGAATTGCATCAAGTGGATACTTTTTATAATGGGCTTAATGATCATGAACGAGATTATTTGAACGCCGCCGCGGGTGGTAATTTTTTGTGCAAGACGACAAATGAGGCTTTACAAATCATTGAAAATAGATCTAAGGTTTATAACCCTCGTAACACACCGAGTGTTGCCAATATGGGTTCGTCATCTTCGTCACAATCGTCTCGTAGCATTAACGCCTTACATGATGAAGCTAATGAGGAAAATCGGTTTTTTGATAGATTTGCTAATCTTATGTCCCATTGGAAGGCTCAAGAAGCTTCCAATTCCGCTTCGGTTAAAGCGGTTGCTAAGATTTGTTTATCTTGTGGGGGAGCTCATGATCTTTCCGAGTGCATTACCGCGGATGGTAACACTTCGAGTGCTTATGTAGCAACGGGAACTTATAACCAAAACGGCCAAGGTTCCCGCCAAAATCAAGCTCCACCAAACCAAAATGTTAACAATTATCGAAACAACAACCAAGGTAATTACCAAGGCAACACATGCAATTACAACAAGGGGAATTATCAAAGTGGGAATGGACAAATTTCTAATCAAAACCAAAACCGTGATTTTCAAAACACTACACAAGGTTTTCAAAATGCTCACACTAAAAATTTGCAAGGAGAATTTTTGGATTATGCTAAAGCAAATGATGCTAAATTTGATAACATGCAACGTGAGATGATTAGCTTAAGGTCCGAGTTGAAAAACGAGCTAAAAAATGAACTTGCTAATGAACTTAAAACTCATGCAAACAAAATGGAAGGAAATGTCCAACGTCTCAACAAAACCAACAAAAGATGGAATTAGGACAACATGAGATTAAGCAAGAGTTATTAAAAGCGGATGCTAGGCAATCAAAATTTGAGGACCGAATGGCTAAGATGTTTGAAGCAATCATGTGTAAACCCTCTTCCTCAGGTGGTCTTCCTAGTGATACCATTGCAAACCCGAAGGGAGAAATGAAGGTTATTACTACACGAAGTGGTAAAACTTTCAAAGAACCAATCTCTCGTCCAAGTACTTCTACGGAGAAGGAAATCGAGAAAGAACCCGAGGTGATGGTCGAAAAGGAGCATATTACAATCCCACGAAGTACCGCTCATACCACACCTACGGTTGAACCAATACCAATTGTGGAACCCGAGTTTCCAAGGCCGTTGCCTAATGAGTAACCCACACCACCTTTACCCTACCCTTCGAGACGAAACAAAGAGAAATTGCAAGAACGTAACAAACAACAAATCGAGCTTTTTATAAAAATGTTTCAACAAGTGCATTTTGATGTGAGTTTAGCCGACGCGTTGTTGTATATGCCTCGTTTCGCTTCCACTTTTAAAAATATGATGAGCGATAAGGAAAAGCTTTCAAAGCTTGCTAATTGTTCTTCGGTTTATCTTAACCGCATACCGGAAAAAGTTGGTGATCCCGGAAAGTTTCTCATTCCTTGTGACATACAAGATATGAAAGAATGCCTCGCCTTGGCCGATCTTGGTGCGAGCATTAATTTGATGCCATTTTCCATTTGGAAATCGCTTTCGCTTCCGGCTCTCATTCCTTCGAACATGTCCATCGAGATGGCCGATCATTCTACGATTATGGCATGTGGAGTAGCCGAAGATGTTTTCGTGAAAGTGGGGAAGTTCTACTATCCCGTGGATTTTATAGTAGTTGACATCCCCGCGGATCCTCAAGTTCCTCTAATTTTAGGTCGTTCATTTTTAGACACTTCGAGATCGCTTATCGATGTTCATGCGAGAACTATCACTTTGAGATTCAACGAAGAGGAACTTGTTATAAACGCTACTCAAAACTCGAAACCTTCTCATGTTTATGCAATCGCTACCATCAATCACATTGACATCGTTGATGTGGTTTGCGATAAGTTTTCACAAGAAGTGTTAGGTTTTTCCGATAGCTCGTCAAGTGGCAATCCCACTATTTTGGATCCGATTCTTGCTAATTCCACACCAAATCTCACTCCATTCCAAGGAGGCGATCTCACTTCAAATGAAATCGACAATGAAGATCAGGTGTTGATTAGTGATGATACTTCTATTCCACCATTTCTTTCGCCGATGGAAGTTATGAGTGTTGAACCAATATCTTCAATCGAGGAACCACCTATCCTTGAATTGAAAGATCTTCCTTCTCACCTTGAATACGCATTCTTGGAAGGTGATGACAAGTTGCCGGTTATTATTGCAAAAGGTCTTGCTAATGATGAAAAAACCGAGCTCTTGAAAGTTCTTAAGGCTCATAAAGGGGCAATTGCGTGGAAAATATCCGACATTAAGGGTATTGACCCAAAATTTTGTACTCACAAGATTTTAATGGAGGAGGACTACAAACCCGCAATTCAAAGTCAAAGAAGGGTGAATCCCAAAATTCACGATGTCATTAAAAAGGAGGTCCTTAAACTCCTTGACGCGGGAATGATTTATCCTATATCCGATAGCCCATGGGTGAGCCCAATCCATTGTGTCCCTAAAAAGGGAGGAATGACCGTTGTGCCTAATGAAAACAACGAGTTAATTCCCACTCGTGTTGTGACCGGTTGGAGGGTGTGTATTGACTACCGAAAGTTAAATGACGCCACTCGTAAAGACCACTTTCCTTTGCCCTTCATGGATCAAATGTTGGAGCGACTTGCGAGAAATGAATTCTATTGCTTTTTAGATGGTTTTTCCGGTTACTTTCAAATCCCTATCGACCCTCGTGATCAAGAGAAGACTACGTTTACGTGTCCTTATGGAACGTTCGCTTATCTTAGGATGCCTTTCGGACTTTGTAATGCACCCGGTACGTTTCAACGGTGTATGATGGCGATTTTTCACGATATGATCGAGAAGTCGATGGAAGTGTTTATGGATGACTTCTCGGTGTTTGGTAATTCGTTCACGTCATGTTTATCTAATCTCGAACAAATGTTAAAACGTTGTGAAGAAACCAATCTTGTGCTTAATTGGGAGAAATGTCATTTTATGTGTAAACAAGGAATCGTCTTAGGACATAAGGTGTCGAAGGCGGGGATTGAGGTCGATAAAGCTAAGGTAGACGTCATCGCCAAGTTACCTCATCCCAAAACCGTTAAGGGAGTTAGGAGTTTCCTAGGCCACGCGGGCTTTTATCGTCGTTTCATCAAGGAATTTTCGAAAATTTCTCGTCCTATGACACACCTTCTCGAGAAGGATGCTCCTTTTAACTTTAATGAGGATTGTGTTAAGGCTTTCGAAACTCTCAAAAGGAAACTTACCGAAGCTCCCATTCTTGTTGCTCCTAATTGGGAATTACCCTTTGAAATCATGTGCGATGCAAGTGATTATGCTATAGGGGCCGTCTTAGGGCAACGTTATGACAAGCATTTCCGTCTTATCCACTATGCTAGTAAGACGATGACCGAGGCTCAATTAAAGTACACCACAACAGAAAAGGAATTCCTTGCCGTGGTCAATGCTTTTGAGAAATTCCGACCTTATCTCGTCTTAACTAAAAGCATCGTGTATACCGACCATTCGGCTATCAAGTATCTCTTAGCTAAGCAAGATGTTAAGCCGAGATTGCTTCGTTGGATGCTCCTCCTCCAAGAATTTGATGTCACCGTGCTTGACAAAAAAGGAGCCGAGAATCTAGCGGCCGATCATCTCTCTCGTCTAGAAGATCCTCACAAAGATGTTTTCGAGAACAAGGAAATTACCGAAACATTTCCTCTTGAGACTCTCGGTGTAGTGAATTCTAAAGACACAACCCCATGGTTTGCCGACATTGCAAATTACCATGCGGGCAATTTCATAATCAAGGGTATGACGACACAACAAAAACGAAAATTCTTTCGTGACGTCAAGTTCTATTTTTGGGACGACCCTTATCTCTTTCGGATTTGTGCGGATCAACTCGTTCGACGTTGTGTGTTTGGTGCCGAAGCTTCTAATATCCTTAGAGCTTGTCACGAGGGACCCACGGGTGGTCACCACGGTGCTAGTCTCACGGCTAAGAAAGTGTTCGATGCCGGTTTCTTTTGGCCTTCTATCTATCGTGATGCACACGCACTTGTAAAGTCGTGTGATTCGTGCCAACGTCAAGGAAAATCGTCTCAACGTGATGAAATGCCGCAAAACATAATTCAAGTATGTGAGATTTTCGACATATGGGGAATAGACTTTATGGGGCCGTTCCCATCGTCTCATGGCAACAAATATATCCTCGTCGCGGTGGACTACCTTTCTAAGTGGGTGGAAGCTAAGGCTTTGCCTACTAATGATGCTCGTGTGGTAGTGAAGTTTTTGAAGCAACTATTCTCTCGGTTCGGAACCCCTCGTGCTATTATAAGCGATCGTGGAACCCATTTTTGTAATGACCAATTCGAAAAGGTTCTAAAGAAATATGGAGTTACACATCGTCTTTCTACGGCTTATCACCCGCAAACGAGTGGGCAAGTCGAGGTTTCGAACCGAGCTTTGAAGAGGATTTTAGAGAGGTCAATTGGAGAAAACCGTGCTTCATGGTCCGACAAACTCGATGACGCTTTATGGGCCTTTAGGACCGCTTATAAGACACCTATCGGTTGCACTCCTTATAAGTTAGTCTATGGGAAGAATTGTCATTTGCCCATTGAGTTGGAGCATAAGGCATATTGGGCCCTTAAGCATGCAAATTTTGACTTGAAGACCGCGGGAGATCACCGGAAAATACAATTGAATGAATTGGATGAATTAAGAGATAATGCTTATGAAAATTCATTAATTTTTAAAGAAAAGACTAAAAAGTTTCATGATTCAAAGATTAAAAACCGGGTTTTTAACGTTGGTGATCAAGTGTTGCTTTTTAACTCTCGTCTTAAGATATTTTCCGGGAAATTGAAATCTCGTTGGTCGGGTCCGTTCACCATTACACAAGTGTTTCCTTATGGGACCATTGAGCTAGCTCAAGATGATGGTCCTAATTTCAAGGTGAATGGACATAGGCTTAAGCACTACTTTGGTGGGGAAATTCCTTCAATGGTTGCCCTCGACCAAGTCACCTTCCCCAATGATAATTAGCATTGAGGGGATCGAGTCGAGCTCATGACTCGGTAATCAAAAACGAGGTGCCTCGTGGGGGAGATCCCATGCTTATCTTTTATGCTCACTATTCACTAATAAAGGGACTTGTACCCTTTCAACTCGTTGTCTCGTGGTTGTTTGTGATTGTGTTATCTAGATCATCATCATCATCTACGATTGAAGACTCTCGTGTTCGTTTACGTGAGCCTCCATCGTTCGTTTGAAGAAGTTTTTCACGAATCCATGACATATCCTTTATTTGTTCTAACAATTATCTTTTAGCATACTTAATAAACGGCTTTAGATATATTGTTGATCACCCTTTCCATGCTAGATCCTAAGCATTCGACTCTTCGTCTCTAGTATGGGGGTGCTCCACCTTTAGACTCGAAACATTGAGGATAATGTTTACTTTTAGTATGGGGGGGTGAATAGGTACTTGCTTTGCTACGCCCTCACGCTTTCCAATTTTCAATATTTTGTTTTGCTAATAAGGCTAAAAATGGCCAAATTTTAAAAATTTTCTTAGTTTTCATAAGTGTTTTTAAGACACGAATGTATATTTTCCGATGGGTAGAATAAGAGTTAATTTTTGACTTGATGGGTATTTGGAGCCATTTACATTCCTTAACCCGCTCAATTCAAGTTTTGCTAGACTTTTATATAGGGAGCTTTAAAACGCGAAAGTATTAATTCATACAGGTTAAGAACAAGAACTTTTCGCAAGTTCCTATAATTGATTCTAGAAAGTCACTTATCAAGGGAACTTTAAAACGCATTCTCTAAACTTGAAAAAGTCCAAGAAAGTGCAAGATCCTATAGGTGGCTTGAAAACCCAAAACTTTGATTTGATATAGTCTTAATGAAAGCTAATCCAAATTTGGCTTAATTTTGACTTGCATGGCTAAGTATTCACGAGTCTCTTTAATTAGAGGTCTTTATATAGTGAAGAACGAGAAATGATAGAGTTAGACAAGTGATCATGCTAAACGTAGAACATGAAAATGTTCTTTCAAAAACTCATATGTTTTTAATTGTGGCTTTTTCTTCCCATAAGATCAATGCATTAGGAATAAATCATAATTGCAATAAGTAAGGTCGTACGATTTGAAAGGTTACTTAGCCTCTAGCGCAAGATCGTTTAAAAGTTGCTCGGGGTTGAATAGAGTTCATAGCCAAGGCATAACTTATTGAAGCGGGACGCGAAGATTGGCGATTATCCAAAAAGGCCCTAACAAGGCATGAGGAGCTCTATTTTTGCTAAAGATCCAAAGATGATGTGAAGTATCATTATTCCTAAATCAACATGAAGGATCGAGACACACGACGAGAAGCAATTACTCCCCTAAAGATCATGGAGAAAGTCTATCCAAAAAGACCCTAACAAGGTATGAGGATAAATATATCCAAGTCCGAAAAGGAGGCGGATCGTTGTATATCAAAATCCAAAGTAAAGATTGAAGAAAAATGATGAATTCGTGGTCCAATATGAAGAATCTCTCAAAAACGTCAAGTGAAGAAATTCCAAATATATGAAGAGAAGACCATAATTTCAAGAACGTCTTCCCAAGATTTGAAGTATGAAGTACATGCCAAATATCGGTCCGAGAAAGGTCTCAAATCGTGAAACGAGTTATGCCAAGATATGAACTTAAGGAGATACACGAGAAGCCGTTTTAAAAGATTTTGTCCTTCGGCTAACTATTGATCAAATCGTCCTACTTTGCTTTCGGACTAATAACTACTCAAATAAGTCAATATGAATCACTTGTGATCCATGACAAATAGATAAAAAAATGCTAGTAACCCATTCCTTTTATAATAACTAGGATTGCGGGGAGAAAAAGTATTACACAATTTGGACGTATGAGTAGTGTTAGCATTGTGACTTGTACCAACAATGATCTTGTTTTTGCACTTAGCATGGAATGTATGACAATCAAGTATGACGAAGTTTACTCTAAGGGACATTTACTTGTTTCTATTCTTTGACCCTAAAAGTTACTTTTTGTGATGAAAATCATACATTATGTCTTTACACATCTTCGTAGTATGTTGCAAGCCTTTTACTCTTCAAATAAGGTTAATAAAATTGAACTTTGGTAATGCTTAGATACTTTATTCTAGCATTGCGTGAGGGCACGGCAATGGCTTAGTATGGGGGAGTGATGAGATGGCATTTATACATGATCTCATCGTTCTTTTCGGGCTTTAAATGCATAAAAATGTCATAAAATACCATATATATGCTTGTGTTTGTTTACTTGTGTATTTTAGGTATGGATATCGTGAAAAAGACAAAAGATCACAAGTTACAAGGAAAAACGGACACGAGAAACGAAGCCGTACAAAGAACCGGGCCCTAATCATGGAAAATTCAACAAATACCCTTGAAGACTTGAAGACAAACAAGATTGATCCTCATTTATTGAAGAAATGACACTTAAAACCCTTGTATATTAATAAATACAAGTTTGGTCCCTTAAGTTTGTCAAAATTACACAAAAGGTCCCTCAACTTTGAAGAAATGGCAAGATTAGTCCCTCAACAATTTCAAATTGTCAAATATGGTCCCTCATCAAGCCAAAGATACATTGAAGACCTTTGAAGATCAAGAATGTCCAAAATCAGTCCTTCAAATATGCAAAAGTGTCAAATATAACCCTTGAAACACTTTCTATAAAGTTTTGTGCCAAAATTGCCAAGTGGTGAAAGTTGTTACAAGTATAATTGGGCGCTGACAGACTTTTATATCCAAGTGACAAAAGAAAGGAAAAAGAAGGACTGAAAGTGAGCAAATGAAACATTCAAACACAAATTTGCGCCAAACACTTCTCAATCCACCAAAAACGGATCAAACACACTACTGTTTACCTTTTCACCACCCAGATTTTACACCACTTAAAACAAAGGGTAAAATGAAATTACCCTTACCCACACTTGATTCACACGCCTAAAAACCTATCCCAACCTTAAAACCCTCACTCCCACTCACCAAGAGACCCCACCACCAAAACCGTTTCACCATCATGTGACAACTTCCTCACCAAGGCTTGCCACGTGTCAAGATCAACAGCCCACATCATTTGCTTCATCACAAAGCTATTTTAAACGGTTTGGATGCATTTTGGACAGCTCACACCAAGAATACGTCTAGAAGGACTTAGGGCATTTAGGGAATTTCACATCTAGGGTTTATGAATAGTGTTTGGCCAGGCATTTGCCTATAAAAGGAGACCTCAACATGTGAGAGTCCCTTTGTTCCAGTTTTAGGCTATCAATCTTTGTAATTCCTTTTTAAGTAATAAAATTTTGATTTTCTGAATTTTGAGAAATCTTGTTCTTGTTTATTAAAAGTTGGTGTTGGAATAGCCTAATTCTGAGTTCCATTTATATGTTTGAAGGTTTTTGAGGCAAGGTTTTAGTTGATAAAGCTTGGGTTTCAAAAATCAGAAAGTGCTTGTTTATTTGATCTCACCTTATTGTTTGTTCATCTTAGCAGCATTAGAAGCTGGTACTTGTTTTGCTAGTACCTCAGCTCAAACAATCCAGGGCCTGGATGTAGGTCTTGGAGGTTTGCACCTTCTTCCCTTTTCATTTTCTCTTTAAGTTTCTGATTATTTGTGATTTTTGTGGATTATTGCTTGAATCTGTGTTATTGTGGGTGATTATTATTGATTTGGCTTGGTTTGATGTTATTGAGGTGTTACTGATCTGATTTGTGGGTTGAAAATTCATAAGCCTTTGAAAATTTGTGAAATTAAGTTTTAAAAGGGTGTTTGGGATTACTGCATAAGTTAGATTTGTGGCTTGTTAAGTGCTTGTGTGTTGTTTGCTAGTATTGGTATCTGTTTGTTGGGTGTTTTTGTTCATCTGTTTGCAGGTTTTGAGGCTTTAAACACATTGATTCTTAGATTGGCTATAAAATCTTAATAACTTGGTAAAATTGGCTAGGATTTTGAGGACACCTAGATCTAAGCATAGGCTAGGGTTAACAAGTGCTAAATCATAGTTAATCACACCAGGGTAGAAGGATTTGAGGCTTGAAATTGGATCAAGTGTCAAGTATATCAGCAAACTGTTTCTGCATATTGTTCATTGTTCATCAGTAACTTCTAGTGCTTTGATCTTGTTGATTTCTTTGATTCAGTGTTTGATTCTTGTTGCTTTGTGTTTATTGTTAGTTTATATAGCTTGTGTATGCATCTGGTTAAGTTTGGTTGGCTTATTTTGCTTAAAACTGCTTATTAAGTGCTTAACTGCTTATTTGCATATCTGGAGCATATCTGTGGACTGTTTGGCTTATTGTGGCTTATTGTGTGGATCATTTTGTGATTTTATTGTTGCTATTGACTCCTTGTGATTCACTGATCACAAGGGTGCCTTTGTTTCCAATTGAATCAAACCAGAACTCTCAAATAAGCTTGGTCAATTAGTCAAAGCAGCGGGAACTCCTTTCCCCTGCTGGTTGCCACTGATAGTGCAATTTTGGTGTCAGCTTATCAATAAGCTATAATAGCTTATTTTAACCAGCAACAACTTTTTTTTGTAATAGGTGCTCATATTTTGACCCATTTGTTCATCCTGGAGCATTTGGGTGGTTGACTTTTAGGTTTGACTAGAAAACCAACTCCTTTGACTTTTACATAAGCTCTTTTGTGCTTATTCTGGCTTATTGCTTGTGCTTATTGGATTTTTGTTGATTGATATTGCTTATTGAGTCCATTTGAAAGCTTTTGCAAGTTGAATCAGCTTCTGAGGTGCATTATTTCTCAAAAACGACTATTTTGTCGTTTTGTGGATTTTTGCTTTTCTATTTTCTGGCTTATTGAGTGTGCTTATTGGAAATTTCTTTTGACAGATCTCTTAAGCATCCTAAAAGAGGGTTGTGTGTCAAATTAGAGCTTATGGCATTAGCTTATGGCTTAATGGGCTGAAAAGCCCAATAAGATTAAGCTTTGTGTTCAATAAGCTGTGATAAGCACATTTTCAGCTTTTGGGCCTTTAGAGTTTTGTTCTTAGAATTGAATTTTAAGTCAGATAGGGCTTTTCCAAGTCAATTGGGTCAAGTTTGACTTTTTGGGCCCAAAAGCCCATTTAGGTTGACTGTTTTTGGATTTGGCCCATTTGAGGGCCCATTAGGGGTATTTTGGTAATTTCACTTTGATTTTCTGATTATTTAGGTTAAAATAAACTAGTTTGCAAGTTTTTAGAATCTTTTATAATTTTTGGATTTTTAATATTATTTTATTATTATTTTATTATTATTTTTAAAATTTCACATTTTCCAACTTTTTACATTTTGCTTAGGTTAAATACATTAAAATAGGAATTTAGCAACTTTTAGAATAATTTTCTCACTTATGGATTAATTTTTATAAATATTTTAAGTTTTAATAGTTTTTAAATCATTTTAAATAGTTTTTATTAGTTTTAAAATTTCTAAAAATAGTTTTTAACTATTTTAGGTCATTTTTGAGTTTTATCAATTGAAAAATCTTTATTTGGGCTTTTTGATAATTTATTTGATTTTTAGGGCTTTAATTAGCATTTAAAAATTAAATATTTAATTATTTAAAAGGTTTGAAAAAGTTTTGATCATGAAACTCTTAGTTTAATATTTTTGATTTTTGGTGAATTTTTGGTAATTTTTAGAATTTATTTTTATTTTTGTGTTTTTTAAGGTTCTACGTTTTAACTTTCTAGTAGTGATTTTTGTTAATTTTTATTTTTACGTCTTCGTCATTTTCTTTTCTCATCCCCTTCTAAACCAAATATTAATCTCAAATCTTGTACATCTTAGTCACACACATATACCTCCTTGGGAAACGAACTTTCATTGGGTCATTAACACTTGATTTTTCCTAAAGTCATTTGTTCAATACTTACCGCTTTTACGCCTTTTTCCTAAAAGGTCGTATTTTACCACAATCACTAGCTAAAAGACAAAATCTTTTAAAATTGCTTCTCGAGACCTCATAAAGTTCATATCTTGGCATAACTCGCTTCACGATTTGAGACCTTTCTCAGACCGATATTTGGCAGCGACTTCATACTTCAAATCTTGAGAGACGTTCATGAAATTATGGTCTTCTCTTCATATTAGGAATTACTTCACTTGAACTTTTTGAGAGATTCTTCATATTTGGACCACGACTTCTTCATTTTTCTCCAATCTTTACTTTGGACTTTGATATACAACGATCCGCCTCCTTTTAGGACTTGGATCTATTTATCCTCATACCTTGCTAGGGTCTTTTCGGATAGACTTCTCCATGATCTTTTGGGGAGTACTTGCTTTTCGTCGTGTGTCTCGATCCTTCATATTGATCTTTGATAAATGATTCTTCACATCACTTTTGGATCTTTAGCAACAAAATGTAGCCCTCATGCCTTGTTAGGGCCTTTTCGGACTCGCCAATCTTCGCATCCCGCTTCAATGAGTTATGCCTTGGCTATGAACTCTAATTAATACCGAGCAACTTTTAAACGATCTTGTGTTAGAAGCTAAGTAACTTTTCAAATCGTACAACCTTATTTATTGCAGATAAATTTATTAGCAAGCGATGGGAGAATAGGCTTATAATCAACTCACATAAATTCACGAAAGAATACCAAACTTATAATTGACTCTATCATCTCTCGTTCTCCACAATTTAAAATCTCAAGGAATGAGACTCGTGGATGCTTAGCCAATTAAATCACAGCTTTGGTCTTTCGAGTCATCTATAGGATCTTGCAAACTCTTAGACTTTTTCAAGTTTAGAATTCGCATTTTAAAGTTCCCTTGATAAACGACTCTCTAGGATCAATTATAGGAACTTGCGAAAAGTTCTTGTTCTTAACCCGTGAGAGTTAAGACTTTCGCGTTTTAAAGTTCCATATATAAAAGCCTAGCAAAACTTGACTTAAACACGTTAAGGATACTAGCTAGAGTAAACTTAGATAAGTAAACTTGGGTTGAGTCAAAATATTCACGACTTTGAAAAATTTTAAAACCACTTTATTGAAAATTTATTCTATCAAGGAAAGAAAATAACCATAACAAAGGAAAATACAACTATACAACTAGGCCAAAATAGATTAAAAATTTTGAAAAATGTCGAAAAATCAAATTTTCCGGTTAAAATGAGGACAAATTCATGGAAAAGTCCACTTAAAACTTCGATAGAAGTCTCCCCTACACTTAATATAAACATTGTCCTCAATGTTTAAGCATGTGGGAAAAGTCTCCCCTAAACTTATGATATTGTGCACGTTGGTTAAATCAAGTTAAGGAGGAGACAACTAAAGTGATCAATTTCAAATGTGAGTATGAAGAAACTTGAATCACGATAGTTGAGAGATAGAACCAGATTGCGGATAACACGGAAGCACGGTTCTTCAAAGATTCCAAAAGTGCACTTATCCCTGTAATCACATCACCATACAAACACAAGCAACCTATATAGGTCCCCCTACACTTAGGAGGTAAAATGGAAAGGGATAGATACTCGGGTTGCCTCCCAAGGAGCGCTTGTTTTTGATAACCGAGTCACGAGCCTGACTCGACCCAAAACTAGTTCATGGGAAACGTGGTGAGGGATGGAATCATCTCATGAGAGATGTCCTCACCAAAGTACAACTTCAAACGCTGGCCATTTACCTTAAAATTTGGCCCATTTTGCTGAGAAATCTCAATGGTGCCATAGGGAAAGACTTTGGCGACGGTGAATGGACCAGACCAGTGGCTCTTCAACTTGCCCGAGAAGATCTTCAACCGAGAGTTAAAGAGTAAAACTTGATCACCAACTTGGAACTCTCGGTTCTTAATTCTAGCATCATGGATGATCTTGGTCTCCTCTTTGTAGATCAATGAGTTCTCATAAGCTTCATTCCTCAATTCATTTAGCTCGTTAAGTTGAATCTTCCGAAGATCACCGGCTTTGTTGATGTCGAAGTTAGCCCACTTCAAGGCCCAGTATGCCTTATGTTCCAGCTCGATAGGGAGGTGGCATGCTTTCCCATACACAAGACGATAAGGTGTACAACCAATCGGGGTCTTATAAGCAGTACGGAAAGCCCAAAAAGCATCATCTAACTTATCGGCCCACGAGGCACGATGCTCTCCCACAGTACGCTCCAGAATTCGCTTCAATCCACGGTTAGAAATCTCGTCTTGACCATTGGTTTGGGGATGATAAGCGGTGTAAAGACGATGATTAACACCATACTTAGCCATGACTCTTGCGAATTGGTCATTGCAAAAATAAGTCCCGCGGTCACTGATTATAGCACGAGGAACACCGAATCGAACAAAAAGTTGCTTCAAAAATTTCACAACCACCCTCGCATCGTTCGTAGGGAGAGCCTTAGCTTCAACCCATTTAGAAACGTAGTCAACGGCTACGAGGATGTACTTGTTCCCTTTAGATGATGGAAATGGCCCCATAAAGTCGATGCCTCATACATCAAAGATTTCACATTCTTGTATGAAATTTTGAGGCATCTCATCTTTATGTGTGATCTTGCCTTGTCTTTGGCAAGCATCACAGTGTTTAACCATGTTGTGAGCGTCATGATAAATGGTGGGCCAATAAAATCTAGAGTCGGATACTTTCTTCGCGGTGTAATTGGGACCAAAGTGACCACCGGTGGGTCCTTTATGACAAGCGTCAAGGATTTGTACCGCTGCCGGCCCATCAACACGTCGACGAATAATCAGATCAGTACATTGTTTGAAAAGGTAAGGGTCGTCCCAAAAATAATGTTCAATATCTTTAAAGAACTTTTTCTTTTGTTGAGACGTCAACCCTTCCTTGAGAATTCCACCCGCTAAGTAGTTTGCAATGTCCACAAACCACGGGGTGTCATCAAGATTGGGATTTATAGACATTAAGGCCTCAAGGGGAAAAGAGTCATTGATCTCTTGATTCGGATGATCCCCTTGATAAGGATCCTCAAGTCTACTTAGATGATCCGCGGCTAGGTTTTCGGCTCCCTTCTTGTCACGAATTTCGATTTTAAATTCTTGAAGGAGCAAAACCCAACGAAGAACTCTTGGCTTAGAATCTTGCTTAGTCAACAAGTACTTCAACGCGGAATGATCGGTATACACGATGGTGGTAGAAAGGACAAGATAGGGGCGTAATTTCTCAAAAGCATACACTACAGCTAAAAGCTCTTTTTCGGTAGTGGTATAATGCAATTAAGCCCCCGTCATTGTCTTGCTAGCATAGTGGATTGGTTGGAAGTGTTTATTCACTCTTTGGCCCAAAACCGCTCCAATAGCAAAGTCGCTAGCATCACACATCAACTCAAAAGGTAGCTCCCAATTAGGGGTAACCAAGACCGGTGCCTTAGTTAGCTTATCCTTAAGAAGATTGAAGGATTCAAGACACTCTATGGAAAAGATGAAAGGAGTATCTTTTTCCAAGAGGTGGGTCATCGGGCGAGCGATTTTAGAAAAATCTTGAATGAATCGACGATAAAAGCCCGCATGACCAAGGAAACTTCTCACACCCTTCACGGTTGAAGGTGGAGGTAATTTGGCTATGACATTCACTTTAGCACGGTCCACTTCAAGACCGGCTTTTGAGATTTTATGTCCAAGCACAATGCCTTCTTTTACCATGAAATGGCATTTTTCCCAATTTAGAACAAGGCGAGTGTCTTCACACCGCTTAAGCATGCGTTCCAAATTGGCAAGGCAAGAAGAGAAAGAATCACCATATACCGAGAAATCATCCATGAAGACTTCCATAGTTTCTTCAACCATGTCATGGAAGATAGCCATCATACACCTTTGGAAAGTCCCAGGAGCATTGCATAAGCCGAAAGGCATTCTTTTATAAGCAAATGTTCCGTAAGGACAAGTGAATGTGGTTTTCTCTTGGTCTTTGGGATCTATGGGAATTTGAAAATACCCAGAGAAACCGTCTAAAAAGCAGTAATATTCATTACCCATTAGACGTTCAAGCATTTGGTCCATGAAAGGAAGGGGAAAATGATCCTTTCTCGTAGCATCATTGAGTTTGCGATAGTCTATTGATAGGTGTGAAAATACCCATCCTTTTACCACTTATTTCTTGCTAAAACGAGACCAAAATGCGTATCTAATATCATTTGTTTGGAATTATGCGTGGTTTGTGTGTTTGTTGTGTTTTCAGAGCCAACCGGATAAATATTGAAGAAAACATGGGATTGCACGGGTTTTATCGAAGAAAAAGACAAAAAGACGAAGTCTATAGTCCAAGAGATGCAAAAGATTTGAAGTGAATGGGCCTATTTGAAGATTTATCGAAAAAAAGGACCAAAGATGGAAGATTTACATATGTCGAAGAACTCAAGTCTATTAAACAAAGAAATTAAAAGACGAGTTGAATTTATTCATCGACAAATCCTGAATCAGAATCGAAAACGTCAACTTTACTGAAAAGACGAGAAGACAAAAAGAAAGGAAGAAAGCCCACTCACCAACCAACCACATCTCCTATAAATAGAAGATCCCTTCCCACACATTAGAAGTTTTTCATTCCCAGATTATTTTCTTTTCTTGTTTTGTAGGGTAACCAACACCATTAAGGTGTTGGTGATTTTTCATCTTTGTTTTCACAAATCTTGTAAGTCTTAATCTTTCCTTTTGATTGTTTAACCTTAATCTTTCAATATAATCTTTCATTTAATCTTGTTCATCTTTTTCTTATTTGATTCAAAGTCTTAAGTTTTTATTTTGTTAAGTTTGCTCTTCAAAAGTAAGTGGGTTTTGTGTTTTTTGTTGATTTGATTTGATATTTATCATTAGTAAATGATTAGTGGTTAATTTCGTTTAATCTTTGGTGAAAACTTTGTTGATTTTGGTTAAAAATCGAGTTGTTGTTGTTTCCCTGTTCTTCGTTTTTAAAACAATCCCCAGATTCCGAATGAACCAAATTTATTCCGGATGAAGGGTTAGCTAAATTATTCCGGATAAAGCATCTTTCTTGTTAAACATTCCGAATCAAGCATTTCATCATTTTATTCCGCATCAACTTAATATTCCGAACCAAGCTTTTTACCATTTATTCCGAACCAGCATTATATTCCGAATAAGCTAATTATTCCGGATCAATTTCATTTATTCCGGATGAACGAATATTCCGGATGAACAATTATTCCGCATGAGAGAGATATTCAGAATCAAGCATTCTTTCCGAATGAAGCAAAGTTATTCCGCATCAACCCCATATTTCGAATGAAGCATTTTCATTGATTATTCCGGATCAACATTTTATTCTGGATCAGCATTATTCCGAACCAAGGAATTTTATTCCGAATGAGCAGACATTCCGAACCAGCAGATCTCTTAGTTATTCCGGATGAACCTACTTTCCGAATGAACGAAACATTCTGGATCAATAAATATTCCGGATGAAGCCACATTCCGAATGAAGCAGTTTTTACTAATTATTCCGGATGAAGAGTTATATTCCGAATGAAGGTTTCTGACTAACTTATTCCGAGTCAAGCATTTTATTCCGAATCAGTGACTTTTCTGAGTTAAGGTTTTTAACTGTTTTATTTTAATTTAAGTTTTTTTTTATTAATTGTTTTTAATTAATTTCTTTTAGTTTATCTTTATTTACTTCACGCATTTACCTTTTTAGTAGCATAGAAAACCAAACCCCTTTTTTAGTAACCAAGAACAACTATTCCACTTTGAACCGTGATCGATTCGAGAAGATACCAAGAAACGAACTTTCAACCTAACAAAAGAATGTCTTTCGGTGTGAAGACACTCGCCTTGTTCTAAATTGGGAAAAATTCCATTTCATGGTAAAAGAGGGCATCGTGCTAGGACATAAAATCTCAAAATCCGGTCTCGAAGTGGACCGTGCTAAAGTCGATGTTATTGCAAAATTGCCTCCACCTTCAACTGTGAAGGGTGTGAGAAGTTTCGTCGGTCATGCGGGCTTCTACCGTCGATTTATCAAAGATTTTTCTAAAATCGCTCGCCCGATGACCCACCTCTTGGAAAAAGATACTCCTTTTATCTTTTCCAAAGAGTGTATTGAAGCCTTCAACCTTCTTAAGGATAAGCTAACTAAGGCACCGGTCTTGGTTACCCCTAATTGGGAGCTACCTTTCGAATTGATGTGCGATGCTAGCGACTTTGCTATTGGAGCAGTTTTGGGCCAAAGAGTGAATAAACACTTCCAACCAATCTATTATGCTAGCAAGACAATGACAGGGGCTCAATTGCATTACACGACAACCGAAAAATAGCTTTTAGCTGTTGTCTATGCTTTTGAAAAATTTCGCCCCTATCTTGTCCTTTCCACTATCATCGTGTACACGGACCATTCCGCGTTGAAGTACTTGTTAACTAAACAAGATTCTAAACCAAGACTTCTTCGCTGGGTTTTGCTACTTCAAGAATTTAAAATCGAAATTCGTGATAAGAAGGGAGCTGAAAACCTAGCCGCGGATCATCTCAGTAGACTTGAGGATCCTTATCAAGGGGATCATCCGAACAAAGAGATCAGTGACTCTTTTCCCCTTGAGACCTTAATGTCTATCAACTCGAATTTTGATGAAACCCCGTGGTTTGGGGACATTGCAAACTACTTGGCGGGTGGAATTCTCATTGACGGGTTAACATCCCAACAAAAGAAAAAGTTCTTTAAAGACATTAAGACTTACTTTTGGGATGACCCGTCTCTCTTCAAACAATGCGCTAATTTGATTATTTGCCGATGTGTTGATGGACCGGCAGCTTTAGACATTCTCGAAGCTTGCCACAAAGGACCCACCGGTGGTCACTTTTGTCCCAACTTCACCGCAAAGAAAGTGTTTGACTCGGGATTTTATTGGCCCTCCATTTATCGTGACGCTCACGAAATGGTGAAAAATTGTGATGCTTGCCAACGACAAGGCAAGATCACACATAAAGATGAGATGCCTCAACATTTCATACAAGAATGTGAAATCTTTGATGTATGGGGCATCGACTTTATGGGGCCATTCCCTTCATCTAAAGGAAACAAATACATCCTTGTTGCCGTTGACTACGTTTCTAAATGGGTTGAAGCCAAAGCTTTACCCACTAACGATGCAAGGGTGGTTTGTAACTTTTTGAAGCAGCTATTCGCTAGATTCGGTGTGCCTCGTGCCATTATTAGTGATCGCGGGACTCATTTATGCAATGATCAATTCGCGAGAGTCATGGCTAAGTATGGTGTAAATCATCGTCTTTCCACCGCATACCACCCACAAACTAATGGACAGGCTGAAATATCTAACCGAGGGTTAAAGCGAATTCTTGAACGAACCGTGGGAGAGCATCGTGCCATATGGGCCGATAAACTTGATGATGCTCTGTGGGCTTTTCGTACCGCATACAAGACTCCGATTGGTTGTACACCATATCGTCTCGTGTACGGGAAAGCATGCCACCTCCCCATTGAGTTGGAGCACAAGGCTTACTGGGCCTTGAAGTGGGCTAACTTCGACATCAAAAAGCCGGTGACCTACGTAAAATCCAACTCAATTAGCTTAATGAACTCAGGAATGAAGCTTATGAAAATTCTTTGATCTATAAGGGAAGGACTAAGCTCATTCATGACTCTAAGATTAAAAACCGAGAGTTCCAAGTTGGAGACAAAGTTTTACTCTTCAACTCTCGGTTGAAAATCTTTTCGAGCAAACTCAAATCTCGTTGGTCCGGCCCATTCACCATTGCCCAAATTTTTCCATATGGTACTCTCGAGCTCGCTCAACCTAATGGACCTAATTTTAAGGTGAATGGCCAACGAGTGAAGTTTTACTTTGGACAGGACATCTCTCATGAGATGATTCCATCCCTCTCCACCTTTCCTTTGAATTAGTTCGGGACCGAGTCAGCCCGAGTATCTATCCCTTTCCGTTTTACCTCCTAAGTATAGGGGGACCTATATAGGTTGTTTGTGCTTGTGTGGTGATGTGATTACAGGGATGAATGCACTATTGGAACCTTTGAAGAACCGTGCTCCCGTGTTATCCGCAATCCGGTTCTTTCTCTCAACTATCGTGATTCAATTTTCTTCATACTCACATTTGAAATTGATCACTTTAGTCGTCTCTTCCTTAGCTTGATTTAACCAACGTGCACAATGTCATAAGTGTAGGGGATACTTTTCCCACATGCTTAAACATTGAGGACAATGTTTATATTAAGTGTAGGGGAGACTTCTATCGAAGTTTTAAGTGGACTTTTCCATTAAAATGCCTTCATTTAACCGGAAAATCATCTTTTTCAGCATTTTTCAAATTTTTAATTAACTTTGGCCATATAGTCGTAATTTTTAAATTCTTATCGTTGCTTTCATATGTATATATCCCACAATAAAGTCAAAAATATTAATAAAGTGGTGTAGCTAGTTTAGAAGTCTTTAACATATTAGGCCCGTTGCGATTATTTTGACTCAATCCGAATAGACTTATCAAAGTTTATTCTAGAAAGTATCCTTAACCATGTAGACCTTAATTGGTTTATTAGGCTAAGCATTCACGAGTCTCATTACTTGAGATTTTAAATTGTGGAGAACGAGAAATGATAGAGTCAATTATAAGTCGGTATTCTTGCACAAGCACACTTGGTGTGATTATAAGCCTATTCTCCCATCGCTTGCTAATAATTTATCTGCAATAAGTAAGGTCGTACGATTTTATTGAATAACTTAGCTTCTAGCCCAAAATCGTTTAAAAGTTGCTCGGTAATGATAAGAGTTCATAGCCAAGGCATAACTAATGAAGCGGGGCGCAAAGATTGGCGAGTCCGAAAAGGCCCTAACAAGGCATGAGGATTCCATTTTATTGCTAAAGATCCAAGGTGATGTGATAAGCATTATTCCCAAAATCAATATGAAGGATCAAGACTCACGACGAAAAGCAATCAACTCCCATAAAGATCATAGAGAAGTCTATCCGAAAAGACCCTAACAAGGTATGAGGATAAATAGATCCAAGTCCGAAAAGGAGGCGGATCGTTGTATCTCAAAATCCCAATTAACGATTGAAGAAATAATGATGAAGTCGTGGTAAACAAGTTGGAGTATCTCTCATAAGTCTCCAAGTGAAGAAATTCTATTAACGAAGAGAAGAACATTATCTCAAGAACGTCTCTCAAAGATATGAAGTATGAAGTACATGCCAAATATCGGCCCGAGAAAGGTCTCAAATCGTGAAGCGAGTTATGCCAAGATATGAACTTTTTGAGGTCCCGAGAAGAAGTTTTAAGAGATTTTGTCCTTTAGCTAACTATTAATCAAATCGTCCTACTTTGCTTTCGGCCTAAATAAACTATCGCAATAAGTCCAAAAATGCATCTTCGTGATCATTCTAAGAAAAAAATAAAATATAAGAGATACACCTAGGAATAAGGGAGTTTAAGCATATAATTAAGCCAGGTGTGTAAGTGTTTGTTTTGCTAACTTATAATAACAATGATCTCGTTTTTTAAGCTTAGTTTGGGGAACGTGAAACTTGAGGGTGATAAATCTTCGCAGCACCGAAGCCCTAATGTAAGTCTTAGATCTCTTTGCGAATTATTTCCATATAGCTATTTTCGAGTGAAAAGGGTTTTCTATCCCTTTTGTTTCATTCAAGCTTTTATATATCTCTTTAGTAGTAGTGGTTATTGTTAATAAGGCCAAGGTTGATTGATTATGAGAAAGTGTAAATTTGCTTTGTCACTAAGCATTGCATGAGGGCATGGCAATGGTTAAGTGTAGGGGATTTGATAGGTGTAAAAACACCCATCCTTTTACCACTTATTTCTTGCTAAAACGAGACCAAAACGCGTATTTAATATCATTTGTTTGGAATTATGCGTGGTTTGTGTGTTTGTTGTGTTTTCAGAGCCAACCGGATAAATATTGAAGAAAACATGGGATTGCACGGGTTTTATCGAAGAAAAAGACGAAAAGACGACGTCTATAGTCCAAGAGATGCAAAAGATTTGAAGTCAATGGGCCTATTTGAAGATTTATCGAAGAAAAGGACCAAAGATGGAAGATTTACATATGTCGAAGAACTCAAGTCTATTAAACAAAGAAATTAAAAGACGAGTTGAATTTATTCATCGACAAATCCCGAATCAGAATCAAAAACGTCAACTTTACTAAAAAGACGAGAAGACAAAAAGAAAGGAAGAAAGCCCACTCACCAACCAACCACATCTCCTATAAATAGAAGATCCCTTCCCACAAATTAGAAGTTTTTCATTCCCAGTTTATTTTCTTTTCTTGTTTCCTAGGGTAACCAACACCATTAAGGTGTTGGTGATTTTTCATCTTTGTTTTCACAAATCTTGTAAGTCTTAATCTTTCCTTTTGATTGTTTAACCTTAATCTTTCAATATAATCTTTCATTTAATCTTGTTCATCTTTTTCTTATTTGATTCAAAATCTTAAGTTTTTATTTTGTTAAGTTTGATCTTCAAAAGTAAGTGGGTTTTGTGTTTTTGTTGATTTGATTTGATGTTTATCATTAGTAAATGATTAGTGGTTAGTTTGGTTTAATCTTTGGTGAAAACTTTGTTGATTTTGGTTAAAAATCGAGTTGTTGTTGTTTCCCTGTTCTTCGTCTTCAAAACAATCCCCAGATTCTGAATGAACCAAATTTATTCCGGATGAAGGGTTAGCTAAATTATTCCGGATAAAGCATCTTTCTTGTTAAACATTCCGAATCAAGCATTTCATCATTTTATTCCGCATCAACTTAATATTCCGAACCAAGCTTTTTACCATTTATTCCGAACCAGCATTATATTCCGAATAAGCTAGTTATTCCGAATCAATTTCATTTATTCCGGATGAACGAATATTCCGGATGAGCAAGATATTCCGAGTGAACAATTATTCCGCATGAGAGAGATATTCCGAATCAAGCATTCTTTCCGAATGAAGCAAAGTTATTCCGCATCAACCCCATATTCCGAATGAAGCATTTTCGTTGATTATTCCGGATCAACATTTTATTCCGGATCAGCATTATTCCGAACCAAGGAATTTTATTCCGAATGAGCAGACATTTCGAACCAGCAGATCTCTTAGTTATTCCGGATGAACCTACTTTCCGAATGAACGAAACATTCCGGATCAATAAATATTCTGGATGAAGCCACATTCCGAATGAAGCAGTTTTTGCTAATTATTCCGGATGAAGAGTTATATTCCGAATGAAGGTTTCTGACTAACTTATTCCGGGTCAAGCATTTTATTCCGAATCAGTGACTTTTTTGAGTTAAGGTTTTTAACTGTTTTATTTTAATTCAAGTTTTATTTTTATCAATTGTTTTTAATTAATTGCTTTTAGTTTATCTTTATTTACTTCACGCATTTACCTTTTTAGTAGCATAGAAAACCAAACCCCTTTTTTAGTAACCAAGAACAACTATTCCACTTTGAACCGTGATCGATTCGAGAAGATACCGAGAACCGAACTTTCAACCCTTTTTAAATCTTTGTATCATCTATACAAACTCTCCACCCTGTAACGAGACGAGTAGGAATCAACTCGTTGTTTTCATTGGGCACAACGGTGATTCCGCCTTTCTTAGGCACAAAATGGACGGGACTAACCCATGGTGAATCCGAGATAGGATAGATCATTCCCGCATCAAGAAGTTTGATAACCTCTTTTTTGATTACGTCATGGATCTTAGGATTCACCCTTCTTTGGCTTTGAATAGTGGGTTTAAAGTCGTCCTCCATGAGAATTTTATGTGTGAAAAAGTGAGGATCAATTCCACGAATATCGGAGATTTTCCAAGCAATCGCTTTCTTGTGATTCTTAAGCACGGCGATAAGTCGAGATTTTTCTTCCTCTTTCAAGTCCTTAGCGATGATGACGGGTGACTTCTTGTTATCTTCAAGGAAAACGTACTCGAGATGAGACGGTAAGTCCTTAAGTTCTAAATCCGAAGGATTTTCGATGGAAGGCGTGGTCAAATTCGGTTCATTGATAGAAATATCCTTAGGAGATGGTGGGGAAATATGGTCCTCATTGAGAAGTTTCTCAATGGTACGAATGTCTTCATCCCAATTGGAGGGAGAATCGTCATATTTTAAGTCCACATTTTCCAAGCGGCGCCATTTAATACAAGGTTTTTAAGCTCGTATGAAAGTTCGTTAAACCGATCTTTTCGAATTGATTACCGATTAAAAGTGCGACTCAATTTTTCTTGGTGGAAAGTAAAAAGGGCTGGGTTTTCTATTCTACTAAAAAAGGTAAATGCGCGAAGTAATAAAGATAACTTCGACAACTTAAAAACAACTTTAAAAATAATTTAAAAACAATAAAGCGTGAATTAAACTTAAACAAACAATAAACTAAAACTTAATTTATAAAACCTGAAAAATAAAATAAACTAAATTTCCTTCATTCGGAATAGATAAACTTGAAAACCTTGGATCGGAATGTAGGCTTGATGCGGAATAATCTGACTTGGAAAAACAGCTGACTCGGAATAAATTGCTTGATCCGGAATATTCACTTCATTAGAATACTTAGTTCATGCGGAATAACCACTCATCCGGAATATCAACTCTTGATCCGGAATAATCAAAAACAAAGTGCTCATTCGGAATATATGTTGACTCGGAATAAATTGATTCGGAAAGTAAGCTAATGCGGAATAACAGCTCATTCGGAATGTAGGCTTCGTCCGGAAAGATTCTTCATTCGGAATAATCTGGTTCATGTGGAATAATGTTGCTCATCCGGAATAACACTTTATCCGGAATAATCACTCATCCAGAATAACAACTGATCCGGAATACTTTGCTTATGCGGAATAAATGAGACTCATGCGGAATAATGTGTTCATGCGGAATAATTGACTGACTCGGAATAAAATGATGAAAAGCTTGATTCGGAATAACGGTTCACTCGGAATGTTTAACACAAAAGACTAGTTCGGAATGTTTTGCTCATCCGGAATAATAAATCTAAAAGCTTCGTTCGGAATATTTAATTGATGCGGAATAAATGAAACTAAGTGCTCATCCGGAATAAATTGACAAAACCCTTGGTTCGAAATATTTCATTGATTCGGAATTTGGAGAAACAGAAGGTATGCAAAGAACAGGGAGAAAACTAAATCACGAATTTTAACCAAAATCAACCAAGTTTTTATCAAAGATTAAACCAAACTAACCACTAATCATCTATTAATAATAAACATCAATCCAAATCAACAAAAACACAAAACCCACTTGTTTTTAAAGATCAAAATCAACAAAATAAAAACTTAGAACTTTAGAATCAATAAGAAAAGGAAGTGTTAATGCAAGTGATGCCTAAAAACATTATTAGTGTTAACTAATCTTTCTTAGTTTTGATCACAACAAACTATACAACACATTTAGAATAAAACACAAAACGAATTATTTAACTAACACTATCATCAAGGTAATAATCATATCACTAACCTTTCTTAATCATACTTAGTGATCATTAAAATGATTATCCTTAAAACTCACTTTTGTTAATATGACAAAAGACTTTTTAATAAACTTTCTTTTTTAGAAAATGTTTTATTAAAATGGAAAATGAAATTTTGAAAATAGCATATTCCAAATGCTGTTAGAATATCCTTTGAAGGCTTCAAATACCTCAGATATTCCTACCCCACTAAAAGACAAAAAACGGAGCGTACTCTAGTGGCGGTACCTTAAGTAGCTACGCGGTTTCTTAGCGATATGGAACTGCCATGCTAGATAAGGTACCGCACACAGTAGCCGTTATATATCCGTTATACTTTGTCTCCTTTAAATAGTGGGTCAAATCTCATTTTCCAATAAGCCTCTTGGACGTTTTTCTCAGCCCCCTTTCTATTTTCTATAGCATAATCATTAGTAAATGATCACTTAAAGTGTTAAGGATGTTTACATATGATTATCCTCTATGGATGAAGCAAGCGCTTGTTGATTACGGGATTTCTCTTGATGATGTTCCCATCATGTGCGATAATAAAGGTGTTATAGACCTTAGCAAGAATCCCGTACAACATTCGCGAACCAAACACATAGAAATTCGACACCATTTCCTTAGGGATAATGTTCAAAAGGGGAACATTTCAATTGAGAAGGTACCCTCCGAAAAAAACTTAGCCGACATCTTCACTAAGCCACTTAAGAGGGAACCTTTTAATTACTTGCGTCTAGGTGTAGGATTAATGGAACATCTTCCTTAATTACCTTCTTTTCTTTTTGTGTGGTTTCTTTTTCTCTTACCACTTTGAGTCATTGAGTCTTCCAAACTCTTTTTGAAAAACCCTCTCTTCTCCTTTTCAAAATTCTCAAAGTATCTTTCAAAAATGGTTGAGAAATGCTTTTGACATTGTTAATTCAATCTAAAAACGATCTTTCATAGATTCTCGCTATTAATCTAGAGCTTACATAATTCATATGTATGATTCTCTCAAACATAGCAAGAATAAGATAGAATCATGGAGGATCATTGTATTATGACTTAAGGTCTTGTCTTACACACCTCCTACATCGATTTTTTTATCCATGTATTTTGGTCAAATCTCTATTTGGTAAGTTTGCATATGTTTTCTTTGTCTATCTTTGCTTTTAAGCATATCCCTATGATAAGTTAGACTAGAAAAATAAGATTTGCTGAAAAATCTTCCTCCAAACACCAAACACAGCCTCTGCAGGCGGTTCCATATGTGAACCGCAGTTTCTTAGTGATAAGGTACCGCCAGTCATGATAAGGAACCGCATACAGTGCCTTCCTTTTTCGGGTTTTTGTCTGAAACTCCATATTTGCTCCAACATTTTTGAGAATCTTTGTTTCAAACCCTTTGACCACCCCAAAAATACTTTAAGCCTTCCCTATTTAAACCATAAGCATTTTGCCATACTTCACATCCCAAAATGTCTTATTCTCCCAATGAAAGCCTTGAATCTTCTCCATTTTCTCCAATTGCTTTCAATCCCAACTCACCCAAGAACCACTACAATCCAAACTCACCCAAGAACACTCTTAATCACATCTCTCCTACCAAGAATGTTGATTGTGGAACATCTTTTCTTCCACCACCACCCTTTAGTGTTCTTCCTCCTTCTCATGATAATGTCATGCACCATGGAACATATTGTCATTGTTGTCAATATCAACATCTTGCTATGGCACACATCTATGAGGAGTTGAGCTACATCAAGAGTCTCTTAATCAAGCCTCCTATTTACTATGATTATGAGATCTCCAACAAGCCACCACCACCACGCTCCGCCATTACCTTGTCTTTCATATAAGCATTGGTTGCTTATCCACAAGACACCAAATTCAAGCAAATCTTAGAATTCTAGAATAACTAGGATTAGATTTATGCTTTTGGCTTGTTTCTTTCTTTTTTCATACACCTTTGTATGATATTTTTTTAGTAACCTATCTTGGATCTTTTTCTTTTTGTTTTCTTCTCTTTTATTTTGTGACCTATTGCTATATCTTGTTGGTTGTTTCTTTTGTTCAACTAACCCTTCTATGTAGCTTGTCACCATCTCTTGATTCCTCGGTGCCCCAAGCTAGAGGAGTAAGCACCAAGGGAGAGTCTTTGCAAAGTCCGTCTCTTCAACACCGACTTGTGCAACCTTTTTGCTTCGACAAAGGGGGAGAAATGAATAAACTCGTCTTCGAAAATCTTGTTTTTTGTGGGATTGAGTTTATGTATTGTCGGAATCAAAAAGGGGGAGAATGTTAATGTAATGATGCCTAAAAACGTTACTTGCATTTTTCGGACTCTCTTAGTTTTGATTACGACAATATGTAAAAACAAGCATTTACGAAAACAACGAAAAACGAATTCTTGAGTTCAAGTATTTTTCATTTTACCCATTTTCACTTAAGGTATGAATTAACAAGTACTAGCCTTAATCAAGTGATCAAGTGATTTAATCTTTTCTTAAAACTCACTTTTTATTAAGTGTGACAAGTTTTTATTAAACTTTCTTTTTAAGAAAATGTTTTATTAAATTAATTATTTGAAAATTTGAAAATGGCATATTCTTATTTGGTTAGGAATATTCTATCAGGATATTTTTAAACCAGATATGACCTCCACCACTAAAGGACAAAAAGGGAGCGGAGTCTATTCCAACGGTTCCTTAGCTCCTAGGCGGTTCCTTATCAATAAGGTACCGCGGGCTAAGATAAGGAACCGCGGGCAGATATAGCCATTGGCCCTTAGTCCTATAAATAGTGGACCATTCTCAGCTTTTCAACTCACCTCTTTTGCACATCTATTTCCAGATTCAAACACTCTTCTTTAATCACTCAAATCTTTGATCATTTGTTTGATTACTACTTGTTTAAGAAGTGAATCTTGTTCTTCCATCCCTTCCTCTCCAAGTGCAAAGAGAAGAACACTATCCTTGTGAAGTGTTGAGTCCACCGCCAAAGATCCATTGAAGATCTAATTTTATACATTTGTTGTTGTGTCATAGTTGTGAAGATCCAAGTAGTTGTGTCTATTTGGAAGTTGTGTATGTACTAAGTATAGTTGTGTAGATTGGTCCTAGCTACGATTAGGGCTCGACTTTTAGCTTAGAGCCGGAAATTGGTTACGTGACGTGTATGGTTTTCTCCACCATAAGGAGCTTGTTGTGTAGTGAACTCTCAAGTAAGGATTACTCAAGGAGTGGAGTAGGAACGAGGAGTGAGCTTCGTTGCCGAACCACTTTAAATCCTTGGTGTTCGGTTTGATCTTTCTTTACCCTTAACTCTTTACATTATTTATTCTTTGTGCGTATATTTTTGTTAGTATTAGTTTAGTTACACTATCATTGTTCATATTGTGCATAAGAATATTTCACATATTTCCTCAAGCCTAAGTTTTTTGAAAAAGGATTTTTGAAAAACCACCTTTTAACAAGTAAATATAAGAAACTATTCAACCCCCCCCCCCCATTCTAGTTTCTACAGAATAGTTATTTATTCATTACTTGTTGAATTTGTACATAAATGGTCTCTTTGCTATGTGATAAGATATTATTTGTGGCAAATTTTTATTTACTTATTTTTGGTTTAGATATTGAAGAGTAAAACAGTAAATTACAACATATTTAATTTGGAAACAAAATATTTTAAAATATATTTTTACTAGGTTTTTTTATTCAAGATTGACGTTTGTTTAAATGTATGTGTTTTAAATCTTGCTTTTCCAATATATGCATGTATATATAGGAGATACATATTGCACTATTATTAAAAAATAAAAATAACTAGAGTGGATTGTGTGTATGCACAAAGGTTATTTTGGAATAATATAATTTATATGAAGCCTTACGATATGTATACTTATATAGTTTCTTACATATTCCTTGATTACATGTGTGGAATTGCCTTTGGGTTGACACGTGCAGATTTGCATATGATTTGTGTTTTGATTTACTATTATATAGTTTCCCCGGCAGTGGCGCCATTTAATACAAGGTTTTTAAGCTCGTATGAAAGTTCGTTAAACCAATATTTTTGAATTTATTACCGATTAAAAGTGCGACTCAATTGTTCTTGGTGGAAAGTAAAAAGGGTTGGGTTTTCTATTCTACTAAAAAAGGTAAATGCGCGAAGTAATAAAGATAACTTCGACAACTTAAAAACAACTTAAAGAAAATTTAAAAATAATTTAAAAACAATAAAGCGTGAATTAAACTTAAACAAACAATAAACTAAAACTTAATTTATAAAACCTGAAAAAATAATAAAAACTAAATTTCCCCCATTCGGAATAGATAAACTTGAAAACCTTGGTTCGGAATGTAGGCTTGATGCGGAATAATCTGACTTGGAAAAATAGCTGACTCGGAATAAATTGCTTGATCCGGAATATTCACTTCATTCGGAATACTTAGTTCATGCGGCATAACCACTCATCCGGAATATCAACTCTTGATCCGGAATAATCTAAAACAAAGTGCTCATTCGGAATATATGTTGACTCGAAATAAATTGATTCGGAAAGTAAGCTCATGCGGAATAACAGCTCATTCGTAATGTAAGCTTCGTCCGGAAAGATTCTTCATTCGGAATAATCTGGTTCATGCGGAATAATGTTGCTCATCCAGAATAACACTTTATCCGGATTAATCACTCATCCGGAATAACAACTGATCCGGAATACTTTGCTTATGCGGAATAAATGAGACTCATGCGGAATAATGTGTTCATGCGGAATATATGACTGACTCGGAATAAAAGGATGAAAAGCTTGATTCGGAATAATGGTTCACTCGGAATGTTTAACACAAAAGACTGGTTCGGAATGTTTTGCTCATCCGGATTAATAAATCTAAAAGCTTCGTTCGGAATATTTAATTGATGCGGAATAAATGAAACTAAGTGCTCATCCGGAATAAATTGACAAAACCCTTGGTTCGGAATATTTCGTTGATTCAGAATCTGGGGAAACAGAAGGTATGCGAAGAACAGGGAGAAAACTAAATCACGAATTTTAACCAAAATCAACCAAGTTTTTACCAAAGATTAAACCAAACTAACCACTAATCATCTATTAATAATAAACATCAAACCAAATCAACAAAAACACAAAACCCACTTGTTTTTAAAGATCAAAATCAACAAAATAAAAACTTAGAACTTTAGAATCAATAAGAAAAGGAAGAACAAGATTAAAAGGAGACTTGTATTAACGATTAAGGTTTAAACAAGCAAAAGGAAAGATTAAAACTTACAAGAACTTGGATTGAAAAAGGAAAATCACCAAACACCCTAGTGGTGTTGGTTTTGCTATGAACCAAAAGAAAGAAAAATAGGAAAATGAAAAAACTAACTCCTCAAATTGTGAGAAGGAGGCCTATTTATAGGTGTGTTGAATTGGGTTGGTGAGTGGGCTTTCTCCTATCTTTTAGTCTTCTCGTCTTTTCAGTAAAGTTGACGTTTTCGACTCTGATTCGGGATTTGTCGATGAATAAATTCAACTCGTCTTTTAATTTCTTCGTTTAATAGACTTGAGTTCTTCGACATATAAAAATCTTCCATCTTTGGTCCATTTCTTCGATAAATCTTCAAATAGGCCCATTGACTTCAAATCTTTTGCATCTTGGACTATAGACTTTGTCTTTTCGTCTTTTTCTTCGATAAAAACCCGTGCAATCCCATATTTTCTTCAATATTTATCCGGTTGGCTCTGAAAACACAACAAACACACAAACCACGCATAATTCCAAACAAATGACATTAAATACGCATTTTGGTCTCGTTTAGCAAGAAATAAGTGGTAAAAGGATGGGTGTTTTCACACCTATCAAATCCCCTACACTTAACCATTGCAATGCCCTCATGCAATGCATTAATTTTAAAGCACGGTTTACATTTCTCATCATAAATAACCCACCTTGGTCTTTATTAAATTCTAAACACTAAGGAAACCAAAAGAACAAAACAAGTAAATAATTCAAAGACTTACATTGGGGTTTTAGGTTGTCATGAATGTTCATCATTCTCAAGTTTCACGTTCCTCATACCAAGCTTAAAAATGAGATCATTGTTATTATAAGTTAGCAAACTAACACGAACTCATGTGGCCCAATTATTCACTTAGACTCCCTTATTCCTAGGTGTATCTCTTATATTTTAATATTGTCTTAAATGATCACGAGGATGCATTGTTTGACTTATTTTGATAGTTATTTAAGTTGAAAACAAAGTGGGACGATTTAATCAATAGTTAGCTAAAGGACAAAATCTTTTAAAATTGCTTCTCGAGACCTCATAAAGTTCATATCTTGGCATAACTCGCTTCACGATTTGAGACCTTTCTCAGACCGATATTTGGCAGCGACTTCATACTTCAAATCTTGAGAGACGTTCATGAAATTATGGTCTTCTCTTCATATTAGGAATTTCTTCACTTGAACTTTTTGAGAGATTCTTCATATTTGGACCACGACTTCTTCATTTTTTCTCCAATCTTTACTTTGGACTTTGATATACAACGATCCGCCTCCTTTTAGGACTTGGATCTATTTATCCTCATACCTTGCTAGGGTCTTTTCGGATAGACTTCTCCATGATCTTTTGGGGAGTACTTGCTTTTCGTCGTGTGTCTCGATCCTTCATATTGATCTTTGATAAATGATTCTTCACATCACTTTTGGATCTTTAGCAACAAAATGTAGCCCTCATGCCTTGTTAAGGCCTTTTCGGACTCGCCAATCTTCGCATCCCGCTTCAATGAGTTATGCCTTGGCTATGAACTCTAATTAATACCGAGCAACTTTTAAACGATCTTGTGTTAGAAGCTAAGTAACTTTTCAAATCGTACAACCTTATTTATTGCAGATAAATTTATTAGCAAGCGATGGGAGAATAGGCTTATAATCAACTCACATAAATTCACGAAAGAATACCAAACTTATAATTGACTCTATCATCTCTCGTTCTCCACAATTTAAAATCTCAAGGAATGAGACTCGTGGATGCTTAGCCAATTAAATCACAGCTTTGGTCTTTCGAGTCATCTATAGGATCTTGCAAACTCTTAGACTTTTTCAAGTTTAGAATTCGCATTTTAAAGTTCCCTTGATAAACGACTCTCTAGGATCAATTATAGGAACTTGCGAAAAGTTCTTGTTCTTAACCCGTGAGAGTTAAGACTTTCGCGTTTTAAAGTTCCATATATAAAAGCCTAGCAAAACTTGACTTAAACACGTTAAGGATACTAGCTAGAGTAAACTTAGATAAGTAAACTTGGGTTGAGTCAAAATATTCACAACTTTGAAAAATTTTAAAACCACTTTATTGAAAATTTATTCTATCAAGGAAAGAAAATAACCATAACAAAGGAAAATACAACTATACAACTAGGCCAAAATAGATTAAAAATTTTGAAAAATGTCGAAAAATCAAATTTTCCGGCTAAAATGAGGACAAATTCATGGAAAAGCCCACTTAAAACTTCGATAGAAGTCTCCCCTACACTTAATATAAACATTGTCCTCAATGTTTAAGCATGTGGGAAAAGTCTCCCCTAAACTTATGACATTGTGCACGTTGGTTAAATCAAGTTAAGGAGGAGACAACTAAAGTGATCAATTTCAAATGTGAGTATGAAGAAACTTGAATCACGATAGTTGAGAGATAGAACCAGATTGCGGATAACACGGAAGCACGGTTCTTCAAAGATTCCAAAAGTGCACTTATCCCTGTAATCACATCACCATACAAACACAAGCAACCTATATAGGTCCCCCTACACTTAGGAGGTAAAATGGAAAGGGATAGATACTCGGGTTGCCTCCCAAGGAGCGCTTGTTTTTTATAACCGAGTCACGAGCCTGACTCGACCCAAAACTAGTTCATGGGAAACGTGGTGAGGGATGGAATCATCTCATGAGAGATGTCCTCACCAAAGTACAACTTCAAACGCTGGCCATTCACCTTAAAATTTGGCCCATTTTGCTGAGAAAGCTCAATGGTGCCATAGGGAAAGACTTTGGCGACGGTGAATGGACCAGACCAGTGGCTCTTCAACTTGCCCGAGAAGATCTTCAACCGAGAGTTAAAGAGTAAAACTTGATCACCAACGTGGAACTCTCGGTTCTTAATTCTAGCATCATGGATGATCTTGGTCTCCTTTTTGTAGATCAATGAGTTCTCATAAGCTTCATTCCTCAATTCATTTAGCTCGTTAAGTTGAATCTTCCGAAGATCACCGGCTTTGTTGATGTCGAAGTTAGCCCACTTCAAGGCCCAGTATGCCTTATGTTCCAGCTCGATAGGGAGGTGGCATGCTTTCCCATACACAAGACGATAAGGTGTACAACCAATCGGGGTCTTATAAGCAGTACGGAAAGCCCAAAAAGCATCATCTAACTTATCGGCCCACGAGGCACGATGCTCTCCCACAGTACGCTCCAGAATTCGCTTCAATCCACGGTTAGAAATCTCGGCTTGACCATTGGTTTGGGGATGACAAGCGGTGGAAAGACGATGATTAACACCATACTTAGCCATGACTCTTGCGAATTGGTCATTGCAAAAATAAGTCCCGCGGTCACTGATTATAGCACAGGAACACCGAATCGAGCAAAAAGTTGCTTCAAAAAGTTCACAACCACCCTCGCATCGTTCGTAGGGAGAGCCTTAGCTTCAACCCATTTAGAAACGTAGTCAACGGCTACGAGGATGTACTTGTTCCCTTTAGATGATGGAAATGGCCCCATAAAGTCGATGCCCCATACATCAAAGATTTCACATTCTTGTATGAAATTTTGAGGCATCTCATCTTTATGTGTGATCTTGCCTTGTCTTTGGCAAGCATCACAGTGTTTAACCATGTTGTGAGCGTCATGATAAATGGTGGGCCAATAAAATCCAGAGTCGAATACTTTCTTCGCGGTGTAATTGGGACCAAAGTGACCACCGGTGGGTCCTTTATGAAAAGCGTCAAGGATTTGTACCGCTGCCGGCCCATCAACACGTCGACGAATAATCAGATCAGTACATTGTTTGAAAAGGTAAGGGTCGTCCCAAAAATAATGTTCAATATCTTTAAAGAACTTTTTCTTTTGTTGGGACGTCAACCCTTCCTTGAGAATTCCACCCGCTAAGTAGTTTGCAATGTCCACAAACCACGGGGTGTCATCAAGATTGGGATTTATAGACATTAAGGCCTCAAGGGGAAAAGATTCATTGATCTCTTGATTCGGATGATCCCCTTGATAAGGATCCTCAAGTCTACTTAGATGATCCGCGGCTAGGTTTTCGGCTCCCTTCTTGTCACGAATTTCGATTTTAAATTCTTGAAGGAGCAAAACCCAACGAAGAACTCTTGGCTTAGAATCTTGCTTAGTCAACAAGTACTTCAACGCGGAATGATCGGTATACACGATGGTGGTAGAAAGGACAAGATAGGGGCGGAATTTCTCAAAAGCATACACTACAGCTAAAAGCTCTTTTTCGGTAGTGGTATAATGCAATTGAGCCCCCGTCATTGTCTTGCTAGCATAGTGGATTGGTTGGAAGTGTTTATTCACTCTTTGGCCCAAAACCGCTCCAATAGCAAAGTCGCTAGCATCACACATCAACTCAAAAGGTAGCTCCCAATTAGGGGTAACCAAGACCGGTGCCTTAGTTAGCTTATCCTTAAGAAGATTGAAGGATTCAAGACACTCTATGGAAAAGATGAAAGGAGTATCTTTTTCCAAGAGGTGGGTCATCGGGCGAGCGATTTTAGAAAAATCTTGAATGAATCGACGATAGAAGCCCGCATGACCAGGAAACTTCTCACACCCTTCACGGTTGAAGGTGGAGGTAATTTGGCTATGACATTCACTTTAGCACGGTCCACTTCAAGACCGGCTTTTAAGATTTTATGTCCAAGCACAATGCCTTCTTTTACCATGAAATGGCATTTTTCCCAATTTAGAACAAGGCGAGTGTCTTCACACCGCTTAAGCATGCGTTCCAAATTGGCAAGGCAAGAAGAGAAAGAATCACCATAAACCGAGAAATCATCCATGAAGACTTCCATAGTTTCTTCAACCATGTCATGGAAGATAGCCATCATACACCTTTGGAAAGTCCCAGGAGCATTGCATAAGCCGAAAGGCATTCTTTTATAAGCAAATGTTCCGTAAGGACAAGTGAATGTGGTTTTCTATTGGTCTTTGGGATCTATGGGAATTTGAAAATACCCGGAGAAACCGTCTAAAAAGCAGTAATATTCATTACCCATTAGACGTTCAAGCATTTGGTCCATGAAAGGAAGGGGAAAATGATCCTTTCTCGTAGCATCATTGAGTTTGCGATAGTCTATTGATAGGTGTGAAAATACACATCCTTTTACCACTTATTTCTTGCTAAAACGAGACCAAAATGCGTATCTAATATCATTTGTTTTGAATTATGCGTGGTTTGTGTGTTTGTTGTGTTTTCAGAGCCAACCGGATAAATATTGAAGAAAATATGGGATTGCACGGGTTTTATCGAAGAAAAAGATGAAAAGACGAAGTCTATAGTCCAAGAGATGCAAAAGATTTGAAGTCAATGGGCCTATTTGAAGATTTATCGAAGAAAAGGACCAAAGATGGAAGATTTACATATGTCGAAGAACTCAAGTCTATTAAACGAAGAAATTAAAAGACGAGTTGAATTTATTCATCAACAAATCCTGAATCAGAATCGAAAACGTCAACTTTACTGAAAAGACGAGAAGACAAAAAGAAAGGAAGAAAGCCCACTCACCAACCAACCACATCTCCTATAAATAGAAGATCCCTTCCCACACATTAGAAGTTTTTCATTCCCAGTTTATTTTCTTTTCTTGTTTTGTAGGGTAACCAACACCATTAAGGTGTTGGTGATTTTTCATCTTTGTTTTCACAAATCTTGTAAGTCTTAATCTTTCCTTTTGATTGTTTAACCTTAATCTTTCAATATAATCTTTCATTTAATCTTGTTCATCTTTTTCTTATTTGATTCAAAGTCTTAAGTTTTTATTTTGTTAAGTTTGATCTTCAAAAGTAAGTGGGATTTGTGTTTTGTTGATTTGATTTGATGTTTATCATTAGTAAATGATTAGTGGTTAGTTTCGATTAATCTTTGGTGAAAACTTTGTTGATTTTGGTTAAAAATCGAGTTGTTGTTGTTTCCCTGTTCTTCGTCTTCAAAACAAACCCCAGATTCCGAATGAACCAAATTTATTCCGGATGAAGGGTTAGCTAAATTATTCCGGATAAAGCATCTTTCTTGCTAAACATTTCGAATCAAGCATTTCATCATTTTATTCCGCATCAACTTAATATTCCGAACCAAGCTTTTTACCATTTATTCCGAACCAGCATTATATTCCGAATAAGCTAATTATTCCGGATCAATTTCATTTATTCCGGATGAACGAATATTCCGGATGAGCAAGATATTCCGAGTGAACAATTATTCCGCATGAGAGAGATATTCAGAATCAAGCATTCTTTCCTAATGAAGCAAAGTTATTCCGCATCAACCCCATATTTCGAATGAAGCATTTTCGTTGATTATTCCGGATCAACATTTTATTCTGGATCAGCATTATTCCAAACCAAGGAATTTTATTCCGAATGAGCAGACATTCCGAACCAGCAGATCTCTTAGTTATTCCGGATGAACCTACTTTCCGAATGAACGAAACATTCTGGATCAATAAATATTCCGGATGAAGCCACATTCCGAATGAAGCAGTTTTTGCTAATTATTTCGGATGAAGCGTTATATTCCGAATGAAGGTTTCTGACTAACTTATTCCGGGTCAAGCATTTTATTCCGAATCAGTGACTTTTCTGAGTTAAGGTTTTTAACTGTTTTATTTTAATTCAAGTTTTATTTTTATTAATTGTTTTTAATTAATTGCTTTTAGTTTATCTTTATTTACTTCACGCATTTACCTTTTTAGTAGCATAGAAAACCAAACCCCTTTTTTAGTAACCAAGAACAACTATTCCACTTTGAACCGTGATCGATTCGAGAAGATACCGAGAAACAAACTTTCAACCTAGTAAAATCTCTTGTATCAAATGGCACCGCTGCCGGCTCTTTTCGTAAGGATAAACGGTTTTTTGTGAGAATTGGATTTTGGGATCCGTTCACCGTGAACGTTACTTTTTCATTAAAAATTTTCAAAAATCCTAAAAAATATAAAATTTTCAAAAATACAAAAAAAATAAAAAAACATAAAAAACCAAAAATATTTCTGCTTTGTTAGTTCTTTTGTAGGTGCATGCGTACACGATCAACGTCTTATCCCGAGCCCGAGACTCTCGATAACTTAGACATGGCCGGTGTACACAACAACAATAATAATCCACCTCAAAACAACATGAATAATAACAACAATGAACCTCTACCAGACAATCGTCCGATGATTGAACTCTTGCAAGCACATGTAGAGGGCAACAACGATCCTATTGTCATACCCGCGATTGCAGCCAACAACTTTGAGCTCAAATCCGGTTTCATTCAAATGGTCTCTGCTCAACCATTCTTGGGGAGCACCATTGACGACCCTCATGACCACATCAAAAGGTTCCTTCAACTCACAAATACAGTCAAATTCAATGGGGTTCCACAAGAGGTAATCCGCTTACAACTTTTTCCTTTCTCCTTAGAGGGACAAGCCCGGCATTGGCTTGCAAAGGAACCGCCGCAAAGTATTCTTACGTGGACGGACTTAGAGACCAAATTCATAAACTACTTTTTCCCACCCTCTCGTACTACCGCTTTGCGGAATGAAATTATTAATTTTGAACAAAAGTACGATGAGACTTTTAGTGAATCTTAGGATCGTTTTAAAGACCTTTTAAGAAAGTGCCCACAACATGGTTTTACCAAAGTGCACCAAATTAATACTTTTTACAATGGTTTAAGCATGAATGACCAAGATTCACTAAATAGTTCCTCGGGGGGTAATATTTTGGTTAAGTCTTCTAATGTCGCTTGGGATATTATTGAGAATAAGTCTAGAGTGCAAACCAAGAGTGTTCGGACCAATGCCGCTAGTGCTAGCACTAGTGACAACGACAAGAGAATTGACAAACTTACTTCGCTTATTGAATCACTTGCTGTCCACACCGCTAACAATACCAAAAGCATCAACGCTCAAGTCAATGTTGTAAGCCAACCATGTGAAATATGCGGGGGTCCTCACTCTTACACTACGTGTACCTCCACCCAAGACTATCCTTGTGAGAATGTTAACGCAACATACGGTAATTATTCCACGGGAGGCTATCAAGCACGTCCTCAAGGTGACCGTAACTTGCTCAGCTATCGCTCAAACAACTTTCTTTCCCCGCCCGATTTTCCTCCAACCAATCAAAACCAACAACAAAACCTTAACCGAACCAACCAAAACCAACCTCGAGCACCATACCAACCACCTCAAAGACAACCATATCCACCTAAAAATCCTACTCAAGTTTACCAACCCGCTCCTTACCAACCACCTGCTTATCAAGCACCTCCTCCTACCCAACCCACCGTTTTCAACCACGAGGTCGAAACGTACATGCGGACGAATGATGTGTTGGTGAAGAATCTGCAGACCCAGATTATTAATTTGAAGGGCGACATGGTGAAACAAGGGAATGATCTTAGAGCTGATATGTGAAACTCTTTGAGTAGTCAAACGAATGACCTAAGGGACATGATGGCTGGTTTCTTCCAAGGTAATCAACCCTCTTCTTCGGGTACTCTTCCGAGTAACACCGTTGCTAATCCAAGAGGGGAGATGAAAGCAATCACCACTCGCAGTGGAAAAGGTACCAAGGAACCCGAGCTTCCTACACCTACACCGGTGATTGTGACAAAGTAAAACGAGTCAACTATTCCTATTCCTCCACCTCTTACTTTTACCCCTCCACCACCCAAGGATGTGAGTGATCCTACTATTCCAAAGCCTTCCTCTTCTTCCGATATACCTTATCCCTCAAGGTTGAGGAAAGAGAAGCTCAAAAGCATGAACGATATTCAGGTTTCAAACTTTCTCAAAATGTTTAAACAATTCAATTTCAACATCTCCTTCGCTGAGGCTCTCGCTCACATGCCTAAATATGCGAAGATGTTTAAAGATCTTCTTAGTGACAAGGAAAAGCTTCTTGATATTGCTAATACCCAACTTAATGATAATTGCTCCGCGGTTCTCTTAAGAAAATTTCCAACCAAACTTGGTGATCCGGGTCGCTTCTTAATCCCTTGCAACTTCCCGGGAGTAGAGAATTGCATGGCCTTAGCCGATCTAGGTGCTAGTATCAACTTAATGCCTCTAAGCGTTTGGAAGCAATTATCTCTCCCTGAGCTAGTCCCCACCAAAATGACTTTGGAATTAGCTAACCGTACGGTTGCTTATCCAGTGGGGATAGCCGAAGACGTTTTCGTTGGCGTTGACAAATTCACCTTCCCGACGGATTTTGTTGTCGTTGACTACGAGATGGATCCTCGTGTTCCATTAATCATAGGACGTCCATTCTTGAGGACCGGTCGCACTCTCATCGATGTTGAAGCAGGTGAGCTTATCATGAGAGTTGGTGACGATCAAATTGTCTTCAACATGGGTAAGATTTCTAAACAGCCTTATTCATACGAGAGTGTTAATTGTATTGACGTTCTTGATAAGGCTTGTGAAGAACACCTTAAAGATGCTTGTAAAAGTAGTCTTACCTCTCTTCCCAATGTTGAGACCGTTGCCTCTCTTGCTCCATCACTAACTCCATTTGGAGAAAGTGATTTCCTTCTGACTGAATTTGAAGCCACTTTGGGAGATGTGAACTTACAATATGACGATTCTCCCACCGATTGGGATGAAGACATTCGTACCATTGAGAAACTTCTCAATGAGGACCATATTTCCCCACCATCTCCCAAGGATATCGCTATCGATGAACCGAATTTGAATACACCTTCCATCAAAAGTCCTCTGGATTTAGAGCTTAAGGAATTACCGTCCCATCTCGAGTACGTGTTCCTTGAAGACAAGAAGAAGTCACCCGTCATCATCGCTAAGGACTTGAAAGAAGAAGAAAAATCTCGCCTTATCGCCGTGCTTAAAGATCATAAGAAGGCAATTTCTTGGAAAAACTCCGATATCCGCGGAATTGATCCAAACTTTTGTACTCACAAAATTCTCATGGAAGATGACTTTAAATCCGCAATCCAAAGCCAAAGAAGGGTTAATCCTCGAATTCACGACGTCATCAAACAAGAGGTTATCAAACTTCTTGATGTCGGCATGATTTACCCTATTTCGGATTCGCCATGGGTAAGTCCCGTCCATTGTGTGCCCAAGAAGGGCGGAATAACCGTTGTTCCCAATGAACACAACGAGTTGATTCCTACTCGTCTCGTTATTGGGTGGAGAGTTTGTATCGACTATCGCAAACTCAATGATGCCACGAGAAAAGATCATTTTCCTCTTCCTTTCATGGATCAAATGCTCGAGCGTCTAGCGGGTAATGATTACTATTGCTTCTTAGACGGTTTCTTCGGGTATTTTCAAATTCCCACCGATCCTAAAGACCAAGAGAAAACCACATTCACTTGTCCCTACGGAACATTTGCTTACAAAAGAATGCCTTTCGGTTTATGCAATGCTCCTGGGATGTTCCAAAGGTGTATGATGGCTATCTTCCATGACATGGTTGAAGAAACTATGGAAGTCTTCATGGATGATTTCTCGGTTTATGGTGATTCTTTCTCTGCTTGCCTTGCCAATTTAGAACGTATGCTTAAGCGGTGTGAAGACACTCGCCTTGTTCTAAATTGGGAAAAATTCCATTTCATGGTAAAAGAGGGCATCGTGCTAGGACATAAAATCTCAAAATCCGGTCTCGAAGTGGACCGTGCTAAAGTCGATGTTATTGCAAAATTGCCTCCACCTTCAACTGTGAAGGGTGTGAGAAGTTTCCTCGGTCATGCGGGCTTCTACCGTCGATTTATCAAAGATTTTTCTAAAATCGCTCGCCCGATGACCCACCTCTTGGAAAAAGATACTCCTTTTATCTTTTCCAAAGAGTGTATTGAAGCCTTCAACCTTCTTAAGGATAAGCTAACTAAGGCACCGGTCTTGGTTACCCCTAATTGGGAGCTACCTTTCGAATTGATGTGTGATGCTAGCGACTTTGCTATTGGAGCGGTTTTGGGCCAAAGAGTGAATAAACACTTCCAACCAATCTATTATGCTAGCAAGACAATGACAGGGGCTCAATTGCATTACACGACAACCGAAAAAGAGCTTTTAGCTGTTGTCTATGCTTTTGAAAAATTTCGCCCCTATCTTGTCCTTTCCACTACCATCGTGTACACGGACCATTCCGCGTTGAAGTACTTGTTAACTAAACAAGATTCTAAACCAAGACTTCTTCGCTGGGTTTTGCTACTTCAAGAATTTAAAATCGAAATTCGTGATAAGAAGGGAGCTGAAAACTTAGCCGCGGATCATCTCAGTAGACTTGAGGATCCTTATCAAGGGGATCATCCGAACAAAGAGATCAGTGACTCTTTTCCCCTTGAGACCTTAATGTCTATCAACTCGAATTTTGATGAAACCCCGTGGTTTGCGGACATTGCAAACTACTTGGCGGGTGGAATTCTCATTGACGGGTTAACATCCCAACAAAAGAAAAAGTTCTTTAAATACATTAAGACTTACTTTTGGGATGACCCGTCTCTCTTCAAACAATGCGCTGATTTGATTATTTGTCGATGTGTTGATGGACCGGCAGCTTTAGACATTCTCGAAGCTTGCCACAAAGGACCCACCGGTGGTCACTTTGGTCCCAACTTCACCGCAAAGAAAGTGTTTGACTCGGGATTTTATTGGCCCTCCATTTATCGTGACGCTCACGAAATGGTGAAAAATTGTGATGCTTGCCAACGACAAGGCAAGATCACACATAAAGATGAGATGCCTCAACATTTCATACAAGAATTTGAAATCTTTGATGTATGGGGCATCGACTTTATGGGGCCATTCCCTTCATCTAAAGGAAACAAATACATCCTTGTTGCCGTTGACTACGTTTCTAAATGGGTTGAAGCCAAATCTTTACCCACTAACGATGCAAGGGTGGTTTGTAACTTTTTGAAGCAGCTATTCGCTAGATTCGGTGTGCCTCGTGCCATTATTAGTGATCGCGGAACTCATTTATGCAATGATCAATTCACAAGAGTCATGGCTAAGTATGGTGTAAATCATCGTCTTTCCACCGCATACCACCCACAAACTAATGGACAGGCTGAAATATCTAACCGAGGGTTAAAGCGAATTCTTGAACGAACCGTGGGAGAGCATCGTGCCACATGGGCCGATAAACTTGATGATGCTCTGTGGGCTTTTCGTACCGCATACAAGACTCCGATTGGTTGTACACCATATCGTCTCGTGTACGGGAAAGCATGCCACCTCCCCATTGAGTTGGAGCACAAGGCTTACTGGGCCTTGAAGTGGGCTAACTTCGACATCAAAAAGCCGGTGACCTACGCAAAATCCAACTCAATGAGCTTAATGAACTCAGGAATGAAGCTTATGAAAATTCTTTGATCTATAAGGGAAGGACTAAGCTCATTCATGACTCTAAGATTAAAAACCGAGAGTTCCAAGTTGGAGACAAAGTTTTACTCTTCAACTCTCGGTTGAAAATCTTTTCGAGCAAACTCAAATCTCGTTGGTCCGGCCCATTCACCATTGCCCAAATTTTTCCATATGGTACTCTCGAGCTCGCTCAACCTAATGGACCTAATTTTAAGGTGAATGGCCAACGAGTGAAGTTTTACTTTGGACAGGACATCTCTCATGAGATGATTCCATCCCTCTCCACCTTTCCTTTGAATTAGTTCGGGACCGAGTCAGCCCGAGTATCTATCCCTTTCCGTTTTACCTCCTAAGTATAGGGGGACCTATATAGGTTGTTTGTGCTTGTGTGGTGATGTGATTACAGGGATGAATGCACTATTGGAACCTTTGAAGAACCGTGCTCCCGTGTTATCCGCAATCCGGTTCTATCTCTCAACTATCGTGATTCAATTTTCTTCATACTCACATTTGAAATTGATCACTTTAGTCGTCTCTTCCTTAGCTTGATTTAACCAACGTGCACAATGTCATAAGTGTAGGGGATACTTTTCCCACATGCTTAAACATTGAGGACAATGTTTATATTAAGTGTAGGGGAGACTTCTATCGAAGTTTTAAGTGGACTTTTCCATTAAAATGCCTTCATTTAACCGGAAAATCATCTTTTTCAGCATTTTTCAAATTTTTAATTAACTTTGGCCATATAGTCGTAATTTTTAAATTCTTATCGTTGCTTTCATATGTATATATCCCACAATAAAGTCAAAATTATTAATAAAGTAGTGTAGCTAGTTTAGAAGTCTTTGACATATTAGGCCCGTTGCGATTATTTTGACTCAATCCAAATAGACTTATCAAAGTTTATTCTAGCAAGTATCCTTAACCATGTAGACCTTAATTGGTTTATTAGGCTAAGCATCCACGAGTCTCATTACTTGAGATTTTAAATTGTGGAGAACGAGAAATGATAGAGTCAATTATAAGTCGGTATTCTTGCACAAGCACACTTGGTGTGATTATAAGCCTATTCTCCCATCGCTTGCTAATAATTTATCTGCAATAAGTAAGGTCGTACGATTTTATTGAATAACTTAGCTTCTAGCCCAAAATCGTTTAAAAGTTGCTCGGTAATGATAAGAGTTCATAGCCAAGGCATAACTAATGAAGCGAGGCGCAAAGATTGGCGAGTCCGAAAAGGCCCTAACAAGGCATGAGGATTCCATTTTATTGCTAAAGATCCAAGGTGATGTGATAAGAATTATTCCCAAAATCAATATGAAGGATCAAGACTCACGACGAAAAGCAATCAACTCCCATAAAGATCATAGAGAAGTCTATCCGAAAAGACCCTAACAAGGTATGAGGATAAATAGATCCAAGTCCGAAAAGGAGGCGGATCGTTGTATCTCAAAATCCCAATTAACGATTGAAGAAATAATGATGAAGTCGTGGTAAACAAGTTGGAGTATCTCTCATAAGTCTCCAAGTGAAGAAATTCTATTAACGAAGAGAAGACCATTATCTCAAGAACGTCTCTCAAAGATATGAAGTATGAAGTACATGCCAGATATCGGCCCGAGAAAGGTCTCAAATCGTGAAGCGAGTTATGCCAAGATATGAACTTTTTGAGGTCCCGAGAAGCAGTTTTAAGAGATTTTGTCCTTTAGCTAACTATTAATCAAATCGTCCTACTTTGCTTTCAGCCTAAATAAACTATCGCAATAAGTCCAAAAATGCATCTTCGTGATCATTCTAAGAAAAAAATAAAATATAAGAGATACACCTAGGAATAAGGGAGTTTAAGCATATAATTAAGCCAGGTGTGTAAGTGTTTGTTTTGCTAACTTATAATAACAATGATATCGTTTTTTAAGCTTAGTTTGGGGAACGTGAAACTTGAGGGTGATAAATCTTCGCAGCACCGAAGCCCTAATATAAGTCTTAGATCTCTTTGCGAATTATTTCCATATAGCTATTTTCGAGTGAAAATGGTTTTCTATCCCTTTTGTTTCATTCAAGCTTTTATATATCTCTTTAGTAGTAGTGGTTATTGTTAATAAGGCCAAGGTTGATTGATTATGAGAAAGTGTAAATTTGCTTTGTCACTAAGCATTGCATGAGGGCATGGCAATGGTTAAGTGTAGGGGATTTGATAGGTGTGAAAACACCCATCCTTTTACCACTTATTTCTTGCTAAAACGAGACCAAAACGCGTATTTAATATCATTTGTTTGGAATTATGCGTGGTTTGTGTGTTTGTTGTGTTTTCAGAGCCAACCAGATAAATATTGAAGAAAACATGGGATTGCACGGGTTTTATCGAAGAAAAAGACGAAAAGACGACGTCTATAGTCCAAGAGATGCAAAAGATTTGAAGTCAATGGGCCTATTTGAAGATTTATCGAAGAAAAGGACCAAAGATGAAAGATTTACATATGTCGAAGAACTCAAGTCTATTAAACAAAGAAATTAAAAGACGAGTTGAATTTATTCATCGACAAATCCCGAATCAGAATCAAAAACGTCAACTTTACTAAAAAGACGAGAAGACAAAAAGAAAGGAAGAAAGCCCACTCACCAACCAACCACATCTCCTATAAATAGAAGATCCCTTCCCACACATTAGAAGTTTTTCATTCCCAGATTATTTTCTTTTCTTGTTTCCTAGGGTAACCAACACCATTAAGGTGTTGGTGATTTTTCATCTTTGTTTTCACAAATCTTGTAAGTCTTAATCTTTCCTTTTGATTGTTTAACCTTAATCTTTCAATATAATCTTTCATTTAATCTTGTTCAGCTTTTTCTTATTTGATTCAAAGTCTTAAGTTTTTATTTTGTTAAGTTTGATCTTCAAAAGTAAGTGGGTTTTGTGTTTTTGTTGATTTGATTTGATGTTTATCATTAGTAAATGATTAGTGGTTAGTTTGGTTTAATCTTTGGTGAAAACTTTGTTGATTTTGGTTAAAAATCGAGTTGTTGTTGTTTCCCTGTTCTTCATCTTCAAAACAATCCCCAGATTCCGAATGAACCAAATTTATTCCGGATGAAGGGTTAGCTAAATTATTCCGGATAAAGCATCTTTCTTGTTAAACATTCCGAATCAAGCATTTCATCATTTTATTCCGCATCAAATTAATATTCCGAACCAAGCTTTTTACCATTTATTCCGAACCAGCATTATATTCCGAATAAGCTAATCATTCTTAATCAATTTCATTTATTCCGGATGAACGAATATTCCGGATGAGCAAGATATTCCGAGTGAACAATTATTCCGCATGAGAGAGATATTCCGAATCAAGCATTCTTTCCGAATGAAGCAAAGTTATTCCGCATCAACCCCATATTCCGAATGAAGCATTTTCGTTGATTATTCCGGATCAACATTTTATTCCGGATCAACATTATTCCGAACCAAGGAATTTTATTCCGAATGAGCAGACATTTCGAACCAGCAGATCTCTTAGTTATTCCGGATGAACCTACTTTCCGAATGAACGAAACATTCCGGATCAATAAATATTCCGGATGAAGCCACATTCCGAATGAAGCAGTTTTTGCTATTTATTCCGGATGAAGAGTTATATTCCGAATGAAGGTTTCTGACTAACTTATTCCGGGTCAAGCATTTTATTCCGAATCAGTGACTTTTTTGAGTTAAGGTTTTTAACTGTTTTATTTTAATTCAAGTTTTATTTTTATTAATTGTTTTTAATTAATTGCTTTTAGTTTATCTTTATTTACTTCACGCATTTACCTTTTTAGTAGCATAGAAAACCAAACCCCTTTTTTAGTAACCAAGAACAACTATTCCACTTTGAACCATGATCGATTCGAGAAGATACCGAGAACCGAACTTTCAACCCTTTTTAAATCTTTGTATCATCTATACAAACTCTCCACCCTGTAACGAGACGAGTAGGAATCAACTCGTTGTTTTCATTGGGCACAACGGTGATTCCGCCTTTCTTAGGCACAAAATGGACGGGACTAACCCATGGTGAATCCGAGATAGGATAGATCATTCCCGCATCAAGAAGTTTGATAACCTCTTTTTTGATTACGTCATGGATCTTAGGATTCACCTTTCTTTGGCTTTGAATAGTGGGTTTAAAGTCGTCCTCCATGAGAATTTTATGTGTGCAAAAGTGAGGATCAATTCCACGAATATCGGAGATTTTCCAAGCAATCGCTTTCTTGTGATTCTTAAGCACGGCGATAAGTCGAGATTTTTCTTCCTCTTTCAAGTCCTTAGCGATGATGACGGGTGACTTCTTGTTATCTTCAAGGAAAACGTACTCGAGATGAGACGGTAAGTCCTTAAGTTCTAAATCCGAAGGATTTTCGATAGAAGGCGTGGTCAAATTCGGTTCATTGATAGAAATATCCTTAGGAGATGGTGGAGAAATATGGTCCTCATTGAGAAGTTTCTCAATGGTACGAATGTCTTCATCCCAATTGGAGGGAGAATCGTCATATTTTAAGTCCACATTTTCCAAGCGGCGCCATTTAATACAAGGTTTTTAAGCTCGTATGAAAGTTCGTTAAACCGATCTTTTCGAATTGATTACTGATTAAAAGTGCGACTCAATTGTTCTTGGTGGAAAGTAAAAAGGGTTGGGTTTTCTATTCTACTAAAAAAGTTAAATGCGCGAAGTAATAAAGATAACTTCGACAACTTAAAAACAACTTTAAAAATAATTTAAAAACTATAAAGCGTGAATTAAACTTAAACAAACAATAAACTAAAACTTAATTTATAAAACCTAAAAAATAATAGAAACTAAATTTCCTTCATTCGGAATAGATAAACTTGAAAACCTTGGTTCGGAATGTAGGCTTGATGCGGAATAATCTGACGTGGAAAAACAGCTGACTCGGAATAAATTGCTTGATCCGGAATATTCACTTCATTGGAATACTTAGTTCATGCGGAATAACCACTCATCCGGAATATCAACTCTTGATCCGGAATAATCAAAAACAAAGTGCTCATTCGGAATATATGTTGACTCGGAATAAATTGATTCGGAAAGTAAGCTCATGCGGAACAACAGCTCATTCGGAATGTAGGCTTCGTCCGGAAAGATTCTTCATTCGGAATAATCTGGTTCATGCGGAATAATGTTGCTCATCCGGAATAACACTTTATCCGGAATAATCACTCATCCGGAATAACAACTGATCTGGAATACTTTGCTTATGCGGAATAAATGAGACTCATGCGGAATAATGTGTTCATGCGGAATAACTGACTGACTCGGAATAAAATGATGAAAAGCTTGATTCGGAATAACGGTTCACTCAGAATGTTTAACACAAAAGACTAGTTCGGAATGTTTTGCTCATCCGGAATAATAAATCTAAAAGCTTCATTCGGAATATTTAAATGATGCGGAATAAATTAAACTAAGTGCTCATCTGGAATAAATTGACAAAACCCTTGGTTCGAAATATTTCATTGATTCGGAATTTGGAGAAACAGAAGGTATGCAAAGAACAGGGAGAAAACTAAATCACGAATTTTAACCAAAATCAACCAAGTTTTTACCAAAGATTAAACCAAACTAACCACTAATCATCTATTAATAATAAACATCAATCCAAATCAACAAAAACACAAAACCCACTTGTTTTTAAAGATCAAAATCAACAAAATAAAAACTTAGAACTTTAGAATCAATAAGAAAAGGAAGTGTTAATGCAAGTGATGCCTAAAAACATTATTAGTGTTAACTAATCTTTCTTAGTTTTGATCACAACAAACTATACAACACATTTAGAATAAAACACAAAACGAATTATTTAACTAACACTATCATCAAGGTAATAATCATATCACTAACCTTTCTTAATCATACTTAGTGATCATTAAAATGATTATCCTTAAAACTCACTTTTGTTAATATGACAAAAGACTTTTTAATAAACTTTCTTTTTTAGAAAATGTTTTATTAAAATGGAAAATGAAAATTTGAAAATAGCATATTCCAAATGCTGTTAGAATATCCTTTGAAGGCTTCAGATACCTCAGATATTCCTACCCTACTAAAAGACAAAAAACGGAGCGTACTCTAGTGGCGGTACCTTAAGTAGCTACGCGGTTTCTTAGCGATATGGAACTGCCATGCTAGATAAGGTACCGCGCACAGTAGCCGTTATATATCCGTTATACTTTGTCTCCTTTAAATAGTGGGTCAAATCTCATTTTCCAATAAGCCTCTTGGACGTTTTTCTCAGCCCCCTTTCTATTTTCTATAGCATAATCATTAGTAAATGATCACTTAAAGTGTTAAGGATGTTTACATATGATTATCCTCTTGATCCCCTCCTTTACCTTGTCCAATGAGAAGATCACTCACTCACTAGTGTTGTGATAAAGATGAATCTATGAGCTAGTCATATTCATCATGATACCCTTTTTGTTTTAGGTCAATCCATTGTATTTATGAATACTTGGACTAGTTGTGTTCATCCAAGTTATTTGTGGATACTTGGATTTGTTGTGTACATCCATTGCATATGTGTTTGCTTGGATTTGTGTTGTGTAAATCCAAGCTACATGTGTGTACTTGGATAAGTCTAGTTGAGTTGTAATAGATTTGATTAGTAGTTCTCACTAAACTATAAAGTGATGTGGTTGTGTCTTGTGAGTTCTCACTAAACTTGAAAGTGATTAGTAGTTGTGTTGTGTGAAGTTCTCACTTAGCTTCAAAGTGAAGAGTCGTGAAGATTGGTTCTACCTTGAGATTAGAACTCGACATCTAGCCTTGTGTCGTTAAATTGTGAAGTAGGCAACGTCGTGAAGATTGGTTCTACCTTAAGATTAGAACTCGACATCTAGCCTTGTGTCGTTAAATTGTGAAGTAGGCAACGTTGTGTAGATTGGTCCTAGCTAAAGATTAGGTCTCGACATTTAGCTTAGTGTCAGAAAATAATGTAAGTGACGATGTAAGGTTTTCTCCGCCGAGAAGGAAGCTTGTGGATATAGTGGAAATCTCGAGTAGGTGTACTCGAGGAGTGGAGTAGAAACGAGGATAGAGCCTCGTTGTCGAACCACTATAAATCTTGGTGTCTTCCCACTAGGTTGTCTCCTTCCTTACTCTTTACTTATTTCATTATCATTACACTTACCTATTATCTTTGCTAGAGCATTTGAATTGAACCTAATCATTATGCAACTTAGCTTCAAGCAAAAGATAGTTTTGATACAAACCAAATTGAAAGTAATTTTAATTTGGTTGCCAATCGAAGAGAAACTATTCAACCCCCCCCCCCCCTCTAGTTTCTACAATTGGTATCAGAGCGATGGTCACTCAAGATCTTTGGAGTATATTGTACTTTGAAACTTGGATCGATCCATTGTCTCCTCAAATTAGAAGGTCAAGTTGTACTAAAGTTTCTCTTTGGTCAAAACTATTTTGTTTTTGAAAAATAGGTCTTTTAATTGATAATATTGCATCCCACTTAAGATTAGTAGTCTTTATACATTTTAGATCTACTCTTGAAATGTATCTACTAGTTTGCATCTTGCTTTGTGTAGGTACTCATGAAGATCAATCACTTAATTGGTTGTGGATTGAGTTATTTGCACTTATAGAAGACTCATCTTCATTGATCTTTAACATCTTTGAATGATGATACCATGATGACTGGGAATGATACTAGTCCTTGAAGACTTAGTACTCATCATAGTCATTGTTGGGCATAGCATTGATTCCTTGATGGATTGCTCTTTGTGGCCAAGGTACGCTTTCGTTCTTCCACACGCCCTTTGATCATTCTTTTGATCATTACTTGACTATGTGCTTGTTCTTGGCATCCTTGCCTTGACATTTGTTTGTGGTTTGTGATTCTTTCCTTTTATCCTCTCAAACCTTCATTGCTTGGATACTTGACTCACTATGGTGATGTAGAGTAAGTTAGCAGTAGCTTAAAGTATCAAGCATGATTTACATGGTTTGCACCCATACGGTTAGTAGGCCCTTTGTGGGAGAGAAAGTGAATTAATACCTTGCTCATATTTTGGTTTAGATAAGACTATTATTGAAAGTGATCTTAGTCTATACATGAATAATTGCTTTGTGTTTATTCATTACCAAAGCCGTTTAACGTTTCTCCGGAAAGGCATGACTTAAACCACTATATATGACACAAGCTCTTCGTTACCACTATTTGAAGATTGTCATTAATCCCTTGAGCATTGGTCCTAGTCTTGATTCACTTCCCTTGACTTCTCTCCACTTTGACGTTTTGCTACGAGTAGTCGTTTGTCCGTTTCGGTTCTTTTCGATCTTGATTCAACTCGTAATCCTTCATTAAATATATTGCCTAGTGTTTATGATGATCCAATGTTATTCTAAAAGGTTCATGATATATTTTTAAGTATCTTAGAAAAACTTGGTTTTTAAAATTTGGCGTTTTTCATTGATAAAAATCTGCCTCTGTAGGCGGTTCTTTATCTCTGTGGCTCAAACCCGCGGTTCCTTATCGATAAGGTACCGCGGGCAGTAAAGTTTGTCAGAGCGCCAGTTTGATTATTTTATTCTTTTTCACACCAAACCCTCTCTCTCCCAAAAACACACAGCCGACGGTTTACCCTTTTTCCACCATTGTTGAAGCTTCCAAAACCTTCAATCACTCAAGTTAATTGATTCCAAGTTGTGGGTTTCACTCATCCTTCATCTAACATCAATTAATTGTAAGTATTTTCTTTTAATTTCATCTATTTTGTTCTAGGGTTCATCCTTTCATAATTGGGGATTTTTAAAATTGAAATTGAATTAAAACCTTAATAGAAATGTGGGTTGACAGGGTTATTTTACTATGATTCCTTAGGTTCATATTCATTAAGATTTCACTAAAACCCACTTGTAGAACAAATCCGAATTTAGGCTAAATAATTTTGGTTAAAAGATGGATTTGAGATGAACCCATGAACAAATAGGTAATGACATTGTTAATGCTTACCTAAAAACCTTGTTTTGAAAAACCAATGTTCTAGTCCATTGTTGATCCAACATAGTTCATATGTTCTTGATAAATAATGGAATAGCTTCATTGTGAGCATGAGAATGATACGAATTCAATCCTTTGTTTGTCAAGAATTGATATAACACATTCTCATATTTCTTATCTTTAATTTTATTTTTCATATGAGTGATTGGAGAAATATTTTCTTGTGTTTATTTAGGTACTAATCATGCCTTCACAATACCAAAAGGATCATCAACTCACCAAAAAATATATGCCAAACCTATCCGAATTTTGTCACTCAACTCACCTTGCCCATACTTTTTCCTCTCTTCAATCTCGTTTCTTTGATGAGGGTAGAGTTGTCCAAAAGGATATCAAGGATTATGTCTACATCAAGTCCATGTTTGAAAACATTGGATTTGATTGTTTGTTGAACATTAAGGAAGACATCTATCCTCGATTCCTATTGGAGTTCTTTAGCACATACTCCGTCATTGAAAACAACGATGGAATATTTGTTAGGTTTATCTTGAAAGATCAACTCATTCAATACTCTCTCGAAGTGTTTGGTCAAATTCTTGATGTCCCATTTGTAGGCACTTGTCGCTTCACGGATAAATGGAAGCTTAGTGCTCTCCTTGAATCCTACAATTGTCCTCCAAATTATCATGAGGAAATTGATCTTGACTTCATTGTCGACATTGTCTCCAAAAAGCGTAATCGACCCGTTAAGAGAAGCCTTCATACTAAGGTACGTTCGGTGAAACGTCATGAGGTTCTCTTAAGCGACCTTAATGATAATATGGTTCAATGGACCAATATCCTTAGGGAAAATGTGTTTTGTCTTGGTGGAAACCGAGATCATGTTCCGGCGTGTTTAGTGCATATGTTATATTGCATCTTTACCAACACCAATTACAATTTGGCATATTTTATCGCTCAACGGATCAATTATGCTATTCACAAGCCTAAAACAAACCTCCCTTACGCAATGCTTCTCACTCGCCTTTTTAAAAGGGTTGGCCGTGATTTTCCAAATCTTGATCTTTCTCAGTTTCAACCGGTCAAACGGGTCATTCTACCTATTCAAGAGGTATAAGAGAAAGACAAGATCTGATCGTAAATCCGACCAACAAGAGTTCAATGATGAGGACATGGACATGCCAACAAGTGATGGTGATGGCATTGGCACAAGTGCTCCCATTGACTCTTCGAGTTCTTCTCACCAGTCCACAAACTCATTCGTGGATGGTTTAGATGACATTGCTTCCCCTCCTCACCATTCCTCTAGTGAAGTTCCTAATAATCTCAATTTAGAGGAACTTTACCGTCAAAATCTTCGAACCCGAGGTGATTTGCATGAACACCGGATTGAGTCAAGAAAGGGAATCAAGTACTTGGGAAAAATGATCAAGGATTTAGGCAAGAAAAGGAGGTGAAGACTTTGAGTTGTGTCAAAGTTTGGTTATCATTTGATGTTTAAACATTTGCTTATTAACACTTTGGTTTAGTTGTTTATTAACTTATGTTACATGTTTGGATTATTATTTTCTTTGATCCTAAATGTTGCTTATGCCATCATGTTTGTGATTTACATAGCTTTGTGCATGCCTTATGATAGTTAGCTTATTAGATTATGATCTGTAGTTAACTTTGGCTTGTGAATCCTTTGGTAAAAATCTAGGTTTATCAAAAACTGGGATGGGAATTTTTTGAAAGACCTCTGGTCGCGGTTCCATATCGACCAGCGGCTCCTTATCGATAAGGAACCGCGAGTCCTAGATAAGGAACCGTCGGCCACTGTTCACGACAGCATCTTTTGCTTTACACTGTTTTCTTAATTCTGTGTAAACACTACATGATTTTCTGTAATAAACTGCACATTTCCTAAACTAGCTTAGCTAAATTCATTATTCACCTAAAATGATTTTAACCCATTACTAGTTTGGATCATCCCCTCGCCCATTTAAACTTACCTTGTTAGTCATGTTCTTCACACATCAAAACATCCTTTCCTAACCCTTAAACCACCCTTGTCACCCATGGTTTCTACAAAAACCTCAAACACCCTAATGAAAACACTTAAGATTAAGATTAAGGTACCCAAGCCTAACTCATCACCCTTTCACACACCCAAAAATGAGATGGTTCCAATCCTTATTTCCTCATTACCTTCACCACCCCTTGCACCATGCAAGAAATCATCCACCCATGGTATTAACCACTCCATTGGTTCTACCTCCTCTTCATTCAACTCAAGAATGAATGAGCTCTCTTCACCTTCACTCCAAGTGCACCCTTGGATGTGACCACACAACCCCAACCAATCCAAAGCATTCCTTTTGTGAATGACTTTGATGACACCTTGGTGACTTCACCATTTACCCCTCATAACTCACCCATTTCACCAACCTTGGAGAACATACCTCCACACTCACCCATTTCCCCTTTAGGGAACATGCCTCCACTCTCACCCACATCACCCTTGGAGAACATGCCTCCTCCACCTCCACCCAACTCAAACATTCCAATTTTGGGTGTTCCACTTTCCCTCCTTTTGGGTGATCCATACTATGGGTTTCAACAAACACATGGTCCTAGTTGTCCATGTTGTCTTTACAACCACTACATCATCCATAACCTTAGGATGGATATGTTTGTAATACATAGAAGGTTGCAAGAGTTCTTGCTTGCCTTGTTCTCCATGCCTCCTCCTGGGAGATGAATGATGAAGTTTTCTAAATAAATGGTTTTCAACAAAACCAAGCCAAAGAAGACTACTTATCTAGATTTAATGTTAAGCTAGCTATGTATTAGTTAGTTTTATTTGTCATTGTACTTGCTTCCTTCATGAGTGTTTCATGATGTTGATCTATGGATTTAGCCTTATGTGTTTCTATCCTTATGTGCACATTAATCAACTTTAATTTGAAATTAAAATTGAACCTAAATCTATCACAACCTCTAAAAACTTGACTAAAATTGGTTCAAAATGATATCTAAATTATTTTGTCACCCTTTGTCAAGACATTCTTTGTGAATGTTTTGCTTTATGCAACCCTAGCATAATTTGGTGCTAATAGAGGTAAAATTCCAAGATTTGCAACTTTTTGAAAAAGTCTTAGTTTTTCCCAAAACCCTGGAAAAACATGGTTTCAAGTCCACTGGACGCGGATCTTTAAAGTCCCGCGGTTCCCTAGAGATATGGAACCGCCGGTCCCTATAAGGTACCGCGGACAGTAAATGACTTTTGACACGTTTTTGGTCAAAATTCTTTAAACCCTATACCCTGTCAAGATTCCTTGTTTGCTCATCTTGACTAAACATTCCTTGACACTTCACATTTTGTATTCAAATTCTTACCTTGATTACATTTTACTTATACCCCAACCTTGAGATTTCATTCTCACACCTTCCCAACCTTGAGAATTCATTCTCACACAACCTTGAGATTTCATTCTCACACCTTCCTAACCTTGAGATTTTATTCTCACACCTTCCCAACCTTGAGAATTCATTCTCACACAACCTTGAGATTTCATTCTCACACCCTCACAATGCCTAACTCCTACATTCCTAACCTTGACATCTCTTTGTCACAACCCCACTCACCCAAAGCTTCCTCATCCAAGCTTTCAAAGAAACCGAAAATCTCGGTTAGACCTATTTGGGTTAAGAAGAGTGAACCATCTTCCTCCAAACCACCCAAAACCCTACCTTCTCTCCAATCAAGTATTGGAATGAGACTTATACCATTAACCCCATCACCGGAGCTAAAGAAAATGTTCCTCCACCACCACAATCCTTCAATACCCCTCAACTCAGTGACCTTTCAACCTTCCCAAACCTCACAAGGCATTGTGAAAACATTTCCAAACCCATTACCCCTCCACCACCAAACCCTAGGTTTGATGCCATACCCCCATCAACCAATTTTGTGTTGCATCATGGATCCTCGTGTGCTTGTTGTCGATTTAAACAAATTGAACTTGCTCATGTGTATGAGAAGTTAAATTTTCTTGAATTCCTCCTCACTCGACCTCCTATTCAAGTTTTTGTTCCGGTGGACAAAACTTCGAATGATGCATCGTCGTCTTCTTAGAGTCTTTTAAATTTTTTTTAGCAATCTTGGAAAATTATCACTATTAGAATAGCTTATGCTTAGTGGTTTATTTTCCATATCTTTTGCTTTAGATACTCATATTGTGTGTATGACTATCTACTTTGTTGTGTCTTTTCTATTATGTAACCTTTGTGTGTTATCCCTTTAGTTCTATTTTGAGTTGATCATGGTTAATTTTTACAATTGCTTATGGGTGATTCCATCAATTCTAAACTTTAACCCATTGACAAGCTTATCATCTTCATTGGATTGAAGTTTGATTTTATCAATTACCTCTTTGGACATACTTAGCAAAATACTTGCTTCTAATTTGAGATTTCTTCTCTCTCTCCCTCTCAAGTTACTTAGTAGGTAGTGATCATATATACATTGGTGTTTCTTTTCTTTCTACTAACCTTTGTGTAGCATGTCACCTTAGCTCATATACTTGGTGCCCCAAGCAAGGGGGAGCAACCACCAAGGAGGAGCTACTAGCAAAGTTCGATGTTCTTCAAAGACTTGTGCTAACCTTTTTGCTACGACAAAGGGGGAGAAATGATAGTGATAAACTCGTTAATAATTCGTTATTTTGTGTTTCTATGCAAATGAGTTTATAGTTTGTCGTAATCAAAAAGGGGGAGATTGTTAATGCAAGTGATGCCTAAAAACATTATTAGTGTTAATTAATCTTTCTTAGTTTTGATCACAACAAACTATACAACACATTTAGTATAAAACACAAAACGAATTATTTAACTAACACTATCATCAAGGTAATAATCATATCACTAACCTTTCTTAATCATACTTAGTGATCATTAAAATGATTATCCTTAAAACTCACTTTTGTTAATATGACAAAAGACTTTTTAATAAACTTTCTTTTTTAGAAAATGTTTTATTAAAATGGAAAATGAAAATTTGAAAATAGCATATTCCAAATGCTGTTAGAATATCCTTTGAAGGCTTCAAATACCTCAGATATTCCTACCCCACTAAAAGACAAAAAAACGGAGCGTACTCTAGTGGCGGTACCTTAAGTAGCTACGCGGTTCCTTAGCGATATGGAACCGTCGGGCTAGATAAGGTACCGCGCACAGTAGCCATTATATATCCGTTATACTTTGTCTCCTTTAAATAGTGGGTCAAATCTCATTTTCCAATAAGCCTCTTGGACGTTTTTCTCAGCCCCCTTTCTATTTTGTATAGCATAATCATTAGTAAATGATCACTTAAAGTGTTAAGGATGTTTACATATGATTATCCTCTTGATCCCCTCCTTTACCTTGTCCAATGAGAAGATCACTCACTCACTAGTGTTGTGATAAAGATGAATCTATGAGCTAGTCATATTCATCATGATACCCTTTTTGTTTTAGGTCAATCCATTGTATTTAGGAATACTTGGACTAATTGTGTTCATCCAAGTTATTTGTGGATACTTGGATTTGTTGTGTACATCCATTGCATATGTGTTTGCTTGGATTTGTGTTGTGTAAATCCAAGCTACAAGTGTGTACTTGGATAAGTCTAGTTGAGTTGTAATAGATTTGATTAGTAGTTCTCACTAAACTATAAAGTGATGTGGTTGTGTCTTGTGAGTTCTCACTAAACTTGAAAGTGATTAGTAGTTGTGTTGTGTGAAGTTCTCACTTAGCTTCAAAGTGAAGAGTCGTGAAGATTGGTTCTACCTTGAGATTAGAACTCGACATCTAGCCTTGTGTCGTTAAATTGTGAAGTAGGCAACGTCGTGAAGATTGGTTCTACCTTAAGATTAGAACTCGACATCTAGCCTTGTGTCGTTAAATTATGAAGTAGGCAACGTTGTGTAGATTGGTCCTAGCTAAAGATTAGGTCTCGACATTTAGCTTAGTGTCGGAAAATAATGTAAGCGACGATGTAAGGTTTTCTCCGCCGAGAAGGGAGCTTGTGGATATAGTGGAAATCTCGAGTAGGTTTACTCGAGGAGTGGAGTAGAAACGAGGATAGAGCCTCGTTGTCGAACCACTATAAATCTTGGTGTCTTCCCACTAGGTTGTCTCCTTCCTTACTCTTTACTTATTTCATTATCATTACACTTATCTATTATCTTTGCTAGTGAATTTGAATTGAACCTAATCATTATGAAACTTAGCTTCAAGCAAAAGATAGTTTTGATACAAACCAAATTGAAAGTAATTTTAATTTTGTTGCCAATCGAAGAGAAACTATTCAACCCCCCCCCCCCCCCTTCTAGTTAATATAGGAAGAACAAGATTAAAAGGAGACTTGTATTAATGATCAAGGTTTAAACAAACAAAAGGAAAGATTAAAACTTACAAGAACTTGGTTTGAAAAAGGAAAATCACCAAACACCCTAGTGGTGTTGGTTTTGCTACGAACCAAAAGAAAGAAAAACAGGAAAATGAAAAAACTAACTCCTCAAATTGTGAGGAGGAGGCCTATTGATAGGTGTGTAAACACCCATCCTTTTTACCACTTAAATACAATAATAGCCAAGCCAAAACGTGTATTTTATGTCGTAAATGTCGGAATTATGCGTGGTTTGTGTTTTTTGTTGTGATTTAGGACGAAAATGTGAAAAAGGGAGAAAACACGGGCATTCACGAGCTTTTATCGAAGAAAAAGACGAAAGACGAAGTCAAGATATCAAGAGTGCAAAAAGAACGGAAGTCCAAGACCAATTCTAAAGATTTATCGAAGAAAAAGTCAAAAGATGGAAGTTTACTAAAAGCCGAAGAACTCAAGTCTAATTTATTGAAGAATTACAAGACGAGTTTAAATAAATCCCGAGACAAAGTCATTAAAGTCTAAGAACTAAGAAGATTAAGGACTTAATGATGCAATTAAAGAAAGAAGAAAGAGGGGAGGAAGCTTCCTAAGCACCTCCCTAATCCTCCTATAAATAGTTTTCATTTCCTTTCATTTGTTCTTGTTGGCTAATAGTGACAATTAGTTCTTCCATTTTAATTACCTTGCACTTTAATTACATGTCATTTAATTAATTGTCTTGCACCTTAAATACCTTTAATTTCAAGTAATTTTCCTTTTAATTATTGTCAATCTTTACTTTTATTGTTCATCTCTCATTCTACCTTTCTTGTTTTGTTTGATCTTTATGTTTATGAGCTTATTGTTATGTGTATTTGATTAAAGGTTATGTTTTTATGCTTTTAATTGTTTTGGATTATTGATTTATATAGCTTATTTGTGTTTATCTTAAAGTTTCTTAAGTTTTTATAAAATTTATTTTTATATAAAAGTTGTTTTCGTTTAACTCTTTCATTTAGTGTTTTCAAAAGTCTTTAAATTTTAGCTTATTAGTCTTTTCTATTACGTGTTTTAGTTAAGTTTCAAGTTGAGTGCTTATTTGGTTCGTAGCTTATTTTGTTGTGCTTATTTAAGATTTTCTACTGTATTCCGATTACTACCCGTCGGAAAAGGGTTTTGCATTCCGACGGGGATTCCGATCTACCATCGGAAAAGGGTTTCCAGATTCAACAAGTATTCAGATTGGACATTCCGACAGGGGTGTTTTGAGTGATATTCCGATGAGACCTAGGTACCACATTCCGATGAGATCCCTTTAGGTTGCATTCCGATAGGTGATTCCGATACACATTCCGATAGGGGTGTCTTTGATTTCATTCCGATTGGTGAGTTGTATTCTGACAGGATTCCGACGAAGCATTCCGATTGCATTCAGACGAGTACATTCCGATCGGATTCCGACGGGTGTATTACGGTAGGTTTGTTTTTATATTTTTTGTCTTGTTTAATTTTTAAGTTACATTTTAATACTTTGTCAAATTTTAATTTCCGTCACGCTTTAATTTCAAGTCATTTAATCAGTTTACTTTTCCGAGTTTTAATTTTGCACCATTTACATTTTTAATTAGTGTAGATTTAATTTCCTGTCATTTATTTTAAATTGGAGTTAGATTTATTTTACCTGCTCTTTACTTTAAAGTTTTGCACTTTTTAATTACTACAACGACACAACTTTGTTTTCCACCAAAAGACGACTGAGTCGCATAGTTAACCAGGATCAATTCGAAGAGACATACATCAACGAACTTTTTAACTGAGTAAAATCCAGTTATCAAATGGCGCCGCTGTCGGCTCTTTTCGTAAAGATTAACGGTTTTTGGTGAGAGACGCGTTGCTTTTTGGGATCCGTTCATTCGTGAGCGTTATTTTCTTGCTTAAAAATTTCAAAAATCCAATAAAATTAAAAATTGTTAAAAATCCATAAAAATTAAAAATTTCAAAAATCCAAAAAGATTTTATTTTTATTGTGTATATATATTCTCTCTTTGTGTTTGGTATAGTTTTCTTTTGTCTTTGTAGGTGTATGCATACTAGATCTTCTACTTATCAAGAGCCCGAGACTCGAGAAGATTTAGGTATGGCAGGTGTGAACAACAACAATAATCCACCGCACCTCAACAATAACAACAATGTTATTCCACAGCCCGATCTTCGGACAATGGAGGAGCTTTGTCAACCCACCATGTTTGGACGAGGAGGACCAATTGCGCCGATGCAAATCACGGCTCCGGAGTTTTCGTTGAAGCATCACATGATACAACAAGTGCAAACAAATCCTTTTCGAGGAATGCCTGATGATGATGCCAAGAAACACCTCGATAAATTCATTACAATCACTCAAAGCATGAAGTTGCCCGGAGCCACAATGGATGTCCTTCGCCTTCAACTCTTTCCACATACTTTATCACACCACGCCGAGAAATGGTTTGATCGTCTCCCGAAGAATTCCATTCATACTTGGGATGACATGACTCAACGCTTTTTGTCGCGCTACTTTCCACCATCCATGGTCACGAGCCTTCGCAATCAAATCAGCGGTTTCATGCAAGAACCCGATGAATCTCTCTTTGATGCTTAGGAAAGATATAATGTTTTGATCGATCGATGTCCAAACCACAACATGCTCCCTATGACCTTAATTGATACTTTCTACAACGGTTTGAATTTTCGTGATCGTGATACGATTAATGCAGCCGCCGGTGGCACATTTATGAAAAGGAGACCTGAGGAGTGTAGAGAGCTTATTGAAAACATGACTACTCATCACAAAAACTGGGATTCCTCTGCTTCTTCAAGGAACAACCCGAGAGTTAATGTTTCTTCTACTTCAGCAAGCCCCGATATGACCGAATTCACCCGCATGATGGCCGAAATGAACAAAAATATCTTGCTTCTCGCTACAAACCAACAACAAGTTAAAGCGGTAGCCAATCCTTGTGAGACATGCGGCGGTCCTCACTCATACACTGATTGTTCTTCTACTCAAGGAAATCCGGAAAACGTGTATGCGTCTTATGGTAATTATTCACCGGAAAATTACCAAGCCCGACCTCAAGGGGATAGAAATTTGCTGAGTTACCGGTCAAACAACTACCTTTCACCCGGTTTTTCTCCTCAAAACCAAAACCCCAACAACAACTACAATAGAAGCAACCAAATCCCACCTAGAGCTTCTAATCCTTATCACCCACCCCCTCAACAAGCCCCACCCATCAATCAAGATGTTGAAGCCTTAATGAGAACCCAAGGAGAGCAAATTAAGAATCTGCAGAGCCAAATTATCAATTTGAAAGGAGATATCACCAAGCAAGGGAATGACATTAGATCCGAGCTTCGAGATAATATACAATCCTCCTTCAGCAATCAAACGAATGATTTGAAGAATATGCTGGCGAGTTTCTTGCCCACCACTCAACCCACTACTTCGAGTTCTCTACCTTCAAACACCGTCACCAATCCGCGAGCGAATGTGAGTACTATTACTACCCGTACTGGAGTTACTTTAGTAGGACCAACTATTCCGCCCCCATCATCTACACCTCCTCCACCACCATTTATCCCTACTCCTCCTACACCTAGTATTAGTACACCATTACCGTCTCCACCTCTTACTGACGTACCCAAGAAGAAGAACCCTTCACCAACTCCACCTTCCACCTATAAACCCAACATCCCATATCCTTCTCGCTTGGACAAGCCTAACTTGCTCACTAAGGATGACACTCAAGTGTCGAATTATTTGAAGATGATCTCTCAAATGAATTTCAACATTAACCTTGTTGAAGCACTTGTCCACATGCCGAAATTTGTCAAAGCATTCAAGGAATTGCTTAACAAGAAAGAGAAGCTGGTTGAGCTCGCCAACACACGCTTAAATGAAAACTGTTCTGCAGTTATTCTTAAAGAACTTCCAGAAAAACTTGGAGATCCCGGTCGTTTTATGTTGCCTTGCATTTTTAACAAAACCGAAGAATTTACTGCCCTAGCTGATCTCGGGGCCAGTATAAATCTGATGCCTTTAAGTGTTTGGACAGCACTATCATTACCCGACCTTACTCCAACAAAGATGACTCTTGAGCTTGCAAATCGCACTCTCGCTTACCCCGTTGGTATTGCCGAAGATGTGTTCATTAAAGTTGGCACCTTCACTTTTCCGGTCGACTTTGTTGTTGTTGATTATGAAATGGACCCTCGTATTCCTTTAATACTTAGTCGGCCATTCTTGAGAACCGGAAGAGCTTTAGTTGATGTTGCCGAAGGTGAATTAATTTTAAGGGTCGGGAATGAACAACAAGTGTTCAAAATGGGGAAGATCACGAACAAATCCTAGGGAAGAGAATCGGCGAATATGATTAATGTGCTCGATGATTTTGTCGTCTACAACAATCCTCTATTTGATTCTTGCATTGATAATCCACTGTTTCAAGATGATGTGGATGATTCTCTCTCCAATTTGGAACCTTCACCCATATATGATTCTCCACCGATCTATGATGCTTATGATGATGATTCTAGCTTCGATGGAGATGATTATGATGATTTTACTTCCGAGTATCCCGACATGCCCACTTATGATGATTTTGATGAGGTCGATACTCTTTCGAGCGATTCTTCTCATGATGAAGATCCTCCGCCTACCATACTTAATCCTACTTTGGATGACTACTCATTTGAGGAAGACTTCTCTACTTTTCTCAATACATACTTCCCTCATGAGAGTGATGCTCCTCCTTTAGACTTTGATGATTATGGTCTTGATCCTACTTTGGATTTGAATAAAATTCTTTCAAAGGAGAAGCAACCGGACGACACCAACATCCGCAGCACGTATGATTTGACACCTCTTTGTCCACCTTCTGAGGACGAGGTTGTGCATCTTCTTCGCGGATCATCTTCAAATTCTGCTGAGCCTGAGTGCTATTTTCCCCTAAAGGAAAAGGTGTTCGACCCCGGTATCGAAATTCTTCAGCCATCTCAGTATCCATCTGATGAAATAAAAGGAAAGATTTTTGGAACTTTTGAAGATATGCTTGCACCTCACCATACTTGCTTCCACCGTGCTCCATCTTTGCTTAAGGGAACCTTGCCTACTCTTCTTTGGCTTGCCTTGTTCGCCTTAAGCTTGTGCTATTTGATGGACGAAAACTATGTATTTGATCCCGGTGGATGTGTTTCATGCTTCTTCCTATGCTAATCAAGGTCGAGTCAGGCTCACGACTCGGTAATCAAAAATCAAGCGCTTCTTGGGAGGCAACCCATGTATCTATCTTTTAGCTATCTATATCCTAAGTGTAGGGGAGACCCGTTGGTGTTTTCTATTTCCTCTCTTCTCATATTCAGGGATTCGAGCGCTCAATGATCCACTCTTGATGACTTTTGACGAACCGTGATTCCGTGTTCCCGTCTTCCCGGTTCAATCCTAAACTCTTTTCGATTCACTATTTTATATTTCTCAATATTAAAATAGGAATCTCGTTAGTTGTCTTTTCCTTAGCGAGATTTAAACAAAGTGCACAATGTCCTAAGTGTAGGGGAGTTTACTCCCACATGCTTAAACATTGAGGACAATGTTTATATTAAGTGTAGGGGGGACTTCTATCGAAGTTAAGTGGCCTTTTCCTTGTATTTGTCCTCATTTTAACCGGAAAATCAATTTTTCTACATTTTTCAAAAAATTTGATCTATTTTGGCCTATTAGGTTTTCCCTTTGTATAGTTATTTTCCTTTCTTTACTAGAATAAATTTTAAAAGTGGTTTTAATTTTCAAACGTTGTGAATCTTTTGACTCAACCCGAGTTTACTTATCTAAGTCTACTCTAGCTAGTATCCTTAACGTGTTTAAGTCAAGTTTTGCTAGGCTTTTATATAGGGAGCTATAAAACGCGAAAGTCTTAACTCTCACGGGTTAAGAACAAGAACTTTTCTCAAGTTCCTATAATTGATCCTAGAGAGTTGTTTATCAAGGGAACTTTAAAATGCGATTCCTAAACTTGAAAAAGTATAAGAGTTTGCAAGATCCTATAGACGACTCGAAAACCCAAAACTTTGATTTAATAGGCTAAGCATCCACGAGTCTCATTCCTTGAGATTTTAAACTGTGGAGAACGAGAGATGATAGAGTCAATTATAAGTTTGGTATTCTTTCGTGAATTTATGTGACTTAATTATAAGCCTATTCTCCCATCGCTTGTTAATAAATTTATCTGCAATAAATAAGGTTGTACGATTTGAAAAGTTACTTAGCTTCTAGCCCAAGATCGTTTAAAAGTTGCTCGGTATGGATTAGAGTTCATAGCCAAGGCATAACTTATTGAAGCGGGACGCGAAGATTGGCGAGTCCGAAAAGGCCCTAACAAGGCATGAGGGCTACATTTTGTTGCTAAAGATCCAAAAGTGATGTGAAGAATCATTTATCGAAAATCAATATGAAGGATCGAGACACACGACGAAAAGCAAATACTCCCCGAAAGATCATGGAGAAGTCTATCCGAAAAGACCCTAGCAAGGTATGAGGATAAATAGATCCAAGTCCAAAAAGGAGGCGGATCGTTGTATATCAAAATCCCAAATAAAGATTGGAGAAAAATGAAGAAGTCGTGGTCCAAATATGAAGAATCTCTCAAAACTTCAAGTGAAGAAATTCCTATTATGAAGAGAAGACCATTATTTCATGAACGTCTCTCAAGATTTGAAGTATGAAGTCGCTGCCAAATATCGGTCCGAGAAAGGTCTCAAATCGCGAAGCGAGTTATGCCAAGATATGAACTTTATGAGGTCCCGAGAAGCAGTTTTAAAAGATTTTATCCTTTAGCTAACTATTGATTAAATCGTCCCACTTTATTTTCAGCCTAAATAACTATCGAAATAAGTCAACAATGCATCCTCGTGATCATTCAAGACAACAATAAAATATAAGAGATACACCTAGGAATAAGGGAGTCTAAGTAAATAATTGGCCCACATGAGTTCGTGTTAGTTTGCTAACTTATAATAACAATGATCTCGTTTTTAAGCTTAGTTTGGAGAAAGTGAAAACTTGAGGATGATGATCATTCATAACATTTCCAAAACCCTAAGGTATGTTTTTGATTTCTTTACTTGTTTTGTTATTTTCTCTCTCTTTAATAAAGGCCAATGTGGATTGATTATGATGAAAAGTGTAATCGTGCTTTGTAACTAATGCATTGCATTAGGACATTGCAATGGTCAAGTGTAGGGGATTTGATAGGTGTGTAAACACCCATCCGTTTTACCACTTAACTACAATAATAACCAAGCCAAAACGTGTATTTTATGTCGTAAATGTCGGAATTATGCGTGGTTTGTGTTTTTGTTGTGATTTAGGACGAAAATGTGAAAAGGGGAGAAAACACGGGCATTCACGAGCTTTTATCGAAGAAAAAGACGAAAGACAAAGTCAAGAAATCAAGAGTGCAAAAAGAACGGAAGTCCAAGACCAATTCTGAAGATTTATCGAAGAAAAAGTCAAAAGACGGAAGTTTACTAAAAGCCGAAGAACTCAAGTCTAATTTATTGTAGAATTACAAGACGAGTTTAAAAGAATCCCGAGACAAAGTCATTAAAGTCGAAGAACTAAGAAGATTAAGGACTTAATGATGCAATTAAAGAAAGAAGAAAGAGGGGAGGAAGCTTCCTAAGCACCTCCCTAATCCTCCTATAAATAGTTTTCATTTCCTTTCATTTGTTCTTGTTGGCTAATAGTAACAATTAGTTCTTCCATTTTAATTACCTTGCACTTTAATTACATGTCATTTAATTAATTGTCTTGCACCTTAAATACCTTTAATTTCAAGTAAGTTTCCTTTTAATTATTGTCAATCTTTACTTTTATTGTTCATCTCTCATTCTACCTTTCTTGTTTTGTTTGATCTTTATGTTTATGAGCTTATTGTTATGTGTATTTGATTAAAGGTTATGTTTTTATGCTTTTTATTGTTTTGGATTATTGATTTATATAGCTTATTTGTGTTTATCTTAAAGTTTCTTAAGTTTTTATAAAATTTATTTTTATATAAAAGTTGTTTTCGTTTAACACTTTCATTTAGTGTTTTCAAAAGTCTTTAAATTTTAGCTTATTAGTCTTTTCTATTGCGTGTTTTAGTTAAGTTTTAAGTTGAGTGCTTATTTGGTTCGTAGCTTATTTTGTTGTGCTTATTTAAGATTTTCTACTGTATTCCGATTACTACCCGTCGGAAAGGGGTTTTGCATTCCGACGGGGATTCCGATCTACCATCGGAAAAGGGTTTCCAGATTCAACAAGTATTCCGATTGGACATTCCGACAGGGGTGTTTTGAGTGATATTCCGATGAGACCTAGGTACCACATTCCGATGAGATCCCTTTAGGTTGCATTCCGATAGGGGATTCCGATACACATTCCGATAGGGGTGTCTTTGATTTCATTCCGATTGGTGAGTTGTATTCCGACAGGATTCCGACGAAGCATTCCGATTGCATTCAGACGAGTACATTCCGATCGGATTTCGATCCGATTTCGACGGGTGTATTCCGGTAGGTTTTTTTTTATATTTTTTGTCTTGTTTAATTTTTAAGTTTACATTTTAATACTTTGTCAAATTTTAATTTTCGTCATGCATTAACTTCAATTCATTTAATCAATTTACTTTTCCAAGTTTTAATTTTGCACCATTTACATTTTTAATTAGTGTAGATTTAATTTCCCGTCATTTATTTTAAATTGGAGTTAGATTTATTTTACCTGCTCTTTACTTTAAAGTTTTGCACTTTTTAATTACTACAACGACACAACTTTGTTTTCCACCAAAAGACGACTGAGTCGCATAGTTAACCAGGATCAATTCGAAGAGACATACATCAACGAACTTTTTAACTGAGTAAAATCCAGTTATCACCTATTTATAGGTGTGTTGAAGTGGGTTGGTGAGTGGGCTTTCTCCTTTCTTTTAGTCTTCTCGTCTTTTCAGTAAAGTTGACGTTTTCGACTCTGATTCGGGATTTGTCGATAAATAAATTCAACTCGCCTTTTAATTTCTTCGTTTAATAGACTTGAGTTCTTCGACATATAAAAATCTTCCATCTTTGGTCCCTTTCTTCGATAAATCTTCAAATAGGCCCATTGACTTCAAATTTTTTGCATCTTGGACTATAGACTTTGTCTTTTCGTCTTTTTATTTGATAAAAACCCGTGCAATCCCATGTTTTCTTCAATATTTATCCGGTTGGCTCTGAAAACACAGCAAACACACAAACCACGCATAATTCCAAACAAATGACATTAAATACGTGTTTTGGTCTCGTTTTAGCAAGAAATAAGTGGTAAAAGGATGGGTGTTTTCACACCTATCAAATACCATTGCAATGCCCTCATGCAATGCATTAATTTTAAAGCACGGTTTACATTTCTCATCATAAATAACCCACCTTGGCCTTTATTAAATTCTAAACACAAAGGAAACCAAAAGAACAAAACAAGTAAAGAATTCAAAGACTTACATTAGGGTTTTAGGTTGTCATGAATGTTCATCATTCTCAAGTTTCACGTTCCCCATACCAAGCTTAAAAACGAGATCATTGTTATTATAAGTTAGCAAACTAACAGAACTCATGTGGCCCAATTATTCACTTAAACTCCCTTATTCCTAGGTGTATCTCTTATATTTTAATATTGTCTTAAATGATCACGAGGATGCATTGTTTGACTTATTTTGATAGTTATTTAAGCTGAAAACAAAGTGGGACGATTTAATCAATAGTTAGCTAAAGGACAAAATCTTTTAAAACTGCTTCTCGAGACCTCATAAAGTTCATATCTTGGCATAACTCGCTTCACGATTTGAGACCTTTCTCGGACCGATATTTGGCAGCGACTTCATACTTCAAATCTTGAGAGACGTTCATGAAATTATGGTCTTCTCTTCATATTAGGAATTTCTTCACTTGAACTTTTTGAGAGATTCTTCATATTTGGACCACGACTTCTTCGTTTTTCTCCAATCTTTACTTTGGACTTTGATATATAACGATCCGCCTTCTTTTAGGACTTGGATCTATTTATCCTCATACCTTGCTAGGGTCTTTTTGGATAGACTTCTCCATGATCTTTTGGGGAGTACTTGCTTTTCGTCGTGTGTCTCGATCCTTCATATTGATCTTTGATAAATGATTCTTCACATCACTTTTGGATCTTTAGCAACAAAATGTAGCCCTCATGCCTTGTTAGGGCCTTTTCGGACTCGCCAATCTTCGCATCCCGCTTCAATGAGTTATGCCTTGGCTATGAACTCTAATTAATACCGAGCAACTTTTAAACGATCTTGTGCTAGAAGCTAAGTAACTTTTCAAATCGTACAACCTTATTTATTGCAGATAAATTTATTAACAAGCGATGGGAGAATAGGCTTATAATCAACTCACATAAATTCACGAAAGAATACCAAACTTATAATTGACTCTATCATCTCTCGTTCTCCACAATTTAAAATCTCAAGGAATGAGACTCGTGGATGCTTAGCCAGTTAAATCACAGCTTTGGGTTTTTGAGTCATCTATAGGATCTTGCAAACTCTTAGACTTTTTCAAGTTTAGAATTCGCATTTTAAAGTTCCCTTGATAAACGACTCTCTAGGATCAATTATAGGAACTTGCGAAAAGTTCTTGTTCTTAACCCGTGAGAGTTAAGACTTTCGCGTTTTAAAGTTCCCTATATAAAAGCCTAGCAAAACTTGACTTAAACACGTTAAGGATACTAGCTAGAGTAAACTTAGATAAGTAAACTCGGGTTGAGTCAAAATATTCACGACTTTGAAAAATTTTAAAACCACTTTATTGAAAATTTATTCTAGCAAGGAAAGAAAATAACCATAACAGAGGAAAATACAACTATACAACTAGGCCAAAATAGATTAAAAAATTTTAAAAATGTCGAAAAATCAAATTTTCCGGTTAAAATGAGGACAAATTCATGCAAAAGTCCACTTAAAACTTCGACAGAAGTCTCCCCTACACTTAATATAAACATTGTCCTCAATGTTTAAGCATGTGGGAAAAGTCTCCCCTACACTTATGACATTGTGCACGTTGGTTAAATCAAGTTAAGGAGGAGACAACTAAAGTGATCAATTTCAATTGTGAGTATGAAGAAAACTGAATCACGATATTTGAGAGATAGAACCAGATTGCGGATAACACGGAAGCACGGTTCTTCAAAGATTCCAAAAGTGCACTTATTCCTGTAATCACATCACCATACAAACACAAGCAACCTATATAGGTCCCCCTACACTTAGGAGGTAAAATGGAAAGGGATAGATACTCGGGTTGCCTTCCAAGGAGCGCTTGTTTTTGATAACCGAGTCACGAGCCTGACTCGACCCAAAACTAGTTCATGGGAAACGTGGTGAGGGATGGAATCATCTCATGAGAGATGTCCTCACTAAAGTACAACTTCAAACGCTGGCCATTCACTTTAAAATTTGGCCCATTTTGCTGAGAAAGCTCAATGGTGCCATAGGGAAAGACTTTGGCGATGGTGAATGGACCAGACCAGCGGCTCTTCAACTTGCCCGAGAAGATCTTCAACCGAGAGTTAAAGAGTAAAACTTGATCACCAACGTGGAACTCTCGGTTCTTAATTCTAGCATCATGGATGATCTTGGTCTTCTCTTTGTAGATCAATGAGTTCTCATAAGCTTTATTCCTTAATTCATTTAGCTCGTTGAGTTGAATCTTCCGAAGATCACCGGCTTTGTTGATGTCGAAGTTAGCCCACTTCAAGGCCCAGTATGCCTTATGTTCCAGCTCGATAGGGAGGTGGCATGCTTTCCCGTACACAAGACGATAAGGTATACAACCAATCGGGGTCTTATAAGCAATGCGGAAAGCCCACAAAGCATCATCTAACTTATCGGCCCACGAGGCACGATGCTCTCCCACAGTACGCTCCAGAATTCACTTCAATCCACGGTTAGAAATCTCGGCTTGACCATTGGTTTGGGGATGATAAGCGGTGGAAAGACGATGATTAACACCATACTTAGCCATGACTCTTGCGAATTGGTCATTGCAAAAATGAGTCCCGCGGTCACTGATTATAGCACGAGGAACACCGAATCGAGCAAAAAGTTGCTTCAAAAAGTTCACAACCACCCTCGCATCGTTCGTAGGGAGAGCCTTAGCTTCAACCCATTTAGAAACGTAGTCAATGGCTACGAGGATGTACGTGTTCCCTTTAGATGATGGAAATGGCCCCATAAAGTCGATGCCCCATACATCAAAGATTTCACATTCTTGTATGAAATTTTGAGGCATCTCATCTTTATGTGTGATCTTGCCTTGTCTTTTGCAAGCATCACAATGTTTAACCATGTCGTGAGCGTCACGATAAATGGTGGGCCAATAAAATCCAGAGTCGAATACTTTCTTCGCGGTGTAATTGGGACCAAAGTGACCACCGGTGGGTCCTTTATGACTAGCGTCAAGGATTTGTACCGCTGCCGGCCCATCAATACATCGACGAATAATCAGATCAGCACATTGTTTGAAAAGGTAAGGGTCGTCCCAAAAATAATATTCAATATCGTTAAAGAACTTTTTCTTTTGTTGGGACGTCAACCCTTCCTTGAGAATTCCACCCGCTAAGTAGTTTGCAATGTCCACAAACCACGGGGTGTCATCAAGATTGGAATTTATAGACATTAAGGCCTCAAGGGGAAAATAGTCATTGATCTCTTGATTCGGATGATCCCCTTGATAAGGATCCTCAAGTCTACTTAGATGATCCGCGGCTAGGTTTTCGGCTCCCTTCTTGTCACGAATTTCGATTTTAAATTCTTGAAGGAGCAAAACCCAACGAAGAAGTCTTGGCTTAGAATCTTGCTTAGTCAACAAGTACTTCAACGCGGAATGATCGGTATACACGATGGTGGTAGAAAGGATAAGATAGGGGCGGAATTTCTCAAAAGCATACACTACAGCTAAAAGCTCTTTTTCGGTAGTGGTATAATGCAATTGAGCTCCCGTCATTGTCTTGCTAGCATAGTGGATTGGTTGGAAGTGTTTATTCACTCTTTGGCCCAAAACCGCTTCAATAGCAAAGTCGCTAGCATCACACATCAACTCAAAAGGTAGCTCCCAATTAGGGGTAACCAAGACCAGTGCCTTAGTTAGCTTATCCTTAAGAAGATTGAAGGATTCAAGACACTCTTTGGAAAAGATGAAAGGAGTATCTTTTTCCAAGAGGTGGGTCATCGGGCGAGCGATTTTAGAAAAATCTTGAATGAATCGACGATAGAAGCCCGCATGACCAAGGAAACTTCTCACACCCTTCACGGTTGAAGGTGGAGGTAATTTGGCTATGACATCCACTTTAGCATGGTCCACTTCAAGACCAGCTTTTGAGATTTTATGTCCAAGCACAATGCCTTCTTTTACCATGAAATGGCATTTTTCCCAATTTAGAACAAGGCGAGTGTCTTCACACCGCTTAAGCATGCGTTCCAAATTGGCAAGGCAAGAAGAGAAAGAATCACCATAAACTGAGAAATCATCCATGAAGACTTCCATAGTTTCTTCAACCATGTCATGGAAGATAGCCATCATACACCTTTGGAAAGTCCCAGGAGCATTGCATAAGCCGAAAGGCATTCTTTTATAAGCAAATGTTCTGTAAGGACAAGTGAATGTGGTTTTCTCTTGGTCTTTGGGATCGATGGGAATTTGAAAATACCCGGAGAAACCGTCTAAAAAGCAGTAATAGTCATTACCCGTTAGACGTTCAAGCATTTGGTCTATGAAAGGAAGGGGAAAATGATCCTTTCTCGTAGCATCATTGAGTTTGCGATAGTCTATACAAACTCTCCACCCTGTAACGAGACGAGTAGGAATCAACTCGTTGTTTTCATTGGGCACAACGGTGATTCCGCCTTTCTTAGGCACACAATGGACGGGACTAACCCATGGTGAATCCGAGATAGGATAGATCATTCCCGCATCAAGAAGTTTGATAACCTCTTTTTTGATTACGTCATGGATCTTAGGATTCACCCTTCTTTGGCTTTGAATAGTGGGTTTAAAGTCATCCTCCATGAGAAATTTATGTGTGCAAAAGTGAGGATCAATTCCACGAATATCGGAGATTTTCTAAGCAATCGCTTTCTTGTGATTCTTAAGCACGGCGATAAGTCGAGATTTTTCTTCCTCTTTCAAGTCCTTAGCGATGATGACGGGTGACTTCTTGTTGTCTTCAAGGAAAATGTACTCGAGATGAGACGGTAAGTCCTTAAGTTCTAAATCCGAAGGATTTTCGATGGAAGGCGTGGTCAAATTCGGTTCATTGATAGAAATATCCTTAGGAGATGGTGGAGAAATATGGTCCTCATTGAGAAGTTTCTCAATGGTACGAATGTCTTCATCCCAATTGGAGGGAGAATCGTCATATTTTAAGTCCACATTTTCCAAGCGGAGCCATTTAATACAAGGTTTTTAATCTCGTATGAAAGTTCGTTAAACCGATCTTTTCGAATTGATTACCGATTAAAAGTGCGACTCACTTGTTCTTGGTGGAAAGTAAAAAGGGTTGGGTTTTCTATTCTACTAAAAAAGGTAAATGCGCGAAGTAATTAAGATAACTTCGACAACTTAAAAACAACTTAAAGAAAATATAAAAATAATTTAAAAACAATAAAGCGTGAATTAAACTTAAACAAACAATAAACTAAAACTTAATTTATAAAACCTGAAAAATATAAAAACTAAATTTCCTTCATTCGGAATAGATAAACTTGAAAACCTTGGTTCGGAATGTAGGCTTGATGCGGAATAATCTGACTTGGAAAAACAACAGACTCGGAATAAATTGCTTGATCCGGAATATTCACTTCATTCGGAATACTTAGTTCATGCGGAATAACCACTCATCCGGAATATCAACTCTTGATCCGGAATAATCTAAAACAAAGTGCTCATTCGGAATATATGTTGACTCGGAATAAATTGATTCGGAAAGTAAGCTCATGCGGAATAACAGCTCATTCGGAATGTAGGCTTCGTCCGGAAAGATTCTTCATTCGGAAAATCTGGTTCATGCGGAATAATGTTGCTCATCCGGAATAACACTTTATCCGGAATAATCACTCATCCGGAATAACAACTGATCGGGAATACTTTGCTTATGCGGAATAAATGAGACTCATGCGGAATAATGTGTTCATGCGGAATAATTGACTGACTCGGAATAAATTGATGAAAAGCTTGATTCGGAATAACGGTTCACTCGGAATGTTTAACACAAAAGACTGGTTCGGAATGTTTTGCTCATCCGGAATAATAAATCTAAAAGCTTCGTTCGGAATATTTAATTGATGCGGAATAAATGAAACTAAGTGCTCATCCGGAATAAATTGACAAAACCCTTGGTTCGGAATATTTCGTTGATCCAGAATCTAGGGAAACAGAAGGTATGCGAAGAACAGGGAGAAAACTAAATCAAGAATTTTAACCAAAATCAACCAAGTTTTTACCAAAGATTAAACCAAACTAACCACTAATCATCTATTAATAATAAACATCAAACCAAATCAACAAAAACACAAAACCCACTTGTTTTTAAAGATCAAAATCAACAAAATAAAAACTTAGAACTTTAGAATCAATAAGAAAAGGAAGAACAAGATTAAAAGCAGACTTGTATTAATGATTAAGGTTTAAACAAACAAAAGGAAAGATTAAAACTTACAAGAACTTGGATTGAAAAAGGAAAATCACCAAACACCCTAGTGGTGTTGGTTTTGCTACGAACCAAAAGAAAGAAAAACAGGAAAATGAAAAAACTAACTCCTCAAATTGTGAGGAGGAGGCCTATTTATAGGTGTGTTGAAGTGGGTTGGTGAGTGGGCTTTCTCCTTTCTTTTAGTCTTCTAGTCTTTTCAGTAAAGTTGACGTTTTCGACTCTGATTCGGGATTTGTCGATGAATAACTTCAACTCGTCTTTTAATTTCTTCGTTTAATAGACTTGAGTTCTTCGACAAATAAAAATCTTCCATCTTTGGTCCCTTTCTTCGATAAATCTTCAAATAGGCCCATTGACTTCAAATCTTTTGCATCTGGACTATAGACTTTGTCTTTTCGTCTTTTTCTTCGATAAAAACCCGTGTAATCCCATGTTTTCTTAAATATTTATCCGGTTGGCTCTGAAAATACAACAAACACACAAACCACGCATAATTCCAAACAAATGACATTAAATACGCGTTTTGGTCTCGTTTTAGCAAGAAATAAGTGGTAAAAGGATGGGTGTTTTCACACCTATTAATGGATAAAACGTATTTAATTAGCATAAGGAACATGTAGGTTTGCATAATGTTTCACTTTGGTTCAACTGATATATGATACAACAAGTTAGATTTAATCATAAATATTAATCATAACAAGCCTTGGACCTTATAAACACAATAGTTTCTTTCTTTTGCTATACTATCTTCTTTTTATGACGAATTCAATTTTTACATATATACGATAAGAATATCGGTACATGTCAATGGTACAAGTCTTGCATAGTTGTGCTAATAATATGCATGATTTCTGCTATAAAGAAATAAGTAAAACAAAACTCTTGGTTTAGACTTTTCCTAAGATTTTGAAGATAAACTTTTGTTTTGGTCTCGTTAATTTTTTTTTTTTTGAGGATGTGACATGTGCAGTTATTAACATGCAAACTATAGAAGAAAATTTTAAAAATTGTATGTAAGTTCCGTATCATTTTTCTGTTTGTTTGGTAGCTATTGTGTAATGAAAAAGATATATTCCTCAATTTAGAAGGATTATAAAATTAAAAACAAATCATAGGAGCGGATGGTTTGTTTGTTATTAATGGTTCTATTATGAAAAATCGATGTTTGCATTTCACTTAATTTACTTATATAAAAAATTAACTAAATATTGTTTGCTTATATAAATTAGTGAAGAAAGATGAGCGAAAATACAAAGTGCTTAGCATGGTAGTTAATTTGATTTAATTACAAAGGCACGTGTTTTTCTATTTAATAAAATATCAAAAGACATTTTACTTATCAGTTGGACACTAATAATCTAAATTTGAATTTGTTAATGTCGTCTGCTATATCACATACTTTCATGCTAGTATTTTTGACATTGAATTGGTGAGTAACTTGTCTATAAGTATATTTATTTCTTGCGTCTGTAGATGCTAAAGTTTAGTTACACCATTTTGTCAGTAAGATTTTGATCATGTTTACATTAAATGAATTACCGATTCACATAGGAAATAAAATAAGGCACATATATGATACAAGTAAGGCATAAATCACTTTATAAATATCATTATGAATTAGATATGGTTTCAATGTTAACAATAGAGATCTATATGATCGTGTGATATTTATCTACTCAAGCGACTTAATTAATTGTTTAAATTCATGTTTAGTAGTAAAGATTGTGTATTATTTTTAATAATGTTATAAGCTAATGTGAGTAATTAAATTGTGTGAAAAGTATAGAAGAGCAAATTGAAAAATGTAAGCTCTGCCTTTTATTTGATTAATGTCTAATTGAGGTATGTGGCCATAAAGTAAAAGTTTATGAGCCAAGATTATTGTACTAATCGGCATGACCGGTTGGACCATATCGGGTTAATGATGATGCGAAAGTTTTAGAAGAATCATGAGTTTCTTCAAAGATGATTTTGATTATTTTTATTGTTCTCAATGGAAATTCATTCCTTATCACCACTATATATAAATAAGGACGCATTCCTTGAAATTTTAGAAAATATAAAAAGAGCATGTATGTAGGCCTATACATGTCTCATGTGGATCATTTTGATTTATAAATCGATGCATCGTCAAAATGATCATCAAATACGCAACTTCAAGTTGGCGTGATTAGTGGCTCGATGTGAGCATGATTTTCCAAATATGATTTTGTTGAAACGTTTGCAAAACGTATTCACTTGATTACAAAGGCACTAATTATGAGAACAAAAGTGTTGGTTTATGGGGCAATTTATAATATATGAATTCGCATCTTGCCAATAATTAATAACGAATCCTCCCACTATAATGGTTTTTGGTCACAAACCACATAGTTCCCATAAGACATATTGAAATGTGTGACATATCACATATATCATAATAAGTACACCACAACGCACCAAATGAGATTTTGAGAATGATAATTCATTCAGGGGGAGAATGAGCAACGAGAAATTTGGAATGAATTATGATAATGAAAAGTTGATCCTCACAAGTAACGAATATGAACATAAAGTTCATGGGACAATTTACATTCCAGATCTAATAATTGCCAGACAAGGTTAGTGACCTGAATAAAGTGACTAGATCACAAACACTGCTAGTGCTCCAATTAAAATGAGTGTCCCAACAATAAAACCAATGATTGGTAGTAAGTCTATGGCACGACTACAATGTGATAGACTATTCGATTCCAAATAAAAATCCTCGATTGAAGAGATAATATGGAGCAAGAAAATTAAGATGGTCTTATCGAGGTAATAAAGACCCCATGATAGTCTCTTAAAGAGACACTAGACATGCAGGTAATGGAGAAAACCCCGGGTACATGAAATACTATGAGATCTCAATAAATGATGGAATGCGATGTCTAGTAAAGTGTGGAATCGAAAAGAATTAAATCGACGTCGATAGAGATATAGTTATAATGTGAATGATAATGATAATAAAGAATATAGCGCTAAAGTGAATGTGAGGATCATGGATAGATGAATATCCAAAATATTAATGACGCAAGAATATAATGAATAATGAAGGTCTCTTGTGATGAGACATATGGTTGAAGCTTACAATCTATTTATAAAACTTATTGGATACTCAATAGTCTTTATGAGAGAGCGAAATTAAAATATGCATAAGTTGCAAATGATTGCACATGTATATTTCTCAAAGACTTGAAAATGATTACGTAGATACATGTTCACAAGTGGTTGATCCAATAAATGTTGTATAAGTCTAGCAATGTGATGATAAGTGATATGCGTCTAAAAGATATATATGAATAGAGCTTAAGTGATATTGATATTTCATTATTGCATATAATATGCATGAAGCATGCTAGAGATAATTAATGCTTAAGGCATATAAGAACGTTCACGAGAACAATATTGATTGTATTGAACTAATCATGATTTGAGCATATATGTTATAATCGCCTTAGTGTGTAGTATTGTGCCAAATAAAGAGTTATGGTTATAAAGGCGACTAAGTGCATAGAAATTAAATTTGAAACAAAAGACAAACTTTTTCTTAGTTTCAGAATTGAACATCTTAATGATGAAATATGTATGCATCATGAAAACAAAAGATAAAGTTGTATCTTTATCTGGATAAACAACACTCATATTTATGAAGTTACATGATGTTAGAAAGACTCTCTTGATTTATAGAGTTGATGATCATAATATCGATTGAGATATGCCATTTGAAAATGAACAATTCAATTTTGCTAAGGGTCATACTTGTTGGAAATGAAAAACTTGCAAAGTTTGATGATAAAATTTGAACGAGATGTATGACGTATTATTATGCAAAGAATATGTGTAAATAGTGTTCATACATATGATTTTATTAATACACCTTAATGTGTATTTTAGTGACTCGGTGAGCTTAAGTAATGTGATCATCAGGGGAGAATATATGTGTTGTACTCTTTTTCCCTTGACCATGGTTTTGTCCTCGTAGGGTTTTCCGGCAAGGTTTTTTTAACGAGGCAACATCCCTAAGCGTATAAAAGATTTAATATACTATTTTCCTTCACTAGATTTTTGTCCACTGGGTTTTATCTAGTGAGGTTTTTAACAAGAGATATGGGTTTATACTCTAACCCATCAAATACAATTTTAGTTGATTTTGCAAATGCAGGATATATGTCTGACCCTAAAAATGGTCGATCGCAAACTGGATATGTTTTTACAAGTGGAGGAATAGCGATTTCATGGTGTTCGATAAAGCAAACAATTGTAGCAACTTCATTCAATCAGGCATAAATTGTAGCAATCCATGAGGCAAGTCGAGAATGTGTCGGGTTAAGAAATGTAACACAACACATACGCAGGTCATGTAGTATTTCTTCAAAGCAAGAGGCACCAACAGTTTTGTATGAAGATAACGCAACATGCATTGCTCAACTCAAAGGAGGTTACATGAAAGGCGATACCGAAGTTCGTTTCACTCGTGACTTACAAAAGAGCGGTCATATTCTAGTTCAACAAGTTCGTTCAAGCATCAATTTGGCGGATCTATTTACCAAGGCACTTCCTACTTCAACATTCAAGAAGCTTATTCACAATATTGGAATGCGGCGAGTTAAAGATCTTAAGTGATGTAGTAATCAGAGGGAGATAATGCACGTTGCACTCTTTTCCTTAGTCATGGTTTTGTCCCATTGGTTTTCCTGACAAGGTTTTTAACGAGGCAATATTCTCAAAGTGTATTATCTATAGAGACATCCAAGAGGGAGTGTTATAAATAATATGTGGATGTCTAGAATAAGGCCCATGACCCAAGTAGTAATTAGGGTTTACCCAAGTATTTGTCTTATAAATACTCCTTGTATTTACCCTCTGGGAGATATCAATTGAAGAATACATTTATTCTTTATTTTTATTCACAACATATTCATTATTTTTAAAAATTTAGTCATTCCGCCTATTTTTTTGAAACTTTTGAATATTTTCGCAAGAATGATCCTTCCGTGTTTTTTTACATCTTAGATTAATCTTCATTATTAGATCAAATCAAAATAAAAATGAAAATTTGTCCCTAACATATGAAAAAAAATGCAAATAAACTTTTCTCATACTCTAAAAAAGTAAAAACACCAACAAAATAGGATCATATCTTACTTGACAAACGAACTATTTAATTCAATAACTTCTAACACCAAATTTTCAAATTCATTATGACTACACCAATTTGTTCTAACGTTGTAACTTGTTATCGAGATAACCGGTTTATTCGACATTCTTAATTTTTCAAAAAAAAATAATCTAAAAGTTTTAAAAAAAGTTCAGAATAAAAAAATAAATCTAAAATTATATAAAAAAATCTAAAATTTTCGGAAAAGAATCTTAATTTTTCGATTTTTTATTAAAGAAAAAAATCTCAATTTTTTAGAAATATAACATGTAATCTTAGTAACACATAGCAAACAAAATAGTTCACTTGTATATTTATATTAGACCTCTAATGCATGTCTAAATATATATACCTAATACATAACGAAAGTTTATGGACTTAAAATTAATAGTCGTGAGATAGGATCGAACTCGGGATCACGGGATTGCACACATAACGTAAAGGGTTGATTTATTTATTAAATATATTTATTATATTTATTAAATCAAACCAAAGCTTAACTAACGATCGTTGATAAATAAAAGTTAAGTTTAGACGATCGTTATGGAATTAAATAGAACCTAAAAGAAGGATAAAGGAAAAGTTCCGGAAGCCCTTGGGCGGGCTTGTGGGTCGTCGGCCAAAGGGGAAAAAAGGAAGGAAATCAAAGATTTTCTTTCCTATTTTGTTTATTGCTTGGAGACCAAGTATTGTCAAGCCTATATAAACAAACCCCTAGCATTCACAAAAGACACACAACTCTCTCTTTCTCTTGCTCCTTGATCGCCGTCCAAACACCCCTAATTTTAGGGTTTTGGTTTTCGATTATTGCTATTTAAATTATATCTAGTCCTATCCCCTCTCTAGGGTTGTTGGGCAGATATTCCATAAGCGTTGAAGTTCGGTTTGTTCGTGCTAGACTCACGGTTAACCCGCCGTATTACGTGTGTACAAGAACGTGATATAGTCTTACTTTAGACTATATTCTTAGTGGTGTTCGTGATCAATCCTAGTTGCCGTTTGTTCCGTCGTCTTGTGGATCTTGCTAGGATAAAGGTATGTAACCCTAATCTTGATTAATTATAACTGTGTTATTAATTATGATCTTGTTAAATTGCTTCCGCTATGTGTGCTTTAATCCATATTGGGGTTTTTAATAATTGTTATGAACTATATAAACCATCAGTGGTATCAGAGAGCCGTTTTAACATGTTATAATTATCGAGATCTAAAGATTGTTTTTAACTAATAATTGTTTTGAGTTAAAACTACATGTTTTTTTTTGAAAAGAAAATTTAGGGATTTGGTTTTGTTTGTTTTTTTTAAAATCCGATTTTTTTAAAAAAAAGGGGGTCGGTTTGTTTTGTTTTTTTTAGCCGATTATAAATTAAAAAAAGATAGTTTTTTTTGTGAAACCCTAAAATTGCATGTTTTGATCTTTAGATAATTACATGATTAATTGTTATGTCATGTATTTAAGGTTACGATCCATAGTGATTTAATTAATTTGTTAAGTGATTTGGGTGGAACTTTGATGAATTCCATGATTAATTGTTATGTTATGTGAATTAATGTTTCGATCCATATAGATTTAATTGTTAAGTTATGTGGGAGATCCGTGATGAACATGCATGTTTTTCATGGATCATATGTTTTATGTGGTAATTGTTACGTGTTTTGCTGCATGCTTTATTTGATTCAATAAATCTAAAATTAGGGTAGATTTTATATGAATATAAAAACCTAGATTTGATATTATTTATTGAATAAATCGTATGCATGTGGCTATTTGATTTATTTATTGCACATATAAATTGTTATTATGTGTTTATGATTTAGTTTTTTTTGTACCTACTTGTTTTCATACGTTTTATATTGATTGTATGTTGTAAACAAGGGTAATTTTTCCAAGAAAAATTAATATAGACTAAATCATATAAAAATAAATGAATTGTTTTGAGATCTAATTGACATATGATTTGTGTTGATTGGAATTGCAATAATAACTTAACGGCCTACTCAACTTTGACAAACTATAAAGTGGGTATAACGCACTGCTGGTCATGTACCCGGTTAAGGAAGGAGGTGTTATGCTTCAGCGCTGACCAAATTCTCGGCTTGCCTGTGCGTCAAAGTTGGAATTACCTACGGTTATTATTTATATAATTCCTTAAGGTTGAAACCGCAAAAATTCACATCCGAAACACAATGAATAAGGTTATTGCTTTGTGCTTTAACTAAGTTCTTGAAAAAGTACGGTGTAAATTTAGTTGTGGGTAAAATCTTTAATTGGTTTAACCAATACCTCAACTTGCAAATATATGATGGAATTTTAGTCTCACCAAAAGTTTACTAAAAGTTTTTATTATACTAATACTATGGAGATGTATGCATGCTTCTCCATGCATGATTTTGACATCGAAATTTATACCCTAAAATTTAAGTCTTATGCCCTCTAATTGACGAACACTAGAAGTTACTATTGTCGTCATATAAGATATTGGACGATGTTATAATGGAGAGAAAACTTCATGACTGGATAAGATTGCACATGAAGGTTTTACGTTCTTTAGATAAGTAGACTTAATTGAGTTACTCAGTGAGATCTAGAAACTTAAGGCATAAAGAAGGGATGAAACATGTTTACAATGCAAAATGACTTTTGGCAATGTAAATCCCTTAAATATCTAGAAATTGCAAATTTGTTTGTCAATCATTGTTCGATAAGTTACCATCTTGAATACTTTCATTGCTAGCAGATCAACTGATGTGATGAAATTATGTCATTTTGGATTCTAGTGTTCAAGGAAAATATTATGGTTATTATTACTAGGGTAATTTTATTTTCTTGAATGGTATTATCGAAAATACTAAAATTTAATTTTGTAAATTCTTTTACAAATGTATTAATGCAACGTTACACCGTAAACGTGGTTTATTCATTTATTGATCTAAAACCGTATGGTTGAGGATATAGTCAATTTAAAAGATAAACTTAAACTCTTTTCCATGAGTGAATAAGGAGTAATAAGGATTTTAGAAATGTCAAATTCAAATCCATAACTCATAGCAAACTTTAATAGTTAAGAAAAGTGCATATTTTGAGTTATTAAAAGTTACCGCTAATTGGTTATAAGGCAAACTAGCATATTTGTCTAGTAATTGTGCTTTGACCATTTATAGGCACTACATACCATTGTGAGGTTGGTAGACCTATTAAGGAAGAAATTGCATGTCAAGTCTTTCAAGTTAAAAAGCATTTGATGGATAAGTCATCATTTACGAAGTAGAGTACACTCTTAAACACTATAAGTAATTGTTGCGAATGTGTTTTTTTCAAAAGTGTAAGAAAGTAAACACAACACTAATTATTTTCACCGATTATGAAACATTTTCAATGTTGTCAAGTTCAGTGGGAGAATTGTGTTGTATTACTGTTTTGAGTCTATTAAAACATTCTCTAAGTCAGTGGGAGTTACAAGCTTTGTTGTCTTTGTAATAACCCATGTTATCTTTAGTATGTCATAAGATAATTACTTTCGAATTGTTGACACTAATATCTTCAAAGATAGTTATGTATTGGTTCTTGTTAATTAAGTGATTCTACATCTACTTGTAAAAAGCTAATATATGTGGCACAATCATATTTTGTATAGACGAACGTTAGGCGTGATGTTATCTTATATATGAGGTTGTTCCATGCACAAGTGGGAGAAATGAACATTGTGTGCAAGAAACAACTCATAAAGATATGATTCTCTTGTCTTTAAGATAAGAGACTAACAATCTAATTAATATTTAGATCATGTGTCAATATGATTAAAAGACTACTTAAAAGTATGTATATCATTCACTTTAAGAAACACTTGTTGTTTTGATTTAGTCATGTAAGAGCTTGGACTAAATTGTAAACTCAAGGGTAAAATATCCACATGTCGTAAGGTCGGGCGTGGAATGTTTTGAAGTTTCTTAAAATGGACTAATTCCTGGAATGACACAAGATACATAGAGTAATCTTATACTACTAATGAAACCTAGTGGTGTTCATATAATAGTATAGGAGTAAATTAACTTGAAAAGATGAATGAAACCTAGTGGTGTTCATGATTTACTTTAGTTATACATGTTTATGATTTATTGTATAAAGTCACAAACATAAAGTCTTGGAAGACGTATAATATAAAGTAAGACGTTAATGTATTGTCTCTATTTCACTAAAGACATATACATGTAACGTGTAATGGACTTATAACTTTTACGAAGTGACTTTGTATTATAAGTACTTGAGTTATAAAGCATGAAAAATGGTTAGGAAATCTATATTACCATTAAAATGGTTTAGTTGGTATATAGGTAATCTTATACTACTAGTGAAACCTAGTGGTGTTCATATAATAGTATAGGAGTGAATTAACTTGAAAAGATGAATGAAACCTAGTGGTGTTCATGATTTACTTTAGTTATACATGTTTATGATTTATTGTATAAAGTCACAAACATAAAGTCTTGGAAGACGTATAATATAAAGTAAGACGTTAATGTATTGTCTCTATTTCACTAAAGACATATACATGTAAGGTGTAATGGACTTATAACTTTTATGAAGTGACTTTGTATTATAAGTAATTGAGTTATAAAGCATGCAAAATGGTTAGGAAATCTATATTACCATTAAAATGGTTTAGTTGGTATATAGGTAAAACCGAAAGATATATATTTATCTTAAATATTGTTAAGATTGACTTACAATATTTCCCTAAATGAAATACAACATTATGATGGTATGTTCAATAGGAGAATCAAGCTCTCAATTTGATGGTGATGATTGATTCAAGATAACTATATCTTCCTTTTCTTCTAAAAAGATATCAAGGTTAGGAAGTTGAGTATGACTTGAGCTAAGAAGATTAATAAGATACCATTATATATGGAATGTGATGAATCACGTTATATCTTAAATAAAGTTCGGATTTTGCTAAACTACTTATGAAGTGGATTGTTTAGAAAATAAAGAGTATGGAACTGTCATTGTGTTTTGTAATGTCCCATATAGATAACGTTGGAGTGTTGATCTATTTGCTATGTATTTAAAGAGTAATTTTAAGTTACTAAAAGCAAGTGGGAGTTTTGATCTTAAAAGATAAAATTACAAGATACATAATCTTCTGAAATACACTAGTAATTATCATGAGGAAGGCTTGTAAAAGCTAACTCTCAAGATAAAGGAATTTACGTCATAGGTTCGTAAGGATATCTCGGATATGCGATTTATATGGTGAGAATTATGAGTTACAAATAATTGTTGTGATTTGTTACCAAATATTGTTTTGGGTAAATTACTCATACTATGAATGTTATAGATGTTGTCCAAATAAGATAATCAACTTTAGATTTGGTTTATCTTAAATAGTTTAACTAGAAATTGGAGATGAGTTTCGTCAAAGGAAGAAAAACGCCAATTGTGGTGGTTTAATCTTTGTGTCGAAATTATATGGACAAAATTGTACACATATTTAAATGTATGTATTATGAATAGATTATTAGTCACACTTAAGTAATTAATTGTGATTGAGTATTCTTTCCTAAAACGCATTAAATATAAAAAGATTTTGATGGTCATATTTTAATCGACAAATTTGGATATGTATGAACTATTTCTTGAATGACTACTTGAGAAAGGACTTAAGTAATCGAAATGATTTTATTACTTCAAAATAAATCTTTGAAAAAGTACAAAAATGCAATTATCTATTAATGGATAAAAGCATGCATCTAGGAGATTATTCTTATGTTTAATTTGAAATCCAAGATTGGATTTAAATTTGAAATAAGATGATTTCTTATAAGTATTCCTAAAAGCTAGTGGGAGTATTATGGTTATTTTCTTAAATTATATGTGTCAAATAGACATGTAAGAAAGTAAGTTTTCATTCAAATTAAATGTTGATTTGGTTTACATTTGAGATGAAACTTTGCTTTGGAGATTTAGAAAATAAGATATACATAACCTTGGAACAAATAAATTTATTTATTTATGCGGTGGAAATACAACGTAATATGCCATGTAGTAAGTTTACATGAATATTTAGGACATGAAGGAATCTAAATCTGGTTTGAGAAATTTTCATGTGTATGAAGTTGTATTTATATCATGCTTAAAATGCATGATGATTTGAATATATTAATCTATTTTAAAGTTATTAAATAACTTGTGTAATGAATATTCTAAAGGAATATGTTTGGAAATAGAATAACATCCTAAATCTTGGATCGGCTTCCATATTCTATAGATGAATAATTTGTCAAATCGTTGTGCAAATTATCATAGCCAACAAACTTGGAGGTTTGGTTGGAATCAAACATTACATAATAGATATTAATGGTAACGTATTTGTATCTTTTATGACAAGGTGTAAAACTTGAAAAGATAAATTGAGGTAACACTCAATATTAGTCATGGGATCTTTTAGAGATGACATGTTGATTAAAGTTGCATTATACATTAAAGAATTAGAATACTTTGAACTTCAAATGTGTTTTGGAAGTTTAGGAAATTGGTGATCAAGGATGTTTCACAATTTTAATACTATGTGGCAATATCAAATTGTTTGAATGCACATGTACAAGAGTTTCAATGAATTGAATTCTTGAAGAAAGTATTCTCAAAATTCCAATAGGTCAAGATTGGTTATTTTATGCGTTGCCAAACAAGTTTGAATGTCATTACTAGAGGCATGATGCATGTACCAGTTTTATGCATTGATCTATTTTTAGTATTTGGATAAAGGATGTAAGACATTATTGAATTGATGAAATAAAGATTGGATTTCGTTTATTTTTATGTTATTTGATTTTGTATCCTATTTTACATGTTTTAATCCATGAGCATTATGATGTTTCTAAATGTCTGTTGTCGATTAATAATATGGGAGTATTATTAAACTAAGACAAATCAAAATAGTGGCAGAGTATACTTGAAAGTATATTGGTCAATTTTGGATGATATTTGATGAATCAAATATCGGACTTATCCCAACTATATGATTTTACTTTATGTATCTTTGTCATCAAGTAAATCATAAATAGTTATCCTTAGACCTGAGATATCAGGAAACTGTCGTGGATCTAGTGCATTTCTGTGGAATAATCTAACGCTAAACGTAACTGGTAGTTATAAGGGTTATTTTCAGAAGTGTTGCAAAGTTCATGTGTTTTGCTTGTAGTCAAAATGAGATTTGTTTCCTTCAAATTATTTTGAAGTATAATACAGCTGGGCCCCTCGGGGGAGTAGTAAGATATTTGTGCGGCCGCACCCAAATTTGTTTTGGTGATCTTGCTATATCCATAAACGAGAAACAGAATGGTTAATGTAAGGAATGATTGAGATCCATATCCTATTAACGTTGTATTTGAAATGAAAGGATAATAATAATGATGTATATATCATTAAAAGGTTTTTTTCCAGGAGACCTTACTCGAGTTGTACTAGTGACATTGTTAGTGTAACTAGACGCTAATCAATGTGATCACGATATTCGAATTTTGTCCAAGTGGGAGCTGAAAGTTTATGGACTTAAAATTAATAGTCGTGAGATAGGATCGAACTCGGGATCACGGGATTGCACACATAACGTAAAAGGTTAATTTATTTATTAAATATATTTATTATATTTATTAAATCAAACCAAAGCTTAACTAACGATCGTTGATAAATAATAGTTAAGTTTAAACGATCGTTATGAAATTAAATAGAACCTAAAAGAAGGAGAAAGAAAAAGTTCCGGAAGCCCTTGGGTGGGCTTGCGGGTCGTCGGCCAAAGGGGAAAAAAAGGATAGGAAATCAAAGATTTTCTTTCCTATTTTGTTTATTGCTTGGAGACCAAGTATTGTCAAGCCTATATAAACAAACCCCTAGCCTTCACAAAAGACACACAAATCTCTCTTTCTCTTGTTCCTTGATCGCCGGCCAAACACCCCTAATTTTTGCGTTTTGGTTTTCGATTATTGCTATTTAAATTATATCTAGTCCTAGCCCCTCTCTAGAGTTGTTGGGTAGATATTCCATAAGCGTTGAAGTTCGGTTTGTTCGTGCTAGACTCACGGTTAACCCGCTGTATTACGTGTGTACAAGAACGTGATATAGTCTTACTTTAGACTATATTCTTGGTGGTATTCGTGATCATTCCTAGTTGCCGTTTGTTCCGTCGTCTTGTAGATCTTGCTAGGATAAAGATATGTAACCCTAATCTTGATTAATTATAATTGTGTTATTAATTATGATCTTGTCAAATCGCTTTCGCTATGTGTGCTTTAATCCATATTAGAGTTTTTAATAATTGTTATAAACTATATAAACCATCACATAATTCATTTTCTTTTTTCAAATTTTCATCAATATTTTTTTAAATCAACCATTCAAATTATTAAATACATTTATAAACATGATTAATATCCAAATTGATCATTTTTCCTCCACAAAATTATAAATACATGAACTATATTATACTAGTAACTTTTACCTAACTTAATTAGACTCCAAAATAGTGTATAGATTAATAGATGCATTAACTGAAATAAAATGACATGCATCACTAATCCCAATTAACAACACCACCAACCTTTTATACTCCTCCGTATAAAACACTGCAACCATCATTTTTCTTGAGGCTAAAAAACACACAGAGTCTTTTGGTATGTACGATTAATCACTTTTTTATATCGTAATTTGTTTGGCTCTTTTGTTTTCATTTTTTTTTTGTTAACCATGTTTTCGCATATATCGGAACTATCAGGTAAAGTCTTTCATTTTCAGGTTAGCGTGACCACTTTAAGATTTTCTTTCATTTTTTGTTACTCCATTTTTTAAGAGATTGGCGGCTTAAGTTTTTTTTTTTTCATTTATTTTTTATTTTTTAGGAGATTGGCGTGACCACTTCAAGGTTCTCTTTCATTTTGTTGTTATTTTCATCCTTTTTAACTTCAAGGTTCTCTTTCATTTTGTTGTTAGGGTTTGTTAAATTCTAGTAACAAATTTAAGAAAAGTTAGGGGCGTTTGTTTTACCTTATTTTAGAGGTTATTTTGTTTGGCTTATGTTTTACTAGCAGAGTACTCGCGCTAGTTTTTTTTTTTTTTTTAACGACAATTTTTACAACTCACACTAACTATCTCACAATATCTATCTCACATGTCTCCACCTTAAGGTTAGAGGGCAACTCACATGCCGCTAGACCAAGAGGCCTTTGGTGATGCATATGTAGTTTAGATTAGATAAGATGGTTTTGATTTGGTTTATTTTATGGTTATGAGCTTATTTTTTTAGTCTTAGGTGATAATTGGCGAGAAAAATAAGCTTGTGAAAATAGATGAAACAATTTGGGGGTGTTTGTTAAAGCGCGTAGATATGGGCGACTGTATACATTCTACCTTCACCCTGTAATGGGGTTGTGCTTGACGGATAAAGGGTACCAACCACGACGTGTGGTGGTTCAGTTGAAAATTTGGTCATGTGGATGACCATAACTTTTTAATTTGTGTGTTTCTATTAGTATATTGTGGGGTATGTTTGTATGGTTAATTTGGTGGTTACCACTAGAGGTTGTTTGGTGAAGGGAAGGGAGTGAATATGTGGCGCCACTAAAGCATAGTCAAATAAGCTCATAAACAATAGCAAAAACTAACACCCTGAAGTTGTAACTCGAATTTAGACCTCAAATAAGGCGATTTTTACGCTTTTTACATGCTCAATGTGTTTTTACTTTTTAGGTTTTGCAAGAACTGTTACAATAGTGCAGTTTCTAGTTAGTTTCTTAGTTTGGGCATCATGTAGTTAGGTTTCACTATAGCGAATTTTTGTCCCAAAATAAGCAGATAAGCAAAAACATTTTTGTATGATCCAAAGTTCCAAGCACACTGCTTATCGGCTTATATTAAGCAATCCCAAACACCCTCCTAGGTTCTATTTGGAACTTTTATCTTACAACAATTTTACACGCAAATCGATTTTGTAAGTCTCAAACAAGGCAACTAATTGGGTTTTCGTTTTCATTCAGTTAACTAGTTAAACTGGATTGCTAAAATGGCGTCGAGATTGTCAAGCTCTGCGGTCAGTCTCGAAATCGAGCTGACGAAAGTTGGAGAGAAGCTGGTACGTCTTCCGTCTTCAACGGAAGAGATGATCAAAATTCTTGTGGTTAGCGTTTCCTTACTCCATATAGTTTCATTTATAAGTCTTGTGGTTAGTGTTTCCTTATTCTCCATCTGACGAAAGTACTTATTATCTGGTAATAGCAAACAGAGAGTATTCTATTCAGGTTACCGCAATCAGCATCCATATCGATGATTAAACCACTGCATCCAATAATGAAGGCACTGATTGCTGTAGACTTAGTGAGACATTCTAATATCATTGTGAAAGTCTCTGTTGCATATTGCATCTGTGAGATCATGAGAATTATGGCACCTGCTACACCTTACGACAACAACCAGATGAAGGTATCGTTCGGTTTAAGTTGCGGTGATTTTTTTTAATATAATGTAAGTAACTGCATTTTCCTCTTTCTTTGGTGATCAGGAGTTTTTTGAGCTGGTAGTGATTGTGTTCGAGAAAGTATCTTCATCTGATGAAAGCTATACTAAAATGATCAAGGTTCTCACAGGAGTAAGCAGGGGTAAATTTGTGGTAATGATGTGTCATCTGCAGCTAGACGGACTGATTGAACGACTATTTAGGCGATTTTTAGAAGCCACTGAGTAAGAACCACATTTCTTTTCTATTTGTTTAATGGCAAGCGCTGTCACAGTTATTTTTTATACATGATATGAGGCATAAAACGATACGAAAATGAATCTTTGTAATTTAGTGGAATAATTTTACGGTCAACTGAGTTTGTTCTTTCTTCTTCTGGTATTTAAGCTCGAATTCATCTGCCGTTGTATCCAAGATGGAGAAAATTATGACTATGATCATAAAGGAAAGTAAGAAGCTCCCGCGCGAGCTCGTAAATCTTCTAGTTACGATTGGAAAAAGCAAAAACGAGGTGATTATAATTTTGCTTTTTTTTTCTTTTACCAATATAAGCTCATTCATCAATAATTACATCCTATACTGTAGTGTTGATCCTCTTGCTGATTGCTTCATCTGTTTGTACACAGCTAGCGAAGAAAATTCTCAAGAACTATGCTGATCAACTGAATCCAGATATCCCTGATACGGTATGGGGTACCTCTTAATTATTAGAGTAAATGTCACCAAGAGAAAAGATAAAGAGGTCTAAATATGTGACTAGTTTTATGACTACACTTGCATGTCACTAATTTAATGGTGTACGAATCAAATGTGTGAGGTCTCAAGTTCAATTCCCGCTAGGTTCAAACAACCTTGAAATGGCCACGCCAACCTCCTGAAAAGGGATGGCTTTACCTGGTTTCAGTCTGTGTGGCGGTGGGTCCGAAAACTATGGTTACCCAAAAAAATAAAATGGTGTACGAGTTAGGCACTGTTTTTAAAACGTTTGAGTGCCCTCATGATTATTCCAAAATGGCAGTATTCATTTGCAGCTGTGTATCTAAAAAACGTCATTATAGTGTTTGTACCTATGCTCATACTTCTATATATATCAGACTGCAAGGCGTTGTCTAGATTCTGAAAGCGAAAAGAAACATGAACAGAAAACCCTTGCAATCGTTGAGACACCAGTGCCAAAATCTGTAACAACAGTGAATGGAAAACGCAAGAAAGAGGTAATACCATTTGCTTCTGAAAACGATTCTATCTGGGGAGATGGCAAAATAGGACGACCAGCATCAATTTTTTATTTTTATACCCATTTGACCCGTAAAAGGCACAGTATAACCGAAAACGACCCGTTTACCCATAAATGGCTCCAAAATGCCACCTATAGCTCTTATCCTCCTTTAGAATCAAACATGAACAAGTCTTCATTACAATACGCTTATCAAATTATGGATTATCAGATTCAGTCTGTTGAGCATGGTGAAGATTTAGTGGGGAGCAGGATAAAAGTTTGGTGGCCTATAGATAAGACGTAAGTTTTATACAGTATAAGATACGACTGAAAATCATGAACTTTTTGGTTAGCTTAATGTGAACTTATGCTGCAGTTATTATAAAGGAACTGTGAAATACTTTGGACGTGTTAAAAAGAAGCACAAGGTGCGATTTTACAAATACAATCTCAAAGATGTCATCTAGCATATTCTATATACTTTGTATGTAACATGTGTTAATATATCTTCCTAGGTATGGTATGATGACGGTGATGAAGAATTCCTAGACCTCAAGAAGCAAAAGTGGGAGTTGCTTGAAGACGTGTCTCCTATGTTGGATTGTGTACATATCTCCTTACCTTTCTATATACTTTGAAATTCATTAGAAACGGCGACGAAATGGGCTTTCTATTGTTAGTGTTTTGGCTTGCAAGGACTAAACAACATACCCAAACGAACTAGATAATTAATAGTGTCTAAAATTTTCTTGTCAAATTGCGCCGGGTTGGATTGCGTTGGCCTTTGTTGATTTTCTCAAATGTCATACAAGTATGATTTCGAATGTGATTAACAAAGGTGTACCGTCGTAATTAGTATATACTTTTGATTAACAGAGGTGTACCGTCGTAATTTAACTTGAAGTAAGTAATCTCTAATATTACACCGTCTAAATTGTTACGTAAAGGAAATGGATCAATAAACGTGTCAATCCAACTCACTTGGACTATTACCCAACTCACTTGGACTATTACCCGACCTATTAATTCCATCCCCCTTACTTCTAATCTATAATCCATTTCATACGGTCTAGAATGGTTTCATCTTCTTACTGCGGCCTATACGCTGCAGATAGAAGGTAAGTACCAAAGTAAAAGGCCCAAAAAAACCACTTGACCTGTTACACCCCTTTCGTTTTTGAATGTTTTAAAAGTTTACCCATGTGACTCATTTAATGCATTTTGGTTATGCTAATAGTATCCTGGATTATACAACTGTAAACTGATCCAGGATCAATCTGCTGAACATGGTGAAAATCTGGTTGGGAGCAGGATAGAAGTTTGGTGGCCTGCAGACAAAAGGTAAGTACCATATCGATTGAGTAAGATTTATGACTCTTTGTGGCTCTTTTTGAACGTGAGCATATTATTACTGCAGTTACTACCCAGGAGTTGTGGAATCCTTTGACCGAAGTAAAATGAAGCACAAGGTGTGAATTCGACAGATATTTACCCGTAGGTGTCAATTTACAATTTTCGTATACTTTTATGATGACTACTGTTTGTTGCTATCTATCTGTAGGTATTGTATGATGATGGCGATGAACATGTCTTAAACCTCAATGAGAGACGATGGGTGTTGCTTAAAGATGTGCCTGCCATTGAGCCTGTACCAGATTCTTCTGTATATATCCCCCTCTCTTTATACATAAAACTTCTTTTACAATTCTCCGTATTATAGATTTCTGCTGTTTATATTCGAGGGGTCACTTTTACCCAATTTGTTAAAACAGGGTCAATTTGCACTTCTTTCAAATATCTGTTGGTTTGTTTGGGTGAAACAAAGATATCTAAATGGGCTAAAATAACGCAGATAAATAAGTGCTTAATATATGGTAGGTCAAGCTGGGTTGGCCTGTTAAAACATATGTTGTTGTCAAGTTAATAAGAAAAGGAATGACTAATTGGTCAACCTAACACGTTTGTCTCGTGAACCAACCTGACCCCCTTCGTCCTACCTTTTTTCTACCTCTTATTTACATCCAATTCCCACTGCAGGAACTAGCACTGCCAATAAAACGTTTGTCTACTCAAGCAACTACAAAGGGTTTGTCTACTCAGGCACCTCCTGAAAAGGTTTCGTCTCCTCTGGCATTGCCTATAAAGGGTTTGTCTACTTCGACACTGCCTAATAATGGTTCATCTACTCTTACACTGCCTATAAAGAATCCATCTGCTGGGGGACCTCCTAGAATGTCTACTCAGGGATGGCGTAAAGTGGTTTTGTCTCATCTGGTACCGCCTCCTATAAAGGATCCAACTACTCAGGCACCGCGTAAAATGGTTCGGTCTACTCAGATACCAATTAAAAAGGTTTCGTCCACTCAGACACTGCCTACGAAGGTTTCAACTACTCAATCTGGCTTGACATCTGTCCAAGGCTACACAGTGAAGAAAAGCATTGCCCCAATACTTGAAGCCATTATCAAGAAACATGGGGACATAGCTTCTGATTGTGTTTTTAAAACACCTACTGTTAGAGCATCTATCCTTGAACTTATTTGTGAAGCTGTCAGTCGAATTCAAAGTAATGATGTTGCAGACACCGAAATGGAAGAAATACAGTGCCAAGTGTCAGCTGCAGAGGCGAACAAAATTAATGTGTCATGGCTTTGGCAGCACTTGGATGCCATCCACAAAAGAACGGAAAAAATGGAAAAATGCAGTTTGCTTATGAAAGGGAAAGCCAGCATCAGTTTGATCAACAAAGCTGCCAAAAGGGATTTCGAAGAGACACAAATAAAACTAGTCACTGCACATGAACAGTTTACAAAGGCTGAAAGGTGTGTAGAGGTACTCAGACTTGTAGAAAAGAAGCTACATGACAATATAATGGAAGGATCTAAGGCTGCATCGGACTTGTGGATAACACAACCAGTTTTATAAGATGAGTAAATCGTGTTAGATTTGTAATTAATTGAAGATCGCTCTAATCTGTCACCGTTACTTTAGAAACGCCTAATAGAGAGTATGGCATGAGACCCCCATTATTAGGGACATGTTGAGCTTTAGCTATACAATCGCTCCTAGTTAAGATTAGCTTGTTTTTATATCAAATATTTGACATTTTTTAACTTTTGAGAGGTCTCATTCATTTGTTTTTTAACATACCCCGATTTGCTACTTGTGACTGTGTTTACACTTCAGTTCTTACAGCTCTTGGTCATACAGATTTTTGGCTTTGCGATTTTTCTGACAACTATAGCATGCCGCTCGCTCCTTGTTGATCTGTGGTGACATAAAAATCTGCATATTTTATGTCATGGGTGCTACTACATTAAATCTTGCCTCTTAAGTTCTGAATGTTTGATTTCGTGTCTACTAAATTGTGTCGAGGCTCGGATACTTAGCTGCAGATTCTCCCATGTCGGTTATTTTTTAATGTTGTTTTTTCTATAGATGACTTGATTTCGCTTTTTGGTTTGGAGAAGATAACGATTTTCGACTATGAATATGGCACAGAGATTGATTAATACCTGAAAATAATACTCACTTAAAAAAAAGGTGAAATACCAAAATGAACACTTATCATAGCATTGGGCGTGGTGGCCATTGGCAATTAGCTCGCCCATCCAAGGTGGCAACTCACTCGGCTCCGCCGAGTGCTCGCCACCACACCGCCTGTGTGGTTCGTCGTGAATTTTTCCGATTCAACGACGAACAAAATGACAAAAATCTTAAAAAAAGAGAAGTGACTTCTTGGTCGATTGAGAGTGGTGGTGGTGATGAGTATTTGAGTTCTACCTTTGAACAGGAGGTTTTGTGATATAATGTATGGTTATTGTTATTGATTCTTTGTTGTTCAGTAGTTAATGTTTTAAGGTTTTGAGATTGAAATGAAATTGGTCTGACTTTTTAGGTGTCAAATAGATTTTAGTTCTAAAAAAAGTTTTGACTCGCGGAACCTGAACTGTGCACCCTTTTAGGTGCCGACTGACCCTTCCACGAGTACCTAGGCCTACGCAATGAACACCTTTCCGGGTGACCTTTAGTCAGGAGTATTAGATAGTTGACTTTGACTTTTCAGTTAAACAAAAACAAAAATGAATAACAAATTGTTATTTCTTGTTTGTCCTAGGATATACTTGTGGTTTCTTGAAATGTGATAAACTGAGGTGCAGAGTAGATGGATCGTTGCTATTACGTGTATAGTATTTTCATTCTTTTGAGGCATGCTGCTTTTGCACTATGGGCTGCCATGGGGTCTTTCGTGAATATCATATTATCGGTCGTTTTGAAGAAGATTTTAAAACAAGAAAGACCTGTTTCCGGAGTCGGTTCAGGCCATGGAATGCCGTCTTCGCATGCTCAGTTCAGGCAAGGATGTTTAGTCAAACTCTTTTCTTAACATTTTTGCAGCAACTTGTGTTTTCCAAATATGTATAGGTATTATATTAACTGAAAAAATCAAATATGTGTAACAAGCTGACATGATCAGTTCAGAATCAATAATTTGGTCAACTCTCGTATTCCTTTTTGGACAACCCATCACCAAAAACTAGCCAGAACACCAACGCAACACCTTAAAAACGCTGTGGCATGACATGAAACAAAACCTGAAATATTCAGAAACACACCACAAACCAGTCGAAATTAGGCACCATCATGAGACGGTTTAAAACTGACAACACCCAAAAAACCTCAAGAGTGACATAAAAAAGACCAATGTATGTACATATGATTCTTGAAAGGTATTAAATATAATTACTTCGATACAATAGACAAAATAACCAAATTTTAACTCTCGTCATCTTTCTGGTGCAATGTGGACAACTACAACAGACGATGAGGAATTCCGACACATGAGTCCCAACAAGAGTGAGAACGATGATTACTACAAAATGTCTAGTTAACGCCGAAGATTATGGACACAGAAGGAGATAACAGGAAAGTGTTTAACACGGGTAGATATGTAACTTCACACTTCCTAGTTAATAACCAAGTTTGTGGTTTTACTTAAAAATGCATATAGTAACTGTTATTTAGTACAGTACTAACTTAAACAGTTAAATACCAGATGCTATCATAATCCAAATACTAATATATAACTTCTCCAATCTCCATTCACAGCCTATACATAGTTATAGTTGTAGTCATCTCCTTTGGTTACACTATGTCACGGGCTGCTCATGTCATTTGCCACTAACCCGTCACCAACTTTGAAGCATATGTGCAAATTTATCGATATTTTTAGGACAAAGGTGGTATCATGTCCCTCTTTCTGTACCTTGAAAGAATCTGCAATCACTTATAAGTTATAAGGAAACTGTTAGATACATGAAAACGCTGGAAGTTTCTGAGTTAAAACTAAGAGGTTTGATTGATAATGATGGTGTTTTCTTTCATCAAGCATCAAAGGAGCTACATACTACTCTGAATCGTTTGGTTAGTATAATTTTGTTCATCTAAATATATTTACCAATATTATATGATTGAATTGCTTGCAGATTAAATGGGTTGTTGCTGGAACCTTATGCGGAATACTTCTCTTGAGGCATGATTCTCTTGCATCATGGGCTGCAATAGGGTCTGTTTCAAATTTTATACTATCGATCACATTAAAGAAGATCTTGAAACAAGAACGACCTGTTTCTGAAGTGAGCTCAGGCCATGGAATGCCATCTTCGCATTCACAATCCATCTTTTTCACTGTTTTATTTGTGATTTTGTCAGTTAACAGCATTTTATAGTTGTCTTAACGCTTACGGTTAGTCTTAAGACTTGATCTTTACGAGTTACATTAAACTGTAATAACTTATTGTTCTTCTCATTGCTTGTTATGAGTGAATGAATGGATGGGATCACATGGAGCTACCACGATTCTTAACGTCCTTATCGTCGCTCTTGGTTCATATTTTGTGCGTATTCATGAACCCTTGTCATAATCTCTTATACTTTCTTTAGGTATTTTAAGGATTTGACCGAAGCATGTCTTGAACATTTTTAAGTCAGTGAATACTAATAAACTCAGACCCATGACTAGATTGTCGTTATTATATCATTTTTCATTATTTGTAGATAAAGATCATCTAAATAAGAGCACCCAGGCTTTTCACTATTCTATCAAGCTTTTGGAGTGAGTTTTTTGCATTGTAGTGAAAGTTATTTGAAAAGCTTTGTCTTATGACTTGTAGAACTACAAATCTTTCCATCAATCTTTAGCTAATACTTGTGCTATGCATTTAAAGCATTCAATGCATTAAGTCTTTAAAGACTTGATGCATTGTAGATGCTCTCAGTTTCTATAAATAAGGGCTGTTTGGTTCACATGTTTTTAAAGGAATTATAATATTTAAAAGGAATTATAATTTGATATAATTATAGTATTAGAATGTGATGGAATTGTAATGTATTGTAATTATAATTGATTAAATGTGACGATATGTTTGGTTAATTCCTAACGTAATGTAATTTAAACTTTTTTTAATAAAACTTATAAAATAATTAAAAAAGTAATAGTTGAAATAATAAAAGAAAAATAAATAATAAAAATAAAAAATAAATATTTATAATAATAAAAATAAAAACAAAAATAAAATTTTAATTTTAATTTTTCTAAAATATAATAATAATAAATTAGAAAACTTATATAAATATAAATAAAATAATAAAAAATTAAAAATAATAAATATATAAATTAGAAAAATATAATATAAAATAATATATAAATATAAAATAAATAATTAAAAATAATATTAATTATTATTATTTATATAAAAAACTAATTATAAATAAAAAATAATTAATAAAAAAATAAGAAAAGATAAAAAAATAAATATATAACTTTTTTAATTTAATAATAATATTGAATATTAATATTTATATTATATATTAATAAAAATAATTTTTTATTATAATATTATTTATTATATATTTGTTATTTTACTAATTTTTTATTTAATTATTTTTATTTTTTATTATTTATTATTTTTCATAATAAAAATAATAATAATTATATAAATTAATTTAAAATTCATATAAGTAAATAAAATATTAATTTCAATAAATTATAATAATAATAATAATAAATAAAATTTAATTATTATTATTATTTATAAATATTGATAATAAAGTTATAAAATCTTGAATTACAATTTAATCTAAAACATTAGATCTATTTTGGCATGTAATAATAATTCTCTCATTTATTGTAATTGGAAAAAATATATTACAATCATATTCATAACCAAACAACCAATGTAATGTATTAAACATTACAATTCCTTCATCATCAAACATGATTCCAATGTAATTCAAATTACAATTACACCTAATTACATTACATTACATCCAACCAAACACCCCTAAATACCCAATATTTCTTCATACACTATGGGGGTGTTTGGGGTTACATTTTGAACCTGCTTATCTGCTTATGTCATTTTGAAATCGCAAATAATCTATAGTCCTTGTTTGGCAAAAAATATGAAATAAGCGCTTATTTACGTTTTGTATGCCTCAAAACGTGGTTATCAAAAAGTAAAAGGGGATATATTTTTTGGAAACGCACCTATTCAAGCAGTAAAGTAATTTCAGAATTTACGAATATACCCTCATTTAATATATCCAAATATTCTTGTTGGTAATTATTAAGAAGCCTTTTATGGTTATTTTACATTCCAACCTATTAAATAATAAGTTTTGTAACATATTATAATGCGAAACAACATAAAAAAAACCCAAACACTATATTTTAAAACCACGTTTTGTAACAGCTGATTATCTGATTATTCGTTTCCAAAACGGATAATCTATTTTCAATAAGCAATCCCAAACACCCATATATAACGTGTTTGTGATAGGGGCGGGCCCAGGATATTTTATCGGATGTTGCATAAATTTTCTTTTGAAGACATTGCATATCAAATTTTATCGTAAACAATAAATTTTACATCATAAAGATGATTTAGCCTAAACCAAAATCGTACAAAATTTTTTTGGGTGTTACACATACAAAAAAATCAATACTTTTCAGAAAAATTTATATTTCGTAGTCTCAAATCGAAATGTGGTCCGTGCCGCACGTGGCTCCATGTGAGTCCGTCCCTGTTTGTGATGATAATCTCATACATATGTTATCAATGCAGTCATGGATGCCAGTTTTAATGCACTATCATACCAAACCAAGTCCACGCCGGCACAATCTTGGGATCAATTTTTGCAGTCTTGTGGTTTTGGGCATGGGAAGCAATTATTCATAAAGCATATAACTCGAATGAATGGGTTCAAACACTTCTTATAGTTTGGAGTTGCTTGTTACTATTTAGGTTCATCTCTTACGTTATTTGGCACTGGATGAAAAGACAAAAAGGTTGATGATCTTCGACACTTTAGAAATGTCTAAACTAACGTTTGTAGTATAGTATTAATACTAACATAATACCTATGTACCTTAAACCTCCTGTTATTGTGTTTTCTGTTTAGACTTTACTGTAATGTCTCTTATGGACGGCGGTTCTTGCACCGAATGACATTTTTGTTGTTATATCGTCCATTGATGCAACGAAACTGACTTTGATATCATATGATTCTGTTTTTTTTCCTAACACTGCTTTTAACAAGTTTGTCATCATTGATGAATGTATATAATTTCTCGGAATTAACAAGGCTGCAGGCAGTCTAAATTAGTCATAATGCCGAGAAAGAGCTTGACTTTGTTCGGTAACATTAAAGAGGTAAAAGAAAGGTAGTAGTAATATATATGGGCATAAAACATTAAAATGTGAAAAAAGAAAAATGGATTAAGATACTTAGATAATCAAACCATAATAATTTTATCCTGAGTTGACTTTTAAAAACAAATTGCAAACCCCTTATTATAGGATCTAACAACTTGCAGATTGCAGATTCCCTTTTTGGCCAGTATTAAAACAAGACAATAATAAGTTATAATAAGATAAGCTAGCGAAAAACAGTGATGTTTTGACCATGTGAACTCTTAAATTCTTAGTCGTTAACTAATCACGTCTCACTTCTGTAGATTTGATCATTTGCCTCTTCTATCTACAATCTACACTATGGTATGTTCCGCAGTGGAGATGATCATGAACCACCCACCAACTTTGAACCATTCTCACAATCTCAGCAATATTCTGAGGAAGAATTCGTTTTCTCGTCCCTTTTTCCATACCTTAAACGAATCTAAATATTCTTATAAGAAATCTTTTAAACTAGAACCAAGGACTGCAGCAGGATCAATTGGGACTAGTCGTGAGGATGAACGTATTAGTCCTGCAATTTCTGCTTTTGAACAGGAAACTTTGATAGATAATGGTGGTGCTTCCTATCAAGTAGCAGCGACTGACTTACATACTGTTTTTAATCATGCGGTAGGTACTCTTGATTTACATAAGTTATTTCTTAGTTCTCTTAATGATTTTTGTTTTGTTTCTTGAGATGCATTGAACTGATTGCAGAGCAAATGGGTTGTTGCTGTAACTTTAAGCGGGTTGATTCTCTTAAGGCATGATGCTCTTGCATTATGGGGTGCAATGGGGTCTGTTTTGAATTATATGCTTGTAATCGGGTTGAAGCAAATTTTGAAACAAGAACGACCTGTTTCTGAGGCGAACTCAGGCCACGGAATGCCATCTTCCCATGCCCAAAACATCTTTTACGCTATTTACTTTGTGATTCTGACTGGTAACATTCTTTTGCATTGATTCATATTTGCATATAGATTTGAGAAATTTTACAAGAGCTTTTATTGTGATTTTTTTATAATAATTATGACAGTAATCGGGTGGCGAGGATTGAATGGTGTTACGGCTGTTCTAAGTTTACTTGCTGTAGCGCTTGGTTCTTATTTCGTATGTATACATGTACCCTTCTTTGTTAATTCTATCTTCAAGTAGATTTCACAAGATGTGAATTCTTAAACAGTTTAGATGTTCATCCTAGCACTGATTCAGTATATACATACATATATGGCATGTTGATGTTTGTTTGTTTCAAATCTGTTATATATGCAGTCTTGGCTACGAGTATTGTTACGCTATCACACAATCAGCCAAGTCGTCGTGGGTGCAACATTGGGGTCTCTCTTTTCAGTCCTATGGTTTCGGTCATGGGAAGCAATGGTTCAGGAAGCATTTTACTCCAACTTTTCAGTTCGAATCATTGTTGTCATTGGAGCGGCTTGTTGTTGTTTACAGCTTATTTCAAGTGTTGTAAAGCAGGCATTAGGCAATAAATGAACATCTTTTTTCTATTTCAAGTGTTCAGAAAGCATTTTACGCGGATAACATGGTAATCATGAAAAAAAAAATATAAGACGTGGACGGCAGGATTCGAACCTGCGCGGGCAAAGCCCACATGATTTCTAGTCATGCCCGATAACCACTCCGGCACGTCCACTGTTTGGTTTATTTCAAATAAATTTACGATTCATTATATTAAGAAACACATTGTATAATAGAAAAACCCGCAACTGTTGAACCTTGATTTTGCGATAGTATATTTTACTAGGTTTAATGTCCGCACAGGATTTGAACATAAAGAATAAATTAAGTAAGATTTAAGTTTATTTGGAATTTTGGATAATAAACTTTATTTGTATACAAGGTCATATTAATTTTAATCTAATAGATAAGATTAAATACAAAATATATTTTCAGGGGGCGCTTTGTTAACTTGAGGGGAATTGGAATGGGAAAGGGTAAGGGAATACAAAGGAATGCAATGAACATTCCTTAGTATAATCATTATCATTGTTGGTACTTGGTTAATATAAGACATTGTGGTGATTGGAGATGGTGTTGGCAACAACTGTTAGGGTGATAGTTAGTGGTCGCGACGTTGACGGTGTTGGTAAAGGAAACAATTAATAAAATTAGTGACGATTAGTGGTGGTTGAGAACGGCGACCATTACAGACGATTGCGTACTTGTGCTGGTCTGTAAAGTTGGCGATCGAAGGTGGAGATGGTGGTAATAGCGTGGTTTGGGTGGTTATTGACGGTTGGTTGGTGGCTAAAATCAGCGGAGAGTGGTGGTGTCGAGAGTCGTGGTGGCGTTGGGAGGGTGGTGGTAGCGACAATGGTGGTAGTCAGTGGTGGTGTCAGAGATTGGTTGGTGGTGGCTTTAGGAGGGTGGTGGCAGCGACAATGGTGGTGGTCAGTTGTGGTGGTGGCGTCATAGATTAGTGGTGTCGAAGGGTGGTGGTTTCGTCATAGAGTGGTGGTGTCGGAGGGTGGTGGTGGCGTTAGGAGGGTGATGGTGGTAGCGATAATGGTGGTTGTCAGTGGTGGTGGTGGCGTCGGAGAGTGGTGGTGGCGTTAGGAGGGTGGTGGTAGCGACAATGGTGGTGGTCAGTGGTGGTGGTGGCGTCAGAGAGTGGTGGTGTCGGAGGGTGGTGGTGGCGTTAGGAGGGTGGTGGTGATAGCGACAATGGTGGTGGTCAGTGGTGGTAGTGACGTCGGAGAGTGGTGGTGTCGGAGAGTGGTGGTGGCGTTAGGAGCTTGGTGGTAGCGACAATGGTGGTGGTTAGTCGTGGTGGTGGCGTCAGAGAGTGGTGGTGTCGGAGAGTGGTGGTGGCGTTAGGAGCTTGGTGGTAGCGACAATGGTGGTGGTCAGTGGTGGTGGTGGCGTCGGAGAGTGGTGGTGGCGTTAGTAGGGTGGTGTAGTGACATTCGTGGTGATGATGGTGGGTGGAGAGACACATATACATACGTCAATCTATTACCTTCAATCCATTACCCCCAATTTACAAGGGAATGGTTCATTACCCACTAGTGAGTAATGATTACCTATATTTTCATAAATCAAGCACTATTAATCATTCTTTTCCCATTACTTACCCCTTAATACCCTTAACCAAGGATAACCTCACTCTCTTTTTTCAAACATCAATATCTCTTAAACCGTTTATTTGGAATTTTTTTTCTTCGAAAGTATATTATAGTGCATATTGGTAGAAAGATAATTAAACGCTCGTCGCGATGGTATAATTATTTTCGTTTAACACTTAACGGTTTAAGAGATATTAAAATTATAAAAAATAGGTGAAAAATAAAATATATTTTTAATCTTATCCATTAGATAGAAATCAGATGGATGGTGGGGATGAGTCCCCCCATATCCAAAGAAAATTATGGTATTCAAAATAACTCATCTCATTAAATAATAATTTCGTTATTCCGATTTTATATGTATTATATATATATATATATATATATATATATATATATATATATATATATATATATATATATATATATATATATATATATATATATATATATATATATATATATATATATATATATATATATATATATATATATATATATATATATATATATATATATATATATATATATATATATATATATATATATATATATATATATATATATATATATATATATATATATATATATATATATATATATATATATATATTATAAACATATAATGTTGGTATGTTTGATTATATTTTTGTTTTACTCTGCACCGTGTAAATTGTTATAAACTCACATGAAATTTTATTTTCGAATTTCATACTCTTTTTATTTTATTTTTATTCTGAATAGTTATATCTTAATTATTAATCAACAAACCATTTACATCAACCTTACACACCTTACACGTACTCGATTTATAAATTTATGATTTTGTAATATTTAATATCATTCTATAAAACAATATTAAAATTTTAAATGATTTTTCATTAGTATTTGATAATATTAATTAATATTTCGTATAAATATTCGTTGCACAAAGAATTTGACTTTGTTTAAACTGAAACACTAATTATCCCTTTCTAGACATTGTGTGTTTGGTAACACACAACGACCTTAAAAAAGTGTTGTTGTAATATGTAGGGTCCCGTCTATTTATTTTCATCTCACACCGATGCCTGAGGTCCTGCATTCATTTTGATATTTGTATTCATGTTAATAATAATTTACGTAGATTGGATTGCTTGACTTTGTTAAGTGTCAAAATAAAATAGACAATAGTTTGTGTTTTAACTAAATATTTATAATCGTTAGATTTGTTGATTTTTTTAATATTACATCTATGATAGTCTAGGGATATTTTTTTGTTTATTTTATATTGTTAATAAAAAATATGGAAAATTATGAGTTTACATTTAAATTCATCAAATTTCTAAAAAATTCAACAATTAAAATTTATCAATCCCCTCCTCTTTTTTTAAGTTTTTATTTTTACAAATTTGACACATATATGTTTGTGTATTTTCATCAAATTCCTCCACCAAAATTTTTAATTTTAACTAAACTGAACTTAATTTTTGTAAGAAAATTATGTGTGAATGGCTATAATCTGGATATCAATCTAAATCGTGTAATCACTTTCAGATCAAAGTATTTCGACCCTATACGCCTCGGGTTCACGAAATCTTCAATCAGATAAGAGAGATTGCAATTAAGATCTAATGTGAGACCCCCAGAATCAGACATGGAACAACAAGGCAACGAGGGGGTAACACTTCATAGTACAAGAAACAATGAATTATTTTTCATACAAAGCTGACGAAATAAAAACATATACATTACATCATAAAAGGTCAGAGTTTTTAAACATAGGTCCCAGAGTTTTAGAAGCGGAAAATTATATTATTTCGTCTCGATTTATAACAATAAGTTGCCCAAAAGATTGAATAAACTTCTGATAGTTTATATAAAACAAATCTTTCACATCACAGAAATCTCCAAGCTGCGATAATATCCTGTGGGCTCCCATCCAAGCAAAGCTAAGTAATAATACCTGAGATTAAACATGTAAAATCGTCAACATAAAGCTGAGTGAAATTCATAGGTTTAGCAATAAGGATGTGGAACACAAGCATTCATTTGTAAACAAGAAATAGGGGAAATGGTTATGTACAGTAACCATTGTCCGAAACCATTATTATTGCTGTTCAGTTCATGAACCGAAGCTTAACTCAATGTAAGTTCCTCTAGGGAGTATTCAACCTAAATACTCAAGTATAAACAAATATCAGTGCGTCAAGGTACTTGAGACGGGGATAGTCAATCCCAACGGATCCACCCACAACATTCGCGCTTAGTACTCGAAATTAACGGTTCATGATCGGGAGAGGAAACTCAAGGCTAGACTAAAAAGCAATAATAACATTGAAAACCTGAAAATCATACATGTTCTGGATAGCATACAAGTTCTGGATAGCATACAGTTTTTAAATGGTTGTGTTCCACCATGTAAAATCTCACCCCGTGTTTAGAAACCATGTACAAGTAAAAAGGGGCTATGAACTCACCTTAGCCACGTGGTAAGTCAATCACGGTACTCAGCAACTGAGTAGAAACAATGTAGTGAGACGATCACCGACGATATGGATGCCCGGGGAAACACGAAAACCGCAACCTATCACAATAAGGCGCGTGTTAAGACTCGAACTCAATATCGATATATATACCAAATATAACATGACTCAAATGTTTTCAAAGTATTCATGTTTCAAAACCATTGACACGAACCAAATGAATCCATTATCCAATGTTACTCATTTAAACACTTGTACACTTGAAAATGACCCGTTATACGACGCCAAGTCAACGCAAGTCAAACTATCCTTTAACCTTACTTGAACCAGTAGCTAAGTAATTTATATAATGACTAAGCACTTGAGTAAGTCACCATGTCCGATGGTGAATACTCAAACTCACGCAACACAAACATTGAACTAAGTGTCCAAAATAAAATCAGCAAGTACACCCCGAATGTACACACCGATCTACCCTATCTAGACTTGTCCATTTTACATGAAAATTGGTGTCAAGGTCACTTATAACCTGTATAAGACCTTAACAAAGTTTGAGCCAAAGTTCACACTTTAAAATCCATCAGCTCGACACTTTACTCGACTCCAAAATTTTGGGCATATTTGTACACTTGTTTTGTAAAACCGTTTAGACCACTTTAAAAGTACTAACTCGACAATCCGTCTTTTGAAATCACTACTAGACTCATCAAACTCAGTTTGTAAACTTTGAAACCAGTAGTATCAACTATCTAACCAAGCCTAAAGTCCCCGAGAGTCGACCCAAAATCAGCCACAATTTCGGATTGTGCCGACTTGCGCCTCCCGGTACACAAAAACTAAAACTAGCATAACTTTTGACTCGTAATGATTTAGAAGCTCTATCTTATACCAAAAAGACCGTCTCGGAAAACTATACAAAAAAAATCAAATATTCTTAGCCTTTCTCAGACCTTAAACCCACGAAACAATCTGTTTTAAGCTGTTGTCCCAAATGAGCCTTTTAGAAAACATGACAAATCCATTTTTAAAGCAAAACCACTCATTCCCATACCTCTAGGATCACTATACTATCATTCGTATCAATCAAACAATCCTAAAAACACTTGCATGCAAAATCTAACAAAATCAAAGATCAAAAGTACAACTTTTAAGGATTATAATGTGATGATCTTACCAAAAACAATGCATGCAAGATGATCAAAACCAATACCCACCATAAAATCATAAGAACTAATAAAAAATCTTGATGCATGTGTGAAATTTTTGTATAGATAGAATCATAAGATGATTTTAGAGATGGGATATTGATTAGATTTTGTTAAAAATCAAATTTGAGGGGTGTTTTGAGGTGGTGGAGTGGCGGCAAATGGAGGTGAGGGTGGGGAGAGAAGAAAATTTTCAATGTGTGTGTTTTGTTATGAATGAAATGAGTGGAGTGGTAAAAAAAATAGTTTATATAGTGTGGTTAGGGTAGAATTTGCAAATATTGGATAGTTTTGTACCTAAAAGCAATTTAATACTTTAAAGGGTAGAAAATGACTATTGGTAAATATTAAAAATATTTACGGGGCTCGGGTTTCGTAAAAATACTTTTCAAAAGTTACAATGCATCATAAAAATGAATATACGATTTCTCGACACGACTTAATACGTAATTAAAACAACATCATCGAAAATACTAATTATCGAAACAATCGATAAATAAACGTAAACTTTAGGGCGTCCGTCGGTATCGCGATCACTAGGAATTCTCGTTGTACATTGATTTTGAATAAACTCATTGTAAAACGCACGCGGGTGATTTTTAATCAAAAACTTTGATTTAAATTAAATATGGAAAAATAAAATAAAAAATTTATAATTCCTTACAAAGTACTTATCAATGAGAAAAAACATACTTAAAAAGTATAATTTAAAAATCTCAGGATTTACATATAACAATACAAGAAAACGTAATACGTTGGAAAATGCAAGAAGCACAAATAAAAAGAATAAAATAATGGTGGGAAAGTACGGGTTCTCACAGTCTTCCCCCTAAAGGAACTCTGGTCCCCAGAGTTCTCCTGAAAACAGTAGAAGATGCAAACAAGAGGAGGTACAAAGTGTAGAACAAAATTCATTGCTTCCCAGGTAAATTTCCGTACTACGACGAATCTTAACGGTTAGAATTCGCTATGCTTCAGTTTCTTATCTCCTTTTCGTATAGCTTTTCAGTCTTGGATTAGAATAACGATCTTTCAATACCGGGATACATCAAGAGATAGAATTGTTGGAAATACGTGCGATAACTAACAAGAATGAACACAAGAATTGCTTAAACAGGCAAAATGCGATAAGATGAATCAAAATTGTAAATCAACAAGGGGTCGTAAATCGTGCAACTGTAAAATGTGACAATCTTAAAATGTAAGAATCAAGTCACAAGCGAAATAGAAGGGAAAAAAATGAATAACATATGATCATTTAAAATACAAGCTGTCACAATCAGCTGTCTAGGAGTTTGGTATTACTTTAAAACTCAGTTTAAATATTTTCTTGATTAAAAGAAAATTTTACCAGGTGTAGTGATTAAAAATCAAACTCTACATAAAATGAGTGGGTAAACAGTTGTCAAATCTTTTTCTTGATCAGGATTTTCAAAATAAAAGTACAACAGTTCAAAATAGTTATCCTGATTGGCTTAATAACTTTTGGGTGACTACATGAAATTATAGTTAAACTCAGGTCTATCGTTACCATTAGAGAAAATTCAGATTTTTCCAGGTTATTTAGAAACATTATTTAGAAATTATAATTTAATTTAATAATTTCATTAGGTTGACAGTAAAGTACGATATAATCAAATACTTTAAAAGATACAGGTTGACATCCTTTGAAACACTAGGTAAATTTCCCAAAGAGGATATATATATCTGGTATTTAACTTGAAACAGTTATTTTGGTAATTTAAAAATTTGATAAGATGGAATAAATGTTCTTAAAAATTAATAATAATTTTTAGAAATCCAAAAAGGCGATTAAGGTATCAAATGATAAACACGTAACATTTTCTGGTTTTCAAAAGGTGATAAGACAACAACGAATAGGAATCATATAAAGATCAACAATCTGAATGCGAGCAATAACACAAGGGAATAAAATGAAAGTCGTATCAATTCTTAACAAACATGATAGAATAGTCGCGTCAATAATAAAAATAATAAGAAACAAGGATTATAGCAAGTCATCACTTCTTGAGTGCAGTTGGTGTCACCCACAACGGCTTATTAAGTTCTCGGTGGTCGGCATACGATCAAAAGTGAATAGCCACACAGCGAATTATCGAATCAAAGAAAATTCGTAAGAAGTTACTTGAAAGGAATTCCAATGAACAACATTAGCAATGAAAGGGGAAATCAACACATGATTCACACGTATGAATTTCAAGACGATAGAGTCTAACACATAACATGGAAAATACACGTAATCATCGTTCACGTCCAGTCATAAATCATTATCCGCGTCCAGAGACGTTTCGAAGGTCTACCGAAAGAGACAGAGAAGGTCGATTGATGTAGAAGCATAACAACGTTGAAACTTTCAAGTCTGGTATCAATGGTAAGAATTTAGGCAAATGGTAACGAAAATTGTATCATGAGGATGATGAGGTAACAAGTAAGGCAATGATCGTCGAGTAGGGAAATATGTGTAAGAGGCATGTACTTTGTTTAAGAAAAGATAAGGGTTCATATGTGTATGTCGCGAACTGTTGATACTCGCATAAGAAGTAAAAGTTTTCAAAACTTTTATTTTATCTAGCTTTTTAAGGAACATAATTAAAAAGTTGATTGTTGGTCAAATATTTAGGGCGACTACTATTTGGCCTTGCATGGCTCCTTCTAAATTAGGCATAGGTGATCAGGCCATGCATAATTTAGGACTAGCAATGCGATGCTCAGCTTCGTCAAACCAGTATTACATATCATATGATTTAAAATATGTATATAATAGCACTTGTAAAAATAGAAATCAAAATAACATATGAAACTTTTCGCCTATAAGTTACTGACTAACTGTTTAAATCAACAATTTGTGTAGTTACAAGGGTTCTTTATAAGACCGTATTAGAGCAATTTGTAAAAATTCATGGTAAAATTAATATAAATTAATAACCTTCAAGTATTTTGTAAAGTCCAAGTGGAACTTTTGTAAAATATTTCGCAAACAATACCAGTTTGAGCTTATATGGTAACTTATAAAATAGCGAGTGGGTTACATGAGGGTAATAAAGGGTAGTTCAAGCCAGTCAATGAAATGGTTACAAGGTGCTAAGGTTTCAAGAGGTTTAGCAGGAATCGTCGTGAGACACGTTTCAAGATGATAACGAACGATGAAAATAAGAACTTCAACCTCGGTCCAAATCAGTGGTACGATAGAAGCAAAGAAAGACAATGTAGAATGACAAATAAGTCATATATAAAAGAAAGATAAAGGAATCCGTATGTGTGCACATCGTGATTAATTTGACAATAATATACTTTTAAGAAAGTAGGGTATCAGTTAACAAATAGTACAATCACTCCGAAAAGTTTCTATATTAGGAAGTTACCGAATTTTCAAAAGTTCAAGATCTATGTATATGTATGACCGAACTCAAAGTTACTATTTTATACTTGTTCAAACGCAATCATTGTTTTTAGTTTGCAAAATATCATTAGTTAGAGTTTTACGAGCTCAAACGAACTCAAAAACGCTTGAAATCATGTTTTTAAAGTCTATCAATTTTGACTTTTGGGTTTGACTAGACCAACTAACTCACTAAACGATATTTTAAGACTCAAAGTCTAATGCATTTCGATGTAAAATAATGTTTTGAACAACTTTCTAGTTTTACCCGAGACTTGAAACGGAATAAAAATGGACGAAAATGCCCTTACATTAAATCTGTCAGCAAAACGATATTTTAGAATTACGCAAAAAATAAGTTCTTAAATTTCACAATCTTAAATGAGCGTAACCTGCTCGATTTTAATGTTTATTGGCCAAATTTTATGTCCTAAACGGACGTCTCAACAAGTAGAAATATATATTGTTATGTCTAAGTTATAAAAATATTTTCTCGACACTGCTAAATTCCCTGTAAAGTTTCTGTACAAAGTATATTTTTTCGACACAGCTTGAAATTAAACCCAATTTCATAATAACCCAAAATTAATGTACACACAAGACTTGTGGATTCCACAAAGACGAAAGAAGATAAACTGTATAATTAATCATGTAAAGAAAACATGATACAAAAATGGTTCAAGAATACCAACGATAAGCTAAGAAATCAAAAATGGCGCATGACATCCGTGTCTTCAGTTGCAAGATGCAATGCAGGAAGGTCTCCTGGCGGCGTGATTTTCCAAAATCATAAGACATACCGAGAAAGAAACAAAATATTAACAAATCACACTCCTGAGGCGAGGAGGTTTAATGACAAGGGGAGGATACAAGTAGGATCGTATTCCAAACAATCGTCACATAATAAATGACGATCATGTGTTCAAGGTACAACATATGTTGTAAGTCGAAGTCGAAACGTAGAATGGTCAATGAAATAAGATGTAATCCACGTACAAGTGTCGTGTAAAACGATAGCGTAAAGGTCGATCAAGATTACGAAAATCTACGATATTAGTCAACACTGATTCAACGAATTCTTCGAGATGTGTGACTCACACGATGTCTTTTAGTCTTTCTAGGAGACACATTGAGCTACACAATGGTCTATAGACTATTTTCCAAGACATTCAATCACAAATGGTCAGCAAACAAATTGGATATTTAAATAGATATTTTAAAGAAACTAAACAATGAGAGAAACACGTAGGGTAGTAGAATGAAAATCAGAAGTTCATCGAAAACAACACTTCTTAATCCCGAACAATGGTATCTCGAGAGTATGCACAACATGTATCAGCGAGTCGGGAAAAACAGACGGTTCAAAACGAACGAGCATATGAAGTCAGTCGTATCACGCATAAATGAAATAGCAATAGTACTTAGAAAATGAGCATGAAAAGTCGGCAGCATACGCGCTCTGAATACAAGTATGTAACGTCATAACGATATAAAATCATTGCAATAAGATCAGTTCACAAGAACAAGAATTCAAGAAATATAGTATAGGCAGATGTAATCACAGTAACATTCAATGATAATTCATGAAGCACATAGGCTTTGAAAATTCATAGTAATTATCGTTATTAAAGTAGAGTAATATTTCAACATGAAATCAAGAAATGAAATAATACAACGATATTAAAAGTAAATAATAAGGATTAGAGAGTGACCCGCGTAGATATCGAACAATATTGGCAGATTTTGTGGTTGACACTTAAAACATGAAATAATTTAGCTTTCGGTTATAGACTAAGTTTTTGAAAAATGACTCAGTTCCCTATAACCATCGCTCTGATACCACTCTGTGAGACCCTCAGAATCTGACATGGAACAACTAGGCAACGAGGGGGTAACACGTCATAGTACAAGAAACAATGAATTATAGTTCATACAAAGCTGACGAAATAAAAACATGTACATTACATCATAAAAGGTCAGAGTTTTTAAACATAGGTCCCAGAGTTTTAGAAGCGGAAAATTATATTATTTCGTCTTGATTTATAACAATAAGTTGCCCAAAAGATTGAATAAACTTCTGATAGTTTATATAAAACAAATCTTTCAAAAGCATCACAGAAATCTCCAAGCTGCGATAATATCCTGCGGGCTCCCATCCAAGCAAAGCTAAATAATAATACTTGAGATTAAACATGTAAAATCGTCAACATAAAGTTGAGTGAAATTCATATGTTTAGCAATAAGGATCTGGAACACAAGCATTCATTTGTAAACAAGAAATAGGGGAAATGGTTATGTACAGTAACCATTATCCGAAACCATTATTATTGCTGTTCAGTTCATGAACCGAAGCTTAACTCAATGTAAGTTCCTCTAGGGAGTATTCAGCCTAAATACTCAAGTATAAACAAATATCAGTGCGTCAAGGTACTTGAGACGGGGATAGTCAATCCCAATGGATCCACCCACAACATTCGCGCTTAGTACTCGAAATTAACGGTTCATGATCGGGAGAGGAAACTCAAGGCTATACTAAAAAGCAATAATAACATTGAAAACCTGAAAATCATACATGTTCTGGATAGCATACAAGTTCTGGATAGCATACAGTTTTTAAATGGTTGTGTTCCACCATGTAAAATCTCACCCCGTGTTTAGAAACCATGTACAAGTAAAAAGGGGCTATGAACTCACCTTAGCCACGTGGTAAGTCAATCACGGTACTCAGCAACTGAGTAGAAACAATGTAGTGAGACGATCACCGATGATATGGATGCCCGGGGAAACACGAAAACCGCAACCTATCACAATAAGGCGCGCGTTAAGACTCGAACTCAATATCGATATATATACCAAATATAACACGACTCAAATGTTTTCAAAGTATTCATGTTTCAAAACCATTGACACGAACCAAATGAATCCATTATCCAATGTTACTCGTTTAAACACTTGTACACTTGAAAATGACCCGTTATACGACGCCAAGTCAACGCAAGTCAAACTATCCTTTAACCTTACTTGGGCCAGTAGCTAAGTCATTTATATAATGACTGAGCACTTGAGTAAGTCACCATGTCCGATGGTGAATACTCAAACTCACGCAACACAAACATTGAACTAAGTGTCCAAAATAAAATCAGCAAGTACACCCCGAATGTACACACCGATCTACCCTATCTAGACTTGTCTGTTTTACATGAAAATTGGTGTCAAGGTCAATTATAACCTGTATAAGACCTCAACAAAGTTTGAGCCAAAGTTCACACTTTAAAATCCATCAGCTCGACACTTTACTCGACTCCAAATTTTTGGACATATTTGTACACTTGTTTTGTAAAACCGTTTAGACCACTTTAAAAGTACTAACTCGACAATTCGTCTTTTGAAATCACTACTAGACTCATCAAACTAAGTTTGTAAACTTTGAAAACCAGTACTATCAACTATCTAACCAAGCCTAAAGTCCCTGAGAGTCGACCCAAAATCAGTCACAATTTCGGATTGTGCCGACTTGCGTCTCCCGGTACACGAAAACTAAAACTAGCATAACTTTTGACTCGTAATGACTTAGAAGCTCTATCTTATACCAAAACGACCGTCTCGGAAAACTCTACAACAAAATTAAATAATCTTAGCCTTTCTCAGACCTTAAACCCACGAAACAATTTGTTTAAATCTGCTGTCCCAAATTAGCCTTTTAGAAAACATGACAAATCCATTTTTCAAGCAAAACAACTCATTCCCATACCTCTAGGATCACTATACTATCATTCCTATCAACCAAACACTTCTAAAAACACTTGCATGCAAAATCTAACAAAATCAAAGATCAAAAGTACAACTTTTAAGGATTCAAAATGTGATGATCTTACCAAAAACAATGCATGCAAGATGATCAAAACCAATACCCACCATAAAATCATAAGAACTAAAAAAAAATCTTGATGCATGTGTGAAATTTTTGTATAGATAGAATCATAAGATGATTTTTGAGATGGGATATTGATTAGATTTTGTTAAAAATCAAATTTGAGGGGTGTTTTGAGGTGGTGGAGTGGCGGCAAATGGAGGTGAGGGTGGGGAGAGAAGAAAATTTTCAATGTGTGTGTTTTGTTATGAATGAAATGAGTGGAGTGGTAAAAAAATAGTTTATATAGTGTGGTTAGGGTAGAATTTGCAAATATTGGATAGTTTTGGACCTAAAAGCAATTTAATACTTTAAAGGGTAGAAAATGACTATTGGTAAATATTGAAAATATTTACGGGGCTCGGGTTTCGTAAAAATACTTTTCAAAAGTTACAATGCATCATAAAAATGAATATAAGATTTCTCGACACGACTTAATACGTAATTAAAACGACATAATCGAAAATATTAATTATTGAAACAATCGATAAATAAACATAAACTTTTGGGCATCCGTCGGTATCGTGATCACTAAGAATTCTCGTTGTACATTGATTTTGAACAAACTCGTTGTAAAACGCACGCGGGTGATTTGAAATCAAAAACTTTGATTTAAATTAAATATGGAAAAATAAAATAAAAATTTTACAAAGTACTTATCAATGAGAAAAAAAATAACTTAAAAAGTATAATTTAAAAATCTCAGGATTTACATATAACAATACAAGAAGACGTAATACGTTGGAAAATGCAAGAAGCACGAATAAAAAGAATAAAATAATGCTGGGAAAGTACGGGTTCTCACATTTAAGGCACGAGAAATCAATCAGGAAACCTTAGAATGTTTATGAATATTATGTTTTGTGGAAGAGACCAAACTGGTTGAAATAACCAGATATTGTAACTGTTTTACAGTTAAGTGCCAACCGTCATATTGGTTGAAAACACATGCGTCTGTTGGGTTTTTCTGGCAGGAACGTTCATACCATTTAGTAAAAATCGTTTAGGTTTTGGGGCTCCGACCCTTGACCCCGCAAGGGGGCGCGGCCCCTTTGACTCCCGCATCTTGGTTGTGGCGATATCAAGCTAACTTTGACGAGTGTGCACTCCGCACCTCCTAACCCGTGTTTAGCTAAACTTGTCTAAGGCCATTGGTCTCTAAGTAAAACACAATTACATAAAATACATGTGATATTACTAAAGTTACCAACACTCCTCCCCCATTTTAGTGTAATCCTTGATTTACTAAAATACACAAAAGAACCAAAATCATGCATAATGAAAATGTCACGAAGATTTAATTTTCACTTAGTATATTACGCATTCTAGAAATTCGAATATCAGGGTGTCTGTAACACCCCTTTTGATAAATGGAATATCACAGGATAATTATGGCGTGTCATCAAAGAATGCAAGGTAAATGTACAAAAACATTAAATGACCATAAAAGGAAATACCGGAATCAAACATCAGCAGTCCAACATAAGCTCACACACATGAATATAAGTACTGAAATAGAAAAGGACTAAATAATGTCCAAATAAATGAAGTAATGTAATGAATGCAAAATGCATAAAGTAATGAAGGCTAGACTTCCATCCGTATGCACGTACTCTTAAAGTCTACGAGCGTCCCTGAGTACCTGCCGTTTGGGAACATGAAAGGAAAACGGCTGAGCATAAAGCCCAGTGAACGGATATACAAGCATAGCATGAAATGACATAAGCATAATAAGACTAATAGTAGTGGAAATGTATAAGTCCTAGATAACCTCAAACATGTTCATAAACTGGTTTTATAGTTTGAAAAGACTTATGTTTTTATATGAAAACTGTATTATTTAGCCAATAGCCCATATAGGTCATGAGGTTCCACCGTGCATGAATACTTGGAGGGGAGACCTCATCATGCAATTAGAGGGGATGCATCTAATTAATTAGTCTGGATAGGGGGATCAACTCCTTGTGAAGGATGCAAGGCACACACCACATTCACCATGAAAATCCTGTAAAACATGTAACTAAGATGCACCTATACGCCCCACATGATAATATAAATATAAGGCCAAAACTGTAAAGGGACGCCACGAGCAATCACTCCACCGTGGGGAAGTCATAACACCGGTGCCTCCAGTGTTATGGTTATGGTACCTCCATAACTAGGGGACATGGTCGTGCATGTATATGGCTTAGGAATTTAAAACTAACATAAGCAGATCAAAACATATAAAAAAAATACTTGGGGAAACAGTTGGCTGCAAACGGGGAATCCTAATAAGGAAAGATAATGTCCATACTGAAGGACGGAATATATGTACCTTATGTCTAGTGAACGAGGAAAAATGAAAGGATGAAAAGTCCTACTCCGACCTCACCGAAGCTACATAAATAAGGGACATGTATGAGTTGTCTGATTACTGAGTATGTTACTTGTTCTCGTATGTTCTTAGCTTGTTTTATATGTTTTTTTTTCTTATTTTACTGTTTTAAATGATATAGTGTATTATTCATGTATTTCGTGTCTTCTGATTATGTATTATCTTGTATTCTTGTAGTATACTTGTAGTGTAATAATAAGTAACTTTTCAAAAATAGCAGGTTTCCAAAATATAAGGTTTCCAAAAATAGAAAGTTTCCAAAAATAGATCAGTTTTAAAAAACAGATCAGTTTCTAAAAATAGTAAGTTTCCTGAAATAGAAAGTTTCCATAATCAGAAATAAGCTGGATTAATAAGCTAATTATATAAGCTTACTAGTTAATAGTTATAAGTCATGGAATTAATAACATAGTTTATTAATTAAATACCATAGGTTAAATCTGATTATTAATTCATAATAATAGTACATGTTTTATTAATTAATAACATATCATGGTTAATTAATAGACTATAGGTTATACAAATTTAATTAAGTCATGGTTTAATTAAATTAAGTCTAATAAAATACTTAGGTTAACATGTATTATTAATTTAAATTAATAAACCTAAGTCATGCATTATTAATTAATTATAAGTTCATGTATAAAATAATTAATTAATAAATCTATAGTCTAAAATTAAATGACAAAATATACTTAGGCTAAACATGTACTATTTATAAAAATAATATAACCTAAGTCCATATTTTAATTAAATTAATTATTAGACATGTTAATTAATTTAATGAATCTTGTAAAAATTAGCAACAAATCCCGAGCCCGAAACCCGAGATGAAAACCAAGACCCGAACACCAACCACCACTCACAGCCGCGGCTGTGGTGGCGGCTGGTTGTTGCGCAGCCAACGGCTGCTGCTGCGCCGTGGCTAACCACTGCCAGAACAAGGGTTCCCACCGGCTGCAGCCGGTGGTACCCCCTGCCCTCGCTGCGTTCCCCCTGCTTGAACAACTTGGCCACCGGCTTGAGCTGGTGGTTCCTGCTGCTCGACCAAGACACACATCGAGCCCCTAGGGGTCTCGGTTGTGGCACAATGAGGGACACCGAGAGCCTTTGGCTCTCGGTTGGCTGCCGAACCACACAAACAAACCAAACGAACCCTTATTTTTGTTTTAATAAATCCCATAACACGTTTATATTCATTGTTTTTAAGATCAAATCATGTGTTCATAAATAAATTAAAAAGAATTAAAAGATCAAGGTTCTTGATATACCGTACACGTGATTAAACAAGGATTAGGAACACGAACACAAACACGTAGGAATCCAAGATCAAAACCAAACCGAATATCTCTTTCTCCTTGGGGGATGCCGCGGCTAAGGAACCAAAAAGGGAGGCTAGGGTTTTAACTTTTTGTAAAATTCCGTGTTATGTAAAACTCTGTGTTTTAGTTTTCCCTTTAGTTAAAATTCAAAGTAGGCTTGGGCCCCCTTCTTCCCCTTGTCCGTGGCTACAACAAATCCCGAAGGCAAAACCGTGCCTTTTCTTAGTTTAACATAATATTCATGTATGCTCGTGTTTATTATTCATGTTTATAATTATTATACGTAATAATTATCGTGTTCATAAATGTTCGTGATTATAATTATTATACTTAATAATTATCGTGTATTATTACGTACTTACTAATTATCATGCATCATTACGTGTGGTTTATGAATTTAATGTTCGTGACATGTGTACATAACATAAATGGAAAGTTATAATTGGTTCATAGGTTTACGTGATGTACTGTTCATGGTATTTATATGCGGGTTTTACAACTCTTCCCCCTAAAAAGAATAATTCGTCCCCGAATTATAGATATCGTAAGCTGAAAGAGAAACATACCCGAATCAAAACTGGAAATGAGGGTAAGAAGTCCGGATAGACTCCTCCGTCTCCCAAGTGGCTTCCCGCTCGGAATGGTCCCTCCAAAGGATTTTGACGAATGGAATTGTATTCTTCCTCAGTGAAAGTTAGATCCTCACGAATCTGTTCGAATGGATAATGAACCATGTGAAGGGGATGATAATTGTACCCTCTGAGTAAGGACACATGAAAGACGTTATAAACGTGAGAAAGCTGCGGAGGTAACGCTAAACGATACGATACTTCACCGACTCGTTCGAGGATATCAAACGGTCCGATGAATCGTGGGCTGAGTTTTCCTTTGATTCTGAGATGCCTAACTCCATGCGCCGATGATACCTTGAGAAAGACATGATCTCCCACGTTGAAATGCAAATCCCTATGATGCTTGTCGGCATAACTGTTTTGACGTGTACGAGCTTCTTGCAGTTTCGACTTAACTACAACGACTCTCTCGTTGATCATCTCTATCATCTCCGGACCTTCAAGAATTCTCTCACTAACCTGATCCCAGCAGATTGGGGCGCGACATTTTCTGCCGTACAACATCTCAAACGGAGCACACTTGATGCTGGCGTGCCAACTGTTGTTGTATGCAAATTCTACCAAGCAGATATAGTCGTCCCAACTTCCTGTCCATTCTAAAGCACACGCTCGAAGCATGTCCTCTAATGTCTGAATGGTACGCTCCGATTGTCCGTCTGTCTGAGGATGAAAAGCAGTGCTAAGCTTAAGTCTGGTGCCCCAAGCTTTCTACAGACTCCTCCAAAATCGCGAAGTAAACAGAGGATCTCTGTCCGAGATGATACTGGATGGAGCACCATGAAGTCTCATGATGTCCTTCTGATATAGGTCATCGATTTTGCTAACCATGTCATCGTTGCAGATCGGTAAGAAATGAGCTGACTTGGTAAGTCGGTCAAGGATAACCCAAATGGCATCATGCTTCCTCTTGGTCTACGGAAGTCCGGTGACAAAATCCATGGAAATTTTGTCCCACTTCCACTCTGGAATGTCTAATGGTTGTAGTAGACCACTATATCGTTGATGCTCGATCTTAACCTGCTGGCAGGTAAGACATTTAGAGACATAGGTAGCAACATCCTGTTTCATACCACTCCACCAGAAATACTATATGATGTCATGGTACATCTTGGTGGAACCAGGATGAATGGAGAATGGGGAGCTATGAGCTTCATCCAATAACGCCTCCCTGAGTGTAAGATCATCATGAACACAAAGTCTAGTGCCCTGCCATAAGATATCGTCGTCATCTAACTGAAACTTCGTCTGCTGCTCTAGGTTCTGAATAATTGCCCAAATTTCACCATCATCCTTCTGAGCTTCCTTGATCGTAGAGAGTAAGTCAGGGTCCACTCTAAGATTAGCCCAGTAGCCATGTTTTCCACGTACCATGATCTCAATATCCAGTCGCTCCAAGTCTCGTAGAATCTCTTCCTCTATCTTAATGTCGTTGATCATACCCGACTTTCTACTAAGAGCATCTGCCACTACATTCGCCTTGCCGGGATGATACTATAGATTAATGTCATAATCCTTCAACAGCTCTAACCACCTTCTCTGCCTCATGTTCAGTTCACGCTGAGTGAAGATATATTTCAGGCTCTTGTGATATGTGAAGATATCACATGATTCGCCATACAAGTAATGCCTCCAAATCTTCAGTGTAAACACAACAGCTGCAAGTTCTAAGTCATGCGTAGGATAGTTCTCCTCATAAGGCTTAAGCTGCCGTGGTGCATAAGCAATCACTTTCCCATGTTGCATGAGAACACAGCCAAGGCCCTTCCTTGAAGCATCACTATAGATCTGAAATCCACCTGTACCAGATGGGAGAGTAAGAATAGGTGCAGATACCAGCCTCTACTTTAGGTCTTCAAAGCTATTTTCTCTTTCTTCAGTCTAGACGAATTTCTCCCCTTTCCTCATCAGTTTGTCAATGGCAGTGCTAATCAGGAAAAGTTATCTACGAACCTACGGTAGTAGCCAGCTAAGCCTAGAAAGCTGCGAACTTTAGTTGCTGACGTCAGTCTTGGCCACTTGGTAATAGCCTCAACCTTCGCAGGATCCATGGTTATTCCCTCTGCGGATACGATGTGGCCTAGGAACGCCACTCTACTCAACCAGAATTCGCATTTGGAGAATTTAGCATACAACTACTTCTGGCGAAGTATCTGTAATATTGTACGAAGATGGTCTTCATGTTCTTCTTTTGATTTAAAGAAAATCAGAATATCGTCAATGAAGACAATGACGAACTTGTCCAGAAACTCATGGAAGATACGGTTCATCAAGTCCATGAAAACTGCTGGAGCATTGGTAAGGCCAAATGGCATGGCTACAAATTCGTAGTGTCCATAACGTGTACGGAAATCAGTCTTTGCGATATCCTACTCTTTCACCCGTAGTTGATGGTAGCCAGAACTCTGATCGATCTTAGAGAAATATTTGGCACCTTGGAGTTGGTGAAACAGATCATCAATACGTTTCAAAGGATATCGATTTCTGATGGTGATCTTATTAAGCTCACGATAATCAATTCAGAGACGCATACTGCCGTCCTTCTTCTTCACAAATAAAATTGGTGCACCCCATGGAGATGCACTAGGGTGGATGAAACCTCGCTCCAAAAGTTCCTATAGTTGTTCCTTTAACTCCTTAAGATCGATGGGAGCCATGCGGTAAGGAGCCTTGGAAATTGGTTCAGCTCCTGGAATGAGCTCAATATTAAACTCTACTTGACGAGCAGGTGGTATGCCCGGAAGTTCTTCAGGAAACAAGTCGGGAAATTCTAACACGATTGGCTGATTCTAGATGGATGGAGATTCAACCTCCATATCATGAACAGTAGCTAAGAAGCCTTCACAACCATGTGATAATAATGCACGTGCTTGTAAGGTTGAAATTATTTGTACAGACCTTCCTGGTATAAAACCGTTGTGAATGTACTCTGGTGCGGGTTTACATCACCGAAAATGACCCGATATGAATGGCAATCTATGGTGGCGTGGTGTTTGGATAACCAGTCCATGCCTAATATCATGTCGAAATCGCACATGTCCAATGGAAGTGCGCCAACTGGACGAATTCTATCGTCAAACTCAAGGAGAAGACCTCTATACCCAGGTGTGATGCGTATAGAGTCTCTTAAGGGCGTGGAAATGTTTAAGACATTTTCTAGAGGCATAGGGGATATCCTAACACAATTGGCATAAGTAGTGGATATGACCGAATGAGTAGCACCTGTGTCAAATAATATGCATGCAGCTTGACCATACATATAAAACATTCCAGTGATGGTACTTGATGACTTGTTGGCCTGGTCACGCGAGGTAGTGTACACGCGTCCGGTAGTCGGAGGTGGCTTGGAGTCAGCATGTCCAGAAGTGCCCTCACGGCAGTCCTTCTTGCGATGGCCAGGCTGGCCACACTTGAAGCAAGCATCGCTATCACGACGACACGACGCTGGGTGTCTGCGGTTGCACGTAGTGTAGAGAGGGTGAGTATACCCTCCAACAAGTGCCCTAGCTTATTGGGAGCCTGTTTCAGAAAAGTATACGTGAGACATGATTATCGGGTACAAACAGTACAATGCAGCAAATCTTAAGACGTAATACCAGATGTAGTTGCACGATTGGGCTGTGAACCTCTGCGGTCCTGTTCCCGTCCGTTGCCATTATTCCTGGTAGTAGATACTGAAGTGTCAAAATTATGAATTATAAGGCACATAATATAAAAATGAGTAAGTTTAGGGACCTGCTGCGCTTGGAGTTGTTGGCGTTGTTACGGTAATTGTCATTACCGTCACGCCTATCCGAAGCAGAACGGTCCTGAGTCTAACTGTTACCCTTAGGCTGATTCTGCTGCTGAGTGGCCGGTTGGGACCGGTCCCCAGTCTTCTGCCTAAAAGATGTAATTGTGTAGAGAAAGATAAATATTTGGATAGTACTGAATTAAATGAAATGATCACCGCTGATGACAAAATATACCTCTTCTTAGGTCTTTCTACCTCTCCAAACTCATCCCTCTCTTGCAGCATCTCCAACTTGCGGGCTGCATCTGCCACCTGTGCCACAATATTAAAAGTAGCACACACCAAGTTATTGGCGACAGATGTGCGAAGAGCCCAGCGAAAGTTATACACTTGCTCCTCTGCAGTCCCGGCTGCTGCGCCAAGGAATCCAGTCAGTCGAAGGAATCTCTGCATAAACTCATTGCTATTTTCCCTAATAACTAGTTTTTGCCAAGTATAAAAATTTGTTCGTCTCGATTCAATTCGAATTGATCTCCGGTTAAAAGTGCAACTCAGTCGTCTTTGGTGAATACAAGAAAAGGTGTCGTTGTCTAAAACTAATTAAAGATAAAAATAAAACTTTAAAAGGAAATGACAAAAAGGAATAAACTAAAATTAAAACGAATGACAAATAATGAAGAAACGATATTAAAAACAAATATGAGAACGAAACAATTAATAAAAATAAAACTAAACGAAGAAATTAACTTCCGACTGAAAAATAAAATTAACCTAATGAAAAAGGAGAAAATGAAACTAAGAGGGTACTTCAAAGTTAAACGAGGCAAAACCTAAAGCGGGTAGTAAATAAAAGATAAAACTTGAACTTTATGAAAAAATATTAATTTTTAAATTAGACAAAAAATATAACTAAAAATACGTGACTTTCAGAAATAAAATCGGAACAACTTTCAGATTAAATTAAACAATTACGGAACAATATAATAAATAAACAAGCTAGCAGGCAGCTAGCTCAAGCAAGCAGCCCAGCTGCTCAATTTGGCACCAAAATGGGAATAAGCAAGTAGACATGCTAGCATGTCAAACTTACTTCAGAATGTTTTCTTCTATACTACTTCGGAATTGTTGTTTACTTTGATATTTTGCAATATATTTTTCTATCTTACTTCGGAATTGGTTTTCTACACTACTTCGGAATTAATAAAAAGTTGAACTTCGGAACTTTATATAAAGATTACTTCGCAGTGTAGAAACCCTCGGGACAACTTCTCAATAATCAAAATAATTTCTAATCCCGATCCTAAATTCTAGGAAACCAAAAATAAGCCAAATAATCTAAGAAATAATCTAATCAAAACACCAAATAAGATCTAACAAACACTAAATCAACCAAATCAACAAACTTTATTCAATAAAAATCATAAAAACTATAAAACTCACTTAATTAATTAAAACTTAAAAACAACTTTTTATAAAAGTTAACTAATAACCACTTAATTAAAAATAAGAAAATTAACTCAATAAGCACTAAAACACTCTAAGCTATAAAATTCAAATACATAAAAACCAATAAGCACAATCAATCAAAAACATCAATCAAACAAGAACATGATTAATTAAACTACATGATTATCAAAATCAAAGCAAGATTAAAAATATTAAGAAAGGAAGAATGAGAATAAAAAGCTTGAAATTAAAAAGATTAAGATTCAAATTACAAGATTAATGAAAAAAACATGGAGATTTAGATTACACCTACTCCTACTCTAATCTACTCCTAATCTAAAAATTAAAATCTAATTAACTAACACCCTCCTAATGACACATTAGGAGGGTATATATAGGAGGAGAGGAGGCTGGGTGTTGATGCTTTCTCCTTTCACTTTGTCTCGACTCGACTTAAATTCTTTGTCTTTCTCGACGTCGTCTCGGGATTTGTCGATATAGATTGAACTCGTCTTATAATTTTATTCTTCTATTAGACTTGAGTTCTTTGACTTCATTAAACTTCCGTCTTTCAACTTTTTATTCGATAAATCTTCAGAATAGGCCTTGGACTTCCGTTCTTTTTGCACTTTCGACCTTTTGACTTCGTCTTTTCTCGTTTTCTTCGATAAAAGCCCGTGAAAGCCCTTGTTTTCTTCCCTTTTCACATTTTGCTCCTAAATCACAACAAAAACACAGACTACGCATAATTCCGACATTTACGACATAAATTACACATTTTGGCTTGGTTATTATTATAATTAAGTGGTAAAAGAATGGATGTTTTCACACCTATCAAATCCCCTACACTTGACCATTTCAATGCCCTCATGCAATGCATTAGTTACAAAACAAGATTTACATTTTTCATCTTAATTAACCCACCTTGGCCTTTATTAAACATAAGACATAATTAAAGGAAGAAAAACAAATTAAGAGATTTAAGACTTACATTGGGGTTTTGGATTGTCATGAATGTTTATCACCCTCAAGTTTCACGTTCTCCATACCAAGCTTAAAAACGAGATAATTGTTATTATAAGTTAGCAAACTAACAATCACTCATGTTGCCCAATTATTCACTTAGACTCCCTTATTCCTAGGTGTATCTCTTATATTTTATAATTGTCTTGAATGATCATGAGGATTCATTGTTTGACTTATTTCGATAGTTAATTTAGGCTGAAAATAAAGTGGGACGATTTAATAAATAGTTAGCTAAAGGACAAAATCTTTTAAAACTGCTTCTCGGGACCTCATAAATTTCATATCTTGGCATAACTCGCTTCAGGATTTGAGACCTTTCTCGGATCGATATTTGGCATTGACTTTATACTTCAAATCTTGAGAGACGTTCATGAAATAATGGTCTTCTCTTCATAATAGGAATTTCTTCACTTGAACTTTTTGAGAGATTCTTCATATTTGGACCACGACTTCTTCATTTTTATCCAATCTTTATTTGGGATTTTGATATACAACGATCCGCCTCCTTTTAGGACTTGGATCTATTTATCCTCATTCCTTGTTAGGGCCTTTTTGGATAGACTTCTCCATGATCTTTACGGGAGTATTTGCTTTTCGTCGTGTGTCTCGATCCTTCATATTGATTTTTGATAAATGATTCTCACATCACTTGGGATCTTTAGCAACAAAACGTAGCCCTCACGCCTTGTTAGGGCCTTTTCGGATTCGCCAATCTTCGCATCCCGCTTCAATAAGTTATGCCTTGGCTATGAACTCTAATTAATACCGAGCAACTTTTAAACGATCTTGTGCTAGGTAAGTAACTTTTCAAATCGTACAACCTTATTTATTGCAAATATATTTATTAACAAGCGATAGGAGAAAAAGCTTATAATCAACTCACATAAATTCATGAAAGAATACCAAACTTATAATTGACTCTATCATCTCTCGTTCTCCATAATTTAAAATCTCAAGGAATGAGACTCGTGGATGCTTAGCCAATTAAATCAAAGTTTTGGGTTTTCAAGTCATCTATAGGATCTTGCAAATTTTTAGACTTTTTCAAGTTTAGAATTCGCATTTTAAAGTTCCCTTGATAAACGACTTTCTAGGATCAATTATAGGAACTTGCGAAAAGTTCTTGTTCTTAACCCGTAAGAGTTAAGACTTTCACGTTTTAAAGTTCCTTATATAAAAGCCTAGCAAAACTTGACTTAAACACGTTAAGGATACTAGCTAGAGCAAACTTAGATAAGTAAACTCGGGTTGAGTCAAAAGATTCACAACGTTTAAAAATTAAAACCACTTTATTAAAATTTATTCTAGAAGGAAAGAAACTAACTATAACAAAGGTAAAACTACTAGGACAAAATAGATCAAAATTTTTGAAAAATGTCGAAAAATCAATTTTCCGATTAAAATGAGGACAAATACAAGGAAAAGCCCACTTAACTTCGATAGAAGTCTCCCCTACACTTAATATAAACATTGTCCTCAATGTTTAAGCATGTGGGAGTAAACTCCCATACACTTAGGACATTGTGCACGTTGTTTAAATCTTGCTAAGGAAGAGACAACTAAAGTGATTCCTATTTTAATATTGAAAAATATAAAATAGAGAATCAAAAGAGTTTAGGATAGAACCGGGAAGATGGGAACACGGGATCACATGATAAGAAAGAAAACAACAAACACATACTAGGGTCTCCCCCTACACTTATTATAAAAACCAGATAAAGATAGATAAGCGGGTTACCTCCCGAGAAGCGCTTGTTTTTGTTAACCGAGTCACGAGCCTGACTCGACCCCGTTTTAAATGGTCCATGGGGAAGCCTCGAATTTAATACCGGGATCAAAGATCTTGTCCTCGTTCCCGGAGGAAAATAATAAAGGAGAGGCCGGAGGATAAGTCTTAAAGGATAGAAAATTCCTCTCAACATACGAAAAGTATGTGAGGTTGTGATCCACGGGAGGTGGGGTGGGTAAAGGAAGCACATTGTAATCCCCAAAATACATATGATTATCACTGAGCGGCAAAGCCGTAAAGGTGTCAATCATGGAATGGTCAATGTGACCCCCCGGGTCAAACCACTCATCCTCGATAATGGTTTCTAAAGGTTGGGATAAAAGGTGCTCGGGAGGGGGACTTGGGACAATATCTTCATGCAACAAATTATCAAAAATAATATCCCCCTCCGTATCATCATCATCAATACCCGGAGGTATTGAGAGAATGTCGATTTCCTCCATAGTTGTATCATTATTCTCAACTGAAGTAATAGACGGTGGTAAAGACTCAGAAATAGGAGCAGAATTGAACGCTTCATTTTTAGCAATAAGAAGATGAACTTTCAGTAATTTGTCGTGAAGAATAACGTCTTCCACCTCATCTACAAGACCAAGTTCAGTGGTGAACTTCTCGTATGTCGGAGAGAATAAATCAACATCGCCTTCATTGCCCGGAGGAGATTGAGAAATTTCAAAGGTGAAATTCTCATAGCATGGAGAAAAATCATCATCATTAAGAGCGACCTCGTCCGAAAGCTCCTCAAAAGTAGGGACGTCACAAAACTCATCAAAGAATTTATCAAGACCAAAATCACTAATCTCACTCGATGTATCACTATCCTTACACGCATTAGGGATATCAAGAGTAGGAGTAGTAATCTCAGAAGATGGGTTGAGATCATAGATATCATCCTCGTCATCATCATAATAGTAGTTTGGACGCACAAGAGGAGGAGTATAATCACTAAGATTAGATACTTGCTCTTGTTGTTGTCGCTTTTCCTCCTCCCATGCTTCTTTTAGTTGAACCACGGCTTCTTGAAGTTGCAAAATAAGGGTGTGTGTTTCGTCATTCGGATTCAAAGAAGGTTGATGATCGAGGGTGTATTGTGGGGGCTCAAAATTTTGAAAACCAGAATTATAGCATGGATGTGGCTCATAATTTTTCGGATGACAATAAGATGTGTCGTGAGGGCCCCCACAATGATTGCAACACGGATATTGAGAAAAACCCGGTGCGTCTTGTTGATATGGATCGTCATATATGGGAGAGGGTGAAATAGTGTCATTAGAAGGGAAGAATGAATTGAAGTATGAATTGATCGAATTGCACGATAGACAACGGCCATATACGCAATTAGGGATATCCATTCCACACCGTTCGCATGAACACCATTGACAGGATTGAATACCAGAAGATGGTCTTCCACACCCTACACAGTCAACAAACGAATCCATTAAACACAACAGATAAGCAAGAAGAATATATTTGGTGCAAAACTTTCGAAAAAGAAATGCTTTTTATGATTTTTCAAATGTTTTTGGATTGTTGAATTTTTGAAAATTTTTGGCAAGAAAATAACGTTCAAAAGTGAAGGACCCCAAAATCCAACGCGTCTCTCACAATAAACCATTAATCTTCACGAAAAGAGCCGACAGCGGCGCCATTTTAATAACTAGTTTTTGCCAAGTATAAAAATTTGTTTGTCTCGATTCAATTCGAATTGATCTCCGGTTAAAAGTGCGACTCAGTCGCCTTTGGTGAATAAAAGAAAATGTTAATTTATCGTAATCCTTGGATTATCTAACTATGGAGATGATTATTAGAGAGAGAGATAGATGAAGATGTAGAGAGAGAAACTAGAGAGAGGTTGGAGAGAAAATGAAAGATTAGATTAAGTGTGTGAAAAGTGAATGACCAACCCCTCCTAACATGCTAGGAGGGGGTATATATAGCCCACCCTACATGTGGGCTATATGGGCTATATTGGATCACGAGCCCAATATCATTGGAGTGACCGATCCTTTCTAAATACGTAAAAACGTATTTCCAACAATCTCCCCCAAAGGGAGGCCACTCCAAGTTACAATGTCCTAAATAGTCTATAGCTCGTGATCTATGCTAACAATGATGTGACCGAGACTTTCCTTGGAAAAACGTATTTCCAACAATCTCGCCCAAAGGGAGGTCACACCATTTTACAAAATCTTAAACCTAGCATACTATGCTTGAGTCTTCGATCTTGTTCTTGTGAATATGCTGATGAGATCTTTGACTTTGGTCTTGAGCATGTGTCCTTGCTTTGACCTTGTGCATTCATCACTTGTGATATCTGCCTCCTCGTGACTTCATGTTCCACATACTTATACTTATATAAATTCTTGAAAGCTTCAGAGTTTGATACAGCGGAAGACTTGACTTTCAGACTTTCTTGAATTTGTTGTAGTATTAAGTGTATGTAGTACAAGCATGTGGTGACGACTTCTTCTGGATTGTACACCGCAATGCCACCTTCTTGTTACGCTGCATAAGACAGTTAGCAACAAAACATATACACGGATGAAATGGATTTGAACATTTCATTCTAATTCGGTAGCATTTTACCTCCGGTCGGTGAAGACCGTTGGACGATATAAAATATCGTACTTGTGGCAGGTAGTTTCAATTAAGAACCTCCTTGACAAGATTTCGCGGGTAAACCCGTTCTCTTTATTCGACCGTCCAAAGCTGACTGCGAACATAAAGAGTGAATCATTTGGATAGAATTATCCACATGATTGAGGTCGTCAATTCATGTTCCTGGAACAAGTGAAGTTCAATTAAGAACCACACCATCGTTGCTTTCCAGTTGTCACGAGCTTGATTCGTATAGAATCTTGCAAGTTACCTACCAAGTGCTGTTTGAGGTTAACACTAGAAGGATATCCACTCATCACTGTGAACACTAAGGTATCACTCTGAGTGTTCTGGCAAGATCACTAAGATATTGCGTAGAGGCCTGAAACGTGTTTAAATTCATTTAAAAAATTAAACCACTGTTGCTTTCCAGTTATCACAAGTTTGATTCATAAAGAATCGCACAAGTCACCTACCATGAGCTTTTTGATATTCGCTCAAGAAGGATTTCCATCTTCATTGTAGATACTTTCGTATTACTCGGATGTTCAGGCAAGATCATGAAGATTTTGCGTAGGAATCTTAAAATCTTTCTTACTTTTCATAGTGTGTGAAGAAGCAAGGAATTATGAAAGTGTGTCCTAATGAGATATTTGATGATCTCAAATGGCTCTAGACTCGATCGTGCACTTTGGATTTTAGTGATCGGAGGCTGGAGAGGAGTGCCACCATTTCAATATCAATTTATTCGGAGTGAATAAATCTATAGATAACGTGTTGTCTCCGTGTGATTAAAAAAATACCTTTTGAGAGATATCTGAGTTAGCTGGGATGGGTTGTGCATTGCATCACTGGGTCCATGATGTCTATCTTCAATATCGAGCATCATTTAAATGATCTCAATAGCATATGTGTTGACCCAGTTTCTGCCTAAAGTTGTAAGGAGGGCTTCTTTTTTTACACCCTTTATCTCTACAATTATTTTTCATTCTTCAACCCCTTCAATGCTTACCAATACGTCATAACTATCACCTTGTTGTGATTGTTCCAGTGCTAACTTAAGTACTTGGTCGGCATTCAGCTACGTTCACAATCTTTCTCCATCTTTCCTAAGGACTACTATTTCTAGCTATGGAATGTCCTTGGGAAGATTCCTCCGGTTCTAGAGAAATCATTGGACTTTAACCTATCCTACCATCCTTATGTCACCACAATCTTCACCGTCGTGAATAGAGATGTTTTGGGTAAGTGTTTGTCACCATGAAATCCATTTTGAAGTGCAAATCCATTTTGCTCCCCCTTAACATATGCCACGATATCTGAAAACATTTCGCACATGTCGGGATGAGCTAGCACGTTAAGTCAAACCATTTGTGATTAATCATTTCCCATATTAAATCACATTTTCTCCCCCATATTAAAAATATTAACCCAATCGATGTTTTTAATATCAATTGATTTAATAGCATTTTAAGAAAATTTGGGAAGAAAAATGCAAATCCAATTATCTACATGAATTACACAAGCTCCCCCTCAAATTAATGAGGGTGTACTTGAAACGTAAATTAAATACCTTTTAAACACAAGTGTAAGGTATTTATCACGTGCAAAGATCATATATGATAATGTAATCACAAGATTAGCGATTAATATTTCGTTTTTTAGTGTAGTTGTCTTCTCAGCTCGATTCGAATTGATATAACGTTTTCTAGCAAAGACTTAATTGTTTTTGGTTGTACAACTTGTTTGGAATTTATGTCTAATTGGCAAGAAACATGTAAAAAGGTAAAAATACTATTTATACTATCTACGTATACGTACTAAGCTAAAAACATATTGCAATTACCGCTTCTATTTCACAAAAATGTAAAATTTCAAATTTAACTACAAGTACAAAGTAAAAAAAAAAAATTACAAAATAAAAAAACTAATGAAATTCCAATGAAACTACAATACAAGATAAGAGATAAAATTCAAATTATATAACACTAAAAATATGAATTGAAAGCTAAACTTGTAGAAAAAAATTATGTTAATACACGGCCCATATGAATTTATCCAATTTCAACAAACTAAATCCAAAAGCTTAACTCCTTACTAATGGGCCTGACTAATTTGATGATAAGAACGTGGCAAAAAGTCTACACTGTAAATTCGTGTCTAGTAACTAGAAAATGAGACTATTTAAATCGAATCTTAGAAACTTGAATAACGAGCCTAGTTGATTTTTTTAACTCCCTCTGAATTTACTATCAATTGAAAAACGCTTATTAAAAGAAACAGGTTCTAATTACTAAATCAAATGAAAGTCAAATATCAAGAAGTACATCTCTGACTATATCAACACGAACAGTTGGCAATTCAAAATCTAGTGAAGACTTATCCTTTTGCAAACTTATAGTGGTTGAAACTGAATATGTCCTACACTGATATATCTATATGACTACTATTCTTCAACCAAAAGGAATAACCACTAACTATTTACTCAGTTACAAAAATCCAAACATTAATGTCAGCCTAAAATGGAATTTACGCAAATCTAACAGGAATCTATGAACTCAATCAAAATTAACAGTTACACATCGAATTCAAACAAGCAGACTGCACTAAGAATTTGCAGAAAAAATGAAACATGAGCTTAACCGACACATCCGAAGCCAAGTCCGTTGAGACGAGAAACGCGGCGCTGAGCCGGTTTAAAACAAACACCATCAGCTACCTGCCTCTTTTGAATCAGCAAGTGAAACCTGCAGATTTTAAACGAACACAATACCAAACGGGAAAAACTGAACAAAATCCTCGTTAATGAAACTACACGAACTGATCTCTTGCTAGTGAACAACTTATACAGCTTTTTGAGAATCTCTGATAAGCTATTGACAGCTTATGGTCTTTCTGAGCATTTTAAATTCGAAATGTTTAAAAGCTGGTAATACTACTTAATCCAAACCAAGTACTCCTAATACGAAGATCACTCAAAATTACAACAGTAGCTGCTTAGAAACTCTAAAAGTAAACCAAAAGCTCGAAATTCATCACAAAACTAATATCTAAAATTGAATGTCAAATCAGAAAGCTGATGTAGCTGAATTTGATCAGAATCTTAACTAAAAAAAAACTCTCATAAGCTCTTTTGAGCTCATGAGCTTATTATGCTAAAAAAATGCTTGAAATCAGTTAAAAACAACTAGAACTTCTGGAAATTGAACTTAACTCTTTATCAAAACTCAAAATACTCACAAACTACACAGTAACATACATTTTTACTACTCTCACAACTAGAAAACTGAAAATCATTACATCACTTTTTCAAAGAGCTCGTGAACAGTAACAGAGATATGAGAAAAGAATTCAGGTTATGAACAGTAACAGTGATTAGTTAAACCTTGCAAGTCAACACAAACCTTCGATGAACAATAAGATTGAATCAGTAAAAATAGAGAAAGAAAAGGAATGAGAAACTGAAACTTAAACTTCCATTAATGGTGAAAGAAAAGAAACGGTTACAACTGATTAACAGAATTGAAGATGACTATTAACTAATTGAGTAACTGAAAATAAGAACAAAAGTTTTGAGAGAAAACTGAATTAACTAACTAATCCTAACTAACCTAGTGTGTGAAATCTACACCTAAGCTAACCGCTTGCAAATGAGGCTCTTGTCTTCTATATATAGCCGTCTGAAGATGGTGAGGTGACGTGTTCGCTCCAATGAGGAGTGGACACGTGTTTAATACGAGGTTTACACTTCGTTCTTCATCATCTTCAAAATTGGGGATTTCTTTATCTTCACTCCTTGATCTAATTAACTTGTACCTCCATGTAGAGAAGAAAGAGGGGAGTATTTTTGTAGTTGAAGTCTTCGCTTGATTCGTTGTGGATTGTTCTTGAGAAGGATTTGCAGGTGCGAGGTATAAAGATGAAACTAGATAAACGTTTCTCTCTCTTGCGTTGGAGAAGAAGCAGTCGTGTGTGGTTTTGTGTCATTTGACCGGTCTTGGTCAACTTGACCAGGTTAAGTAAAACTTTACTTTCCATTTAATTAACTTTTTGGTCCCTCAACTTCACATTTTGTTTCAAAAGTGGTTAAAACTTTTAAGTTCTTTCTTTTCATCCTTCATTTTGTCAAAAGTTACAACTTGAGCCCTCGATCTTGGTGAATAATGGCAAATATGGTCCTTGAAAGCATCTTTCGTCTTTTTCTTCGTCTTTTGATCAAATAAGTCGTTGAAAGCTCGTGTTTGTCTCAAATGTACCTATATTACCTGAAAATACACAAACACCAAATACACGCGTAATTCTGATAATTAACAGTTTAATATAATGTATTTGACAGTGTTTTTAATGGTTTTAGGATCATAATTGATGAGTGTTTTCACACTTATCAACTCCCCTCCACTTGACCATTGCCATGTCCTCATGCAATGCAACATTTAAAAGCACCAAGTTACATTTTTCTCATATTTAACCAACCTTGGCCATTTTATGATTTAATAAACTATACTATGCTACATGATGAATGATTTTGAATATTTACAATGCAATGCAAAGAAAACAATTCTATTTATATCTTTTTGGATTTTTCATAAATGGTTTTGATGGAAATAACTCATAAAGAAATCAATGACTTGAATTAGGGCTTGGGTACCATGGACATTTATCACCCTCAAGTTTCACTTTCCCCATACCAAGCTTATAAATGGAATCATTGCATTCACAAGTAAAAAGTGCATCAACTTATTCATGACAATTAAATGTGGAACCGGTTATTATTTGAGCAAATTGCTTGTGGGCAAATTTGTCATTATTTAAGTGTGAAATATAAGAAGTGTAAAATCCAAAAATAAGGAAGCACGGTTTTAATCCTAAGTAATCTTCTCATCCATTACTTGAAAAACCGCTCACAATTAATACAAGTCCGTATTAAGAGTAATAAGTCATTCGCCTTATGTGTAAAATCCTCATGTCATGCTTTCATAAGTAACTACACACTCGCTAAGGAAAGAAAAATAAAACTCACGCAATAATTTACATCCGCATCTTTTTGAGATTTTGGATCTTCAACCCCGCAACCCGTCAAGGTAATATTGGATTGGAGCAATCTATTGAATCCTCGCAACCCGTCAAGGTAATATTGGAACTCAATAGTCACTATAATTAACACCACACTGCCCCTCTTGGGAGTCTTGCATTATTTTTTTCTTTTCTTTTTTTTTTCTAGCCACTCATTTTTTTTCATAAGCCGCTCTTATTTTTCTTTATTCCTCACAAAGAAATTTGAAAAGAAGAAAAGGAAAAACACCCGCTAAATATGGAGCATGACACAAGTCTAGTACACATAAAACGTGCTAACTTAGAATCTTAAGACGTACTCATATCAACCATAAATGATTAGCCAAAAATGCATAAGAGATTACGAACCAATTAAAACCGTACTTGATTATTTATTAACAATTATATACATGCGAAGAAAATAGAGGTAAAGAAGAGAAGAGTTTAGCCACAAGTAATTGCCATGAAGTCTATCTAGCCCTTTTACACTTGCTTCAACTCTATCATTTCCCATTCTCCACAAATTTAAAATTTCAAAGAATGAAATTGGTGGAAGCTTAGCCTAATAGACCAATGAAGGACTACATGGTTAAGGATACTAGCTAGAGAATGCTAAAATAAGCAAACTCGGGTTGAGTCAAAATATCCATGGCGGGCCTAATATGTCAAAGAAGTCTAAACTTGTTAAAACCATGTTTTATTATATTTTTCCTTTTTATATATTTTTTTTGATGAAAAATAAAAGAAGAAATATATACAATGCAAATGTGTTATGCAAATGAAAAATGATTGATGCAAAAATCATGAATGCATATTTTTGGTGGCCAAAGTAGATCAAAAATTTGAAAAATGATCGAAAAATTAATTTTCCCAATTATCATGAAGTTAAGGCAATGGTCTAGGTAAGGTCACTTCGATAGAAGTCTCCCCTACACTTAAGATAAACATTGTCCTCAATGTTTAAGAGTATTGGAGTGAACTCCCCTACACTTATGACATTGATAACTTTGTTTAACCCAAGTTAAGGAAGAGACAACTAAAAGGTATTCATTTTAAGCACAAATGTTTAAAATCACGATAGCAAAAACTAATCGAAGTGAACCAGATACACGGGCCTCCTCCATAAGCTCCAAGCATGAAATGTGAGAGAGCAACCCTTGAAACAAACACCAAAAGACGAAGAAAGGCACCCCTCCACTTCAGCTCTACTATAACATCCTTTTAATTAAACCTAACCTATTGAAAATCTACTCTACGTTTTCTAACCTAGTTATTCAATGCTTGAGTTTTTTTAACCCTAAGTCGCTAGCTCGACTCGGCCCCGAATTAGGTTGTCCTTGGGGAAACCATCATGGAGTATAAAGGATATCACTTTGAAGCACATCTCACATGATACACTCAAACTTAGCACGTTGCCATTTACTATAAGATTTACCAAATCTGCCTCGATAAATGGAACGGTCCAACGTGTCTCAAGTTTGTCCAACATACGAAAGCTCTCATATATGAAGCACTCCAGGATCAAATACATAATTTCCATCTCGACATTCGAACAACTCCAAAATAGGTAACATCACCAAAGTAAGCTCATACACGAAGTCCATATCAATCGAAATCACACTCTTAAGTGGACTAGATGAAAACCAAGGTGTCTCAAATTTACGTATCCCAGGATCAAAAACCTTTCCCTTCATGGGAAAATAAGAAGATGAATTCATATCAACCATATAAGATTCCCCCTTAGTGATCAAAGCATCATGAGAATATGAAGGTGTAGGTATCAAAACATTCATAACTAGTATATCCATATTAGGCTCATCATCATCAAAAGGTGGGTAATCTTCCATAGAAGGCATAGAAAAATGAGGATCAAGATTAATAGTGTCTTGTGGAAGAGGTGTAATCTCTATGTTCCCAAAAAGCAAATTCTCACTAAGACGAATCTCCTCATCCCAATTAGAATCACTATCATCAACCTCAATATCAATATTAGCAAGATAAGCCTCTATGGTGTCATCAATATCCATATGAGAATCCATATCAAAGGTTTTGGGTTCTAAAGGTGCCATAGGTGAAAAAGGATCAATCTCTAAGAGTATAGGATCTTCATCAATAACCAACTTCAAGGGTGGGAAGGTGGGAATAGAAGGCTCAAAAGAAGGTGTATTGAGAGAATCACTCAAAGGGATGATATCATCATGAAAGTCAATAGGTGCAACCTCAAAAACCGGTGAAGAAATGTCAATGAAAAGTTCTTCTTCTATGGACTCATCATTATGGTTTTCATTCAAAGCTTCAATCGAGGAGATAAGATTATAGACGTGTGATAAAACCTCTCGAATATGAACATCTTCCACTTCTTCTATATGATCAACATCATTATCCAAATTAGGAAGGTCATCTTGACATGAAAAGTCCTCGGATAATATATCATAAGATGCCTCACTAGAATCACAATCATCATCCTCTATATCTTGCATAAACTCTTCCTCAATCTCATTATCCCTTTCTTTGAACAATTCATCAAGATCAAAATCACCAAAATCACTAGTAGTAGCATGAAAGTCAACATGTGATGAAATCTCAATGTGATCATGAGGAGAAGTATCAATAGAAGGCTCATCACATGGTTCAATGGAAATACCCTCAAACTCTCTTTGGATTGGGATAAGGTTCTCAACACTAGAAACGGTTAATTCTTCTAAATTGGTGTTTGTATTAGTGCTAAGAGGCTCGTCCCCCATGGTTAAAGAGTCGGTGGTTGCCACGTGAGGTAAAGGTGATGAAGGTGTGTCATCATTAAGTGTCATACAACTCGAAGGTTCCTCAACATCGTCATCTAATAATGGATCAGGCCTACGAGTAAAATTAGTCATGTAATGTCCGTCTTCCTCGATTATAAGAGTCTTAAGGAATAAATCATTTGAATATTTCCTGAGGCGACAAGAAAATTTGTTCAACGATTCACGATACAAATCACCGAATTCCTTATCAAAATATTGCCAAGACTCAATTTCCTCTTCCTCAGTAGAGTTAATTAGTCCCTTTAACCATCGATGCGTGTCTTTCATTTCCTTGTAGCTCATGTTTTTCATACCATCAAGCATCTTATAAACGTCATCGTACAACTTGTTCATTTTCTCAAGTAAAGAATTAAACTTCTTGACATTATCAAGGACATAGGATGGCGGATCCCTCGGTCTACAATCATAACCATAATGGGGTGCGTTCCCACAAAACTCACATGAATAAGTCGAAGAATATGGTGGAGGCGGATTTCCATAATTAGGTGAATTATATGTTTGAAAAGAGTTTGGATTATGAAAGTTATCATGATTGTAACCTTGAAAATTTCCTTCATTTTGAAAACCCTCATAATGTGAAAATCCTTGATTTTGAAAAGTATCTTGATTATAGCATGGAAAATTTTCATCATTATTTTGAAAGCCTTCATTGTTTGAAAATCCTTGATTATGAAAGGTTTCTTGATTATAGCCTTGAAAAGTAGCATTATTTTGAAAACCTTCATAATTGGAAAATCCTTGGTTTTGGTATGGCACATTAAAGGTTTGATCATGAAATGATGGTGGAGGTTGTGATGAAAAACCGGAATATCCCATATAGTCATTACAAGTGTAGTCCATTTGAGTGTTAGGTTGAAAATTAGGGTTCTCGGTTCTATTGTAAGCATATCCCTCCCCATAATAACCATTATTTTGATCACATAAATAAGTATCGTGTGGACCACCACAAGTCGAACAAGGCGAATAATTAGCGTTGGCGGATCGTTGTTGCAAAATCTCCAACATGGAACGAGTATCCATGTGTAACAAGGTGGCCGAATGTATATACAAGTATAATGACGTTTAAAAGCTTCCTCGGGGAAGGAAGTGATACACCAAAGGTGGTATGTTTACACGTGTGCGAGTACACGTGTAAGTAAACACGAGGAATGAGGGAGTAGCCCTCGGTCGACTTTTGACTAGAATAAGATTATCCTCTTCGAGTTTCGATATGAAATATCCACAAGAAAGTATATATATAATTACTACTTGGGTGCAAGACCTCCAATTAAGCCTTCCTTCTTAGAATACGCACTAGTGAACGGGGGGTTAGGTGGCGCGAAGCACTTAAGTACCTATTAACCCTTAGACGGCATTTTATAGCACGTCGCCTATCTATTCACTTTAGTAGTTTGTATTCTTCGAATTATTGCCAATTGGAAGTATTTATCTATTCTTGCTTTATTTTATTTGATCGATACGCGTGTCAAGGACCGGAACGCCCCTCAACACGGTGTATTGCCTCGGCAATACTTATGGAAGATATGTATATTGGTTGTTCGTATATGTATACGTATTTACATATAATAATATATAGAAAATATTTTTGTATTTATTTGATTTTTTTAAGAAAAATACTATATCTACGTAAAAAGCGATGAAATCGATATAATATATATTTTTCGTTGTAATCTTTTAGGAAAAAGATTACTTTTTGGATTTTTTATTTTTTTGGTTCAATTCTTTAGGAAAAGAATTGACTTTTGTGATTTTTTTATTTTTTTGTATTTTTATCTTTTTGATTTTTTTTTATGTTTTTGATTTATAATACGTAAAAATAACGTTCACAAAGTGAACGGATCCCAAAATCCAATCGTCTCACTCGAAATCGTTAATCTTTACGAAAAGAACCGGCAGCGGCGCCATTTAATATTGTCTTTTTTAGTGTAGTTGTCTTCTCAGCTCGATTCGAATTGATATAACGTTTTCTAGCAAAGACTTAATTGTTTTTGGTTGTACAACTTGTTTGGAATTTATGTCTAATTGGCAAGAAACATGTAAAAAGGTAAAAATACTATTTATACTATCTACGTATACGTACTAAGCTAAAAACATATTGCAATTACCGCTTCTATTTCACAAAAATGTAAAATTTCAAATTTAACTACAAGTACAAAGTAAAAAAAAAAAATTACAAAATAAAAAAACTAATGAAATTCCAATGAAACTACAATACAAGATAAGAGATAAAATTCAAATTATATAACACTAAAAATATGAATTGAAAGCTAAACTTGTAGAAAAAAATTATGTTAATACACGGCCCATATGAATTTATCCAATTTCAACAAACTAAATCCAAAAGCTTAACTCCTTACTAATGGGCCTGACTAATTTGATGATAAGAACGTGGCAAAAAGTCTACACTGTAAATTCGTGTCTAGTAACTAGAAAATGAGACTATTTAAATCGAATCTTAGAAACTTGAATAACGAGCCTAGTTGATTTTTTTAACTCCCTCTGAATTTACTATCAATTGAAAAACGCTTATTAAAAGAAACAGGTTCTAATTACTAAATCAAATGAAAGTCAAATATCAAGAAGTACATCTCTGACTATATCAACACGAACAGTTGGCAATTCAAAATCTAGTGAAGACTTATCCTTTTGCAAACTTATAGTGGTTGAAACTGAATATGTCCTACACTGATATATCTATATGACTACTATTCTTCAACCAAAAGGAATAACCACTAACTATTTACTCAGTTACAAAAATCCAAACATTAATGTCAGCCTAAAATGGAATTTACGCAAATCTAACAGGAATCTATGAACTCAATCAAAATTAACAGTTACACATCGAATTCAAACAAGCAGACTGCACTAAGAATTTGCAGAAAAAATGAAACATGAGCTTAACCGACACATCCGAAGCCAAGTCCGTTGAGACGAGAAACGCGGCGCTGAGCCGGTTTAAAACAAACACCATCAGCTACCTGCCTCTTTTGAATCAGCAAGTGAAACCTGCAGATTTTAAACGAACACAATACCAAACGGGAAAAACTGAACAAAATCCTCGTTAATGAAACTACACGAACTGATCTCTTGCTAGTGAACAACTTATACAGCTTTTTGAGAATCTCTGATAAGCTATTGACAGCTTATGGTCTTTCTGAGCATTTTAAATTCGAAATGTTTAAAAGCTGGTAATACTACTTAATCCAAACCAAGTACTCCTAATACGAAGATCACTCAAAATTACAACAGTAGCTGCTTAGAAACTCTAAAAGTAAACCAAAAGCTCGAAATTCATCACAAAACTAATATCTAAAATTGAATGTCAAATCAGAAAGCTGATGTAGCTGAATTTGATCAGAATCTTAACTAAAAAAAAACTCTCATAAGCTCTTTTGAGCTCATGAGCTTATTATGCTAAAAAAATGCTTGAAATCAGTTAAAAACAACTAGAACTTCTGGAAATTGAACTTAACTCTTTATCAAAACTCAAAATACTCACAAACTACACAGTAACATACATTTTTACTACTCTCACAACTAGAAAACTGAAAATCATTACATCACTTTTTCAAAGAGCTCGTGAACAGTAACAGAGATATGAGAAAAGAATTCAGGTTATGAACAGTAACAGTGATTAGTTAAACCTTGCAAGTCAACACAAACCTTCGATGAACAATAAGATTGAATCAGTAAAAATAGAGAAAGAAAAGGAATGAGAAACTGAAACTTAAACTTCCATTAATGGTGAAAGAAAAGAAACGGTTACAACTGATTAACAGAATTGAAGATGACTATTAACTAATTGAGTAACTGAAAATAAGAACAAAAGTTTTGAGAGAAAACTGAATTAACTAACTAATCCTAACTAACCTAGTGTGTGAAATCTACACCTAAGCTAACCGCTTGCAAATGAGGCTCTTGTCTTCTATATATAGCCGTCTGAAGATGGTGAGGTGACGTGTTCGCTCCAATGAGGAGTGGACACGTGTTTAATACGAGGTTTACACTTCGTTCTTCATCATCTTCAAAATTGGGGATTTCTTTATCTTCACTCCTTGATCTAATTAACTTGTACCTCCATGTAGAGAAGAAAGAGGGGAGTATTTTTGTAGTTGAAGTCTTCGCTTGATTCGTTGTGGATTGTTCTTGAGAAGGATTTGCAGGTGCGAGGTATAAAGATGAAACTAGATAAACGTTTCTCTCTCTTGCGTTGGAGAAGAAGCAGTCGTGTGTGGTTTTGTGTCATTTGACCGGTCTTGGTCAACTTGACCAGGTTAAGTAAAACTTTACTTTCCATTTAATTAACTTTTTGGTCCCTCAACTTCACATTTTGTTTCAAAAGTGGTTAAAACTTTTAAGTTCTTTCTTTTCATCCTTCATTTTGTCAAAAGTTACAACTTGAGCCCTCGATCTTGGTGAATAATGGCAAATATGGTCCTTGAAAGCATCTTTCGTCTTTTTCTTCGTCTTTTGATCAAATAAGTCGTTGAAAGCTCGTGTTTGTCTCAAATGTACCTATATTACCTGAAAATACACAAACACCAAATACACGCGTAATTCTGATAATTAACAGTTTAATATAATGTATTTGACAGTGTTTTTAATGGTTTTAGGATCATAATTGATGAGTGTTTTCACACTTATCAGCGATTTATGAGGTTGGACCTGAATGATGGAGAACATCATATGAAAGGAACACATGGTTCTTGTTCACGAATGTTGGTCACCTCGTCACGTCTGAAGTTATCTCTTGACTCCATGTGTATGATTGATGTGGATTTGCTATTAGCTAATCCGGTGGTCTAGGTGGGTGGTGGAAGATGGTGGAAGCCATTGTTGAGAGAGAGAGAAGAGAGGTTGTGTGTGAAAAGAATAAAAGATGTATTAAACAAGAAAATGAACACAAGCAACACCCCTCCTTGGAAGCCTAGGAGGGGTATATATAGCCACACACCATACACTTAACTATACAATGTACCTAGTCTAGTCTAAGCGTGTGTGACTATGATAACTAATGGGAATTCTTAAATGTCGTCACATAAAGTGAATTTCCAACAATCTTCCCCCATGAGACGATGTGTAGAATTCCTTACAATATTTTTCCTAAAAAGTACATAATGATTAAGAACAAAAGCTTTCATGAAGCGTCCAATGCTGATGATGTCTTCTGAGGCCTTTGACTTTAAGTCTTTACTTCAAAACAACTCATCTTTAAAGTAACTTGTAGAAGAAATACTGTAACGGCACGAGCTAAGTAATCCATATACTTCTGGTTAAGGAGAAGCTTCTGAATTAACTTCCCCCTAATTCATGCCACATAAACTTGATGTAGAAGCTTTTAAATAGCTTCCCCGTAAACCAACAATCCTCGTAAGCAACTTCAAAGCTTTCAATAAAGCTTAGAATGATTAAGCGCACAACGGAATTTAAAAAGCAAACCCCATCATATAACATGATAATGTTGTTATGAGGGATTGAAAGTAAGGGGCACACCAAATGGATCAACAACTCCTCTTCTCACGCTTGAATAATTCTTCTGAATTTTTCTTCCCCCTGAGAGTTCAAGTTATGCATACTAGAAAGAATCAAGACATTTCTTCCCCCCACATAGTTGAAGAAAATAAATCAATCCCAAGTATGAAGCTCAAATACTGAAGTAGACACTTTATCCCATTCATGAAGTTGACATCGTAACACCAGAGTCAATTAAGTCCCGGAAATGCACATATCTTCTTCTGGAGATGCACCAGAGTCAATTAAGTCCCGGAAGTGCATATCTCTCCATATAGGATAATGATGATGAATAATTGCAACAACAAAACAATTAAACATCGAATCAGTAGTGTACCGTTTAGAGATTGATAACGCCACGAGTTATAACACTGATTTTCTCTGCGGTTATGACAAATGTCATCCCGGAATGTCTTCAAATCAAAAGAAGGTATGAAGTTCATCACGTGTACTCGTTGTGCGTTTAATGTTTCTTCTTCTTCCCCCTTGATGGTTTCGAAACTCGGAACCAGCAATAAATCGTACGCACATATACCTGAAATCTCGTGAGAATAATAAATAAGATGAATTATATATTTTGTGAGAATCAGCTGCTGATCGAAATTCTCTACTCATAAACTCTCCATGGCCATCTTTACCAACCCACTTGTAAGCAATTTGAAGTGACCACTAATAGAATGAACCAGATATATCAAACATGAAGCTGAATAAAAATCCTTCGATCTTGTGACTTAAGCTTGCACTATTGTTGAATGAAGAACGGTGGAGAAATCTCTAAGTACTCAATGCATCACTGAAGAAGTCTATCAGCACAACACCTCTTGAAATTATCCACGTCGACTAAGCGCGTGACACTGAGTACAACAATGTAACCCCTTTAAGTGATAGTTATCCGAGTCATCAACCAACCACCCCGAACCCGGAAACCAGATAAACAAGTCGTCATTCTAAGATTAAGCACGAGCAAGATAAAATAAGTTCACGCCTTTGAAAAATTCGTCTCCAACTTCGAATAATTAATACCCGATCAAACGAATCCGTAGCCACTAAAAAATCGCCAAATTTTCTTGGTCTCGTCAAAATAAATCTTGTCACTTTGTCTCGTTACTTGTCTAAAAATGTTGTCACTTTCGTCTCGTCTTTTTGTCACTTTTAAAATAGTTAAATCAAAAAATTTTAACATTTATCATATGAAATGATAAATAAAATTTTTGAAATAACAAATTTTTTTTTCAACATTGACCAAATAAAACTTTAGGCCCGTGAAAACACATTCACATTTCACTGAATTTGTTAACAACATTCGGCCCATTTCACACATCTGGCCCAAGTCACAAACCAAAATTACCCGGTCCAACATTTTTGGGATATAACTCTCATACTCCTAATCTGTCTTAACCCTAATCAGACATAATAGCAACCTCCGCCCCCACACTCCTCTCTCACACCCCCACCTCGTTTAATCCATCCCATCTCAAATCCCTCAAAAACAGTACCCAAAATAAATCACAATCATCCCATCACAATCATCCCATCTTTTAACCAATCAAAAACACAAAGAATTAATGATCAATAGAGATCAAGCCAGAACCTCCATCATTTTTCGTTACAAAAGCTAACCAGACCTACGAAATGGTCTCGAATCAACGAACAAAGAATAGTTCACCTTGACAGAGGCTTCAAGATCATACTTAAATGGTCTCGGATAAGATTCAATGATTACATGTGGGTTTTAGTGTGTCAATCAAAATGAAAAGAGATCATAACAAAGTTGTTATTGGTCTTTCTTTTAATTCGAAAATTAAAGATGGTGGAACCCATACATAAATGGATCAGTGATAATTTTTATGGTTTCGTGATTCTTGATCTAAAAGATATTGAATAAATTATATTACACACAAACCAATGAATCTGAGATATTTGTTTTTCTATTTTCGAGTCTAGATGGGGATTAAGTGACGAAGGGAATTAGGATTAGATGGATGATGTTGTGGAGGTATAAGGGTGGAGGTGATATGTTGTTTTTGGTCAAACCTTTGGTTCACAGGTGGAGTCCTAAAAAACTTTTACCCATCGCAATGCTTTTAGTTAGCCATCGCAATGGTTTTTAAAACCCATCGCAAAGTCAAAAAACTTGCATCGCAATGTTTCTGAATTTCAGTCCATCGGAATGTTTTTGTTTTCCATCGCAATGTTATCAAAATGAGTCCATCGGAATGTCTCCTCTACACCCTATCGGAATGCGTTCCATCGGAATGCACCAAAAGTGTTCCATCGGAATATTCGATCGCAATGTAGAAACCAATGGTTTTTGCGATCGCAATATTCCGATCTGACTGTAGATCTGAAATCTTATCGAAAAGTAATGTCCTTTTTCCATATTTCAGGAACTTGTTTCTGGGTCTAATTTTTCTAGCAAATCTGGGTTTTCACCTTCATCTTCATAAAAATAATAAAGAAACCTATAAAAATTAAACCCTAGACATGCATTTTTGACCAGATAGTAGACATTTGACCCAATGTAAAACCGTGAAATCAGGGACTCAAAACCAGTTGTGAACCCAGATGTTAAGTTGTGGGTTTGAGAATATCAGATATGGACTGTGGGTTTGAGAAGTTGTAAGCTTCCCGTTGTTAAGGATAAGTTACCATCGGCGATAAACTTTCCTTTTAGCTGAAGAACGAGTCCTAAGTTGACATGTACTTAGAAGTCGTTTTCATGAGCTTGAAAACTTGGACTGTTTTAACGGAAAGCTCATGACCGAGAAAGGTTAATTTCTTGTTATGAGGAAAAGTTCTCTTAATTAAAAGATACATTTTCCTTTCTGAGCTTAAAACTTCGAATGTTTTAATACAAGCTCATGACCGAGAAAATTTAATTTCCCGTTACGAGGATAAGCTATCTTTAAAGATACACTTTCTTTTAATTGAAGTCCGGGGCATAATCTGAAATATAATTATACACCATGGTGCATGAGCTTAAAAACTTCGAATATTTTTAATATAAGCTCATGCCCGAGAAAAATTAATTTCTCGTTGTGAGGATAAGTTTATCATCGGCGATAAACTTTCCTTTATTTGACAATCGGGTCATCATCTGATATTTAATGATGAACCATATACACGAGCTTAAAACCTTTGAATGGTTTTAGGATAAGCTCGTGTCCGAGAAAACTTAATTTCTCGTTTTGAGGGTAAGTTATCGTTGCGTAGATAAACTTCCCTTTCTCTGAAGTCCGGGTCACAGACTGTGATTTGAATGTGAGCCATTTACACGAGCTTAAAAACCCTTGAATAGTTTTAAATGTAAGCTCGTGTCTGAGAAAATTTAATTTCTCGTTGTTAGGATAAGTTTATCATCGGTGATAAACTTTCCTTTCTTTGATGAACGAGTTACAGTCTGTGATGTGAGTGTAAGTCCTTGTCGTAAGCTTAACCATGAATCCCCTGAGACACTTGTTTTTCCGATATCTGCTTCTTCGGCAACCAAACTCTAAGAGTGTCCTTAGTTGAACGGTATACAACGATTGGACCGCTTCGTTCTTTTGGAACATCAACTTTGGTACCTGCATTCTTATTAGGAATTTGCATGCTTTGATATGGGTTAGCGATATCTATCTTAGAAGCAAGTGGAGATTCACAGTTGTCTTTTCTTGTGCTGGAGGTGACCTGAGGAGATGATTCACTTGTCTTATCTGGTAAACGTTTCCTTTTATAGAAAAGCTTAAGTTCAGGCTTAAGTGTTGTATCCTCCTTTTCAATTTCCTCCCTAGCAGTCTTAGTAGAATCAGAGACTATCCTAGTTAAAGGGCAGTCGTTTCCTACAAGAGTGAAAGTTCTACCAGTGGGGCGCCACATTTTACCCATGGGTTTTATTTTAGCTACCCACTGGGATTTAAGTCTAGCACGGGATTTCACCTCATTAAGTAATTTCTTGACACAAGAATCATGATTGGCTTTAAAGACACATTTCCTACATGTTTTACAAGTAGCATATTTAATGTCCGAGTAAGATCTAGAATTCCTAGATGATTGATTGATGCTCCTAGGATATGATATGCTACGGTTAGCAGTGTTGGGTAATCTAGAAGGCATCTGACTAGGTTCAAAATTCTTATCTCTTACTTGTGTCTTCTGAATAGCTTCCCTTAGACCAAATTTATGGCGAACATCATTTGAACTAGTTCGAGACGTGTTCTTTAGACTATGTCTAGGGAGGCTAGATGCAATCATGTGATTAGGTCTTGCAAAAGCTGTTTTAGTCACATTGGGCCTAGATAGTGGAGTGACTGGTCTAGAAAGATGAACCATATCAACTTGGGAGGCAAACCGCGGTCTCGAGGATTTTGGTCGCTCAGATCTAAATGCAGTCGGTTGTCTAACAGACTGAATTTGAGGCGGTTTCCCCAAGATTGATGGTTTTTCAAGCCTAATATCCACACTAGATCCTTTAGTTTTTCTCAATTCATTTTTCAACGTCGCTATAGCAAAGACCTTTTCTTGTACTTGAGCCTTTAAAGTCTCATTCTCTTTGAGCAATTCATCTTGGGATGCCAACTTAGATTCAAGCGACTTAATTTGTCTCACAAAATTATCTTTTTCAGCTTTAGAATCTTGAATTTTTTGATTTAATTTTCTTTCAAGAACAACGTTTGAATTTTCAAGTTTTTCAAAATACTTTTCCAATTTATCTGTTTTCTTCGAAAATTCAATTTTGGCATCCTCAAGAGCTTTAGATTGCTGAGCTAAAATCGTTTCAAGCTCTTTAATCTTGGAATCAGAATCGGTTAGAGAAGCAGTCATAAAGCATTTATCATGATGAACTATAGCATTCTGAACAATTTCTCCCCTATTTTGACTCACATCGGATGAATATGAAGTGGTAAAACTATACCCTTTTCCATCCCATGTTTGTCATAATTAGGTTCGGAATGCGCAACATGCGGTAGTTCATCGGCATAGACATCATATACCACATTCCTTTGTACCGTATTTGTAGACTCTTCGTCAGATACGAGTATGGTGTCATCAATCCCTAATATGCTGCTTGTATCACGCTTTCCTCCCGAATCCTTGCTCTTGCAATCTTTAGGCTCCAAGTTGTCAACCGTATGATCATTCTCCTCTTGCATATGCATCGTAGATTCTTGCACTCCATTATCATACTCTTGCTGAAATCGAGATCTTTCATAAATCGAAGACGAGACCGATGTCATTAATTTCAACAATGTACCACGGAACTCTTTAATTTCCGTTTGTGTGTACTGAAGAAATGATTGACATATCCCTGAATTGTCAGACTTAAGAATGTTGGATTTGAAGAAGTGCGTAAGTTGTGTCACTAGAGCTTGATATGCAGATGCTGATGCAGAGTGATTAAAGTCTTCTTTGTGAAGTTGCTCAGCTAGTTGGTTCAAGTTGAGGAATATGGAATCGATGAATATATAACGATCTTGACCGAAGAGTGTCAGAAATTCGCTTCCTCCTTGAAACCAAGAAATGGTCACTAGATGAGACTAGAGTAGTCGAAAGAACGTTATACCACTTTCTCTAGCTGTGTTTTGCATGAGATGCAAGTCTCCCTCTCGAGATGTCGAATTCAATGAATCCATTGAAAATCGATGATAAATGAAAGTAAGGATTACTTGTCGATCGATCAATGAAAGAAAGTAATTGTGTTTGTTGTTGTGAGTAGAAATCGAGAAATAATGTTAAAATCCCCTAATAATTGTTCTCGATAAACCAAAAAATCCAAGACAAAATTACACACGGTTAAAAATTTTCAAAAACACGTTTTTGAAAAATCTTGAAGTACTTGTCACTGTATCGGAATCCTCAAATTTAATCCGTCGGAATACCCATCGGAATAATCATCGGAATATCCTATCGGAAAGTCTGTCGGAATGTGGAATGGAATACCTGTCGGAATATTAATGTTTAAACCATCGGAATACTCATCGTAATACCCAACGCAATATTTCCCATCGGAATACTCATCGCAATATTACCCATCGGAATACACATCGCAATATTGCCAATCGGAATGTTACCTATCACAATATTGGATCGCAATGCCAATCGCAATGTTTGATCGAAATATGGACAGAGTAACGTCGCAATATCTCTTAACTCCGTCGCAATCCACGATCATAATGAACGATCGCAATCCTCGATCGGAATAAGGGGTATCGGAATACACTATCTGAATATTCGTCGCAATGTAGAAACCCTAGGCTTTTGCGATCGCAATATTCAGATCGGAATATAAAACCCTTCCAACTTTGCGATGGAGTATTTTTCCACTTTTCTCGGATAGTACACAACCAATTCGGAATATCAAGACAATAAACGAATCAAACACCCAAAAATTTTGTGTTTTTAACCAAAATACCAATACCAATTCACAATAATTAGTAACTAGATGAATTATATCAAGATTAAACCATAAAAACACAAAAAAAATTGTACTTGTGAATTCAGATCAAAGTAGGCGAGATAATCAAGAACACAAACACAAAAACCAAAAAATCATCCCATGGCTCTTGATACCATTTGTTAATTTATCGTAATCCTTGGATTATCTAACTATGGAGATGATTATTAGAGAGAGAGATAGATGAAGATGTAGAGAGAGAAACTAGAGAGAGGTTGGAGAGAAAATGAAAGATTAGATTAAGTGTGTCAAAAGTAAATGACCAACCCCTCCTAACATGCTAGGAGGGGGTATATATAGCCCACCCTACATGTGGGCTATATGGGCTATATTGGATCACGAGCCCAATATCATTGGAGTGACCGATCCTTTCTAAATACGTAAAAACGTATTTCCAACAGAAAATGTGTCGTTGTCTAAAACTAATTAAAGATAAAAATAAAACTTTAAAAGGAAATGACAAAATATAAAAGTAATAAACTAAAATTAAAACGAATGACAAATAATAAAGAAACGATTAAAAACACATATGAGAACGAAACAATTAATAAAAATAAAACTAAACGAAGAAATTAACTTTCGACTGAAAAATAAAATTAACCTAATGAAAAGGAGAAAACGAAACTAAGAGGGTACTTTAAAGTTAAATAAGGCGAAACCTAAAGCGGGTAGTAAATAAAAGATAAAACTTGAACCTTATGAAAAAATATTAATTTTAAAATTAGAGAAAAAATATAACTAAAAATACGTGACTTTCAGAAATAAAATCGGAACAACTTTCAGATTAAAATAAACAATTACGGAACAATATAATAAATAAACAAGCTAGCAGGCAGCTAGCTCAAGCAAGCAGCCTAGCTGCTCAATTTGGCGCCAAAATGGGAATAAGCAAGTAGACATGCTAGCATGTCAAACTTACTTCGGAATGTTTTCTTCTATACTACTTCGGAATTGTTGTTTACTTTGATACTTCGCAATATATTTTTCTATCTTACTTCGGAATTGGTTTTCTACACTACTTCGGAATTAATAAAAAGTTGAACTTCGGAACTTTATATAAAGATTACTTCGGAATGTAGAAACCCTCGGGACAACTTCTCAATAATTAAAATAATTTCTAATCCCGATCCTAAATTCTAGGAATCCAAAAATAAGCCAAATAATCTAAGAAATAATCTAATCAAAACACCAAATAAGATCTAACAAACACTAAATCAATCAAATCAACAAACTTTATTCAATAAAAATCATAAAAACTATAAAACCCACTTAATTAAAACTTAAAAACAACTTTTTATAAAAATTAACTAATAAGCACTTAATTAAAAATAAGAAAATTAACTCAATAAGCACTAAAACACCTTAAGCTATAAAAATCAAACACATAAAAACCAATAAGCACAATCAATAAAAAACATCAATCAAACAAGAACATGATTAATTAAACTACATGATTATCAAAATCAAAGCAAGATTAAAAAGATTAAGAAAGGAAGAATGAGAATGATTAATTGAAAAAGCTTGAAATTAAAAAGATTAAGATTCAAATTACAAGATTAATGAAAAAAAAACATGGAGATTTAGATTACACCTACTCCTACTCTAATCTACTCCTAATCTAAAAACTAAAATCTAATTAACTAACACCCTCCTAATGACACATTAGGAGGGTATATATAGGAGGAGGGGAGGCTAGGTGTTGATTCTTTCTCCTTTCACTTTGTCTCGACTCGACTTAAATTCTTTGTCTTTCTCGACGTCGTCTCGGGATTTGTCGATATAGATTGAACTCGTCTTATAATTTTATTCTTCTATTAGACTTGAGTTCTTTGACTTCATTAAACTTCCGTCTTTTGACTTTTTCTTTGATAAATCTTCAGAATAGGCCTTGGACTTCCGTTCTTTTTGCACTTTCTACCTTTTGACTTCGTCTTTTCTCGTTTTCTTTGATAAAAGCCCGTGAAAGCCCTTGTTTTCTTCCCTTTTCACCTTTTGCTCCTAAATCACAACAAAAACACAAACCACGTATAATTCCGACATTTACGACATAAATTACACGTTTTGGCTTGGTTATTATTATAGTTAAGTGGTAAAAGGATGGGTGTTTTCACACCTATCATTCCCCAGCTCTCTGCCTAATACCATGATACTTCCTCTTGAGATATATGGCTCAGCTTTCGGTAAGAACTGCCCCATAACCAACTCTTTGAACTGTGCCCAAGTCAAGCCAGTCACCCAGTCGTCGCCTCCATTCGACAGCTCAAGTGCCTTCCACCATGCAAGCACGTTTCCTTCAAACTTGTAGCAAGCTAACCTTACCTTAAAGACAGGGTCGCATCCCATAGCGTCAAAGATCTTCTCAATGTGAGTATCCAACTCTCAGCCTCAGCGGGGCTGTCAGTCTGCTCAAATGATTTCGGACGCTGCTTATTGATCGCTCCAGCCATGTGATCTGGGTAGCTGGAGGTAGAGGAGGAGGATTCTAAGGGTGCTGATTGTTGGAAACTTACACCTCGGCCCGAATTTCATTCCTCAGTTAAGGAAGCATAACTTGCATAGCAGCTTGGACTGCTGCATTCAGTTGTTCTTGTTCATGTGTGAGAACCATCTGACAGTTTAAAACAAAATACAATGATTAAGCAGATTTGAACATAATATATAATCATGAAAAAAAAATTATGCATATAAACATGAAAAAAATTATGCATGAAACAGTGTATGAATGCATGGCCAACGAAAATGACATGGGTTTGGGTGAACGCCTATGGGTCGGTTCACCAAAACAAAATGACATGACGAGGATGAACGGCTATAGGACGGTTCACCAAAACAAAATGATTCGATTTAAAAGCACATGCGACTAAATATGGCCAGTCCTATACCAACCATTACTTAATCAAAATTCCTACAACAATGATGCATGAAACAAATGCATGAAAACAACTGTCAGTTCTAGGAAGACCATGGTGATTACCCACTAATCACAGGTCATGTTTTAGAGCCTACATGTCAAAACCTTGGCTCTTATACCATAATTGTAACACCTCATTTTGATAAATGGAATATCACGGGATAACTATGGCGTGTCATCAAAGCATGTAAGGTAAATGTCCAAAAACATTAAATGACCATAAAAGGAAATACCGGAATCAAACATTTGTAGTCCAACATAAGCTCACACACATGAATATAAGTACTGAAATGGAAAAGGACTAAATAATGTCCAAAGAATGAAGTAATGTAATGTATGGAAAATGCAGTAATGAAGGCTAGATAGCTTCCATCCGTATGCACGTACTCTCAAAGTCTACGAGCATCCCCGAGTACTTGCCGTTTGGGAACATGAAAGGAAAACGGCTGAGCATAACGCCCAGTGAACGGATACAAGCATAGCATGAAATGACATAAGCATAATAAGACTAATAGCAGCGGAAATATATAAGTCCTAGATAACCTGAAAAATGTTCATAAACTGGTTTTATAGTTTGAAAAGACTTATGTTTTTATATGAAAATTGTATTAATTAGCCAATAGCCCATATAGGTCATGAGGTTCCACCGTGCATGAATACTTGGAGGGGAGACCTCATCATGCAATTAGAGGGGATGCCTCTAATTAATTAGTCTGGGTAGGAGGGATCAACTCCTTGTGAAGGATGCAAGGCACACACCACATTCACCATGAAAATCCTATAAAACATGTAACTAGGATGCACCCATACGCCCCACATGATAATATAAATATAAGGCCAATACTGTAAAGGGACACCATGAGCAATCACTCCACCGTGGGAAAGTCATAACACCAGTGCCTCCAGTGTTATGGTTATGGTACCTCCATAACTAGGTGACATGGTCATGCATGTATATGGCTTAGGCATTTAAAACTAACATAAGCAGATCAAAACATATAAATCAAATACTTGGGGAAAACAGTTGGCTGCAAACGAGGAATCCTAATAAGAAAATAGAATGTCCATACTGAAGGACAGAATATCCGTACCTTATGTCCAGTGAACGAGGAAAGATGAAAGGATGAAAAGTCCTACTTCGACCTCGCTAAAGCTACATAAATAAGGGACATGTATGAGTTGTCTGATTACTGAGTATGTTACTGGTTCTTGTATGTTCTCAGCTTGCTTTATATGTTCTTGTCTTATTTTACTGTTTTAAATGATATGCTATATTATTCATGTATTTCGTGTCTTCCGATTATGTATTATCTTGTATTCTTTTATTACTATACTTGTAGTGTAATAATAAGCAACTTTCTAGAAATAGCAGGTTTCCAAAAATAAAAGGTTTCCAAAAATAGAAAGTTTCCAAAAATAGATCAGTTTCCAAAATAGACCAGTTTCTAAAAATATAAAGTTTCTAAAAATAGTAAGTTTCCTGAAATAGAAAGTTTCCATAATTAGAAATAAGCTAGATTAATAAGCTAATAATTTAAGCTAGTGTTTACTAGTTAAAAGTTATAAGTCATGGAATTAATAACATAGTTTATTAATTAAATACTATAGGTTAAATCTGATTATTAATTAATAATAATAGTAAATGTTTTATTAATTAATAACATATCATGTTTAATTAATAGACTACAGGTTATACAAATTTAATTAAGTCATGGTTTAATTAAATTAAGTCTAATAAAATACTTAGGTTAACATGTATTATTAATTTAAATTAATAAACCTAAGTCATGCATTATTAATTATATATAAGTTCATGTATAAAATAATTAATTAATAAAACTATAGTCTAAAATTAAATGACAAAATATACTTAGGCTAAACATGTATTATTTATAAAAATAATATAACCTAAGTCCATGTTTTAATTAAATTAATTATTAGACATGTTAATTAATTTAACTAATCTTGTAAAAATTAGCAACCAATCCCGAGCCCGAAACCCGAGACGAAAACCAAAACCCGAACACCAATCACCACTCACAGCCGCGACTGTGGTGGCGGTTGGTGGCTGCGCAGCCAACGGCGGCAGCTACTGCTGCTGCTGCGCCGTGGCTAGCCACTGCCAGAACAACTTAGCCACTGGCTTGAGATGGTGGTTCTTGCTGCTCGACCAAGACACACACCGAGTCCCTAGGGGTCTCGGCTATGGTACAACGAGGGACACCGAGAGCCTTTGGCTCTCGGTTGGCTGCCGAACCACACAAACAAACCAAAGGAACCCTTATTCTTGTTTCAATAAATCCCATGACACGTTTATATTCATTGTTTTTAAGATCAAATCATGTGTTCATAAATAAATTTAAAATAATTAAAAGATCAAGGTTCTTGAAATACCGTACACGTGATTAAAAAAATATTAGGAACACGAACACAAACACGTAGGAATCCAAGATTAAAACCAAACCGAATCTCTCTTTTTCCTTGGGGGATGCCGCGGCTAAGGAACCAAAAAGGGAGGCTAGGGTTTTAACTTTTTGTAAAATTCTTTGTTATGTAAAACTCTGTGTTTTAGTTTTCCCTTTAGTTAAAATTCAAAGTGGGCTTGGGCCCCCTTCTTCCCCTTGTCCGCGGCCACAACAAAGCCCGAAGGCAAACCCGTGCCTTTTCTTAGTTAATGTAATATTCGTGTATGCTCGTGTTTATTATTCGTGTTTATAATTATTATACGTAATAATTATCGTGTTCATAAATGTTCGTGATTATATGTTCATGATTATAATTATTATACTTAATAATTATCGTGTATTATTATGTACTTAATAATTATCGTGCATTATTACGTGCGTAGTTTCTGAATTTAATGTTCGTGACACGTGTACGTAACATAAATGGAAAATTTCAATTAGTTCGTAGGTTTACGTGATGTACTGTTCATGGTATTATATGCGGGTTTTACAATGTCACTAAGGATTGAACCATTTAATTCATATGAATACCCAAAGATAATATACACATAAGTTACTTAAACATTCTAAAGTTTATAACTTGACATTATTATAAGCCATGTGTCCATATCCTTTAATGAGCATATAGAAACTTAGTCCAGAGCTTCACACTTGCACATGCAATTTTTCAAAAGAACTATTAAGAAGTTGAACTTCAACCTAACATAATCTGTAGAACCGAGCACATACCTTGGGATGATTATTTGATTGTGCTCCAATAACTAATAATGAGCGTTCCACATTAAATTCAGCTCCTAACGTTAGCTATAAGGGAATTGGGTATCTCATCATTAGAGATTTTGATCGACTCTAAACCAACTCCTATAGCCGACTTGTGCACTAAGTCTTGGGCTAAACCTTTTGTCAAGTGATCCGCCAGGTTTTGTTGAAATCTAACAAAATCTACTCATATCACTCCAGTTGTAATGAGCTCATGAACCATACTATGTCTAACGCCAAAGTGTCTAGACTTTCCATTGTATATTTGACAATATGCCTTAGCCAAAGTGGCAGCACTATCACAATGATAAGAAATAGGAGAAATTGGTTTTGGCCACAACGGGATCTCATATATCAGATTCCTCAACCATTCTGCCTCTTTGCTAGCCGCAGCTAAAGCAACAAACTCAGCTTCCATTGTTGCGTTAGTAATACAAGTTTGCTTCTTTGAAGCACATGAGATGGTGCCTCCACCAAGAAAAAATACCCAAACAGTTGTAGAAGTATGATCTTCTGAATTAGTTATCCAACTAGCATCATAATATCCTTCTAAAACTGAAGGAAACCCAAACATAATACAAACCATAATCCATGGTTTTCTTTAAGTACTTGAATACTCGCATCATAGCATGCTAGTGATGAGTACTAGGATTACTAATATACCTACTCAGTTTTCCCACAACATATGCAATATCTGGTCTTATGTTTGTCATAGCATACATCAAGAAACTGTGGAATCCATTGGATCGTTAGACTCAATGGTTTACACAATTTATCTAGGTTATCAATTGTACATGTGATGAATCACAGCATAATAGCACAATTACTATGAACAAGATGTATAACATAAGATGAAAGATTCCCAAAGGGTTTGTGTTATTTGGTTAACACAAACCACTCTAGGTATGTATACATTGAATCCCATGCCTAGAGATCAAAGACTCTGTAGGTTACATTTGTGAATGAAAGATATGAATAAAACATACGTCTGGTGGTTCCTTTTATAACTTAAGGAAACCAGAAATACATGGAAACTAAATAATATATTAATGAATAAATCAAAACAGAAATATTCGTTCTTATCACTACTTTGACTAAATCTCCATGTTTTTAGTACATGGCAGGGGAAGCTTCACAGCAGTGGAAAGTAACATTTCAGGGGGAACTTTCTTGTATTTTGTTGGGAATTATTTGTTAAGTGTCAAGTACCGTCAGTGTTATGTAAGTACCGTTAGTATTAACGTGGTACATAGTAAGTACTGCTACTTATAAAGTAAGTACTGCTATACTGATTAGGACGAATATATCTTTGTATAAGATATGTCATAGTTATAGTTAGAGTATATCTTATGTGATATACTTAAATAGTTAGAATATTGATAATATATCGTCTGTGATATAGTTATCTTTATAGAATATTCTAAGGTTTCTAGGGTTCCTTACTCTATAAAAGGAACATAGGTACAATGTCTTTTATGTACCTCATTCAAGTCGATTAATAAGAGAATCGAATAGTTAAAAGTAATTCTGTTCTTCTGTGCTTTATAAGTTAGATTCCGCATAACTTATTTAGTGTTAGTAAGTGCTCAAAGTGTTTTAGTTTGATTACAAACTACTATACTAATTCTTAACAGAATATAGATCCAATCAAAGGGATCAACAAGTGGTACCAGAGCCAGGTTAAGAAACTCTGAAAAAGAATAACACAACCCCAAACACTCCACACACACCAAAACTCAATGTCTCAACCAAAAGGTGATGATGCTCACTTAGATGATGTTCAGAACCCTGATCCTATACCACAAGGATAACCACAAGTTGTGCATCCTGCACCAGTACAAGGTGTTCAAGACGTGAATGCAGTAGCTACCTCTACAACAACACCTTCTCATACTTTATCTGCTGTTAAACTACCAGTTCTCAAAGGTGATAATTATGAGACATGGGCTATGCAGATGGAACATTACTTGAATCACACAGATCACACTGTGTGGCTAGTTGTCAAGAATGGGAACACACCAAAGAAGCTACACTGGTTGCCAAACGGTACATGCTATGCTCTACCTGCTGTGACTGCTGAGGAGGTACAAGCAGAGATCAGAGAGAGAAAATCTATAACTGCTTTGGCTATGGCTCTTTCTGAAGACATCCTACCAAGCTTTCATCATTATAAGGATGCTAAAGCTATGTGGGATGCTATAAAACTTAGATTTGGGGGTAATGACAAATCTAAGAGGATAAAGAAGATTGTTCTTAAGCGATAACTTCTCAATTACCAGTATAGAGGGGATACATGGTGGCTATGGAAGGTTCAGTAAGCTGCTTATTCAATTGGATGTTTATGGACAAGTAATTCCTAATGAAGAAGCTAATTTAAAATTATTAAGAAGTGTTCCACTAGAGTGGAAAGCAATGGCTATGCACTTTATTACAAGAGATGATCTGGAAACAATTCCTTTTGATCATCTCTACAACAATCTTAGAGCATACGAGATGGATGTGAAAGGCACTGAAGTAAAGGCAGCGACTACTACAAAGTCTAACTTGGCTTTTGTGTCAGATGGAAACAGTGGTACTTATTTTCATAATACTGCTAGTGGATCTAGCAGCGATACATACTTCACAAATACCTCTGGAGGACTTACAAGCAGTACTTAGCCACAAAGTATTGAAGGCAACCCTATAGTCTCTCAAAATCCACATGGAAGGTCTTCACCATTTTTAGTGACAATGATACCTTCTCATTCTTCGCTGGACAAGACAACAGGCCAAGGTTAACACTTAATGACTTGTTCCAAATGGATGATGTTGATGTTGAAGAGATGGATCTCAAATGGCAAGCTGCTATGGTGTCAGTAAGATCTAATAGGTTCTTCAAGAAGACTGGAAGAAAAATGACTGTTAATCCTAATGAGCCATTAGGATATGACAAGTCCAAAGTTAAATGCTATAACTGTGGAAGGAATGGACACTTTGCAAGAGAATGCTCTAAAGACAAAGCTGAGAGTAGCAGTCAGAAGTCCAAGCGCAGCTATAGAACCAGTCCAAGAATAACTGAAAGCTTTCCAAAAGGAAACAGTAGGAGTCCTAAAGGAACGAAAGCATTGGTAACTGTAGATGGAGTGGTGAACTGGGCTGAAGATGAAGAAGAAGAAGAGCTTGGTTTAATGGTTCTCTCACATGAAGATACTGAGGTACATCCTTGTTCTAAAGACTGTGTTCTTAAATTTAATAGCTTAAAAGTAGAACTAGAGGAACAATATCAAAAGGTTAACACATGCACTGTAGAATTAAATGCTTTTAAACAGGGTGTTGTTAAATTAGAAGAAAATATAGTTTTGTATCTTTAAAAATTCAACAAAACTATGAAGAGAAAATAAGAATTTTAACTCTTCAAATGAGGGAAAAAGATGTGGAAATAAAAGCTTTTGAAAGAAAACTGTTAAAAATATCAACAGAAAATGAAGCTTTAAAAGCCGGTCTTTATAATGAAAGGGAAGTGATTAATCATTGGCAAAAATCCTCTAAAGGATTAGGAAAATTGATTAATTCACAAATGGGGTATTATGATAAATCAGGCCTAGGATATATTAGGACCAACCTGGGATAACTTTAACTAACAAGGACTTATCAAAAGGGATTTTTGATAGTTCTAGTAAGGTAGATGATACACCTGAAAATGATAGATATGCTGAAGGAATGAAGGCAATTCCTCCACCACTATCAGGAATTTTCATGCCCTCTAGTAATGATACAAGTATTGAGTTAGAAGACCCAAAGGTTAAAAATACCTTAAACTCTAGTACTTTGTCCCAAGAAAAGACTGTTGTGACCAAAAAAATTGTTTATCCACCTTTAATGAACAACTTTGTTTCTGAAGAATCTAAGACTAGTTCTGCTCCCAAGCAGGTAAAAACTCCTAGCAAGATATTGGAAAACAATGTAAAACATAATAAAGCCAAAAGGGGTGGGCTAGGTTTTGAGAAAGTTAAGTCAAAATAACCTTTTGGGTCTTCTTTAAGAAGAAAAGGATGTTATGTTTGTGGTTGTCTAAGTCATTTTATCAAAGATTGTACTCTACATGAAGATAAGATTGTGAAACAAAAGACTACACAAAATGTCATGAAAAACAGTAATGGGAAAAATGCACAGGTTAATAGGAATCAGAAACTTAAGAATGACAAACCTAAGTTTGATCACTCAAGGGTAGCCAAACAGTTTAAATATAACCCTACCAAAAGTTTTGTTCCTAGGGCAGTACTTATGAAACAAGGTCTAGTACCTTTAAAGTCTGGTAAATCAAGTACCGGCAAGTCTAGACCTAAAAGTACTGCTAGACCAAACTTAAGTACTGTTGGTTTAAAGTCTGTAAAACCAAAGTTCTCTAAGACTTCTAAGAAGGTTTTTGAAAAAGTTAAAACACTTATAAGTAAGGATAAAAACAAACCAGTGCAAATGTGGGTTCCTAAAAGAGATAAATCATGTGTTAAAGCAAGTACCGCTTAAGCAGTACTTAAGGCAAAGAAGTCTGACCACATAGAGTCACCCTATGTCTTTGACTACATAAGTGAAACCATGAAGTATAAGAGCAAAAGTAGTATTACTGAGAATGCTTCAAAACAAACTCTTAAATGTGTAGGTCCCACAAGATCCAATCCAAATGTGGCTTGGGTCCCTGTTAAAAACTAATGAGTTTTATTTATGTGCAGGGGCATCTAATTGATGAATTGAAGGATAAAGGTATAGTAGATAGTGGATGCTCAAGACACATGACAGGAAACAAAGATTTTCTTGCTGAATTTGAAGAATTCAGAGGAGGTCCAGTAGCTTTTGGAGGTAGCAAAGGTAGAATCACTGGCAAAGGGAAAATCAACACAGGAAAGTTGGAATTTGAAGATGTGTTCTTTGTAAAAGAATTGAATGAGTTCAATCTCTTTTCTGTATCACAAATATGTGATAAGAAGAACAAGATGTTGTTCACAGACAAAGACTGCTTGGTGCTGTCTAAAGACTTTGAGATGCCTAAGGAATCTCAAATACTGCTTAAAGTACCCAGGTACTCAAGAAGATGTTTCTTCATCAGATGATGATGTTGATATCTATGTGCCCAATATGCCTACTGTTACTCCCATGTCTGCTACTCCCAAGAAGCAAACCATGCCATCAAAAGATGATCAAGCCTTCCAAGAGCTTCAGAGGCTTCAAGATCAAGAAAAGAATGCTACATCTGCTAATAAGCGTTTAGGAGAAGGATCTTTTGAGTCACAACACTCAGCAGTACATACTACACCTAGCGGTACTTCATATGCAAGTACTGCTAAGTCAAAATCTACCAAATCTGTTGACTCACTAGAAGAGATTTTACAAGATATGGACGATGAAGACTTATATGCTAGTCCAGCTGAAGGAATCTTCTCCAAAGCTTCCTATGATGATCAGAGTGAAGTAACTGATTTAAATAATTTGGAAACAGAAATTCCAGTCAGTTCTATTCCCACTCATAAAGTCAACAACAACCATACTACTACACAGATCATTGGAGATCCCAAATCTGCTGTACAAACCAGAAGACAACTTCAAACCAATCTTGAAACTCATGCACTTGTGAGTTATGTCAAACAACAGTAGAGAACAAATCATAAAGATACTCAGCATTGTTTGTTTTCCTGTTTCTTATCACAAGTAGACCCCAAAAACATTTCTCAGGCTCTTGATGAAGAAAGTTGGGTAGATGCCATGCAAGAAGAATTAACACAGTTTGAGCTACAAAAAGTTTGGATTCTTGTGGATCTTCCCTCAAGTAAGAGAGTAATTGGTACTAGATGGGTCTTCAGGAACAAGAAGGATGAAAGAGGAGTTATTGTGAGGAACAAGGCAAGACTTGTTGCTTAAGGCTATAGACAGGAAGAAGGGATAGACTATGATGAGGTTTTTGCACCAGTGGCAAGGATAGAAGCCATTATGTTATTTTTGGCCTTTGCATCATATATGGGTTTTATAGTCTATCAAATGGATGTGAAAGTGCCTTTTGTTTGGTACTATTTCAGAGGAGGTATATGTCTCACAACCTCTAGGTTTTGTCGATCCTAAATTCCCCAATAGAGTCTACAAGGTTATCAAAGCACTTTATGGTCTGCATCAAATTCCAAGATCCTGGTATGTAACTTTATCCAGTTTTTTGCTAGAACATGGATATATGAGAGGAACCATTGATAAAACTCAGTTCATCAAGAAGAATGCTAAGGATATCATTCTAGTTCAAGTTTATGTGGATGACATCATTTTTGGTTCTACCAAGAAGACATGGTGTGAAGAGTTTGAAGCTTTGATGAAATGAACATTTCAAATGAGTTCTATGGGAGAACTAACTTTCTTTTTGGGACTGCAAGTCAAACAGAGGAAAGATGGAATATTTATCAGCCAAGATAAATATGTTGCTGAAATATTGAAGAAATTTTCATGTATGGATACAAGGAGTACAAGCACACCTTTTGAAGCCAAGAAGTCTTTATCAAAAGATGAACATGGAGAAAATGTTGATATTCATCTATCAGATCAATGATTGGTTTATTGATGTATCTTACTGCTTCAAGGCCAGATATTATGTTTGCTGTGTGTGCCTGTTCAAGGTTCCAAGTTCATCCAAAGGTATCACATCTACATGCTGTGAAGAAGATTTTTAAATATCTTAAAAGTTAACCCAATTTAGGATTATGGTATCCTAGAGATTCCACCTTTGAATTGGAAGCTTACTCAGGCAGTGATTATGCTGGAGCTAATCATGATAGGAAATCCACAATAGGAGGTTGTCAATTCCTAGGCAGAAGACTCATATCATGGCAGTGTAAGAAGCAAACCATTGTTGCTACTTCTACAACTGAAGCTGAATATGTAGCTGCTACTCATTGTTGTGGACAAGTACTTTGGATTCAAAATCAATTGTTAGATTATGGTTTTAACTTCATGAACACCAAGATTTACATTGATAATGAAAGTACTATATGCATTGTCAAGAATCTAGTATTTCACTCCAAGACCAAGCATATTGAAATAAGACATCACTTTATAAGAGATGCTTATGACAAAAAGCTTATTCAAGACGAGAAGATTCATACAGACAACAATGTAGCTGATTTGTTGACCAAGGCATTTGATGCAAAGAGATTTGAATTCTTGGTGACACACATTGGTATGCTCAACCAATAACCTGCTGCATATGTTGAGGGGAGGTAATAGCTGTACAAATTTTTATAATTTTTATTGTATAGTCTATGTTTTGTGTTTTTGATGTAATTACAGGTTAATAGAAAAAGATAAAGAGGTTACATTGATAGTGGAAAGCATGAACTGGTCAAAGTTGTGAGGTACCGTTATAACTCCAAGTACCGCTAGCACATATTTAAGTACCGCTTATGTTCCAGGTACCGCTACATGTCCGTTGTACCGTTAAGGGTCTCTTTTGTAAATTTGGCGATTTCTTCGCGCTTGGGTTTGTTATTTACTTAAATACTTACTCCCATTATACAATTCATTCACCTAATCTTTTATTTTTTGATTCTATAATCTTCTCTCTAATTTTTCGATCATCAAAAATACTAATGGCTACTTTACAAGTGACCTCTAAGAATAATTTGGTTGCGAATCTTGCTACGAATGATGACTCTCTTGGTTTCCATGAGATTCTTGGTTTCCTATCTCGAAGTCATGTTCGCTTTGCACTCACTGTAAGTCCAATTGTCTCTATTTCCATTGTTGAACAATTTTGGAATACTGCTGTGTTAGGTACTCGGTTTAATCAACCTTGCATTAAGGCTAGGGTGAATCATAGAAATATATATGTAACTGAGGTACTGCTAAGAGCAAGTTTGGATTAAATGATGAAAATGGACTTAGTATGCTTAATAATACAGAGATTCATGATGGCCTTGCAGCCATGGGCTATGGAGGTGGTAGGGAAAGTCTTACTTTCTTTAAAGCTTTATTTTCACCTCAATGGAAATTGCTTTTTCATGCTATTATTCACTGTTTAAGATCTAAAAGTACATCTTTTGATCAAATTCCTGCTGCATTGGCATCAGCTGGTATTTGTCTAGCAAATAACAGAGTTTTTAATTTTTCAAGATTAATTTTTTGAAGGCATGACTAGGAATTTGGAAGGGACTAAAAAGTTTTTAATGTATCCTAGATTCATTTAGACTTTAGTTAGTGACCAAATACCTAACCTACCAGAGTTAACTGATACATGGGATGTTCCTACATTTACAAAGAGAACTTTCTCTTTCTTGACAAAACAAGGCAATGCCTTTACAGGAACAGTTACACCATTGTTTGCTCATATGTTAGCCCAACCTGCCATTCAAGAAGGTGAGGAACCTAGCAATGCTAGTGCTTCTCAGCAAACTCATTCTCACTAGAGTTCCCATTCCCTAGAAGATTCACACTCTTCTTCTCACAATGTTGGTGCTCCACTAAACAATGATGAGATGATCCACACACCTGCTGCTTCTATTGCTGCTAGTGGTTCACCACAAGCACAAGCACCAGAGGTGATGGATGTTGCAAATTTAACTACTTTGTGTACTAGTTTGTCCCAACAGGTACAAGTGTTGCAGAAAGAAAAGCTTGTTCAAGACAAGAGAATTGTTGAATTGGAAGCTAGCCTAATCAAGTTGAGGAATAAAGTGTCACCTTGTGTTGGAAATACGTTTTTTACGTATTTAGGAAGATTCGGTTACTCCGACAATATATTAAGTAGTAGCTCGTAGTCTAGATATCTTTATATTAATTAACAAGGAAAGGCCCGGTCCATGTTATGTATGGACGGCCCAATATTGTAAGCCCAAGCCCATCTTATGAGCTTGATATATAAACCCTCTCCTTAGATGGAGAGGGCGTGGTTCACTTTACTTTTCATATAGTAAGAAGGTATTTTCTCTTTCACTTTTTGTCTCTAAGTGTGTGTGTTCTCACCATCTCTCTATCTCTTTCTCTCTCTAAAACATAAGCAAGATTTACAAGATCTTACAAATGGTATCAAGAGCCATGGGATGATTGTATTGTTTATGTGTTTGTTTTTATAGAGATTCGTGTGTTTTGATCTTTAAATCCCACGTACAAATTTTTTTTGGTGTTTTTTGTGGTTTGATCTTCACCAATATCATCTACATATTCGTGTTAGTGATTTGGGTTACTTGGATTGCTCAAAAACGCAAAATGTTTGGGTGTTTGGATTCATTTTTTGCTTCAAGATTCGTCTATATTAAAGTACAATTCGAATTCCTTGTTTTTCGCATCATTTCGCAACTTCTGGTATAAATTCGCAATTTACTGTGATAAATTGTGGAATTGAATCATCTCTACGATTGCGGATTTGTATCACTAGAGTGATTGCGGAATCTTGTATATCGAGTAATTGCGGAATCTTGTACTTCGAGGGATTGCGGAATCATAAGCTGACCAAATTGTGGAATAGTGGTTTTTAGGATTGCGGAATTATTGATTTCTTAGAATTGCGAATTTGAATCATAAACTTATTGTGGAATTGTACTCAGTGTAGGATTGCGGAATTATATCAATCAGGTAATTGCGAAATTAAACCCATCAAGGGATTGCGGAATCATTCACATCCACACATTGCGGAATCATGCATCATTATTGCGGAATTATTCTTTTTGAGAATTGAGGAATCTTCACACATTGCAAAATCTTTGGAAATTTTCAAGATTTTTCAAGATTTTTGAAAAACGTTTGATTTAGAAAATTTCGTACCGTGATAAATTTTGCAGTGGAATTTTTGGTTTCTCAAGAAGACAATTTAGGGGATTTTAACATAATTTCTCGACTTCAACACACGACAACAAGCACATTTACTTTCTCTCATTGTTCGATCAACGTTTGTAAATCTTAACTTATGGAAATGGAGTACACATCTCTTATGGATAAGTCCATCCACTCGGGTACGGATAATCGTCCACCAATGTTGGAGAAGTCTATGTACGAGGATTGGACTTCCCGAATGGAACTTTACATGTTGAACAAAGAGAATGGACATCTCATTTGGGTATCGGTGCTCAATGGACCATTAGATTATGGTACAGTGACGGAAGGTACAGTTACTCGTCCTCGCACAACGGGTGAATTGACCGGAGATATGAAGATTCAAGACAAATGTGATAAGTATGCTACAAACATCATTCTCCAAGCCCTTCCTCCAGATGTCTACAAACTCGTCAACAAACATAAAGTTGCCAAAGAGTGATGGGATAGAATTCGTGTTCTAATGCAAGGCACCTCGTTAACTAAACAAGAACGAGAGTGTAAGTTATATGATATGTTTGATAAGTTTGCCTATGTTCCCGGGGAGAGTCTCAATGATTACTATTTGAGATTTACTCTTTTTTTGAATGAGCTCAATATCTATGGCATGACAATTCCTACGTTTCAATTAAACACCAAGTATTTGAACACCCTTCCTTCAGAATGGCGTAAGTACGTGACGGTTGTTAAATTGGCTAAGGACTTGCATAACACCAATGTGGATCAACTTCAAGCTTTTTATTTCAGAAATAGAGTTCGTACAAAAGTTGTAAATTTTTCATAAAACATGCCCAAATGGCTTGTAGTTATTTCAGACTGCAACCCGTTTTTCATATTAAAGTCAAGTATTTCTTACGAAAGCTTTGGCTCACAACAGGAATTATTTTTCTCGGGCATGGTTTACTTTATAACCATGTAAGAGATTATGTTTACGTTATAACACAATCTAACACGGATATATGTACGCATCAGTGCATTTATTTGTTACAACAAGAGAAATCTTGTTTTTATGAAGCTATCATCTCTACAACCATAGCAATCTACAATTGGTATCTACATACTCGACGATGCGACTACTCAAACGACGACTACAACTCTTTCAATAGAACACGGGTCAACAATTGAGGGGGAGAAATTGTCAAGCATTCAGAATCTTTGATGTCGAAAGTGCCAAGTTCACTAATTGGTGTCAAGACAACAATACCAATCGTACATGTGGTGTCAAGAGATGACTTCAGACGTGACGAGACGACCAACATTTGCCGACAAGAACCATTTGATCTTATCATATAATTTTCTCATCAATCAGGTCCAACCTTGTCAATTTATTCTAATATGGTGAATATGTGATTATGTTACAAATCAATATCATATCTCACAAATTGGTCTCATGAAGATTAAACGGACTTGCACTTTTCTTCCCAAAACCTTTGTTAAAACTTCATTAAATAAATTGATATCAAAAATATCGGTTGGATTAATATTTTTAATATGGGGGAGAAAATGTGATTTAATATGGGAAATTATCACAAATGGTTTGACTTAAAGTGATGGATCATCCCGACATATGCGAAATGTTTTCGAATATCGTGGCATATGTTAAGGGAGAGAAAAATGGATTTGCTATACCAAAATGGATTTTCATGGTGACATATACTTACCCACAACCTATTTATTCCACGACGATGAAGATTGTGGTGTCATAAGGATGGTAGGATAGGTGAAGTCCAATGATTCTTCCAAAACCGGAGGAATCTTCACAAGGACATTCCATAGCTAGAAATAGTAGTCCTTAGGAAAGATGGGGAAGATTGTGAACGTAGCTGAATGCCGACCAAGTACTTAAGTTAGCACTGGAACAATCACAACAAGGTGCTAGTTATGACGTACTGGTAAGCATTGAAGGGGTTGAAGAATGAAAAATAATTGTAAAGATAAAGGGTGTAAAGAAAGAAGCCCTCCTTACAACCTTAGGCAGAAACTGGGTCAACTCATTAGCTATTGAGATCATTTTAATGATGCTTGATATTGAAGTTAGAAATCATGGACCCATTGATGCAATGCACAACCCATCCCAGCTAACTCAGATATCTCTCAAAAGATATTTGTTTTAATCACACGGAGACCAACACGTTATCTATCGATTTATTCACTCCGAGTAAATTGGTATAGAAAAGGTGGCACTCCTCTCCAGCCTCCGATCATTAAAATCCAAAGTACACGATCGAGTCTAGAGCCATTTGAGATCATCAAATATCTCATTAGGACAAACTTCCATATTTCCTTGCTTCTTCACACGCTGTGAAAAGTAAGAAAGATCTTAAGAGTCCTACACAAAATCTTCATTCTTGCCTAAACATCCGAGTAATACGTAAGTATTTACAATGAAGATTGAAATCCTTCTTGAGCGAACATCAAAAAGCTCATGGTAGGTGACTTGTGTGATTCTTTATGAATCAAGCTTGTGATAACGGGAAAGCAACAATGGTTTAATTCTTAACTGAACTTAAACACGTTCCAGGCCTCTACGCAACGTCTAAATGATCTTGCCAAAACACTCAGAGTGACCACTTCATAGTGTTCACAGTGATGAGTGGAAATCCTTTTAGTGTTAACATCAAACAACACTTGGTAGGTAACTTGCAAGATTCTATACGAATCAAGCTCGTGACAACTGGAAAGCAACGATGGTGCGATTCTTTAACGAATCAAACTTGTTCCAAGAATCAGAATCGACGGCTTCAATCATGCGGATAATTTTATCCAAATGATTCACTCTTTACGTTCACAGTCAGCTTTGGACGGTCGAGTAAAGAGAACGGGTTTACCCGCGAAATCTTGTCAAGGAGATTTTTAATTAAATCTACCTACCACAAGTACGATATTTAATATCGTCCAACGGTCTTCACCGACCGGAGGTAAAATGCTACCGAACTAGAATGAAATGTTCAAAGCCATCTCGTTCATGTCTACTTATGTTACTACATTTGAAGACGGTGGTGTCGTGTTGTCCAAGAAGAAGTCGTCTCCGCATGCTTATACTTTATGCACTTAGTACTTCATTTAATTTAAGAAAGCCTAAAAGACAAGTCTTCCGCTGTATCAAACTCTGAAGCTTTCAAAAATTACAAAGGTATAAGTATGTGGGATATGAAGTCACGAAGAGGCGAATATCACAAGTGATGGATGCACAAGATCAAGGCAAGAGATTAATGCTCAAGATTGACATCAAAGATCACATCAACATGTTCACCAGAAAGAAAAAGAAAATAAATACGAAGACTACGAGCTCAAGACAAACATAGTATGCTAGGTTTATTTTATTATTGTAACTTGGGTAACGCCCTTTTCTAGAGTGACCTCCCTTAGGGGGAGATTGTTGGAAATACGTTTTTATGTATTTAGGAAGATTCGGTTACTCCGATAATATATTAAGTAGTAGCTCGTAGTCTAGATATCTTTATATTAATTAACAAGGAAAGGCCCGATCCATGTTATGGGCTTGGTATATAAACCCTCTCCTTAGATGGAGAGGGTGTGGTTCACTTTACTTTTCACATAGTAAGAAGGTGTTTTCTCTTTCACTTTCTCTCTCTAAGTGTGTGTGTTCTCACCATCTCTCTATCTCTTTCTCTCTCTAAAACATAAGCAAGATTTACAAGATCTTACACCTTGGATGAGGCAACATAGATCTATTCAGAAGTCTGCACTCAAGAAGCAAAGATTCAGGAACCACAAGAAAATGCAACTGAATGCAACTAAACAAGGGAGGAATTATGAAGAACAACCACCTTCTTCTGATAATCAGACAAGGATCTCTGGAAATGACATCAATTTTGAGTTGGATGAAGATGTCATGGGGACTTATGAAGATGGAACTAGTTTAGAGACTGTTGCGGATGGACCTTCAAATATGGAGATTCAATAGGAAGAACCACAACTTACTCATGAGGAGCCACAAGTTGAAGAAATGATGGTAACTGAGCCAACACCAATACCTCAATCACCACTTCAAGTAAATTGGAGTACTTTCTATGAGAAGTTGGAGAAATTAACATTCAGTTTCTTGTATCTTCAACTCCACCACCACAAAGACAAGTATGGTTTCAAAGGAAACAGACTTTGCAAGTACTGTCTAGATCAAGAATGAGCAATGGATCAGAAAAGACTAAAGAGGTGCAAGTTGAAATGATAACTTCTATGGAAGAAAGAGTATCTAGGGATACACAAGTGATTGAAGAAACAAGTGTGTCTAATACTGGTGAAATCAACATTGTTGAAGATCCAAGTACTGCTAAACCAACTAAGCCGACTGCAAGTACTACTGACATTGTTGAAGACCCAAGTACTGCTAAGCCAACTAAGCTGATTGCAAGTACCGCTGGTGATCATCCTTCACTAGAAAGTCAAACTCCTTTTGGAGAGGATGAGACTTTAGCCCAATTAATGCTTGACTTAAGAAAGAAGAATTTAGTTGAGAAGACTAAACAAGCAAAGGCAGAGAAAAAGACACAACAAGAAGTTCTTGCCAAAAAGAATCAAATTCAAGGTAAGAAAGTTCAAGCTTCACACCCTACTAAAGGTATAGTTATTCACAGCAAGCTGATGAGGAAAGATCTTCCAAGCTGAAGAAGAAGCTACCTAAGATAAATCCAAAGGATAAGGGGAAGAAGCAAATATTATCATAATCTGAAGATGAAAGTGATTCAGATGATGATATAAACAAAGTCATGTACAAATTTAATCAATTGGACCATGATGAGGAATATGCTTACAGAATGCAAGCACAAATTCGTGAAGATGAATTACAAGAAGAACTTGTAGCAAAACAGCATTTGCTAGAAGCTAAGAGAATACAGCAAGAATGGAACATACAAGAGTATGATAGGATTCAAGCTGAATTACATGCAAGTGAGCTTCTTCCAGACTCATTGATAGCTGAAGAGAGAGATGCTTATTATGAAGAAGAAAAATCAAAGTTGATTGATGATCTGGTAAGGGAGCAACAAAGATTCTTTGCTAAAAAGAGAAGAAGAGAAAAGATTAAGCCTCCAACTACTATGCAGATTAGGAATTAAATGATGAATTTTCTAAGAGAGTTAAGGGTTTTACTCATATTAAGCTGGTCAAGAATTTTTTTGAAGAAATCAAGACTTTGTATGAGCAAAATAAGAGAACTGAATTGAATTTTGTTGAGATTGGATCTGAGGCAGATAGAAGAGTTGTTGAAGAGCTTAAAAGACATCTGCAACAACAAAGGAAATTTGGAAGTACTCCTAGAATTGAGCCAAGTACTGCTGAACCTACAAATACATCTCTAACTATCAAGACCACTTATGTGAGGAAGAATAGAAAGGAGAAGGCAAGTTCAAGGAAGGAAGAGACTGCTCAAAGAATGAATACAAGAGTTGAAGCTCAAGATATTGCTCAGACTGAAAATGTACAAGCAGTACATACACAGTCACCAGTACATACAACAGTACATACTGAAGAGACGGTACATACAAACTTGGAAGAGGGTTCAACAGAACTTGAGGGAACCTCCAAGGGTGTTAAAAGGAAAAGGTCAACAAAGACAAAGAAGAAAGCCAAGAGGGCTAAATCAACAGCAGAAGATAGTGATGATGATGAGAGCTTGAAGAAGTACTTGAAGATTGTAAAATTTGAAGATTAATGTATTGATGCAGAGATTTTTGGAAAGAGATCATCTATTGCTAAATGGATTTACTTTATGGATCAAGGACTTGAAGCTCATGGAATTCAAAGAACTGATGGCACAACAAGGATATTCAGACTTTTGGAGGATATTCTTCACATTCTTGACAGACAAGATATTCAGGATCTTTTCAGGTTAGTTCAAGAAGCCAGTGCAGGTAAAACTGAAGTATCACTATTATACAGGGAATTTCTCTTTATGTATGAGCCACACAATTGTGATCAAGAAATGTTGAAGGAATTAGAGAATCAGGTTCCTAGTTACTGGAGATATTATAGGTCATGTGGATTGCATATTTTGGATATAGATGATGTTACATACTATATGCTGCAAGAGAAGACTTACCCTTTCAAAAGAAGATTGTTGGAAAGAATGTTAGAACAACAATTGGAAGTTACAGAAGAATCTGTTGAAGCTTTGGAGTTGATTAGAATGGTTAAACAACAAATCAAGGATTTGAAAGATGAGGAAGAAGCTTAGAAAGAGCCTTAAGTGTTTGACTTTCAGTCACACTTCACAAATGTTTCTCAGTTCACCATGTCTAACACACATAAGAACTGGCTAGTCCATAAGCAAACGGTTTGTGGTAAAGACTTATCAAATCCGTTGAAAGCTGATAGTTTGCTAAAAACTATATGGTTCTAACTCACCTTGTTTCGAGACAAAGAGTTGGCTAGTCCTAGACAAACGGTACTAGGTAAAGAATTCATCAAATCCGTTGATTGTTGACAATTTACCAAAAATTGTAAGGTTATCAGTACACCTTATTCTTTATGAATAAAGTATTGGCTATTCCAGAGTGTACGACGAACTGGTAAAGAATTTATCAAATCCGTTGATAGTTGGTGATTTGCTAAAAATCATGAAGCCAATACAGATTGGTTTTTGTTGTTAACTGTTTTATTTCAGGTATGAAGATTGCAAGCAAAGAAGTATTCAAAGAAAAATACTTAGAAGGTTTTGTCTCATCAAATCAAGACTAAGGTTCATGATTAAGAGTTCAAAGATTTAACTCAAGAAGACAATGACTGATGCTGCAAAGATAAATGAATGTTTAGAAGACACAAAGAAGATCATAGTTTGAAGAAAAAGATGATACTCATGATGTTTGAAGATTATCTTATTAGAAGAAGATCTAAAGTTGAAGTGTTTGGCTACATTCAGTTGGATACAAATACAAATTACCAAGTTCAATCCAAGGATGAAGGAAAGACTGAAGACATGTATTTCAATACATCCAATACAAGAGAAACAAGAACACAACAAGTTATCATTCTTGTTTAGGGGAGGATTGTTGGGAATTATTTGTTAAGTGTCAAGTACCGTCAGTGTATTTTAAGTACTGTTAGTGTTATGTAAGTACCGTTAGTATTAACGCGGTACATAGTAAGTACTGCTACTTATAAAGTAAGTACTGGTATACTGATTAGGATGAATATATCTTTGTATAAGATATGTCATAGTTATAGTTAGAGTATATCTTATGTGATGTACTTAAATAGTTAGAATATTGATAATATATCGTCTGTGATATAGTTATCTTTATAGAATATTCTAAGGTTTCTAGGGTTCCTTACTCTATAAAAGGAACATAGGTACAATGTCTTTTATGTACCTCATTCAAGTCGATTAATAAGAGAACCGAATAGTTAAAAGTAAATCTGTTCTTCTGTGCTTTATAAGTTAGATTCCGCATAACTTATTTAGTGTTAGTAAGAGTGCTCAAAGTGTTTTAGTTTGTTACAAACTACTATACTAATTCTTAACAGAATATAAATCCAATCAAAGGGATCAACATATTTTGTCCACCAGCTTGAAGTTTCTCCTAATGCCATATTTGGTCCTTCTTGTTTCCATGGTGATTTGACTCATCAACTTTTGACCGAACAATCTTCCCCTAGTTGATGATGTCAAAACACTTCTCCTTAAGTATACAACACCAAAGTTCAACAGGCTGAACATTTTCTGTAGACAACTTCCCCTTTTTGACATGATCAAATAGGGGACTTGTATGTAAACAACCTTGATTTTCAACTACTACTAACCAATAGCATACATCAAACCCAAGCATTCCATTTTTTAAAATACCCTCCACGAAGCACATAGGTTTGGATCCTAATAAAAAATAGTTTTAAGAAGTAGATACTCACATTAGTTGGCGTGATACCAATGAGCAGTGGCGAAAACCTTCACCTTAATGTCATATATGAATGACTAACACTTCAACAATTAGCTTCCCCTAAAATTGTGCTAGTCATAGATGAATCTTCAATTTTGTAGGCTTTATGTAATGATTACATATGAAGAAATCTAATTATAACTTACTTGATGATAAAGAAGAATAACCCGAACTTGCTGTTGATCCCTAACTTAGATCGATTAGCTTTGTGTATACGGGATTAGATCAAGTAATACACGTAGAGAAACTTTGTTGTATTGAACAAACTAAGTGTTATGCGGAATTTAACACTTAGAACAAAGAACACACAATGATATAAACAAACTTTCACTTTGATTATCAATATCAAACTTGCTTACAATGAAAGTAGTTTACGAATGAAAACTTATATCAAACATTAACCTAAAGGTCTTCTTTTATAGACATAAGAAGCCTTGTACAATAATATACGTATCAGCTATTCTAGGTAAAGATAAATATATAAAATACATTGTTGTTCCTATCTTTACTAGAAGTATTCTAGAATATAATACACGCGTAGAATATATCTTCCATCAGTGCTTATCTTCAATGTATCAACGCTTGACTTTATCTTTTCAACACTTGAGCTGTCAGCGCTTGTTTTGTTCTTGTCAACGCTTGATTTACTCTTGTCAGCGCTCAAGTGATCTGGCCTTAATTTATTCCCAACAATCCTCCCCTAAACTTGATATCCACTCTTATGATCAAGTTTCTGAATAAGCATTAAGGACTAGGAGGAATCTTACAAACCTTCTCATATAGATAATGAATTAATCTGATCAAATCTTTTGCAACGTCACTTGAATAGTCTATTTCCAACTGAGTGTCCTTCATCTTCTCCAAAATAGCCTTGGATATGAAATACTGACCATCCACAAGTAGATACTCAGCAAACTTTGTAGAACTCAAATGGTAAACACCAGCAGCTGAATATAACCTCCATTGAAGACCACTGAGGTCATCTTCAAGATCCTTCCAAATTGCAGGATCCTCATCTTTTGGTCCACACATTCTTTTGAATGTGGTCTAAAGTTTTATTCCATTAGCTGAAGTTGGTGCTTCAGCCTCATACTTGGTCTCCAGCAACCTCCAAAGGTCCACCAAGTCTTCTCTATCAAAACTTGCAAACAAAGATATAAGAGTGGTAAAAGTGTGTACCTCCTTGCCAAATCTGCCAATCTTCCAAAATCCACATTCATCTTCTTCATAACTCACAACTGGATTTCTGGAATCTAATGGTAACACTTGCACCGTATCTGAAGCTTCTAAAGGTGAGAGCTTGAGGCTCTTTCTGATGACAGCTTCACTTGGATATAGTGGATCCATATCTTTGGGAAACTGAAATGAAATTCCCTTCTTCACTGGCCTGGGAACAATCATAGCTTTCTTGAGTTCCATTTCTTCTGCAAGTTCTTCCTTTCTTTCATCTGAAAGAAGTCTGAGAGTGTTTGCTTCCTGCACTCTCACCCAAATGGGATAAGCTCTGTTTTCTAATTCATCAAATGTCAATGCCTTCAACTTCTGATAAGTCCATCCAACTCCATGACATCTGAGCAACATAAAGTATAGCTCCCTTCTATCCCTTTTCAATTCTGAGAGAATATTACTTGCCTTGTGTTTCAAAATTACCTGGCAATCCTTCTGAACTCTAAGAAGAATCTCCAAACCCCATATTTGATCTGAAATGGTCAAGTCTGGATTCTCCATGCATCTGTCTTCCCAAGCATGATACATTTGAACCACCTCTGGCATGTCAAAGTCAACCTGCAATTTCAATTCTCTCAACTTTTCCCTAGCAAACTCATCACCATACTCAAGCCTTTCTGGTTCTATAATCATCACACTTGAGTCTGAGCTAGCTCTATCACTTTCTTCTTCTGAAGTCACAACAAATGGTGACTTTTCCTTTTCATCCTGTTCCATGATTTGTGCAGCCAATCTTCTATCAAATTCAACTTGAGCTGCATCCTTTGGAACAATCTCCTCTACCATTATACCCTTACCCTTATCTTGTGGATCAATTGTTGGTAAGGTAGATGGTGATACCTGAGTAGAAACCTCCTTGATGATAGATGATGACTGGGATACATCACCTTCATGTGCAGGTCTATCAACGCCCAACTTTGTCCTATCAGCGCCCAAAATATTTCTGTCAGCGTCCAACTTCCCCTTGTCAACGCTTAAATATCCTCCCTCAGCGCCTTTTGTAACCTCTCTCAACATAGCTGTAAATGATAAATTTAAGTTGGTAGGAGAGACTAAGGACGTATCAAAACCTGTTTGTTTCTTCAAAGTTGTAAGGGCCTCAGCAACATCCATTGATTGACCATCATGACTGCCCTTATCACTCAGATTTATTAGATCTTCCTCCCCTTTGGAAGATTCCTCCATACCCCTCCTAGCACGATCACTTTCCAAAACAACAATCCTCTCCCTCAATTGCTTGAGTTCAAGGCCTTGTGAGCTGACAACTTGTACTAAGTCTGCATTTTGCTTTTGCAAGCTAATGCAGACTGCCGTCAATTCCATAAGAGTCATTGGTTCCAGTCTGCCCTCTTCTAAAATGGGGATTTGACCTCCCAAGTCAGATTCATTGGGCAAGGATGAGGACTTAATGATGATGGGACTGCCTTGGCCAGCATCTAAGCCAGAACCAATAGTCCCAGCCTCATCCAGGTCACCAGCCACACTTGTGGTGATGGTTCTCTCTGCTACATGGCTAGGACCACCAGAGGAGAACACTCCAGTAGTCCTTTGGCGTTTCATCAACCTATATTCAGGGGGTGTGGAAGATGGTGTGGAAGAATGGGTGGATGTGGGTTATGCAAGGCTTGGCGTACCAAAGCCTCAGTAACCACCCAAGGTCTCCCATGAACAATAGAAGTCAATGTGGTCACTCTATTAACTGTTGAGGAACTGACAGTGTTCCAAAACTGCTTAATATGTGTGACTGGAATGAGTGGTGCATGAGAAAGAGCATACCTTAATGGGGATGCGTTCAAATACGCCACCATTTGTGTGTATTGGGGAAACAGAGTGTCATCAGCTTTAAGATATGCAATCATGTTGTGTTGAGATCTGAACCCCAATTCCAATTCTGATGGTCTAAACTTTGATGCCATTGATGAAAGCTGTTAATTTTAAGTGAAGAAGATGAAGTTGATGCGTTAGACAAGAATTATAGATACCCTGTTTAAAATAGGAGCCAAATTTATAGGAGAAGAAAATGCATGTGATAGGCCAAAAAATAGGCAAGTATTTTCAAAAATCAATCATGAAAATATTGAAAAAGTTATAAGTTATCTCATGCATTAAATGTAAAGTAACAACTCCCAAAATTACAGCCTAAAAATATGTCAAAAAGTAACAACTGGGTAGGTCCCATTGAGTGTCAACGGTCAAAAATAACCTATCAACGCCCAACGACTATAATCTTTGTCAACGTTTGCCTATAGCCATGTCAGCGTCCAATTTGGTCACAACAACGCTTGGAAAATTCTTGTCAGCGTCCAAAAATAAAAATGTTTTAAAAATGAAAAAATGACCTTAACAAGTAATTTATCCTAGAGAAGATAACCAAAAGCTGATAATTATTATAGGGCGGCAAGCACTGTCCAGTTATGCACACTTGCATAAGCAAGATAGAAATAACAGTCCTCTAGTGTCCCTTGCTAACCAAAACTCTTAACAACCAAGTTATCTCATAAAATCCTTATTACTCCCAGGTAAATCCCATAACAAAATTATTCCCAAGTCTCCCAACAGACCACAACCAATTCTAAGCCAAAAATGTCTTGGCAGCATGCATAGTATATCAACTTTGCATGCTACAGTGCCTCATGATTTAGTAAAACTAACTCATACTCACCTGTGGACACAATCTAGAATTGTGATAAGAGTATCATATGGATACCCAAACATCCTAAAGGTTCCTAAAACCTCCCCTTAAACTATGATACAAAAGTTTGCTAAAATCATGCATGAACATAAAAAAATTATGTCAAGATAGGAATGAAACATTCCAACCATCATCCATAAATAAAAACTTTTCCAAATGCTTCTCCATTGATCCATAAGCAACTCTGTATCCAATGGTATACTGCTAACACCATCTGCACATTTAGATTGAAAACCACAAAACTAACATTGTTGCTGACAACGCCCCGATAACACATGACAGCGTTGAGGGAAGCTTTGTCAGCGTTAGACAATTATATTGCTGACAACGTTGCAAAAACACTTATCAGCGTTCAAGCAACCTTTGTCAATGTTAGAAAAATATAGTGGAAAATCTAAATCATCAATAAGACCAATAACAATGCATCATCCTGTACATACTTTTACAAAAAGACTCCAAAACACATATTATGTGAGATTGACCATTCCAATACTTGTTACCAAGTATTGAAATCTCCCAGCATCAAAAGGTTTAGTTAATAAATCTGACACGTTTTCCTCAGTGTCAACCCTATCTGGTTGTATTAAACCTTTCTCAAAGCAATCTCTTATAAAATGGTGTCTAATTTCTATGTGTTTAGTTTTAGAATGATGTACAGGATTCTTAATGATGCATAAAGTACTATTATTGTCAACAAATATCTTAGTATGCATGAAATTGTACCCATAGTCCAATAGCTGGTTCAGAATCCACAACACTTGTCCACAACAAGCAGCTGCAGCAACATACTCTGCTTCAGTTGTAGAATTGGCCACCACTGTTTGTTTCTTGCATTGCCAAGATATCAACCTGCTCCCAAGAAACTGACATCCACCAGTTGTGGATTTCCTATCAAATTTATCACCTCCATAATCACTATCTGAATATGCAATCAGCTCCAATGGTGAATCCTTTGGGTACCACAAACCAAGACTAGGATAGCATCTTAGGTACCTAAAGATCCTCTTCACAGCATAAAGGTGACATTCTTTGGGAGTCACTTGATGGCGTGCACAAGCACACACAGCAAACATGATGTCAGGTCTGGAGGCAGTAAGATACATCAAGGATCCAATGATGGATCTATAATGCCTGACATCAACATCTTTCCCATCTCCAATCTTTCCCCAAGGGTGTTCTCTATCCATAGGAGTAGTAGCCCTCTTTTCATGTGGAGAAAAGCCAAACTTCTTCAAGATCTCAGCAACATATTTATCCTGGGAGATGAAGATACCATCCTCTTTCTGCTAAACTTGTAAACCAAGAAAGAAGTTCATCTCCCCCATAGCACTCATCTTGAATTTGTCTGTCATAAGCTTGGAGAAATCCTCACTCATCTTTGGATCAGTAGACCCAAAAATGATATCATCAACATAGACCTGGACAAGCAACACATCCTTGCCTTTCTTCTTTGTAAACAGTGTCTGATCTATGGTGCCCTCTTGAATCCATTATCCACCAAATAGGTAGACAAAGTACCATACCATGCTCTAGGGGCTTGATGAAGGCCATACATAGCCTTTTTGACTCTATACACTTTATCTGGATGCCCTGGATCCTCAAAACCAGGAGGCTGCATTACATATACTTCCTCAACAATGGTTCTATAGAGGAAGGCACTCTTGACATCCATTTGATAGACTGTGAAGCCCATGCAGGATGCATAGGCTAGAAAAATCCTAATAGCTTCAATCCTAAGAACTGGTGTAAAGACCTCCTCATAGTCTATCCCCTCCTCTTGTGTATAACCTTGAGCCACTAACCTTGCCTTGTTTCTGACCACAATGCCTCTTTCATCTCTTTTGTTCCTGAGAACCCATCTTGTCCCTATAGGTCTGACATATCTAGGACAATCAACCAGCTCCCAAACATCCTGAATTGTAAATTGGTGAAGCTCATCCTGCATTGCTTCCACCCAACTTGGTTCTTTGAGAGCATCAAATATTTTCTTGGGTTCCTCTTGTGACAGAAAACATGCAAACAAACATGCTTGCACAAGAGGGGTATCAACCTTCTTGTGTATATTAGCAATAAACCCACCAAGACCTTGATGAGATCTTCTAGTCTGAACTAGAGTCATAACATCACCAATGATCTGGGAAGGGGGTGATTCTTCATTGTGGAAGTGAGAACTCCTCCTTCAAAAAGTCTGGTGTCCTCAACCTCATTCTCCATGTTGCTAATATCTTCTTCATCAGACTCTCTTACATCAACATGAGGATGAACCTCTTCATTTATATTGGAAGGTTCACCTTGTTCAAAATTGGAACAGAAAAGATGGGCAGAATTGTTGTCAACGCCTGAACCTTGTTTGTCAGCGCTTGGGCTAACAACGCTTGAACTGTTTTTGTCAACGTCTGAGCCATCAACGTCTGAATTGGTCTTGTCAGTGCTAGATTTGCCTTTGTCAGCGCCTGAAGGACCATGCATGTTTGTATCTGGTGGTACTTGGAAACCACCATTATCTTGTCCAGCAGCAGTAGCAGCAGCAAAAGCATGTGTCCAAATGGGAATTGTGACATATTCTAGTATAGGAGATGCCTTTTCTGCTTGTGATCCAACCCTCTCATGAACATGTGTACCTGAAACATCAACAACTTGTTCCTCCACAACATTTGAAGTTACCTTCACAATGTCTGGATTAGTGACAGGCATATAATTTAAAGTTCTAGATAAAGGTTCCAAGTCAAATAACCAATTAGGACCACTTTCAGGATCACTAGGTTTATTCTCTAAAAACCTAACATGTACTCTTTCAACTATACGTTTGTCCTCTTTAAGATAAACCCTATAACCCTTGCTCTGGACTGAATACCCCATGAAGTAGCCCTCATCACCTTTTGCACTAAATTTCCCTAAGGCATCACTAGTATCTAATACTACTACATGACAACCAAAAGGTCTGAGAAAACCAGTATTAGGTTTTCTACCCTAAAGTAACTCATAAGGTGTTTTGTTCTGAATTTTATTAACCAATGCTCTATTTTGCACATAGCAAGCTGTATTAACAGCCTCAGCCCAAAAGGCTATGGGAAAGTGAGCATCAGCCAACATTGTTCTTGCTGCTTCAATTAGGGATCTATTTTTCCTCTCAGCAACCCCATTTTGTTGTGGGGTTCTAGCAATGCTAAATTGCCTAGTAATTCCTTTCCTGGCACAGAAATCATCTAGCTTCTTATTCCTAAATTCTCTACCATTATCACTCCTAAGCATTTTAACCTCATTGCCAGACCTCTTCTCAATCTGATTGATAAAATCAGTTAGAATATCAGCTGTGTCACTCTTCATAGCTAGAAAGAATGTCTAAGTAAACCTAGAAAAGTCATCTGTGATGACAAAGCAATATGACTTACCATTCAAACTTTCTATATTGGTTGGACCAAAGAGGTCCATGTGTAGCATATGAAGAGGTCTAGAACTAGTGTGCACCTGTTTGGACTTGAATGAGACCTTATGCTGCTTGCCTTTAAGACATGCAACACAAGAGTGGTCATTGTGAAAGGCCTTCTCAGGCAAACCATCAACTAAACCAAGCCTCACAAGTCTATTTATATTTTTAAAATTTATGTGCCCTAGTCTCCTGTGCCACAAATTACTCTCATCTACTGAGGCCTTAGCATAAAAACAGGACATATTATTATTCATTTTAATCCCATTCAAATTCACATTGTATATGTCCTTATGCCTAGGTGTTCTATACTCAATATATTTCTCATCAGGGATCTTAAAATCCTTGCTTAACACCAAACACTCAGTATCAGTAAAAAGAACTTTATTTTTGTTATCACAAACTTGTGATACACTAAACAGGTTGTAATCAAGTTCTTTTACCAGGAAGACGTTCTCAAAACGCAGATTCTTGGTGAGAAGGGTTCCTTTGCCTGTGATAGTACCATATCCGCCTCCAAAGTATACCTTATCACCATCTTTAATAGGAGAGAAGTTCGTCAGATAGTCTTCCTTTCCTGTCATGTGCCTTGAGCATCCACTATCCCAATATCCATAATCATTGACCTGTCTTTGAATGCCCTGCACATAAAGAAAACAAATTAGTTTTCTTTGGGAACCCAAGTCTTAAAAGACTTGGATTCATCTGGTTGTTCAATAAGAACAGACTTAGTTCTCACAACAACCCCATTCTCATCCTTCTTAGGATGAAATACCAGTTAACCCCAATAGGTTTTGTAATGACCTTTGAAATGTAATTAAATCTATTGCAAGTCATTGAAATCCCATTATCATTAGGGTTTTGATCTTTCTTGGGTCTCCATGTTAAGCTTGAAGAAGCTTTAGACCCCTTACCTTGTGGTTGCAAATATTTAGGTCTGGTCACGTTTCTGTCAGCGTTAGAATTTGTCCTGTCAACGCTGAAATTACCCTTGTCAGCGTTGAACCTAGGGTTTGCTACAGAAACCCATTGCCTATTTGACCAGGTGTTTGTCTTTTGAAATGGTCTTTGTCCATGAGTGTTAGACCCTCTAGTAAAGAATGGGGCAGGTCTAATCACTTGTGGACTTTGCTGCACACAAGGTTTGGGTCTGACAACGTTTGACTACCTAACAACGTTGACTTTGTTCCTGACAGCGCTGAAATTATTCCTGTCAGCGCTGGCTTTGGGAGCGTTGACACACTTGTATGCCAAGTGTGAAAAGCTACCACAAGTGTAACAAGCTTTTCTAGACACAACCTTAGGTCTAGAAGAGAAGAAGCCTGTTCCATGATTGCTAACTTGGCTCTTGGGAGACCTAGTATTCCTATACATCTCTGCATATTTAATGGTAGGTCTTCTAACAGTGTTTGAGCCTAGGTCAACAGCTTTACCAGTGATTGGGTTAGTAACCTTAATGGGTGGGGACTCATTAGGACTTTCACACAGCAAGCCACCCTTGACAAATAAAGTAGGGTTAGCTTTCTTCCACTCATTCAGGTCAGTCAGTTTTTGTTGATACTCTTCAACTGGAGTGACAACTCTTGGTGGAGGAATGAATTCGTCCTCTTGGAGCTCTGGCAAACCAGTCCAAGATAAGTCCCTTTGTTGGACACCATAGAAGTCACCAGCTGGTGGTGGAACCAAAGAGTAATCATTCATCCCAATCCCAGTCATGTCCTTAGGATCCCTTTGTTTAGCTACACAGTCTCCTAGGGTTTGGGTGGCTCTGTCAAATCTTTGAATTTTAAGGCCAACATTATCTTTGTTCTTAATGGCCTCATCTAACTTAGCCTGTAATTCACCATTAACCCTTTCCATGATGTTTCTAATATCCATACTACCCTCTAACTCATGTTTTAAGATATTGATTTTATCTTTTAAGTCAAATTCCATTTTCTTGTATTCAGAAACGGTTTTCTCAGTTTCAGTAAGAGCTAGTTGGTAATTAGACAATTTACATCTTTCAGTACTCATATCATCTTTTAATTTTAACACCTCTTTGTTAAGTCTTTCAGTATTTAACCTACAACCTTTGCTACAAAAAGCGTCATCATATACCTCATTATCAGATGAAGAGGAGGAGTGTGCCATGAGAGCATATTCAACATGCTCTTCTTCTTCAATATCAGCAACCAAAGCTTTATCCTCTTCAACATTCTTAGCCAGATAGCTCCAATCCCATCCCATGCCATCAATTCCTTGAACTGCAACCATAGCTTTGGAATCCTGAGCTTTAACAACCTGACTTGAGGGTCTACCAGCATCAGATCTTCTAGGAGATCTACATTCCCTCATGAAGTACCCCATACGATGGCAGTTGTAGCATTCAACTTTGGATTTGTCAAATCCAGCTGTGTCTTTAGCATTGAAGGTCATTTTCTTCTTAAACCTTCTGTTCCACCTGTTTGCTCTTATACTAGCAAGAGCCATGTTCCACTTGATGTCCATCTCTTCCAAGTGCTCATCACTTATCTGCTCAAGGTCCTCATATGTAATCACTGAACCATTGGGCAGAGAAGCAATGTAAGCACAAACAGTATCCAAATCCAAACCAGCAGGTTTAACTCTTGGGGAGTCATTCTTGAATGTGTCAGCGTCTGAATAGGAGATGTTGACAGGACTTGTTCCAGCGCTGACATATGATGATCTAGTAACTGGATGCATATAAGAGTCCTTCTGATTGAATTGACCTTCACTATGAGAGAAGAAGGCCATGTTGCTATTGGTAGATTTGCTTCCATGTTCTAAAAGAGTTTCATCTTCCAACAGCCTTAGTTTGTTGTAGATGTCATCAAACGAGGAGCTCTTGTAAGTATTGTTGGCAAGAATAGATCTTGCCTCAATCTTCCATGCCTCACCAAGACTTTTAAGAAGGGTAGCATTGATGTCAACATCACCAACTTGTGTCCCCATGAAGGACAACTTGCTTGTAATGTCAAGCAATCTGCTTCTCACACTACTCAGTTTCTCATTGGGTTGAGATTTGAAGACAGCATAATCATGCAGAAGTTGCTTTTTCTTTTCTTCCTTAGTGTCTGCATTGCCACCATATGCAACTTCAAGAGCTTCCCAAAGATCCTTAGCAGATTCATAGCCTCTATATTTATGCTGGTTTTCTTGTCCCAAAGAGACTTTCAGAATATTAAGGGCTTTTATGTCAACCCTTTTCTTTGCTATGTCATCAGCAGCCACAGCTCTACCATCTCTAGGTTTTTCTCTCTTATCCTCTTCAGAACATCCAGCAACAGCTGATCTTTGAGCAATGACATCAAGAATCTTTTGAGCCTTATTGAATGTGTTTCCATATTCAATAATCTCCCAGAGTGTGTAGTCATAGATCCCCAGATATTGTTCAAAGTTGAACTTCCACAAGTCAAAGTTGGTTGTATCAAGCATGGGAATCTTGATGTTTGGTAAGGCTGAGGAAGAGGAGGTTATTGCTTCAGACATGATGTTGTTAGGGTTTCTGAGAAAATTAGGGTTTTGGTGATTTTTAGGGTTCTGGTGTTCTTTAAGATCAAAAGTTCCTCAACAAGCTCTGATACCACTTGTTGATCCCAAACTTAGATCGATTAGCTTTGTGTATACGAGATTAGATCAAGTAATACACGTAGAGAAACTTTGTTGTATTGAACAAACTAAGTGTTATGCGGAATTTAACACTTAGAACAAAGAACACACAATGATATAAACAAACTTTCACTTTGATTATCAATATCAAACTTGCTTACAATGAAAGTAGTTTACGAATGAAAACTTATATCAAACATTAACCTAAAGGTCTTCTTTTATAGACATAAGAAGCCTTGTACAATAATCTACGTATCAGCTATTCTAGGTAAAGATAAATATATAAAATACATTGTTGTTCCTATCTTTACTAGAAGTATTCTAGAATATAATACACGCGTAGAATATATCTTCCATCAGTGCTTATCTTCAATGTATCAACGCTTGACTTTATCTTGTCAACGCTTGAGCTGTCAGCGCTTGTTTTGTTCTTGTCAACGCTTGATTTACTCTTGTCAGCGCTCAAGTGATCTGGCCTTAATTTATTCCCAACACTTGCGTTTTATATCTTGCACTAACCACGTGATAAAGAGGGTGTATTACGAAATCCTCATTTTTCATAAAAATGAGACACTGAGAACGATAATGTAACTCCTTCAAGTGATAGAAAATATGTGCATAGAGTACCATAAGAAAAATCACACATTCCTAGATCTTGTATCACTTTGTCACTAATCATTTAAGCATAAAACCTATACCCACGAAAATCTCCTTCATCTTCAAATAAAAGATAAAAACTTTTCTTCGTAATCAATAAAAATAAAATGAGCCTTTATACCTTTAAGACTAGTTGTTGTGAATAACCAAACTCCAATACATTGCTTTCCCAAAAGTCAGATTTGACAACAGGGGGAACTTTTTCAAAAATAGTGGGAATCCGTTAATGAAAGCAGTGGGAATTCACGAAGGCAGTGGGAACATAGTAGGAGGAACTTTTAATGAAAACAGTGGAAACTTTTTCAAAAGTAGGGGGAACTTTTAATGCTACTTAATAAGTGTGAAAACACTTATCCTTTACCACTTATTTCCAATAATAACAAGACCAAAACGTGTATTTTATGTCGTAAAAGTCGGAATTATGCGTGGTTTGTGTTTTTATTGTGTTTTAGGATAAAAATATGAAAAGGGAAGAAAACATGGGCTATCACGGGCTTTTATCGAAGAAAAAGACGAAGTCAAAAGATCAAGAGTGCAAAAAGAACGGAAGTCCATGGCCTATTCTGAAGATTTATCGAAGAAAAAGTCTAAGGACGGAAGTTTAATGAAGTCGAATAAGTCAAGTCTAATAGAAGAAGAAAATTATTAAACAAGTTCAATTTATATCGACAAATCCCAGGATAATGTCGAAAAAGACAAAGAATTTAAATCGAGGCGAGACGAAAAGAAAGAGAAAGGAAGAAACACATACACCTTCCCACCTCCTATATATACCCTCCTAATGACACATTAGGAGGGTGTTGGTTAATTTAGCTAGTTCATTTTTCTTTCTTTAGTTTTATTTTTAGAGAGAGAAAGTGTTTAACTTTCTCTCACTAGAACTTCATCTTTTCTTTCTTTTCATGTTTAATCTTTGATTTGATCTTGTATTTTGGAATCATTAATCTATAAGTTCAAGTTAAGTTTTTCATATTCAATCTCTTTCTACCTTTCTTGATTTTTACTTATTTGATCCGAAAATCATTCTTGATTTTTGTTTAATCTTGATGTTTGATTGATTAAAAAGTTTATCTTTTGGTTTCTATCTAAGTTTTATACGGATTAAGCTTTGAGCTTATCATGCTTATTGGCTTATTTTGTATTTAGCTTATTTACTTTTGAGTGTTCTTAAAAGTTTAATCTTTTAGTTTATTTTATAAAGTTTACTTTTTTCATGTCTTAAATTTTTTTAAATTTATGCTTGATTTCATTTGGTTGAGATTTAAATAAGTGCTTATTCGTCTTGCTTATTTTGGCTTATTTATTTTTGTCTTATTTGCTCTTTGATTTCCACCGTATCATGCTTAAGGGTTTTACCAGTTACGATCCAGTAAGTGTGATCGCATAAACCCCTAGGGTTTCTACTTGTGATCCATTGCTGCGATCAAAGCTAAGATCACCAAGTATGATCACTTGGGTGCGATCACTCATTGCGATCCTTGGTCACGATCACTCATTGCGATCGCTGACCACGATCACTTGAGTGCGATCACTCGCTGCGATCACTTGGTTACGATCGGGGCCACATTTCGTGTTTGCATCGCATTGAGGGAGATCACTTGGCCACGATCTAGGCTACGATCGATTGTTACGATCGTGGGCTACGATCATTTGGTGCGATCCCAAGTGCGATCCCTCATTTCTTGAGTGCGATCCACCACTACGATCTGAGTACGATCGTGTTGCGATCTGACTTATGTTTTTGTTTAGTTTATCTTAGTTTTAAAATTTAACTTTTCAAGCATATTTACTTAGTATTATTTTAAACGAGTTTTGTCTTAGTTTATTTTTTACCAAGTTTTAAGTTTTAAATTCATTACGTTTTACTTTCCCAAAAATTGCACGCTTCCCGAAATCTTTGTTTTTACCAAGTGTTTTTCTGGTAATTTTTAGTTTAATTTTTAAAGCTTTTATTTTACTCAACTACATTTTCATATTTACTTTTAGTTTAAAATAGATAACCAAATCATTTAATTTTCCACCAAGAACAACTGAGTCGCACTTTCTACTAGTAATCAATTCGAAAAGATCGGACGATAACTCTTTTATAACTAAGTAAAATCTCAGTTATTAAATGGCGCCGCTGCCGGCTCTTTTCGTTAAGATTAACAGTTTTTAGTGAGAGACGCGTTGGATTTTGGGATCCGTTCATTTTTTAACGTTATTTTTCTTGCTTAAAAATTTTCAAAAATCCATAAAAATTAAAAATTTTCAAAAATTCAAAAAAATAGAAAAACATAAAAAACCAAAAAATTTTCTTTTGCTATCTTTCATTTCTTTTTGTAGGTGTGCATGCGTACCTGTGCTCGTAAGAAGAAAGCAATTCAAGCCGAAGTCGTAACTCCACCTATTGTCACCATGGACAATCGACCAATGATCGAGCTTTTGCAATCGCAAGTAGAGGGCAATATCGATGCTATTGTCATACTCGAGATTGGAGCCAACAACTTTGAGCTCAAATCCGGTTTCATTCAAATGGTCTCTGCTGAACAATTCTTGGGGCGTACACTTGATGATCCTCATGACCATATAAAAAGGTTCCTTCAACTCACTAATACGGTTAAGTATAATGGGGTTTCACAAGAAGTGATTCGCTTGCAACTTTTTCCTTTCTCCTTAGAGGGACAAGCCCGCCATTGGCTTGATAAGGAACCACCACAAAGTATTCTTACGTGGACGGATTTAGAGACTAAATTCATCAACTACTTTTTCCCACCCTCACGTACTACCGCTTTGCGGAATGAAATCATTACCTTTGAACAAAAGTACGGTGAGACATTTAGTGAATCTTGGGACCGTTTTAAGGAACTTTTAAGAAAGTGCCCACAACATGGTTTCACAAAAGTATATAAAATTAATACTTTTTACAATGGTTTAAGCATGAATGACCAAGATTAACTAAATAGTGCCTCGGGGGGTAACATTTTGGTTAAATCTTCTAATGCCGCATGAGATATTATTGAGAATAAGTCTAGAGTGCAAACCAAGAGTGTTCGGACTAATGTGGCTAGTGCTAGCACTAGTGAGAGCGACAAGAGAATTGATAATCTTACTTCGCTTGTTGAAACAGTTGCTCTACAAACCGCTAACAATACCAAATCCATCAATGTACAAGTTAATGCTTTGAGTCAGTCATGTGAAATATGCGGGGGTTCTCATTCATACACCGATTGTCCTTCGACTCATGATAACCCGGAAAATGTGTATGCCGCCAACGGTAACTATTCCACGGGAGGCTATCAAGCACGTCCTCAAGGTGACCGCAATTTGCTCAGTTATCGTTCAAATAATTTCCTTTCACCACCCGGTTTTCCACCTCAAAACCAAACAACCTCAATCGCAACAATCAACACCAACCACGAGCTCCATATCAATATCAAACCCAAATAAACCCATATCCACCTCAAGGAAACAATCAAGTTCACCAACCACCCGCTTATCAACCACCTGCCTACCATGCTCTTCCTCCCACACAACCCATCGCATTTAATCAAGAGGTTGATACTTACATGAGGACTAATGATGCAATAGTGTAGAATCTTTAACGACAACTCAGCAACTTGAAAGGAGATATGGTGAAACAAGGGAATGATCTTTAAGCCGATATGCGAAACTCTTTGAGCATGCAAACGAATGACTTAAGGGATATGATGGCTAGTTTTTTCCAAAGTAATCAAGCCTCTGGTTCGGGTTCTGTTCCGAGTAACACCGTTGCTAATCCAAGAGGGGAGATGAAAGCAATCACAACTCGAAGTGGAAAAGGTTTAAAGGAACCCGAGCTTCCTACACCTACACCGGTGATTGTGACAAAGGAAAACGAGTCCCCTTCTACAATTCCTCCACCTTCTATTTCTCTAATTCCTCTACCTTCTACTTCCACCCCTCCACCACCCAAGGATGTGAGTGAGAATTCCATTCCAAAGCCTTCATCTCAACCCAATATACCTTATCCCTCAAGGTTGAGGAAAGAGAAGTTGAAGAACAAGGATGATATTTAGGTTTCTAATTTTCTTAAAATGTTTAAACAATTGAATTTAAACATCTCCTTTGCCGAGGCTCTCGCTCACATGCCGAAATATGCTAAAATGTTTAAAGATCTTCTCAGGGACAAAGAGAAGCTTCTTGATATCGCTCAGACCCAACTTAACGAGGATTGCTCCGCGGTGCTCTTAAGGAAATTACCCACCAAACTTGGTGATCCGGGTCGTTTTCTCATTCCTTGCAACTTCCTCTGGGTCGAGAATTGTATGGCCCTAGCCGATCTAGGTGCTAGTATTAACCTAATGCCTCTATGCGTTTGGAAACAATTATCTCTACCCGAGCTAGTCCCCACACGAATGACATTGGAATTAGCTAACCGTACGGTTGCTTATCCGGTGGGGATAGCCGAAGATGTCTTCGTCGGTGTCGACAAATTCACCTTTCCGGCGGATTTTGTTGTCGTTGACTACGAGATGGATCCACGTGTTCCATTAATCGTTGGACGTCCATTCTTGAGGACCGGTCACACTCTCATTGATGTAGCCGCGGGCGAATTAATCATGAGAGTTGGTGACGATAAAATCGTCTTCAACATGGGTAAACGTGATTGTTTCGCTTCTGTATCTTCCAAAAGGAAAAAAGATCTACGAGAGTTCTTTCCTGAATCCGAAAGAAGCAGCCTTCTGAAAACGAGAGCGTTAATTTCATTGACGTTCTTGATGAGGCTTGTGAAGAGCATTTCAAAGACGCTTGTAAAATTGGTTCTTCTTCTCTACCCATTGTTGAGACCGTGGCCTCTATTGCTCCATCACTAACTCCATTTGGAGAAAGTGATTTCCTTTTCAAAGAATTTGAAGCAACTTTGGGAGATGTGGACTTACAATATGACGATTCTCCCTCGATTGGGATGAAGACATTCGTACCATTGAGAAACTTCTCAATGAGGACCATATTTCTCCACCATCTCCTATGGAAATCTCTATCGATGATCCGAATTCGACTACGCCTTCCATCGAAAATCCTCTAGATTTAGAGCTTAAGGATCTACTGTCTCATCTCGAGTACGTTTTCCTTGAAGACAATAATAAGTTACCCGTCATCATCGCTAAGGACTTGAAAGAAGAAGAAAAATCTCGACTTATCGCCGTGCTGAAGAATCATAAGAAGGCAATTGCTTGGAAAATTTCCGATATCTGCGGAATTGATCCGAACTTTTGTACTCATAAAATTCTCATGGAAGATGACTTTAAACCTGCAATCCAAAGCCAAAGAAGGGTTAATCCTCGAATTCATGACGTCATCAAGAAAGAGGTTATCAAACTTCTAGATGCCGGAATGATTTAACCTATTTTGGATTCGCCATGGGTTAGTCCTGTCCATTGTGTGCCTAAGAAAGGAGGAATAACCATTGTTCCCAATGAAAACAACGAGTTGATTCCTACTCGACTTGTCACGGGTTGGCGAGTTTGCATAGACTATCGCAAGCTCAATGATGCCACTCGTAAGGATCATTTTTCTCTTCCTTTCATGGATCATATGCTCGAGCGTCTAGCGGGTAATGGTTATTATTGCTTCTTAGACGGTTTCTCCGGGTATTTTCAAATTCCCATCGATCCTAAAGACCAAGAGAAAACCACATTCACTTGTCCTTATGGAACATTTGCTTACAAAAGAATGCCTTTCGGCTTATGCAATGCTCCTGGGACTTTCCAAAGGTGTATGATGGCTATCTTCCATGACATGGTTGAAGAAACTATAGAAGTCTTCATGGATGATTTCTCGGTCTATGGTGATTCTTTCTCTTCTTGCCTTGCCAATTTGGAACGCATGCTTAAGCGGTGTGAAGACACTCGCCTTGTTCTAAATTGGGAAAAATGCCATTTCATGGTAAAAGAAGGCATTGTGCTTGGACATAAAATCTCAAAAGCCGGCCTTGCAGTGGACCATGCTAAAGTGGTTGTCATAACCAAATTACCTCCACCTTAAACCGTGAAGGGTGTGAGAAGTTTCCTTGGTCATGCGGGCTTCTATCGTCGATTCATTCAAGATTTTTCTAAAATCGCTCGCCCGATGACCCACCTCTTGGAAAAAGATACTCCTTTTATCTTTTCTAAAGAGTGTCTCGAATCTTTCAATCTTCTTAAGGATAAGCTAACTAAGGCACCGGTCTTGGTTACCCCTAATTGGGAGCTACCTTTTGAATTGATGTGTGATGCTAGCGACTTTGCTATTGGAGCGGTTTTGGGTCAAAGAGTGAACAAACACTTCCAACCAATCCATTATGCTACCAAGACAATTACGGGGGCTCAATTGCATTATACCACTACCGAAAAAGAGCTTTTAGCTGTAGTGTATGCTTTTGAAAAATTTCGCCCCTATCTTGTCCTTTCCACCACAATCGTGTACACCGACCATTCCGCGTTGAAGTACTTGTTAACTAAACAAGATTCCAAGCCAAGACTTCTTCGTTGGGTTTTTCTCCTTCAAGAATTTAAAATCGAAATTCGTGACAAAAGGGAGCCGAAAACCTAGCCGCGGATCATCTAAGTAGACTTGAGGATCCTTATCAAGGGGATCATCCGAATCAAGAGATCAATGACTCTTTTCCCCTTGAGGCCTTAATGTCTATCAAATCCAATCTTGATGACACCCCGTGGTTTACGGACATTGCAAACTACTTAGCGGGTGGAATTCTCAAGGAAGGGTTAACTTCCCAACAAAAGAAAAAGTTCTTTAAAGACATTGAACACTATTTTTGGGACGGCCCTTACCTTTTCAAACAATGTGCGGATCTTGTCATTCGTCGATGTGTTGATGGGCCGGCAGCGTTACTAATCCTAGAAACTTGCCACAAAGGACCCACCGGTGGTCACTTTGGTCCTAATTACACCGCGAAGAAAGTGTTTGACTCTGGATTCTATTGGCCCTCCATTTATCATGACGCTCATGAGATGGTTAAACATTGTGATGCTTGCCAACGACAAGGCAAGATCACACATAAAGATGAGATGCCTCAAAATTTCATCCAAGAATGTGAAATCTTTGACGTATGGGGCATCGACTTTATGGGGCGATTTCCATCATCCAAAAGGAACAAATACATCCTCGTAGCCGTTGACTACGTCTCAAAATGGGTTGAAGCTAAGGCTCTCCCTACGAACGATGCAAGGGTGGTTATGAACTTTCTGAAGCAGCTTTTTGCTCGATTCGGTGTTCCTCGTGCTATCATCAGTGACCGCGAGACTCATTTTTTCAATGATCAATTTGCACGAGTCATGTCTAAGTATGGTGTCAATCACCGTCTTTCCACCGCTTATCATCCCCAAACAAATGGCTAAGCCGAATATCTAACCGTGGACTGAAGAGAATTCTTGAGCGTACTGTGGGAGAGCATCGTGCCTCGTGGGCCGATAAGTTAGACGATGCTTTGTGGGCTTTCCGTACCACATATAAGACCCCGATTGGTTGTACACCTTATCGTCTTGTATACGCGAAAGCATGCCACCTCCCTATCGAGCTGGAACATAAGGCATACTGGGCCTTGAAGTGGGCTAACTTCGACATCACCAAAGCCGGCGATCTTCGAAAGATTCAACTCAATGAGCTAAATGAACTAAGGAATGAAGCTTATGAGAACTCATTGATCTACAAGGAGAAGACCAAGATCATTCATGATGCAAGGATTAAGAACTAAGAGTTCCACGTTGGTGATCAAGTGTTACTCTTTAACTCTCGGTTGAAGATCTTCTCGGGCAAGCTGAAGAGTCGTTGGTCTGGTCCATTCACTGTCGCCAAAGTCTTCCCATATGGCACCATTAAGCTTTCTCAGCCAAATGGGCCTAATTTCAAAGTGAATGGCCAGCGCGTCAAGTTGTACTTTGGTGAGGACATCTCTCATGAGATGATTCCATCCCTCACCACGTTTCCCTTGAATTAGTTCTGGGTCGAGTCAGGCTCGTGACTCGGTTAACAAAAACAAGCGCTTCTCGGGAGGCAACCCGTTGATCTATCCTTTACCGTTTTCATAATAAGTGTAGGGGGAGCCCCATATGTGTTTGTTGTCTTGTTTCTTCTAATGTGCAGGGATTAAAGCTTCAAAGATCCATTCTCGATTACTTTTGATGAACCGTGATCCCGTGTACCCATCTTCCTGGTTCTATCCTAAACTATCGTGATTCAATATTTCATATCTTATATGTCACATTGAAATCACTATAGATGTCCTTTCCTTAGCAAGATTTAAACAAAGTGCACAATGTCCTAAGTGTAGCGGAGTTTACTCCCACATGCTTAAACATTGAGGAAAATGTTTATATCAAGTGTAGGGGGGACTTCTATCGAAGTAAGTGGGCTTTTCCATGAATTTGTCCTAATTTTAACCGAAAAATTTGATTTTTCGACATTTTTCAAAATTTTTAATCTGTTTTGGCCTAGTAGTATAGTAGTATTTTCCTTTGTTATCATTATTTACTTTCCTTGCTAAAAATAAAGTTTAATAAAGTGGTTTTAAATTTTTCAAAGTCGTGAATATTTTGACTCAACCCGAGTTTACTTATCTAAGTTTACTCTAGCTAGTATCCTTAACGTGTTTAAGTCAAGTTTTGCTAGGCTTTTATATAGGGAACTTTAAAACGCGAAAGTCTTAACTCTCACGGGTTAAGAACAAGAACTTTTCGCAAGTTCCTATAATTGATCCTAGAGAGTCGTTTATCAAGGGAACTTTAAAATACGAATTCTAAACTTGAAAAAGTCTAAGAGTTTGCAAGATCCTATAGATGACTCGAAAACCCAAAACTTTGATTTAATTGGCTAAGCATCCACGAGTCTCATTCCTTGAGATTTTAAATTGTGGAGAACGAGAGATGATAGAGTCAATTATAAGTTTGGTATTCTTTCTTGAATTTATGTGAGTTGATTATAAGCTTTTTCTCCCATCGCTTGCTAATAAATATATTTGCAATAAATAAGGTTGTACGATTTGAAAAGTTACTTAGCTTCTAGCACAAGATCGTTTAAAAGTTGCTCGGTATTAATTAGAGTTCATAGCCAAGGCATAACTTATTGAAGCGGGATGCAAAGATTGGCGAGTCCGAAAAGGCCCTAACAAGGCATGAGGGCTACATTTTGTTGCTAAAGATCCCAAGTGATGTGAAGAATCATTTATCAAAAATCAATATGAAGGATCGAGACACACGACGAAAAGCAAATACTCCCCTAAGATCATGGAGAAGTCTCTCCAAAAAGGCCCTAACAAGGTATGAGGATAAATAGATCCAAGTCCTAAAAGGAGGCGGATCGTTGTATATCAAAGTCCAAAATAAAGATTGGTGAAAAATGAAGAAGTCGTGGTCCAAGTATGAAGAATCTCTCAAAACTTCGAGTGAAGAAATTCCTATTATGAAGAGAAGACCATAATTTCAAGAACGTCTCTCAAGATTTGAAGTATGAAGTCGCTGCCAAATATCGGTCCAAGAAAGGTCTCAAATCGTGAAGCGAGTTATGCCAAGATATGAACATTAAGAGGTCCCGAGAAGCAGTTTTAAAAGATTTTGTCTTTTAGCTAACTATTGATTAAATCGTCTCACTTTATTTTCGGCCTAAATAAACTATCGAAATAAGTCAACAATGCATCCTCGTGATCATTAAAGACAACAATAAAATATAAGAGATACACCTAGGAATAAGGGAGTCTAAGTAAACAATTAGGCCACATGAGTTCGTGTTAGTTTGCTAACTTATAATAACAATGATCTCGTTTATAAGCTTGGTTTGGGGAACGTGAAACTTGAGGATGATGAACCTTCATGACAGCCAAAACCCTAATGTAAGTCTTTGATTTCTATCTTTTTACTTTCCTTAAAGTTTAGTATTTAATAAAGGCCAAGATGGGTTATTTATAATGAAAAATGTAAACCGTGCTTTGAAATTAATGCATTGCATGAGGGCATTGCAATGGTCAAGTGTAGGGGATTTAATAAGTGTGAAAACACTTATCTTTTTACCACTTATTTCCAATAATAACAAGACCAAAACGTGTATTTTATGTCATAAAAGTCGGAATTATGCGTGATTTATGTTTTTATTGTGTTTTAGGATAATAATATGAAAATGGAAAAAAACATGGGCTATCACGGGCTTTTATCGAAGAAAAAGACGAAGTCAAAAGATCAAGAGTGCAAAAGAACGGAAGTCCAAGGCCTATTCTGAAGATTTATCGAAGAAAAAGTCTAAAGACGGAAGTTTAATGAAGTCGAAGAACTCAAGTCTAATAGAAGAAGAAAATTATAAGACAAGTTTAATTTATATCGACAAATCCCGAGACAACGTCGAAAAAGACAAAGAATTTAAATCGAGTCGAGACGAAAAGAAAGAGAAAGGAAGCAACACATGCACCTTCCCACCTCCTATATATACCCTCCTAATGACACATTATGAGGGTGTTAGTTAATTTAGCTAGTTCATTTTTCTTTCTTTAGTTTTATTTTAGAGAGAGAAAGTGTTTAACTTTCTCTCACTAGAACTTCATCTTTTCTTTCTTTTCATGTTTAATCTTTGATTTGATCTTGTATTTTGGAATCATTAATCTATAAGTTCAAGTTAAGTTTTTCATATTCAATCTCTTTCTACCTTTCTTGATTTTTACTTATTTGATCCGAAAATCATTCTTGATTTTTGTTTAATCTTGATGTTTGATTGATTAAAAAGTTTATCTTTTGGTTTCTATCTAAGTTTTATACGGATTAAGCTTTGAGCTTATCATGCTTATTGGCTTATTTTGTATTTAGCTTATTTACTTTTGAGTGTTCTTAAAAGTTTAATCTTTTAGTTTATTTTATAAAGTTTACTTATTTGGTGTCTTAAAAGTTTTTAAATTTATGCTTGTTTTCATTTGGTTGAGATTTAAATAAGTGCTTATTCGTCTTGCTTATTTTGGCTTATTCATTTTCGGCTTATTTGCTCTTTGATTTCCATCGTATCATGCTTAAGGGGTTTACCAGTTACGATCCAGTAAGTGTGATCGCATAAACCCCTAGGGTTTCTACTTGCGATCCATTGTTGCGATCAAAGCTAAGATCACCAAGTACGATCACTTGGGTGCGATCCCTCATCGCGATCCTTGGTCACGATCACTCAATGCGATCGCTGACCACGATCATTTGAGTGCGATCACTCGCTGTGATCACTTGGTTGCGATCGGGGCCACATTTCTTGTTTGCATCGCATTGAGTGCGATCACTTGGCCACGATCTAGGCTACGATCGATTGTTACGACCGTGGGCTACGATCATTTGGTGCGATCCCCAAGTGCGATCCCTCATTTCTTGAGTGCGATCCACCACTGCGATCTGAGTACGATCGTGTTGCGATCTGACTTATGTTTTTGTTTAGTTTATCTTAGTTTTCAAATTTAACTTTTCAAGCATTTTTACTTAGTATTATTTTAAACGAGTTTTGTCTTAGTTTATTTTTTTTACCAAGTTTTAAGTTTTAAATTCATTACGTTTTACTTTCCCAAAAATTGCACGCTTCCCGAAATCTCTGTTTTTACCCAGTGTTTTTCTAGTAATTTTTAGTTTAATTTTTAAAGCTTTTATTTTACTCGACGACATTTTCATATTTACTTTTAGTTTAAAATAGATAACCAAACCACTTAAAAGATCAGACGATAACTCTTTTATAACTAAGTAAAATCTCAGTTATTACTACTATTTTTGTTACTAACTGTGCCAAACCCACACAGTGGGAATGAATTTATAACAGTGGAATAAATAACAAAAACAAAGGCAATTAAAAATTATACCTATTGTGAAAAGAGCTTACTGTTAGTATGTACTTGCACTTGAATACCCCACTTTATTGCATCGAACCACATCAAGTATTTAAACGAACAGTGGCCTCTTAGTATGCTACTTTCTCAACCCAATATTTGTTTCGGGGCCACCAATACAATTAAAATAAGCCAATGACCTCAGCCACCATATTTGACTACTTATTTTGCCCCAAACCAATTTTATTTTGAGTAAACTTGATTCCCTTTGTGTGAACATAAGATTTTTGAGACAACAGTGGGATCCCCACCCAACTGCAAACTTCTTTTCAATTTATGTCAGTGTCCCACCTTGAACATTTAATTACATCGAATGTGAGCAACTAGAAGCACCACACGTGAGGCCAAAAGCTTTCTTTTAAACAATGATAGATTGAAATATATTGCCAAATTTGAACATATTAGCAATATTTAAAGCCAAAAATTCCACTTTATGCATACAACCTGACGTCACTGTCTTTCACATGAAACGAGCACACAACCCCTAAATCACAGCTTCGATAATTAATTTCCTAGGGTTTTATCATGAATCCTAGTTCTTCACAGAAACAAAATTAAACATCTTAATTCTCCTAGATATCGAGCCACCCGCTCTGATACCAATTGTGGAATCCATTAGATCGTTAGACTCAATGGTTTACACCATTTATCTAGGTTATCAATTGTACATGTGATGAATCACAACAGAATAGCACAATTAATATGAACAATATGTTTAACATAAGATGAAAGATTCCCAAAGGGTTTGTATTATTTGATTCACACAAACCACTCTAGGCATGTATACATTGAGTCCCATGCCTAGAGATCAAAGACTCTGTAGGTTACATTTGTGAATGGAAGATATGAATGAAACCTACGTTGGGTGGTTCTTTTTATAACTTAAGGAAACCAGAAATACATGGAAACTAAATAATATATTAATGAATAAATCAAAACAGAAATATTAATTCTTATCACTACTTTGACCAAATCTCCATGTTTTTAGTACATGGCAGGCGAATCTTCACATCAATGGAAAGTAACATAGTAGGGGGAACTTTCTTGTATTTTGTCCACCAGCTTGAAGTTTCTCCTAATGCCATATTTGGTCCTTCTTGTTTTCATGGTGATTTGACTCATCAACTTTTCACCTAACAACAACCAATTGCCCTTGAGTACTCAAGTTGATTTACAACCTTGCCTGTATTAGGCATAAGTTTGATGGTAGGATCCAGAGGAGTGCTAACTGGACAACAATCATCACATTTGAACTTCTCGAGTATTTTCTCAATGTAATGGGATTGAGTGATCATAATAACTTTATCCACAAGTTTGATCCTTATACCAAGGATCACATCAGCCTCCCCCATGTCCTTCATGGAGAAATCAGATGACAAAAACTCTTTGGTTTTATCCACTTGATCTTGATCAGTCCCAAAGATCAACATATCATCAACATATAAGCAAATGATAACTCCTTTGCCGGATTTATCAAATTTTCAATATACACACTTGTCAGACTTGTTTAGTACACAAACCCACTAGACAAGACAACCTCATCAAATTTATGCCACTGTTTCAGTGCCTGTTTGAGTTCATATAATGATTTAACTAATTTACACACCATATGCTCATTTCCAGGCATAACAAATCCTTCTGTTTGCTTCATATATACCTCATCTTCCAAATCACCATTCAAGAATGCTGTTTTGACATCCATTTGATGGATCACTAGATTATAAGTAGATGCCAAACAATCAATAATCTAACTGTAGATATACGAGCAATAGGAGTATAAGTATCGAAATAATCGATACCTTCCTTTTGTTTAAATCCTTGGATAACCAATATAGCTTTAAACTTGTCGATGGTTCCATCAACCTTCATCTTCCTATTGAAGATCCATTTGCAACCCAAAGGTTTGCAACAACGTGGTAAATCAGATAAGATCCATGTTGTTAAATCAAGTGATGCCTAAAAACATTATTAGTGTTAACTAATCTTTCTTAGTTTTGATCACGACAAATTAAAAAAACATTTATCGTTAAAGACAATCGTAAGACGAATTATTTAACAAACACTATCATCAAGGTAATAATCATTTAAGCATTGCACAAACATATCTTAATCATGTTTAGTGATCATAAAAAGTGATTAGCCTTAAAACTAACATTTTGTAAAATATGACAAAATATTTTAATAAACTTTCTTTTTAAGAAAAGTTTTATTAAAATGGGTAAATTCGAATATGGCATATTCCAAATGCCATAGGAATATCATTTGAAGGTAAAATTTACCTAAGATATTACTTCCCCACTAAAAGACAAAAAGGAGCGGAGTCTGCTACCCGTGGTTCTTTAAGTAGCTATGCGGTTTGATATGAGCTTAAGTACTCATATCAATATTAGCTTAAAACAATGAAATATTGCACAAAATGTATCAAATATGCCTTGGATATGTTGTTTTCTTGTTTGAATGTGTGTAGGTACCAAGTTCGCGAAAACCGACAAAAATCGACACGAGAATGAAGAAAAAGATTGAAGAAGCCAAAATCGAGCTCGACATGAGTGGATTTAATAATTATGCAAGTTTACGGCCAAGTGGGTCCCACAATGTAGTAAATGGGCTCAAAAGCCCATTTAATATTCAAGTTATTAATAAGAGTGTTTTGTAAATCCAAAAGGCCCAAAAGAAATGGAAGTATACACGGATAGTGTTATTGGGCTAAAAGCCCAATTCAGGGAAGCAGTAAACGAATGGAATGAATTGTGTTGGGCTTTTAGGGTTTTGATTCTAACAAGTTATAAAGTAACTTTTCATTTTCAGTTACACAATAAATAAGAAATTAAACCGACCCCCAATTACGTTTCTTTCACACGTTTATAAATTCCACTCACCACTCTCATTTTCACACGTCACCCACATTCAATAAATAAAAACCCAATCGTTATTTATATCCCTCACACGTTTATTTCTCCCATTCCACCACACACATATTAAATATAAATCGATAGTTTCTATGCTATCTTTCTTCCCCATCTCACCTGCACCCAAAAAATACCAAAACCAGGCACATATTACTGTTCACGAAAACCCTAAATCAGTAAAAAGCCAAGTAAATTTAGGGCTTTTTCATCCCACGTGCTATTCATGTGATGGGGAATAAAACCCCCAGTGTTTTAGGAAGAGAGGGTATGGAGAGGCTTGGATACGTGGCTAATTTTTATTGGATTGAACACATCATTCCTGCTATCAACCAATCACAAGGCTTCAAAGAAGCACAACTAGCACACACGGATGCCACGTTGGCAATCCGTGTGCTAGTTGTGCTATAACCACCATCCGATCAAAGAAAGAGAAAGGAAGAGAAGATCAAGGGCTAAAAATTAAAGAGGAATATTCCCAAGAATATTCGGATATTCGCATCACAAAGCCCTGGGGATGGCTATAAAACCCCCAATTTCTATTGTATTTTTCCATCCTTTCTTTTACTTAAAAATTACTCTGTAGAAATAGTTGTAGGATTTAAATGTTGTATTTCTTTTTATTAAAGCTTTGTATAATTTCTTGAAAATTAATAAAAGATCAGTCTATTTAATTCAATTCGTGTCTCGTCTCTTTTTCTTTACTGTTAAAATTGATTTTATGAATTAATCTTGATTACTGTTTCACAAGGGTAAGGTTTATGATATTGGATATAAGCTAAATAATAGTTTGTATTTAATATTAAAGTAAAGTTTGGATTAAGCTTTTCCCTACTGGAAAAGTCTAAAAAGATCTGCTCGGAACATTTAATTTTTATGGAGATGGTTGGTGATCCGAAGGGTGTTAATGGTGGTATTGATTTCGGTTCTTAGGCATCACAACACTAACCTACTTCCCAATGGGTTCATCAAAAGGTGCTATTCCCTTTTAATTTTATGTTTAATTTTATAAGTTTTGTTAAATCTGCTTATTAGGATTAATTTTTAGTAAGTTGTGTTTAGCTTTATCTGATTCAGGAATTGATTGTTTAATGATACTGTTTTAAGTAGTGTGAAAGTTTATAGATTGTTTCTGAATGTATGACTGCTTTTCATTGTTCGAAGTTTAAACTTAACATGTATATCGATTTAAATGTGCTTTGTTGGTTTGGTTCGTTTTGATTTGAGTAATGCTTAATGATCTGATGTTCAGAGTTTTAGTTTGCTGAAAGTGATTAATAGTTATGCTGTTTTAATGGGAACTGATTGAAGTTAAGTCTGCTAAATGATCAATTTAATATGGTTTAATCTTGATTCTTGTTGATATAAACTGATTTGAAATTTGTAATACTTATTTACTCTATTTTTCAGCATATCTGTTGGTTTAAATAGCTCAAATTATCTAGACCTGCTTTATTTGTTCATTGAATGATTTTAGATAATGTTTTGAATCTGATAAAGCTTGTACTTCCTAAATGCTTTGTTAAACTTAATGGGTTCGTTTACTGTGATGATCTGAGCTTGATGGCTGCAAGTTTTGATTTGTCTTGAGTTGATTTTGGAAATTATTTGATTACTGTGAGCTTTGAGAATTTGAATTATTTGAATTTGATTTAGTTTTGTATTTGGATTTGCTTGATTTGTTAACTGTTTTAAATTTTGTAGTTTACTCCTTAAATGTTTTGCTGATATAAATTGTTCATGTATAAGCTTATCAGTTCTATTGACTGATAAACTCAAAAGCTGAGTCCTATCAGCTTATAAATAAGCTTCCAATAAGTCTTACCTGAGACTCCTTCTATTTAATCTGTCAAAAATAAATAATCCAAAAAAAAAGTCACTCCTGGGTCTCGAACTCAAGACCCTCTGGTTCAAGGTCCAATGTGTTAACCAGTTGAGCCAAGTTCTCCTTTGATAATTATTTCAGAAAACTCAGTTAATATAGATTAGTTGTAGTTTGGCATATTTTTTACTTACTAACTTTTGTTACTTTTAATCCCTTTTTTTTAAGTAAATCTTTAATAAATATTTTTATTTAAGTAAGTTTTAGTTAAATAATAAATAAAATAGATTAAATATAAAAAATAAAAAATAATGTTTTTATTAAATTTAAAACTTTAATTAGTTAATTTTTATAATTAGATTTTAATAATTAAAATAGAAATAGTTTTCTAAATAGATTTGTTTAAAGTAAATTTTAATTAAGTAATTAGTTTAAAAAGTTTTAATTAGATTTTTTTAAGTAAAGTAAAAGTTATTTTAATTAAATTGATTTACTTTTATAGATTTTTAATTAGTTTAATTTTTAAATAGAATTAATTTTTAAGTAATTGATTGTTTTTAGATTTAAAATTAGCAGGGATTACGATTCATGCACTTTAGGTTAAAACTAATTAGTTTAAAACTGGTAGATTTAATTTGTAGTTTAAAAACCGAAAACCAATTCAAATCGATTGTCCAAATCAAAGCAAAACGTCTCAAATTCATAAGATCTTCGTGTACAACGAACTTGATTCACTCACGTGTTTAATTGAATTCGTCATTGGTAATATTAGTCTATTACTTTTTCCTAAAGGTAATTTTCTAATTTACCCTATAACGTAATATCAAATTATCACATATACACATCTCCGCACATCAAAAATTTTGGCGCCGCTGCCGGGGATCTTGTGTACGATTCGTCTTTTGTAGAGATTTGTTGATCATTGATTTGAAGACCCTTTCCGTCCTCGGAAAGTTTTGTTATTTTTCTATTATATAGTATGTATCGTTTTTCTCGTTTTTTGTGAATAATATATTGTATTACGTAGCACAATAAATTTACATATCTTTCAAATAAGCCTTAGTTGGGATTTCATCACCTAGCTATTGTATTCGAATCCAAAACAAAAATAAAAGGCAAAATAGATAAATACTAATAAGAAGTTTGAACTCGATTTATACAAACTATAAGGTGGGTATAAGGCGACGTGCTATAAAAGGCCGTCTAAGGAAAAAGGTTTTTAAGTGCTTTGTGCCACCTCGTTTCCCCGCTTGCTTGTGCGTATATTGAGAGGGACAACCTATTATTGGTTTGCCGACTCAAGTAGTAATAAATCTTATTTTTGTTGTTTACTTATTGAACCTCGAGACGTTTAGGTTTTCACCTACCGTTTTAAAGTCGACCGAGGGTAATTTACTTCCATAGTAGTTATCCTTATTCCTTGTTTTTTATCGATCATTATTGATTGAGAAATACCAAATAAAATACCAAAAATAATCTTCTTCTTGTCTAATTTCTTTTCTTTAATCCTCTAAATTCTCGTCTTTGTAGTGTATGCAATTACGTTCTTCTCGTCTTGTAATTGATTTTAATAGGCTTGAAAATATTCCTCGTAGAAATAGAAATCGTCAACAACGAATAGTGGAACCCGAGCTTCCACCTATTGTTGTAGAGATGGCCGATAATCGAACAATGGAGGAATTGCACCGTGCACCCACCGAAGGGTATGGGGAAGCAATCGTTGTGCCGGCTATTTTGGCGGATCATTATGAGATTAAGACGGGTCTTTTATCGCTCATTCGTGCCGACCAATTTCGTGGCAATGAGACCGATAACCCGCACTCTCACATTCGGAATTTTCTTCAAATTACCTCGACTCTCAAGTTTAGAGATGTGCCGAATAACGCGATTAAGCTTATGCTTTTTCCGTACTCGCTCGAGGGTAATGCCAAGATTTGGTATGAGAAAGAACCACCGGGTTCGATCTTAACATGGTATGATTTAGTGTCTAAGTTTATGAATTATTTCTTTCCGCCATCTAAGACAACACACTTTAAGAACGAGATCACTAGATTTGAACAAAAAGTGCATGAATCGTTTGGGGTTGCATGGGAAAGATTTAAAGATTTGTTGAGACAATGTCCACACCATGTTTTCTCGGAATTGCATCAAATTAATACTTTCTATAATGGGCTTAATATGATTGAACAAGATTCTTTAAATGCCGCCGCGGGTGGTAATCTTTTAAGAAGAACTCCGAGAGACGCGTGGGGAATAATTGAGAATAAATCTAGAGCACAATATTCACGAAACACACCGGGTGTTTCCAATGTGAATTCATTTAATCCCGAGATTGCTAGATTGGACTCTAAGATTGACACGATTTTGAATGAGATTAGGAAGAATCCTCATGGATCGATTAATATGGTTGAGAACGGTTGTGTATCATGTGGTGGAGCACATCCTAATCATGCTTGTTTAACCACGGGGTTTGATCAAGCTAGTGCTTTTGCCGCGACGGGAACTTATGGCTCCAACGGTCAAGTTCCTCGTCAAAATCATGTTGCTCCACCGGGTTTTCCACCGGTTCAAAATAGGTACAACAATGGAAACAATGGGAATAATTTTAACCGTGGTAACCAAGGGAATTATAATCAAGGAAATGGGTTTAATGCTAATCAAAACAATCAAGGTTTTCAAGGGAATAATAAAAATGATTTGTCAAGCTATATTAAAACGAATGAGGCAAATTTGAAAGCTTTTCAAAATAACATTCAAGGACAAATGGCAACTTTGAAAAACGAGTTTCAAAATACGATTAAAGTGCAAAACAATAAGATTGAGCTTAATCAACAAAGACTTGAACAAAACCAAAACCGTTTTGAGCAAAGATTAGAGCAAAGTCATAATCGTATGCAACAAAGTTTGGAACAAGGTCAAAATAAATTGCTTTCAATGTTTGAGGGATTCATGTCTAAACCGTCATCTTCTTCGGGTTGCTTACCTAGTAATACCATTCCAAACCCGAAGGGAGAGCTTAAGGCCATAACCGTTTATGATGATTGTGAGAATTTAGATGAAGTTGAAGTGATTGAGTTTAAGCCTCCACCTAAGGAAACTTGTCTAGAAGTCACTAGGGCTACTTTGAATGTGATTAGTATCTCGGTTTTCTTTGATTTCTTTCCCGAGAAATATAAAGATCCGAGTCAATTCTTGATACCTTGTGTTTTCAATGAGCTTGGGGTTTGCAAAGGCCTAGCCGATCTAGGAGCTAGCATTAACATAATGCCCCTAGCCCTTTGGAAGACTATTGACTATGCACCACTTAGTACCACTCGTATGATCATTGAGCTTGCTAATGGAACCACCGCTCGACCGGTTGGTATAGCGGAAAATGTCATTATGAAAGTGGGGAATTTCTTGTACTTAGCCGATTTTGCTATAGTTGATTATGAGACCAATCCTCGTGTGCCAATTATTTTAGGAAGACCATTTTTGTGCACGGCTCAAATTCAAGTTGATATGAGGAAAGAAGAAATTAGATTGTTTTATGGAGATAAAAGCATTGTTTTTAAACCGGAAAAGATTCCAAGATTTGCTCCTAAGAAAATTGAAAGTGTAAAACTTGTTGAAACAATTGAAAGTAATAAGAAAGCTCTTTTTGATAAAGGTGTTTTTCCAATTTTGGAAACTTCTAATTGTGATAAAGGAAAGTTAAAGTCAAATGAAGAAGCTTGCTTTGTTGAAACATGTTGTAACCTTTCCTCATCTACACTCACTCCACACGAGGATGCTAAGATTGAAAAACAAATTGATGATTATTTAAGTGAGCCAATTTGATGCTAGTGAGTTTGTTAGTGAGAATTTTGATCCCGAGAGTGATATTGCTTTAATTGAACAATCTTTGAAAATGGATTCATTTTCACTCTCTTCTAAGGATCATGTTGATATTCCTAAGGCACAATCTTCCATTAAAGAGCCTTTGATTCCTAGCTTCACACCGAGTGAGGTTAGTGACTATTCATGTGATAAGTTCATCGATGAACTTTTTGCTATCATTGATCCACTTCCACGAGGAAGTGAAGACGTTTCCGATCTCGAGATCGAACGTGATTCTAGTGTTTTACCTACCATTCTCGAGGAATTCGCCGATGAATTGCCTTCAAATGAGAATGATGATCTTGTATCCGAGTGTGATACACTCGATACTTTGTCGGATATTTCTTGTGATGACAAGGATGACGACACTTTTGTGACTTACTCAAATCCTCTCTTTGAAGTTTCATTGAACAATAATCCGTTGTTTCAAGAGGATTTTAAGAGCATCACACCTCCTACATCTCACAACCTTTGTGATGATGATCTTCTTATGAAGGAGGTTGATGAGTTTCTTTATATAGACATTCCTTCGGAATTTGAGGAAGAGTCTAATGACGGTGATGAAGATACTTGGTTTGATCACCCGATTTATGATGATGACAATGTTGACCCGGAGGGAGAAATTACTTTTGCTCCAATTATCCTTCCCACTCGCTTTGATCTTAATGTGCAGGTTTTTCATGCGACTCGTTTTGAGTACCATGACCCCTTTATTCACATTCATAGAGTGAAAGGTCAACAAAGTCATGCAAGTTGAAACCACTAGTGTTGAGACTTTTGTACCACCATTACCATGTGCTTTATATGACTTAGGATTAGCATGAGGGACGACACCTTGTTGTCTATTCCTTTCTCCACCGAGGACGAGGTATTTGACCCCGGAATCGTTGATTTAGGGAAATCTCGGCCTTTCACCGATGCAATAATTGAAAGACTTTTCTATCATCTTGGTGCGAGTTTATCTCGGGGAGCATGCTATATCCATTCCATCATTTGTGACTTCTATCTCTTTTTAGAGATTTGTGTTGGAGTTCTATCCTTTCGTTTGTCATCCGACAACGAGGATGTAATCTTTGACCCCGGCATCGTGCTTCATGTTGGTTTTTACTCCAATAGGCCGGTTTTCACCACTTTCCCTAAGGACTAATGAATGCGGGGATCGAGTCGAGCTCATGACTCGGTGAACAAAAACGAGTGTATTCTATCTTCTTTCTATTTTCTAACACCTAATAAGGCTTGATCTTTCAAGCTCGTGCTCGTGTTTTGTTGTGTTGTGATCTTAGGTATGACCCTAATATTTGAAGACTCTCGTGTTCGGTTTTTGCCGGTCCACTTGATCTTCCATTCTTTGAATGCCAAAAAGGGGCACACTTTCCTACCCTTGATTTTTATCGACTTACGTTTTATCTTGAGGCATAATTAATAAACGGCTTATAGATTTGCGTGCTCTTTCCATGCTAGGATTTTGCATTAGACTCTTCGTGTTTTAGCAAGGGGGTGTTACTCTTGAGCTAAGAAACATTGAGAACAATGTTTGGTTTTAGCATGGGGGAGTTAATCGATATAATCACTTGTTATTGCTCTTGTCGTGTCCAAACGTATTGTTTTTCTCATTTTTCAATAAAATTTTAAAGTTTTAGTGCAATTTTTAAGTTTTAATAAATAAAATAAGTGCTTTTGACACGAATGTAGGCTTTCCGTTGGTGAAAATAAGAATAGTTTTTGACTCGACTCGGTTTTTAACCTTAGCTTTTCCTTAACGTATTTGAATTAAGTTTTGTTAGGCTATTATATAGGGAGCTTTAAAACGCTAAAGTCTTAATTCATACGAGTTAAGAACAAGAACTTTTCGCAAGCTCCTATAATTGATCCTAGAAAGTCGTCTATCAAGGGAACTTTAAAACGCAAATTCTAAAACTTGAAAGAGTATAAGAAGATGCAAGATCCTATAGATGACTTGAAAACCCAAAACTTTGATTTAATAGGCTAAGTATCCATTGATTTCACATTTTTGAAATTTTTTGATATGGAGAACAAGAGATGATAGAGTCAATTATAAGTTTGGTATTCTTTCAGGAATTTATGTGAGTTAATTATAAGCCTATTCTCCCATCGCTTGTTAATAAAATTATTTGTAATAAATAAGGTTGAACGATTTGAAAAGTTACTTAGCTTCTAGCCCAAGATCGTTTAAAAGTTGCTCGGTATGGATTAGAGTTCATAGCCAAGGCATAACTTATTGAAGCGGGATGCGAAGATTGGCGAGTCCAAAAAGGTCCTAGCAAGACATGAGGGCTATGTTTTATTGCTAAAGATCTCAAGTGATGTGAAGAATCATTTATCGAAAATCAATATGAAGGATCGAGACACACGACGAAAAGCAATTACTCCCAAAAAGTCATGGAGAAGTCTATCCAAAAAGACCATAATAAGGTATGAGGATAAATGAAACCAAGTCCAAAAAGGAGGCGGATCGTTGTATATCAAAATCCCAAATAAAGATTGGAGAAAAATGAAGAAGTCGTGGTCCAAGTATGAATCTCTCAAATCTTCAAGTGAAGAAATTCCTATATGAAGAGAAGACCATTATTTCATGAACGTCTCTCAAGGTTTGAAGTATAAAGTCGCTGCCAAATATCGGTCCGCGAAAGGTCTCAAATCGCGAAGCAAGTTATGCCAAGATATGAACTTTATGAAGTCCCGAGAAGCAGTTTTAAAAGATTTTGTCCTTTAGCTAACTATTGATTAAATCGTTCACTTTATTTTCGGCCTAATAAATTATCGAAATAAGTCAACAATGCATCCTCATGATCATTCAAGACAACAATAAAATATAAGAGATACACCTAGGAATAAGGGAGTCTAAGTGAATAATTGGCCCACATGAGTTCGTGTTAGTCTACCAACTTATAATAACAATGATCTTGTTTTTACACTTGGCATGGAAAAGTGAAAAGTCGAGGACGATGAATCTATTTGAGTTTTATGATCCTTAAAGTTATTTTTCAATAATACATTATGTCTTTACAAAATAAAATGTCAAAAGTTGAATAATGGTGTAGCTAGAGTTTAATTTTATCATTGCGTGAGGACACGGCAATTGCTTAGCATGGGTGAATTTGATATGAGCTTAAATACTCATATCAATAGTAGCTTAAAACAATGAAATATTGCACAAAATGTATCAAATATGCCTTGGATATGTTGTTTTCTTGTTTGAATGTGTGTAGGTACCAAGTTCGCGAAAACCGACAAAAATCGACACGAGAATGAAGAAAAAGATTGAAGAAGCCAAAATCGAGCTCGACATGAGTGGATTTAATAATTATGCAAGTTTACGGCCAAGTGGGTCCCACAATGGAGTAAATGGGCTCAAAAGCCCATTTAATATTCAAGTTATTAATAAGAGTGTTTTGTAAATCCAAAAGGCCCAAAATAAATGGAAGTATACACGGATAGTGTTATTGGGCTAAAAGCCCAATTCAGGGAAGCAGTAAACGAATGGAATGAATTGTGTTGGGCTTTTAGGGTTTTGATTCTAACAAGTTATAAAGTAACTTTTCATTTTCAGTTACACAATAAATAAGAAATTAAACCGACCCCCAATTACGTTTCTTTCACACGTTTATAAATTCCACTCACCACTCTCATTTTCACACGTCACCCACATTCAATAAATAAAAACCCAATCGTTATTTATATCCCTCACACGTTTATTTCTCCCATTCCACCACACACATATTAAATATAATTCGATAGTTTCTATGCTATCTTTCTTCCCCATCTCACCTTCACCCAAAAAATACCAAAACCAGGCACATATTACTGTTCACGAAAACCCTAAATCAGTAAAAAGCCAAGTAAATTTAGGGCTTTTTCATCCCACGTGCTATTCATGTGATGGGGAATAAACCCCCAATGTTTTAGGAAGAGAGGGTATGGAGAGGCTTGGATACGTGGCTAATTTTTATTGGATTGAACACATCATTCCTGCTATCAACCAATCACAAGGCTTCAAGAAGCACAACTAGCACACACGGATGCCACGTTGGCAATCCGTGTGCTAGTTGTGCTATAACCACCATCCGATCAAAGAAAGAGAAAGGAAGAGAAGATCAAGGGCTAAAAATTGAAGAGGAATATTCCCAAGAATATTCGGATATTCGCATCACAAAGCCCTGGGGATGGCTATAAAACCCCCAATTTCTATTGTATTTTTCCATCCTTTCTTTTACTTAAAAATTACTCTGTAGAAATAGTTGTAGGATTTAAATGTTGTATTTATTTTTATTAAAGCTTTGTATAATTTCTTGAAAATTAATAAAAGATCAGTCTATTTAATTCAATTCGTGTCTCGTCTCTTTTTCTTTACTGTTAAAGTTGATTTTATGAATTAATCTTGATTACTGTTTCACAAGGGTAAGGTTTATGATATTGGATATAAGCTAAATAATAGTTTGTATTTAATATTAAAGTAAAGTTTGGATTAAGCTTTTCCCTACTGGAAAAGTCTAAAAAGATCTGCTCGGAACATTTAATTTTGATGGAGATAGTTGGTGATCCGAAGGGTGTTAATAGTGGTATTGATTTCGGTTCTTAGGCAGCACAGCGCTGACCTACTTCCCAATGGGTTCATCAAAAGGTGCTATTCCCTTTTAATTTTATGTTTAATTTTATAAGTTTTGTTAAATCTGCTTATTAGGATAAATTTTTAGTAAGTTGTGTTTAGCTTTATCTGATTTAGGAATTGATTGTTTAATGATACTGTTTTAAGTAGTGTGAAAGTTTATAGATTGTTTGTGAATGTATGACTGCTTTTCATTGTTCGAAGTTTAAATTTAACATGTATATCGATTTAAATGTGCTTTGTTGGTTTGGTTCGTTTTGATTTGAGTAATGCTTAATGATCTGATGGTCAGAGTTTTAGTTTGCTGAAAGTGATTAATAGTTATGTTGTTTTAATGGTAACTGATTGAAGTTAAGTCTGCTAAATGATCAATTTAATATGGTTTAATCTTGATTCTTGTTGATATAAACTGATTTGAAATTTGTAATACTTATTTACTCTATTTTTCAGCATATCTATTGGTTTAAATAGCTCAAATTATCTAGACCTGCTTTATTTGTTCATTTAATGATTTTAGATAATGTTTTGAATCTGATAAAGCTTGTACTTCCTAAATGCTTTGTTAAACTTAATGGGTTCATTTGCTGTGATGATCTGAGCTTGATGGCTGCAAGTTTTGATTTGTCTTGAGTTGATTTTGGAAATTATTTGATTACTGTGAGCTTTGAGAATTTGAATTATTTGAATTTGATTTAGTTTTGTATTTAGATTTGCTTGATTTGTTAACTGTTTTAAATTTGGTAGTTTACTCCTTAAATGTTTTGCTGATATAAATTGTTCATGTATAAGCTTATCAGTTCCATTGACTGATAAGCTCAAAAGCTGAGTCCTATCAGCTTATAAATAAGCTTCCAATAAGTCTTACCTGAGACTCCTTCTATTTAATCTGTCAAAAATAAATAATCCAAAAAAATGTCACTCTGGGTCTCGAACTCAAGACCCTCAGGTTCAAGGTCCAATGTGTTAACCAGTTGAGCCAAGTGCTCCTTTGATAATTATTTCAGAAAACTCAGTTAATATAGATTAGTTGTAGTTTGGCAGATTTAATAAATATTTAATAAATATTTAATAAATATTTTTATTTAAGTAAGTTTTAGTTAAATAATAAATAAAATAGATTAAATATAAAAAATAAAAAATAATGTTTTTATTAAATTTAAAAGTTTAATTAGTTAATTTTTATAATTAGATTTTAATAATTAAAATAGAAATAGTTTTCTAAATAGATTTGTTTAAAGTAAATTTTAATTAAGTAATTAGTTTAAAAAGTTTTAATTAGATTTTTTTTAAGTAAAGTAAAAGTTATTTTAATTAAATTGATTTACTTTTATAGATTTTTAATTAGTTTAATTTTTAAATAGAATTAATTTTTAAGTAATTGATTGTTTTTAGATTTAAAATTAGCGAGGATTACGATTCATGCACTTTAGGTTAAAACTAATTAGTTTAAAATTGGTAGATTTAATTTGTAGTTTAAAAACCGAAAACCAATTCAAATCGATTGTCCAAATCAAAGCAAAACGTCTCAAATTCATAAGATCTTCGTGTACAACGAACTTGATTCACTCACGTGTTTAATTGAATTCGTCATTGGTAATATTAGTCTATTACTTTTTCTTAAAGGTAATTTTCTAATTTACCCTATAACGTAATATCAAATTATCACATATACACATCTCCGCACATCACGGGGTTCTTTATCAATAAGGAACCACATGAACAATTATGGAACCGTAGGCAGAAAGCCGTTGGGTTTTGTCTCCTATAAATAGTGGATCAAATCTGCATTTTCTATGAACTTTTTGGACATTCTTTTTGCCTCTTTTCTCTTTTATATATCTTAATCATTAGTAAATGATCACTTAATGTGTTAAGTATGTTTACTTATGATTATCCTTTTGATCCCTTTCTTTACTTGTCCAAAGAGAAGATCACTCACACATTTGTGATGTGATTAAAGATGAAGCCTTGATGAAGATCAACATACCTTGGATCTAGTCATGTTCATCATTTTTATTTGAGTCTTGTGTAGATGTATTTGTGAATACTTGGATTAGTTGTGTTAATCCAATGTATTTGTGAATACTTGGATTAGTCTTGTGTAAATCCATTGTATATGTGTTATACTTGGATTTGTCTTGTGTGGATCGAAGTTACATGTGTATACTTGGATATGTTTTATTGAGTTGTAAGTCTTATGTAAGTTCTCACTAAACTATAAAGTGATGTATGTATGTGTATTGTGAGTTCTCACTTAGCTTCAAAGTGAAGAGTTGTGAATATTGTTTCTAGCTTAGGATTAGAACTCGACATCTAGCCTTGTGTCGGAAAAGAATATAGGCGACGAAGATTGGTTCTAGCTTTCGATTAGAACTCGACATCTAGCCTTGTGTTGGAAAATGGTGAAGTAGACGACGTGTGTAGATTGGTCCTAGCTAAGATTAAGTCTCGGCATTTAGCTTAGTGTCGAAAAATAATGTAAGCGACGTTGTAAGGTTTTCTCCTCCAAGAAGGGAGCTTGTGGATATAGTTTAAATCTCGAGTAAGGTGTACTCGAGGAGTGGAGTAGGAACGAGGATAGAGCTTCGTTGTCGAACCACTATAAATCTTAGTTTTGTTCTTTAGGTTGCTTATTTCCTTACTCTTTACTTATACTTATATTCTTGCATTGCATTCAATTGTCACTTATCGTTGTTAATGCATTTAGAATTGAACCTAACCACTATGCAACTAGCTTTCAAGTAAAAGGTAGTTTTGACACAAACCTAATTGAAAGAGTTTTAATTAGCACATTAAACGAAGAGAAACTATTCAAACCCCCTTCTAGTTTCTACAATTGGTATCATAGCTATGGTCACTCAAGATCTTTGAAGTATATTGTGCTTTAAAGCTTGGATAAATTCATAGTCTCCTCAAATTAGAAGGATTCATTGTACTAAAGTTTTTCTTTGGTCAAAACTATTTTTCATTGAAAATAGGCCTTTTAATTGATAATTATGTATCATATCTTGTTTAGTAGCTTATATACATTTTAGATTTACTCTTGAAATTTATCTACTAGTTTGCATCTTATTCTATGTAGGTACTCATGAAGACTAATTATTAATTTGATTGTGGATTGAGTTACTTGCAATTGTGGAAGACTCATCTCCTTGGATTTTCAACATCTTAGGATGATGACATCAAGATTGGTGTTAGTGATACTAGTCCTTGAAGACTAAGTATTCACTTTATTCAAGTTCGGGCATTGCATTGGTTCTTAGAAGACTTAGAATGCATTTTACGGCTAAGGTACGCTTTCGTCCTTCCACACGCCCTATTGGTCATTCTTTTGATCATTACTTGACTATGTGCTTGTTCTTGGCATCCTTGCCTTGACATTTGTTTGTGGTATGTAATTCTATTCTTATACCCTATCAAACCTTAATTGCTTGGATACTTGACTCACTTAGGAGATGTAGAGTGAGTTAGTAGTAGCTTAAAGTATCAAGCATGATTTCCATAGTTTGCACCCATACGGTTAGTAGGCCTTATATCATGTGTAATATGTGCAATTGAGCTCATCTCTAGGATGATTGATTAATCCCTTGAGATACCATACTACATCATATGTTGTAGTTAGGATATTACACATTTGGAATTGAAATATTCCAAGGATATCGTTATTGCAATCCCTAGCAATAATTCGTGTTCGATCATGTGGGAGAGAAAGTGAATCTATATCTTGCTCATATTTTGAAATAGTTTTAGACTTGTATTGAAAGTGATCTTACTTTATTTTAACAAAATTATTTGGCATGGTTCATTACCAAAGCCGTTTAGACTTACGCCGGAAAGGCAAACCACTATAGATGACACAAGCTCTTTGTTTCTACTACTTGAAAATTGTCACTCATCTTTTGAGCATTGAACTTAGCCTTGATTCACTCCTCTTGGTTTCTCTCTTCTTTGTTTCTTTCTTACGAGTAGTCGTTTTTCCATATCAGTCTTATTCGGTCTTTTTCGCTCTCGATTTAACTCGTACTCCTTCATTAAGGCATTATAACCTAGTATTGAAGTGGTCCAATGATTTTCAAAAGACTTGAGATATATTTTAAGTATTTTAGAAAAACTTGGTTTTCAAAATTTCATTGATTTTCATGGTTTTAACTGCCCTCTATAGGAGGTTCTTTAATTGTCACGGCTCAAAGCGCGGTTCCGTATCAATAAAGAACCGCCGCCCACTATGTGACTAAAATAAACCGGTTTTTATTAAAAATCATTTTTTTCAAAAAAAACCCACTCTCTCTTCATCCTTGAGCGACGGGTTCCATCTAAAAACCACCATTGTTGATTTCCAAAAGCTTCAATCACTCAAGATTAATTGATTCCAAGACGTGGGTTTCACTCATCCTTCTTCCAACGTCAATTAATTGTAAGTACATTCATTATATTTAAATCAATTTGTTCTAGGGTTCTTATCTTTATAATTGGGATTTTAAAATTAAAATTGAATTGGAACCTAATTAGGAATATGGGCTGACATAGTTGTAATGCTATGATTCCTTTGCGATTTCACTAAAACCCACTTATAGAACAATCTGACTTTTGACTAAGTTATTTTGGTTAAATGATGGAATTGATATGAACCTGATGAGATGGCTTTTATACATGGTCTCGTCGTCCAAATCGGGCTTAAAATGCATAAAATGTCATTAAAACTACCAAATATATGCTCGTGTTTGTTACTTGTGTATTTTTAGGTACGGATATTGAGGAAATGGCAAAAGATCACAAGAATCATTCAAAAACGAACACGGGAAACGAAGCCGCACAATGAACCGGGCCCAAGTTTGGATTTTACAAAAATGCCCTTGAAGAATTGAAGATTGGCAACTTTAGTCCCTCAACTTTTGAAGATTAACACTTTATACCCCTCAAATATTCAAAATTATGAATAGGGTCCCTAAAGTTTGAAGATTGTACAAGAACATCCCTTGAAGAAAGAAGAAATTACATAAGAAGTCCTTTATAAAAGATTGTACACAACTTGTGCCAAAAATGACAAGTTGTGTAAAGATATTATAAAGGGAATGGAAGTTGTGCTGATTATTTACAAAAGGAAAAGAGTGTGAAACTTAGGGGGCCATTATTGCCAAACAACCATACTTACTCACCCAACCAAATCATGACACCTCATCATGACCCGCCCACTCACCCATTTACCCATACCCTACCCAGTCCAATACCCAACCCAAACCCACAAACCACTTAATTAATAAACCCCAGTCAAATCCCCAGTCAACCCTCCCATTTCCCTCCTAACACGTTTTTTAAATCCTATTTTACCCAAAACAGATCTAATCACCCCTCTAATTACCCTAGAACCCTAAACCCACCCAGACGCAATTAATCCCAAATCAAGGGGTTTTTACCCAATTGTTTCCAGAATCCTAATTAACCTTAACCTCGTCAAAACCCACTTCCCCAAACACCACAAGACACACCCATGTGTCTTGTGGGACCCTCCCCTGCACCCGTCTCTTTCCCACAAACCCAAAACCCGACCAATTGAACGATTAAGCTTCACTCCTTGGTCCCCAAGTCCACTCAAACGGCCAAGATCACAAGACAAGAGCTGGCATCCAACAAAGCAATCACATGGCACGAATTTTGACCAAGACTTCAAGGGCAGCTTGGGCATTTCAATAGCTAGGGTTTTCACATTCTAGAAAATTCGTGTAGCCAGTATATAAGGCAATGTAGGATGTTCATTTATTTTGTTCCAGTTTTTTTTAAGCAAATTCATGTAATGCCTTTTTGAAATATAAAGTTTGGTATTTTTATAAAATTGTAATTCCTTTTGTTTTTTAAAAGTTTGGTATTGAATTGCTTAGATTCTGAGTTCCATTATAATCTTTTATAAACACTTGGTGCTTATTTCAGTTTCAAAAAGGTTTTGAAAAAGTTTGATAATTTCAAAAATTTATGAATTTTGAGAAGTGAAAGTGGACTGAAATTTTTTGAATTCCTGAATATTAATCTTGTTTTAAAACGTGTTTCAAGTTTCAAGTTGTGAAGGTTTGTGGAGTTGTGAAAAAGGTTTTCAGAAAAATCAAATATTGTAAATTTGCTTGTGTTCTTCAAATTTTTCTTAGCAGGTTTTGAGCTAGAATGTTTGTCCAAGGTCCAGCGTAGGCCCCAGCCTATAGGAGGTGACATACAGTCACTGAGGGACTTGGATGTAAGTCCCTCAAGGTAAATTCCTAGTTTCCTTGTTGAAGTTCTAAGTTTTCAGAAAAGTGTTTGATTTGAGTGATTTTTGTGAAAGGTGTATAAGTGTTATTATATTGGTTTGATTTGAGTTCATAAGGTATTGGATGCATGTTAGAGTGATTAGAATCAGATTGGTTGTGTTTTATTGAGATTTTGTTTGAAAAATTTTCAATTTCAGTTTTTTAAGGGGTGTTTGGATTTGCATATTAATCAAGGCTGGTGAAATATATTTGGGGTATAATCTGGTTAGATACACTCATTAGTTAGTTATTAGGTATTATAAGTGCTTAAGTTTCAGTTTGATCAGGGTTTGAACACTATTGCATGCTTTAAGTGGGTAAAAATAGCATAAATCAGTCATTCATTCTTTCAACCAGTTTTAACTGATATTTTGCCATCAAATCTTGGTGGTTGTTAGATTATAGGGTACTTGAGGATTGTGATTCATTTATATGCTTTGTGTTTAGCTTATTTGCAAGTTATTGGCTGTTAAAATTCAAACTTGTGCAAGTAATCTAGTCTATCATCACCAAACCTGCTTATGCTTAAACAGAAACTTCATTTTGCTTTTTCTTGTGTGATTCTGTGTGGGTACTTGCTTGTATTTGTGCATTCAGTGACTCCCTATACTCAACTGAGTATAGGGGTGCCTTCTTTTCCAACAAACATCCACCAAAACACCAGATCAAGCCCTCTTGATCATTATTTTCACAAGTGAAGTTTTCACTTTTACTTTGTGTTCATAAATTCAACACTGGTACGTTTTTGGCTTAGCAGTAATTAAAATCTTGTTAACTTGGATTGGAGTTGTGATTTTGAGTTTAAAAAGAGTAACAGGTTTGTGTTTCAAAAGCTTAAAAAGAAAAAAAAAATAAAAGTTACAAAAAGGACGTGGCCAGGACTCGAACCTGCGCCACTCCTCTCACACACACACTCAATACCGTTGCGCCCTTGGGTCTTTTACTGACCAAGGGTGCAAACGTATTGTACTTAAGGTGAGTTTTGTTTTGGCTTTTTAAAAGTAAGCCGTAGCTAAATAAGCCATTCCAGGCTTATTGGCTCAGCTTATTTCCAAGTTTGTATTTTTCCTAGGTTAGTAATATAGATTAGGATTTTTTCTGGCTAAGTTTGAAATTTTTCCCTTTCTTTAATTATTTTTTATTATTTTTTAATTAGCCAGTTTTTATTAATTAGTTTAAAAATAGTTAAAATAGGTTTTAATTTTTAGAAAAATAGTTTTTAGGTTTTATTTAAGTAATTTGAGGTTTACATCACAAAAAGTTTTCAAAAAGTCTTATTTTTGATTTTATAGGGTTTTAGGGTTTTTAACAACTTTAAAATTTAATATAACATTAATTAAATAGGTTTTAGAAACTTTTAATTGCATTTTTCTTCTAGTTACATTATTTAGGATTTTTGGTAATTTTTTAGAATTTATTTATAAACTTTTTATTTTTTTGAATATTTTATTATTAAAAATTGAAAGTTTGTTTTTTCTACTTTTTTTATTTTTCCTAGATTGTAAACACATAATTAGGAATTTTGTCACTTTCCAAATCTTTTTAGGACTTTTCATTTATTTTCTAGATTTAACTTAAGTTTTAATAGATTTTAATAGTTTTTGAGTGTTTAAAAATAGTTTAATTTGGTTTTAAAATTTTTAAAAATAGTTTTTAGCTTAATTAGGATATTTTTGAGGTTTACAAACTATTAGATCTTGTTTAGGGCTTTTTAATAATTAATTGTGATTTTTAGGGCTTTAATTAGCATTAAAAAGTCATTATCTAATTAATTAAAAGGTTTTAGCAAGTTTTGATTTTTTGTAAACTCTTAGAATAATATTGTGGGTTTTAGTAATTTTTAGGAATTTTTAGGTTAAAATTTTAATTTTTGTACTATTTACGGTTTTACGTGAACGCGTTTTCGTCTTAGTTTAATCCGTCTTCGTAATCGTCTTTTCTTTCTTTCTCATTTCTATTCTCTTTTCTTCTTAATAAAATCATCAATCAAAGTCAATTCAATTCACAACACACGTGCCTCCTCGAGAGAACGATCCCCACTTAAGGGTCATAAGTGCTTGGTTTTCCTAAACCGACACTTAACGCTTACCACTACTTTGCCTCTCTTTTCCTAAAGGGTTGCAAAAACATTACATCAATTTTTGGCGCCGCTGCCGGGGAGGCGTGTTGTGTTTTGATTGAACATTGTTGTTTTTTTATACTAGCCATAAATAGTATTTGTATTAGTAGCACTCTACTAATACGTATTATCGTTTTTCGGTTTTTGTGTGAATATTATTACTATATTGTATACGTAGAACAATAAATTCACAAGTACTCCAAATACGTGAGCAATCACAACCTTGACTTGGGAGGTCATTACCCAATCATTGTATTCGAATCTCAAACCAAAGAAAAAGGCAAAGTTAGATAAATACTTTCGTGAAGCTCGATTTTGAGAAATACAAACTATAAGGTGGGTATAAGGCGGTTGTATTTCACGACCTAAAGGAAAAAGGCTCTTAAGTGCTTTGCGCCGCCTCGTTTCCTCCGCTTGCTTGTGCGTATTTGATTTTGAGAGTGAATCGAGGGTTTTGCCGCCCAAAGTATTATTACATATCATATATATTTTCTTGGTTTCTATTGATTAAACCCTCTTGAACGATTTGGTGTTCCACCATCGTTCTAAAGTCATCGAAGGCGTTCACTCCACGTGATCGTTTTCATTCCTTGAGGCTTCTTTAATCAAAAGATTTGATTAAGGAGGAGATTTGTAGATTTTTGTCTACTTAATACATTTCACCAATTTCCAAAAAAGTTAATACCATCAAAAACTACAAAAAATTGAAAAATACAAAATACCAAAAAGAATCTTCTTTGCTCGTCTCCACGTTGTACGTGACGTTTATGCTCACTCGTAATCAAGCAAAACGTGCACGTAGACGAAAGAACAAAACTCCCACTCCAACTCATTCTAGTGAGGAGTCTCCTATTGACGAACCCATTGTACGAGAAGCACCAACCATGGCGAATCGAACTATGATGGAGTTACTTCAAGCACCCACCGAGGGTTATGGAGAAGCTATTGTGATTCCCGCAATCCTCGCGGAAAATTTTGAGGTGAAAACGGGTTTGTTGTCGATGATCCAAAACAACAAATTCCATGGTGATGAGAAGGACAATCCCCACAACCATATCCGCCAATTTAATCGTCTTACCGCCACGTGCAAATTCAAGGATGTCTCGAATGACTCGATTAAGATGATGCTTTTTCCGTATTCCTTAGCGGGGCCCGCTAAAATTTAGTTAGAGAAAGAGCCACCCAATTCTATATTGACGTGGAAGGATCTCGTTTCAAAGTTCGTGAACCAATTTTTTCCACCCTCTAAGACTACGCATTTGAAAAATGAGATTTCTAAATTTTCACAAGAATCAAATGAAAGTTTTTCTACGGCTTGGAATAGGTTTAAGGAGATGTTACATGAATGTCCTCATCACGGTTTTTCCGACTTACATCAAATCGACACGTTTTACAATGGACTTAATGATCATGAAAGAGATTATTTAAATGCCGCCGCGGGTGGTAATTTTTTATGTAAAACGGTTGAAGAAGCTTTGGTCATAATTGAGAAAAGGTCTAAGGTTTATAGCCCTCGTAACACACCGAGTGTTGCCAAAATGGGCTCATCATCGTCTCGTAGTATCAATACTTTACATGATGAGGCAAATGAAGAAAATCGGTTTTTCGATAGGTTTTCGACTCTTATGTCCCATTGGAAAGCTCAAGAAGCTTCGAATTCCGCTTCGGTTAAAGCGGCTTCTAAGAGTTGTTTGTCGTGTGGTGGAGCTCATGATCTTTCCGAGTGCATTACCGCGGATGGTAACACTTCGAGTGCTTATGTAGCCACGGGAACTTATAACCAAATCGGTCAAGGTTCCCGCCAAAATCAAGCTCCACCAAATCAAAATGCTAATAATTATCGAAACAACAACCAAGGTGGAAATTACCAAGGAAATCAAAGGAATTATAACAAGGGTAATTATCAAAGTGGAAATGGGCAAATTTCAAATCAAAACCAAGACCGTGATTTTCAAAACAATGCCCAAGGTTTTCAAAATGATCACACCAAAAATCTTCAAGGAGAATTTTTGAATTATGCAAAGGCTAATGATGCTAAGTTTGACAATATGCAACGTGAAATGGTTAGCTTAAGATCCGAGTTGAAAAACGAGCTTAAAAACGAACTTGCTAATGAACTTAAAACTCATGCTAATAAAATGGAAGGAAATGTCACACGACTCCAACAAAATCAACAAAAAATGGAGCAAGGACAACATGAGATTAAGCAAGAATTGTTAAAAGCGGATGCTAGGCAATCTAAATTTGAGGACCGAATGGCTAAAATGTTTGAAGCTATCATGTGTAAGCCCTTTTCTTCGGGTGGTCTTCCTAGTGATACCATCGTGAACCCGAAAGGAGAATTGAAGGTTATTGCTACTCGTAGTGGTAAAACTTTCAAAGAACCCACTTCTCGTCCAAGTACTTCTATGGAGAAGGAAAAAGAGAAAGAACCCGAGGTTGTGGTAGAAAAGGAGAAAATTACAAGCCCACGAGTACCGCTCATGCCACACCTACGGTTGAACCTACACCAATCATGGAACCCGAGTTTCCAAGGCCGATGCCTATGCCTACTATGCCCCAACCCACACCACCTTTACCCTACCCTTCAAGACGAGACAAGAAAAAGGCACAAGAACGAAATAACTATCAATTTGAACTCTTTATGAAAATGTTTCGTGACTTGCATTTTAATATAAGTTTTGCCGACGCCTTAGTCATGATGCCTCGATTTGCCACGAACTTCAAAAGTATGTTGAATAACAAAGAAAAATTGCAAAAATCGTCTAGTTGTTCATCGGTTTTTCTAAGCCGCATACCTCAAAAAGTCGGTGATCCTGGGAAGTTTTTAATCCCATGTGCTATACAAGACATGGAAGAATGCTACGCCTTGGCCGATCTTGGTGCTAGTATCAGTTTGATGCATCTTGAGATTTTTAAATCGCTCAATCTTCCCAATCTCACTCCTTCAAGAATGTCAATCGAGATGGCCGATCATTCTACGATTCTAGCTTGTGGAGTTGCCGAGGACGTCTTTGTGAAAGTTGGAAAGTTCTAATATCCCGTAGACTTTATTGTTGTTGACATTCCCATCGATCCTAAAGTTCCGTTAATTTTAGGTCGATCTTTTTTGGATACCTCGAGAGCACTTATCGATGTGCATGCAAGAAAAATCACTCTTCGATTCAATGAGGAAGAACTCGTCATTAATGCAACCCAAAACTCCACTCTTTCTCATGTGTATTCTATCACATCTTTGTACAATGTCAATCCCATCAAAAGCATTTGCAAAAAGATTTCAAATAGAGTTTTAGGAGTTGTTGATAAAAATGAAGTTCCGACCCCTCCGCCGGTGGAGGTTAAGAGTGTTAAGCCTACGATTCCAATCTCGAGTGATTCTTCGGATGATGAATACGTTGATCCTGATGGGGGAGTTTTCTTTGTTGACAAAAGATTTGAAAACTTGCCACCACCTAAACCAAAAAGATTTCAAAATGTGAGAATTTTTAGTGTGACTAACATTGCTTTAGATACACCAAATATTTTTGACATAATTAAATCGGGTTTTCACAAGGAGAGTTTTAAAGATGAAAAAGGAAAAGATTTTGAATTAAATTTAAAAGATTTTTCTACAACTCTAACTCCGTCATCACCGCGTGTATTGAGTACTACAAGCTCGTCTTCTCCTTTTGACGATGCTTTGTGTGGACTTAGTGTGGGGGAAGCCCCATATGTTCCCTCCCCTTTCTCCACCGAGGACGAGATATTTGATCCTGGAATTACTTGCATAGGGAAATCTCGGTCTTCCACCGATGCAATAAATGGAAAATCTTTTCATTTGATTGGTGCGAGTCTACCTCGAGTAGCTCATGTTTTTAGAGACTTACCCATTGTCCCACCCTTCTATTTCTTCTCACCTATTTTCTTGAAACTCTTTGAGTTTATGTTTACTATTGATGAAGTGGCGTTGATTTGTTTTTCCAATGAAAACGAGAACGCCATCTTTTATCCCGGTATTTTACACCATCAAAGGACTTAGTCCTTAATACCGGTTGTTTTTGGGCCTTGTTTATCATGTAAGCCCCACCAAAAATTGACCATACCATGATTATCCCTAAATGATCACATTTATGGGGATTCGATTCGAGCTTTTGACTCGGTTATCAAAAACAAGGTGCCTCGTGGGGGAGACCCATGCTTATCCATGTACATATTATTGCTTTCTAATTAGTTTAATGTGAGGGGATTTGTGCCCTTCCAACCTTTGTTCCGTGGTTGTTTGTGCATTGTGGTTTTTAGATCATGATCTTCACGATTGGAGCCTCTCGTGTTCGTTTTATGGGAGCACTCGATCGTTTGCTTTGGAGACATTTCTCAATATCCAAATGATATATCCTTTGATGTTCTAACCTTAGGTTTTTAGCACACTTCATAAACGGCTATTAATTTATTGGTTACACCCTTTCCATGCTAGATTAGGCATTCGACTACGTCTCTAGTATGGGGGTGTTTTGCACCCCTAGACTCGAAACATTGAGGACAATGTTTAACTTTAGTATGGGGGGTGAATAGATACTTGCCTTGCCTAACCTTCACGCTTTCCAAAGTTTATCTTTTGTTTATCGTTTTGTTGCAAATAAGGCTAAAAATGGCCAAATTTTTAAATTTTTCTCATGTTTTATAAGTGTTTGAAGACACGAATGTAGATTTTCCGATGGCGAGAATAAGAGTAATTTTTGACTCGACCGTGCGTGTTGAGCACTTAGCTTTGATTCCTTAACTACACATTAGGCTAAGTCTCTTAAATGAGGACGAGAAATGATAGAGTTAATTATAATTTACTATGCTAAACGTAGAGTACTCTTATTCTTTCAAAAACTCATGTGTTCTCGTTATTTGCTTATTCTCCCTTCGCTTGTAAATATTTTTTGCTTAATAAATATTGACTTAGCGGTTTAGTTAGGATTGTTGGGTTTCTAGTCTTTTCTAGTAGCTTCCGTGTAATTAAATTGGGAAGACATTAAGGTATCGCCAGCGTCACGGTTTTGAAGTATTGGCACCCTAATAATCGAAAGCTTCACCCAATAATAAGATTTCAAGTGCTCACCTAAATCTAGCAAACAATTTGAAGCCCCACAAGGCCTAAAATCTATGCAAAATTGAAAGTGAATCAAGCCTTAATCTTCGAAGCTTTAAAGATCCAAAATTCGCTTTAGCGTGAGGATATACGTCTTTGGCTAATAAAACCACCGATGAGGCGGATAATAAAAGGCAAGGCAAGACCAAGTCATAATAAAAGCTTCATGTCGAAGTTGAATAAAAGATGGAGGTAAACCAAAGATAATAAGGTCCTTCTGTTAGGGGGCGTATAAAAGTCTTGGTAATAAGTATCATGTTCAAAACCGTTATAAAACCGTGTTTATCGATTCTTCTTGTCGACTTAATTTTTTGACATCGTTGTCTATTAGGAGGGGTAATTGATTTGATGGTTTTAGTTACACCGTTAGGACTCTATTTTTAGACCTAAATCTCTATTATCGCATAAGACAAACGATGTATCCTCGTGATCATTAAGACATAATAAAATATAAGAGATACAACTTAGGAATAATGGGAGAATAAGTACGTGATTAGGGCATATGAGTAGTGTTAGCATTACTAGCTTATAATGACAATGATCTCGTTGCACGCTTGGCATGGAATTAGGGTGAAAATCGAGGACGATGAAATTATTTCTAACGAAGCATTCACGTGTTCTTGTTTTATGAACCTAAACGTCCCATTTTGCGATGAAAATCATACATTATGTCAAAAACACAAGTAGTAGTAATAGTAGTAGTGTAGCTAGTTTATCATTTAAATAAAGTAAATAAAATGAATTTTGGAGATGCTACGATACTTTATTCTAGCATTGCGTAGGGCACGGCAATGGTTTAGTATGGGGGAGTGATGAGACGGCTTTTATACATGGTCTCATCGTCTAAATCGGGCTTAAAATGCATAAAATATCATTAAAACTATCAAATATATGCTCGTGTTTGTTACTTGTGTATTTTTAGGTACGGATATTGAGGAAATGGCAAAAGATCACAAGAATCATTCAAAAACGAACACGGGAAACGAAGCCGCACAATGAACCGGGCCCAAGTTTGGATTTTACAAAAATGCCCTTGAAGAATTGAAGATTGGCAACTTTAGTCCCTCAACTTTGGAAGATTAAAACTTTATACCCCTCAAATATTCAAAATTATGAATAGGGTCCCTAAAGTTTGAAGATTGTACAAGAACAGCCCTTGAAGAAAGAAGAAATTACATAAGAAGTCCTTTATAAAAGATTGTACACAACTTGTGCCAAAAATGACAAGTTGTGTAAAGATATTATAAAGGGAATGGAAGTTGTGCTGATTATTTACAAAAGGAAAAGAGTGTGAAACTTAGGGGGCCATTATTGCCAAACAACCATACTTACTCACCCAACCAAATCATGACACCTCATCATGACCCGCCCACTCACCCATTTACCCATACCCTACCCAGTCCAATACCCAACCCAAACCCACAAACCACTTAATTAATAAACCCCAGTCAAATCCCCAGTCAACCCTCCCATTTCCCTCTTAACACGTTTTTTAAATCCTATTTTACCCAAAACAGATCTAATCACCCCTCTAATTACCCTAGAACCCTAAACCCACCCAGACGCAATTAATCCCAAATCAAGGGGTTTTTACCCAATTGTTTCCAGAATCCTAATTAACCTTAACCTCGTCAAAACCCACTTCCCCAAACACCACAAGACACACCCATGTGTCTTGTGGGACCCTCCCCTGCACCCGTCTCTTTCCCACAAACCCAAAACCCGACCAATTGAACGATTAAGCTTCACTCCTTGGTCCCCAAGTCCACTCAAACGGCCAAGATCACAAGACAAGAGCTGGAATCCAACAAAGCAATCACATGGCACGAATTTTGACCAAGACTTCAAGGGCAGCTTGGGCATTTCAATAGCTAGGGTTTTCACATTCTAGAAAATTCGTGTAGCCAGTATATAAGGCAATGTAGGATGTTCATTTATTTTGTTCCAGTTTTTTTTAAGCAAATTCATGTAATGCCTTTTTGAAATATAACGTTTGGTATTTTTATAAAATTGTAATTCCTTTTATTTTTTAAAAGTTTGGTATTTAATTGCTTAGATTCTGAGTTCCATTATAATCTTTTATAAACACTTGGTGTTTATTTCAGTTTCAAAAAGGTTTTGAAAAAGTTTGATAATTTCAGAAATTTATGAATTTTGAGAAGTGAAAGTGGACTAAATTTTTTTGAATTCCTGAATATTAATCTTGTTTTAAAACGTGTTTCAAGTTTCAAGTTGTGAAGGTTTGTGGAGTTGTGAAAAAGGTTTTCAGAAAAATCAAATATTGTAAATTTGCTTGTGTTCTTCAAATTTTTCTTAGCAGGTTTTGAGCTAGAATGTTTGTCCAAGGTCCAGCATAGGCCCCAGCCTATAGGAGGTGACATACAGTCACTGAGGGACTTGGATGTAAGTCCCTCAAGGTAAATTCCTAGTTTCCTTGTTGAAGTTCTAAGTTTTCAGAAAAGTGTTTGATTTGAGTGATTTTTGTGAAAGGTGTATAAGTGTTATTATATTGGTTTGATTTGAGTTCATAAGGTATTGGATGCATGTTAGAGTGATTAGAATCAGATTGGTTGTGTTTTATTGAGATTTTGTTTGAAAAATTTTCAATTTCAGTTTTTTAAGGGGTGTTTGGATTTGGATATTAATCAAGGCTGGTGAAATATATTTGGGGTATAATCTGGTTAGATACACTCATTAGTTAGTTATTAGGTATTATAAGTGCTTAAGTTTCAGTTTGATCAAGGTTTGAACACTATTGCATGCTTTAAGTGGGTAAAAATAGCATAAATCAGTCATTCATTCTTTCTGCCAGTTTTAACTGATATTTTGCCATCAAATCTTGGTGGTTGTTAGATTATAGGGTACTTGAGGATTGTGATTCATTTATATGCTTTGTGTTTAGCTTATTTGCAAGTTATTGGCTGTTAAAATTCAAACTTGTGCAAGTAATCTAGTCTATCATCACCAAACCTGCTTATGCTTAAACAGAAACTTCATTTTGCTTTTTCTTGTGTGATTCTGTGTGGGTACTTGCTTGTATTTGTGCATTCAGTGACTCCCTATACTCAACTGAGTATAGGGGTGCCTTCTTTTCCAACAAACATCCACCAAAACACCAGATCAAGCCCTCTTGATCATTATTTTCACAAGTGAAGTTTTCACTTTTACTTTGTGTTCATAAATTCAACACTGGTACGTTTTTGGCTTAACAGTAATTAAAATCTTGTTAACTTGGATTGGAGTTGTGATTTTGAGTTTAAAAAGAGTAACATGTTTGTGTTTCAAAAGCTTAAAAAGAAAAAAAAATAAAAGTTACAAAAAGGACGTGGCTAGGACTCGAACCTGCGCCACTCCTCTCACACACACACTCAATACCGTTGCGCCATTGGGTCTTTTACTGACCAAGGGTGCAAACGTATTGTACTTAAGGTGAGTTTTGTTTTTGCTTTTTAAAAGTAAGCCGTAGCTAAATAAGCCATTCCAGGCTTATTGGCTCGGCTTATTTCCAAGTTTGTATTTTTCCTAGGTTAGTAATATAGATTAGGATTTTTCTGGCTAAGTTTGAAATTTTTCCCTTTCTTTAATTATTTTTTATTATTTTTTAATTAGCCGGTTTTTATTAATTAGTTTAAAAATAGTTAAAATAGGTTTTAATTTTTAGAAAAACAGTTTTTAGGTTTTATTTAAGTAAGTTGAGGTTTACATCATAAAAAGTTTTCAAAAAGTCTTATTTTTGATTTTATAGGATTTTAGGGTTTTTAACAACTTTAAAATTTAATATAAAATTAATTAAATAGGTTTTAGAAACTTTTAATTGCATTTTTGTTCTAGTTACATTATTTAGGATTTTTGGTAATTTTTTAGAATTTATTTATAAACTTTTTATTTTTTTGAATATTTTATTATTATTTTATTATTAAAAATTGAAAGTTTGTTTTTTCTACTTTTTTTATTTTTCCTAGATTGTAAACACATAATTAGGAATTTTGTCACTTTCCAAATCTTTTTAGGACTTTTCATTTATTTTCTAGATTTAATTTAAGTTTTAATAGATTTTAATAGTTTTTGAGTGTTTAAAAATAGTTTAATTTGGTTTTAAAACTTTTAAAAATATTTTTTAGCTTAATTAGGATATTTTTGAGGTTTATAAACTATTAGATCTTGTTTAGGGCTTTTTAATAATTAATTGTGATTTTTAGGGCTTTAATTAGCATTAAAAAGTCATTATCTAATTAATTAAAAGGTTTTAGCAAGTTTTGATTTTTTATAAACTCTTAGAATAATATTGTGGGTTTTTAATAATTTTTAGGAATTTTTAGGTTAAAATTTTAATTTTTTTACTATTTACGATTTTACGTGAACGCGTTTTCGTCTTAGTTTAATCCGTCTTCGTAATCGTCTTTTCTTTCTTTCTCATTTCTATTCTCTTTTCTTCTTAATAAAATCATCAATCAAAGTCAATTCAATTCACAACACACGTGCCTCCTCGAGAGAACGATCCCCACTTAAGGGTCATAAGTGCTTGGTTTTCCTAAACCGACACTTAACGCTTACCACTATTTTGCCTCTCTTTTCCTAAAGGGTTGCAAAAACATTACATCAGAACCCGTGAACAAATTGGTAATTTCATTGTTAATGCTTACCTAATAACTAATTTTGAAAAACCAATGTTCAAATGTTCATGTTTGATTTTTCATAAATCAATGTATTAGTCAAAGATGAAATGGGTACATTGTGAAAATAAGAATGATAAGGATTAATCCTTTTGTTTGTCAAGAAATTGATTAAACACATTTTCATGATTTTGGTTTTTGTTCATTATGTAACATAAGAGTGATTGGAAAATTATTTTTGTGTTGTATTTAGGTACTTAATCATGCCTTTGGAAACTCGAAAAGATCACGAGAAAACTAGAGAATACATGCCTATTCTTTCTACTTCGAGTCAATCTCGTTCTCTCAAAAATACTCTTCGGTCTTTAGAAACTCGTAGTTTTCATGAAGGACGCATTGTCCCTTCTAACCTTCATGGACTTGAATTCATTCGATTCATGTTCAAATCTATTGGCTTTGATTGTTTGCTTGACATTGACGAGCCAATATTTCCCTCCTTTCTCTTGGAGTTCTTTAGTTCGTTCACCTTAATGTGCATCAATAATGGATTATCTATACGATTTTCCATAAAAGGGAAAACCATTGTATACACACTTGAATAATTTGGTGAAATTCTTAAGGTGCCATATAATGATCAATGTAGGTTCACTGATGCTTGGAGTATTGACTCTCTAGAATCAGCCTCTATTGATGTACACTATGTGACCAAGCTTCCTTCCGCTTCTCTCATTTTCAGAGCAATTTCTAAACCTCATGAACATTGTTGTCTTGGTGACTTTCAAGGACATGTTCTCACTCTCACTCCTTGGGAATTGCTTTCTAACGAACTTAATGATTTCATGATCCCTTGGGCGAAGATCATTAGGGAAAACACAATGTGCATGGGTGGAGATCGCAATCGTATTCTCACATGCCTAACACATATGTTATATTTTGTTGCTACCTCCACCCCATAAAATCTTGTGTATTTCATCGTTAGTAGGATTAGCTTTGTTCTCTTTAGGTCAAAATCTCCTAGGCTCCCTTATGCTATGCTTCTTACGTCTTCTAAGAAGAGTTGATCATGATTTTCCTCTTTTAAATGTGTTATCTTTCTACTTCGTTGATCGTGTGATGCATCCTATTGAAGGGAATCTCACACAAGAGTCTAAAAATGACAATTGTGAAGAGGAAAGCGATCATCAAGATGAAGGTCATGATGTTGGGTGTGGTTTGTCTCCAACTATTTGGAAAGACAAGTTTGAAATCATCACTGGCATGAGTTCTCCGAGTAACTCTTTGTCTTTCTCTAGTTCGCTCTTGTCCTCTCAAGACATTGATCTTGATTATCGGTATTTCCTAAATCATTATCTTCTTGAGAACCTAAGCGAAAGATCAAGACACATTGAAGAAATGTTCATGAGAGAAAGTGAATGAGGTGCTATTGCTTTTGGTTGATGTCACGATTGTACCTCGGACTTATTTCTTCTCTTTATTTAGACTTTGGTTTGTTTTACTAATATTTTCTGTTTGGATTATCTAATATTTTAATCCTAATGTGTTCATGTTATCGAACTTTCGATTTACATGAATTTGTGCAATTATGTGTTAGTTAGCTATTTAGATTTTGGTTGTTAATCTATTTTGGCTTGTTAATCCTTTTTCTAAAATTTGGGCTTTTGAAAATTGCTGGAAAACCATTTTATGGAGCCCTCTGCCCGCGGTTCTTTAATTCTGGGCGGTTCTTTGTCAATAAAGAACCACGCCTATATTTGAGGAACGGCAGGCTGTGTGTTCGAGAGCATCTATGCTTTACACTGTTTTCTCTAAATCTTTTTAAACGTTGATGAATTTTTTTCTAAAAAACAGCTTTTTCCTAATTTAGCCTACCTAATTTCATAATTCATCAAAATGAATTTTAACCCATTACTAGTTTGGATTATCCCTTCTCCTTCTTAAACCTCTCTTGGTTTTTCTTCTTCTTCATCCTCTAAGCCTTCTTCTAAACCTAGACACACAACCATGGTGTCCACAAGATCATGAAATTCCTCCAAACACTCTACTACCAAAAGAAATCTTAAGATTAAGATCAAGTTTCCTAAACAAGGTTCTTCATCTTTTCATACACCCGAGAATGAGATATCTCCTATTCTCATTTCTTCATCACCTTCACCACCTCTTGCTCCATGCAAGACTAGCTCAACTCATGGTACTAACCATTCATATGGTTCTACCTCTTCTTCATTCCAATCTAGAATGAATGAGTTGTCTTAACCCTTCACTCCAAGTCCTCTCTTGGAAGAGAACCCTCAACCTCTTCAAAGCATTATTTTTTAGGATGTGGTTGTTGAGCCTTTGGTAACCTCTCCTTTCACCCCACCAAACTCACCCATATCACCATTGGACACCATGCCTCTTCCTCCTCCTCCTTCTAACACTCCAAATTTGGGTGTTCCTATCACTACCTCCATGAGTGATCCATACTTGTTTTCTTTTCTAGAAGCTCATGGCACTAATTGTCCATATTGCATCTATAATAACTATATCATTCAAAACCTAAGAATGGAGATGTTTGGTCTTCATAAGAGGTTGAAAGATTTCTTTCTAACTTTGTTCACCATGCCTCCACCTCCTAGGAGATGAATGATGATTTTCTAAAAATGTTTTTAAAGAAAATCAAGCCAAGGAAATCTACCACATCAAGAACTAGATTTTCTAACTTTGTAATAGTTACTTGTTATTTATTTCTCTTGTATTTCCTTTTCCTTCATGAGTTTTTCATGAAGATGTTTAATAGATTAAGCCTTTGTGTGTTTCAACCTATGTGATCACATTAATCAACTTCAATTTAAACTAAACCTTATTCTATCATAACCTCTAAAACTTGACTAAAATTAGATCAAAATGTTATCTAAATATTTTGTCACCCTTTGTCAAGACACTCTTTGTGAGTGTGTTGCTTTTTTGTGCAACCAAAGCATTATCTAGTGCTAATAGAGGTAAAAATCCAAGATTTGCTTATTTTTGAAAGAGTCTAAACTTTTCTCAAAAATTTGAAAATCAGTTTTTTCATGTCTACTGTGGGCGGCTCATTAAATGCCGTGCGGTTCCTTATATATAAAGAACCGCATGTTCTTTTAAAGAACCGCGGACAGAAAGCCACTTTTTGGCTCGTTTTTTGTCTTTCTTCTTTGACCTCAGTAGTTTTCAAGATTCTTTTTTTGCTAATTTTGGCTAAACATTCCTTGAAACCTTTTGTTTTCATTTCAAATATTTTTCTTGTCTACTTTCTTTAAATCCTCTTGTTTTAGGAGCTCTTCTTCTCATCCCTCACAATGTCTAATTCTTCTAATCTTAACCTTAACATCTCTTTGGACTGGAATCCGAGCTCCTAGGCAAAAGCTTGAAGACAGAAAGAGAAGAGCCAATGGCACGCAGTGCGCCTAAGTGCGAACAGAGCTGCAAGTCCGGACGGAACAAGAAGGCACGACAAGCACCTAGCCGAGTTCCAGAAAGCAACTAGCTGTCTTCTAACCTTTCTAAGAAACCAAAAATCTCGATTTGACCCGTTTGGATCAAGAAGACTAAGGATCATCATGATGCCTCTTCTCCCAAACCTTGCAAACCTCTTCTTTCTCTCCTATTGAGTACTGGAATGAGTCTTACTCAATCAATCCAATTACCGGAGAAAGAGAAGTTCTTCCAGCATCACCTAAACCTTTCAACACTCCTCAACTCAATGACCTCTCTACTTTCCCAAACCTCTTAGGCATTGTGAAAACGTTTCTTATCCACTTTCTCCTTCTCCACCACCACCTTCTTATTTTGATGGTTCTCCTCCATCAAACGTCTTTGTTTTGCATCATGTAAACTCGTGTGTGTGTTGTCGATTTCAACAAATTGAACTTGCTCATGTGCATGACAACCTAAATTTTCTTGAATTTCTTCTCACTCGGCCTCATCTCAAAGTATTTGTTCCCATGAACAAGTCTTCGAATGACGCCTTGTCGTCTTATTTTACTAATTAAAGCACATTTTGTGTTCTAATTGTTTGAGTCAAATAAACACCTAAGAAATCTTGGAGGACTATCACTACTAGAATGGTTTATGTTTATGTTGTTTATTTTCCTTATATGTTGGTTTAATATTCATATTGTGTGTATGAATGTTTCCCTTGTGTGTTGTCTCATACTTTTGTAATATGATTGCTATGTGTGTTACTTCTTTTCTCGCCAATTCTTTATCACACGTATTGTTAAGGGGTGATCATGGTTAAAATTTACAATTGCTTTTGGATGATTCCAACAATTCTAAATTATTAACCCTTTGACATATTATCATTACAATTGGTATGGAAGTTTTTTCTACCTTTATTCCACCAATTGTACATTGATTTTGTCAAAACTCCCTCCTTGGACATACTTAGCAAATACTTACTTCTAATTTGAGATTTCTTCTCTTCCTCCCTCTCAAGTTATTTAGTAGGTAGTGACTAATATATACATTTGTGTTTCTTCTCTTTCTACTAACCCTTGTATGTAGCTTGTCACCTTAGCTCAATCACTTGGTGCCCCGAGCTAGGGGGAGTAAACACCAAGGGGGAGCTACTAGCAAAGTCGATTCTTCTCTTCTTCAAAGACTTGTGCTAACCTTTTTGCTTCGACAAAGGGGGAGAAATGATAGTGATAAACTCATTAATAATTCGAATAAGTTTGTATTTTACATAAATGAGTTTATAGTTTGTCGTAATAAAAAAGGAGGAGATTGTTAATGCAAGTGATGCCTAAAAACATTATTAGTGTTAACTAATCTTTCTTAGTTTTGATCACGACAAATTAAAAAGACATTTATCCTCAAAGACAATCGTAAAACGAATTATTTAACAAACACTATCATCAAGGTAATAATCTTTTAAGTATTGCACAAACATATCTTAATCATGTTTAATGATCATAAAAGGTGATTAGCCTTAAAACTAACATTTTTCAAATGTGACAAAATATTTGAATAAACTTTCTTCTTAAGAAAATGTTTATTAAAATAGAAAATGTAAGTTTGAATATGGCATATTCCAAATGCCATAGGAATATCCTTTGAAGGTAAAATTTATCTCAGATATTACTTCCCCACTAACAGATAAAAAGGAGCGGAGTCTACTACCGGCGGTTCCTTAAGTAGCTATGAGGTTCTTTATCAATAAGGAACCGCGTGAACAATTGAGGAACCACAGGCAGAGAGCCGTTGGGTTTTGTCTCCTGTAAATAGTGGATCAAATCTAAATTTTCCATGAACCTTTTTGGACATTCTTTCTGCCTCTTTCTCTTTTCTATATCCTAATCATTAGTAAATGATAACTTAATGTGTTAAGTACGTTTACTTATGATTATCCTTTTGATCCCCTTCTTTACGAGTCCAAAGAGAAGATCACTCACACATTTGTGATTTGATTAAAGATGAAGCCTTGATGAAGATTAACCTACCTTAGATCTAGTCATGTTCATCATTTTTATTTAAGTCTTGTGTAGATCTAATGTATTTGTGTATACTTGGATTAGTTGTGTTAATCCAATGTATTTGTGAATACTTGGATTAGTCTTGTGTAAATCCATTGTATATGTGTATACTTGGATTTGTCTTGTGTGGATCCAAGTTACATGTGTATACTTGGATATGTTTTTTTGAGTTGTAAGTCTTGTGTGTAAGTTCTCGCTAAACTATAAAGTGATGTGTGTATGTGTCTTGTGATTTCTCACTTAGCTTCAAAGTGAAGAGTTGTGAAGATTGGTTCTAGCTTTGGATTAGAACTCGACATCTAGCCTTCTGCCGGAAAAGAAGTTGGGAGGCGAAGATTGGTTCTAGCTTTCGATTAGAACTCGACATCTAACCTTGTGTCGGAAAATAGTGAAGTAGGCGACGTGTGTAGATTGGTCCTAGCTAAGACTAAGTCTCGACATTTAGCTTAGTGTCGAAAAATAATGTAAGCGACGTTGTAAGTTTTTCTCCGCCAAGAAGGGAGCTTGTGGATATAGTGGAAATCTCGAGTAAGGTGTACTCGAGGAGAGGAGTAGGAACGAGGATAGAGCTTCATTTCCGAACCACTTAATCTTGGTGTCTCTCTTTAGGTTGCTTCTTTCCTTTCTCTTTTCTTATACTTACATTCTTGCATTGCATTTATTTATCACTTATCATTGCTAATGCTTTTATAATTGAACCTAACCACTATGCAACTAGCTTTCAAGTAATAGGTAGTTTTGACACAAACCTAATTGAAAGAATTTTAATTAGGACATTAACCGAAGAGAAACTATTCATCCCCCTTCTAGTTTCTACACATGTATTATTTTTCCTAATTGAATCCATCTCATCATTAATTGCTTCTTTCCAGAATGCAACATCACGATAACTTCATCAAACGTTCTTGGATCCTATTCTATACTATAAGAGTAAGAATACTGAGGTCCAATATCATCTCTAGATCCCTCAACTAAGTATAGTTGAAAATCACATCCGAATGATTTAGCTACCCGAACTCTATTACTCTTATGAATTGTAGGAGTTTCAATTGGAGTTTCTCGAATTCGATCTTCACTGGAACTTGGTATCAAACTTTTAGGTCCAGGTATTGAAGTTAATCGTGTAATAACCCGAACTTAACGTCATTATTTTATCCTAATTATGTAACGGAATTTTTTTCTAAGTATGATGAGTATTATTATATTTGACGGTTTTAGTTGAAAACGATAATGTGTGACTATATTTAATTGTTGTGACGATTGAAGAGTACTAATAGTGATCGCGATGCCAATGGATGCCCAAATATTATATTTTAGTATCGATTATTTCGATATTTGAGATTTTTGAAATTTTTATTTCATTACGTATTAAGTCGAGTCGAACTTTATTATTTCGTTTAGTATGCGTTTAATTATTACAAGGATCGATTTAACGAACGAGATTTATATTTTTATGAACCCGGGACGAAACCCGACTCTCATAAATATTTTTAAATTTGACTGGAAGTCATTTCCCGCTTTTTAACTAATATTTACACTTTCGTCCACAAGAATGCACAAATTGCAAAACAAACCCTCACCCACCATATAAAAGGAATATTTTTTCTCATTCAACTAATAAAAACACACACACAAATTCAAAATTCTCTCTTTCTCTTTCTTTCTTGGTCTAGCCGTGACCCCCATCACCCCAAAACACCCTCATATTTTGATTTTGAGCTTGAATCTAAACAATCCAAGGTTAGACCCATCCTTATAATCATCTTGTGATCATTTTGATATAAAAATTTCACACATGCAAGTACTTTTATTTTTCAAAGATTTTTATTGAAGAACAATGGTGTTTGATCCATTGTTGTGTTGTATAAAGGTGTTATTATTATTATATTTGAGTTTAAAAGTGTTGCATGTATGATTTTTGATGTGGGTTTTGAAATTATGAATCATGCAAGTGATTTAGGGATGTTAGTAGATGTTAGAGATGATGGGTATAGTATATTTGAGGTGTAGATGATGTTTAAAATAGGTCAAAATGGCTGTTGGTATGATTTTTAAAAAGGTAATTTACATCAGTGGGTTTAAGCCCGATTTTTGTACAGTAGATGTTGGATAAGTGTTGGTATTATAGGATATTGTTGTAGTAGTCGTCGAGACGCTCGTTTCGATATAAGATAGAGCTTTTAACTCCAAGCGAGTCAAAAGTTATGATAGTTTGAATATTCGTGTACCGGGAGATGCGTATCGACACAATACGAAATTGTTGTCGATATTGGGTCAAATCTCGGGGACTATAAGTTGAGCTTTAAAAATGATTAGAGGCTGTTCTCAGGCCCTAAACTTAGCATTTTGAATATATTTTCAAAGTCAAGTGTCGTTTTTGTAAATGGTTTTGGTTAAGGAAGTTAAAATAGTTTTACAAGTCGAGTGTGCAAAACTGTCCGGTTTTTTAAGTCTAAAGATGTGTCGAGCAGGTGATTCTAAAATGTGAATCATTGAATGAAATTTAAACAGGGTCTTATACAGATTATAAGTGAGGTTTTCACCAAGTTTCGTCTAAAACGTAGTTGTTTAGGTAGGGGAAAACAGCGTGTACTTTTGGTAAGTACCGGCTGAGTACTATTTGGGAGGTACTTAATCTCGCGTCATAGTTTGAGGCGAGAGGCTGAACTATTAGCTTCTAAAAGTTCTAAAAGGATATAAGTCTATTGTGTGAGTGTATATTCTGATATTGAAGACCCATTTAGGGTACTTGAACCGTGTTGATTTGGCATCTTGAGATAGATCAATATCGAAGGTGCTAGCCTTGGAAAGCTAGTACATGTTGTGGGGTTTATAAGGAATCACTTGCATTGATTGGTCATGTCCATGTACATACTATTTTGAGTCATTGATTTTATTATATTAAGTATGTTTTTAAATACTTAGGTATGTTGCTAAGCGCGCACCTTATTTGTTAGGCGGCGACTTTTGATGTGTATATACTTGGGAGGCATCTTCACTTCGGCGATCACTACTACTACTAGCTTCGTGTATTATCTAAGGTGAGTCTATAGCCTCGCTTTGTATACTTGTTATAAATGATTTTTAACCCGCGAGGGGGAATACATGTTGTTTTATAAAGTGAACACAAGTTGTTTTTGGTATGCTGGACCCTAATATGATGATAAATGCCTAAGTACCATAGTCTTATGAAGTCCCTGAAATTCATAAAATTGTTAATTACCTTGCGAGGTAAACGCTAATACATATGATAGATCGATTTGGTTTGACAAACCTTATCCTAGGGTATGTATCCTCTGTGATCACCTGAAAGGGATATTATGTATAAGAGGTCGTTGGTATATGACAATATTACCTATTGTAGGGGCACCGTAAGTGATTCGGTTGACGTGTTGGTTAACGTTCAGTTGCATGAGGTTAAGGCATTTATCGATATATATGTGACTTTTCTGCGTGACAAGCTTGAGATGATTAAAATTCTTGTGTTCAAATGAAGATTTGTGTTATTCCTATTCAATCCATAACACAAGATTTAGAAGAGATATTTAGAGAGAGAAATAGTAGAAAGTAGAGAGAGAAACAAGAGAGAATTTGGAAGGTTAAACACTTTTAGAGAGAGAAACAAAATGGTAACCAACACCCTCTTCCACACATGGAAGAGGGTTTATATACCCTTGGCCTTTTGGGCCGTGGGCTTTGTTTCCTTGGGCCGGGCTTGGCTTTGCTTTGGGCTTACGCCCCTAACTTATACAATATTAGCTTAAAGTACAAGCCCGGTTTTCCCGACTAGCCTATTACAATACATGACCAATAACGACTAAGATGACCTATTACATTCTTGTTCGACTATATAAAATATAAGGCTAACAATCTCCCCCAATTTATCGGTCATCTTAAAAAGCTTAAAAAGCATAAGATGATTGAGTGAATACATTCTTGTAGAGGAGATCTTCCTGCTTTGGTCTTGTATCTTGGTCTTGATCTTGTTTGTAACAGCTTTGTTCCTTCATGCTTTCGTGATCTTTATCTTGAGCCTTTGTCATTTGACTTTGAGTGCTTGAGATCTTCATCTGTATTCCTTGTGACTAAGATGACCTATTACATTCTTACATTCTTAGGTATCTTGATTATCGCCATCTTGTGCTCTTGTGACTTCTGAATCGACATCGGTATCACAGCTACACCACCTTCTTGATATGCATCAACATATATAGACACGGATAAAATGGCTTTGAACATTTCATCCTAACTCGGCAGCGTTTTACCTCCGGTCGGTGAAGACCGTTAAACGGTATTAAATACCGTACCTGTGATCAGGTAGATTCGATTAAGAACCTCCTTGACAGGGTTTCCCGGCAGTAGCAGCCAGTTCTCTTTACTCGACCGTCTCAAAGCAGACTGCGAACGTAAAGAGTGAATCATAAGGATAAACTATCCGTCTGATTAGAGTCGTCAATTCAGATTTCCTGGAACAAGTTTGATTCTAAAAGAATCGCACCATTGTTGCTTTCTAGTTTGTCACAAGCTTGATTCATAGAGAATCTTGCGAGTTACCTACCACAGTGCTGTTTGATGTTGACACTGGAAGGATTTCCATTCGTCACTGTGAACACTAAATAGTGTCACTCTGAATGTTCTGGCAAGATCACACGGATTTTGCGAAGAAACCTGGAATCAAGTTTGAATCAATTAAGAATCCAAACTTAGTTGCTTTCCAGTTCTCACAAGTTTGATTCGTGTAGAATCGCACAAGTTACCTACCATGAGCTTGTTTGATGTTGGCTCAAGCAGGATTTCCATCTTCATTATGAATCATATCACTCAGATGTTCTGGCAATATCCAAAGGATAATGCGTAGGACTCGATTGTGTCCTAATGAGACGATAGATAGATCTCGTTTGGCTCTAGACTCAATAAGTGCATTTTGGTAATCGGAGGCTGGAGCAGACTGCCACCTTTTCAATATTAACTGACTCGGAGTGAGAAAGTCAATAGATACGTGTTGATCTCCGTGACAATGAGACAAGTTTCTTTTGAGAGAAACTCGAATGGCTGGGGAAGGGTTGTGCATCGCATCACTGGGTCCATGACACTTGTCTTCAAAAGATGTGTTAACCCGGTTTCTACCTAAGTTGCATAGAATATTCAACTCCTTCAATGCTTACCAATACGTCATCATTAGCACCTTGTTGTGATTATTCCAGTGCTAACTTAAGTACTTGGTCCGCATTCAGCTTCATTCCACTCCATCTTTCCTAAGGACAACAGGACTTAGTTTCCTATCCTAAACCACCTTTTGACTCCATCGTTCCGTCGTGGATAGTAGGTTGTTTTGGGTAAAGATCGTAACCATAAAACCATTGAAAACCATTCAAAGTGTTTGATAAAAATCAAAACTTTTAACACTTGAAAGTTTTACATTTCCGAAAAGCTCCCCCTACACACATGCATCGATATACGAAATAGTTTGGCATGTGAAGGAAAGAGTTGCACTTGAGTCTTTAAGATCACATGTTGCGATATATTACATTTTAATCACATTTTCTCCCCCTATCTCTAATATAAAAATATAATATTAGAGATACCAATTGATTAAAATATGACATTTTCCGAAAAATCGACGGGAGAGAAACATGTGTGCACGCATGAATCATGGAACATTTTCAGTCGGGTGGCTCCCCCTCAACAATATATGTGTGTCTTGAGACAAAATTTGACAAAATTTTAGAAAAACGACACCACAAAATATGTTGAGGTACGGAGTTGAGATGCCTTTTCCGATATAATATATTACATTTGACAATTTCATATCATTTTCGGAATGTGTTGGATACATAAAATATGACAATTTTAGAGATGTACCCAACAACATTAAAAGGCTTGATTTTAAAACGCTCCCCCTCAAAAATTGATCAAAATAACATATGACAATTTTGAGATATAAAAACCACTTATGAGGAAGGGAGTGTTGAACACACAATTTTGAAAGATTTAGAAAAACCTTTTGAGAAATTCTTGAAAAATTGTGTTCAACGGTTTTAAAATAATCAGGATAGAAGACTTCTCTTCTATTGATTAGGGAAAGCGCACTGAAACGTACACTCCCCTTTCGGGTCCGTTTTTCATGAGCTCAAAACTTTGATTGTTTTGTGACTTGCTCATGACCGAGAAAAATAAATTTCCCATTGTGAAGGATAAGTTATCATCCGTGATAAACTTTCCTTAAGTTGAAGTTCGAGTTCTAAGCTGACATTTACTTAGAAATCGTTTTTCATGAACTTAAAAACTTTGAATGTTTTTATGAGAAGCTCATGACCGAGAAATATGAATTTCTCGTTAAGAAGGATAAGTTATCATCCGAGATAAACTTTCCTTAGTTGAGGTCCGAGTCCTAAGCTGTGATGCGCTTAGAAGTCATTATGAGAGAATATCAAGCAGCTTCATTTGCCAAAACCTCCAAGTCTTCTGGAGTCATATACTTCATACCAAGACGGCCAACGAGATACGCAAACCTATCTTTCGATAGAGCTTTTGTAAACAAGTCTGCCAGCTGGTACTCAGTTCTGACAAAGTATAACTCCACGATGCCGCGTTCCACTTGTTCCTTGATGAAGTGATATCTGACATCGATGTGCTTGGTGCGCGAGTGCTGAACTGGATTGCAAGATATGGCTATGGCCGACTTTGAGTCACAATACATAGGTATTTTATCAAAGTGGAAGCCATAATCCATGAGTTGAGTTCTCATCCAGAGGACTTGAGCACAACACGCGGATAGAGCCACATATTCTGCTTCAGCTGATGAGAGCGAAGTGCAATCCTGCTTCTTTGACGACCAGCTGACAAGCTTGTCTTCCCCTAAAAATTGTATGCTACCAGAAGTGCTTTTACGACTATCAAGACAACCTGCGTGATCAGAATCTGAAAAAGCCGTTAGATGAAAACCGGTTTCCCTCGGATACCAGAGTCCTATGTGAATGGTATTCTTAAGGTACCGAAAGATCCGTTTAACCTCTTTGAGGTGCTTTTGAGTAGGTCTGGCTTGATATCGTGCACAATAGCATGTGGCATGATGAATATCAGGCCTGCTGGCTGTAAGGTACATAAGTGACCCGATCATACTGCGATATCGCGTTTGATCTACGGGATATGAGTACAAGTCAGCGTCTAGGGATGTGGTCGACAATGGTGTACCAACGCGAGCACATGAGGTCATACTATGCTTTTTAAGTATCTCTTGAGCATACTTAGCTTGGTTAATGAAGATACCACGTGGGGAATGATGAATCTGGAGGCCTAAAAAGAATTTTAGCTCCCCCATCATTGACATTTCAAATCTGTTGTGCATTAATTTTTCAAAACGTTTTGAAAGTTTTGGGTTCGTAGAACCAAAAATAATGTCATCAACATAAACTTGCACCATCATTATGTCATCCCCATATTTATTAGTAAACAGAGTAGGATCAATAGAACCTTTGGAGAATCCTTTGGACACCAAGAAGTTTGAAAGTTCTTCGTACCATGCCCTTGGAGCTTGTTTAAGTCCATATACAGCCTTCTTGAGACGATAGACTTTGTCAGGATGATGAGGATCGATGAATCCTTCCGCCTGATTCACATACACTTCTTCCTTCAAATGACCGTTGAGAAAAGCAGTTTTAACGTCCATCTGAAAAACCGTGAAGCCCTTATGTGCAGCATAAGCAAGGAATATCCTGACAGCTTCCAAACGAGCGAGTGGAGCGAATGATTCATCGTAGTCTATGCCTTCTTGTTGACGGTATCCCTTAACCACAAGACGAGATTTGTTTTTGATGATTGTTTGTTCTTCATCAAGTTTATTTTTCCAGATCCATTTGAAATCTAGAATTGACATTCCATAGGGTCTGTCAACAAGTTCCCAAACATTTAGGCGTTCAAACTGATGAATTTCGTCTTGCATTGATTCAATCCACGCATGATCAGTCATGGCTTGTTTGATGTTTGTAGGTACAGTTGAACTCACGGTGAGTGCATACATACACACATCGCCATCGGTTTCGAGTTGTCTGCGTGTTCGAACTGGTTGTGAAGGATTTCCAAAGACTTGCTCCAATGGATGATCACGTGTCCAATGGTGAGTGGATGGATATGGTTGGTAGAATGTATGCATGTTGGACGGATCAACATGTTGAGTAGAAGACTCTCCGACTTCGTGTACCGGTGTACCGAACGGATTGATAAATTCTTCATCGTCAGGTTGTTCATCGACTGCTTGATTGTTGTTTCCTCCTTCAGCATTGACGGTTGGTGATGTTGGTTGTATGACAGTTTCTTGAGTTTGTTGAGTATCCAATGGAATATTCTCTTGAGCAACGGTTGCTGAAGTAGAGGCAGTTGTGTCTTTTTGACTTTGTTCGGGTGCATCAGTAGTGGTGATAGCGGAAGGCTTTGACACAACTTGATTGTTTCCATGGTAATATTCATATGTGTCGTATCCGTCGAGTCTGCTGTAGGAGTACTTTGTTGACATTCTTGCACGGGACGTACACTGTTGTGTGTAGGTGCCATTGCTGGACATTGAGGTGCGGGACTTGAGCTGTTGTGATCAAGTACCATTTGTGGCAATTCGTCAAAGTTCACATGAATTGTTTCGATAATGATCTTTGTTCTCTTGTTATAGACCCGATATCCTTTCGACAATGTAGCATACCCCACAAAAATACATGCATCACCTTTTTCTTTCATCTTGTCGAGATTCTCACCGTCTTTAAGGATGTAGCATAAAGATCCAAATACGTGAAAGAATTTTACAGTAGGTTTCCTGCCATTGATGATGTGGTAAGGTGTCTTTTCATGTCTAGGGATGACGAGAGAATGATTCTGAGTATAACAGGCAGTTGCAATTGCTTCAACCCAGAAGAATAGAGGTAATTTTGAAGCAGAAAGCATTGTTCGAGCAGCCTCAACCAAAGTACAGTTTCGTCTTTCGACAACGCCGTTTTGTTCAGGAGTTCGAGCAATAGACGTTTGATGTTCGATGCCTTCTTCTTGAAAGTAAGATTGCAAGTTCTTGTTCAAAAATTCAGTACCCCTATCCGTTCTTACGGTTAAGACTTGAGCTTGAAGATTGCGTTGTATCATCTTGAGAAAGTTTTTGAGAACCTCTGGTGTTTCATCTTTGGACCTTAAGAAGAAAGTCCATGTGTATCTAGAGTAATCATCAACAATCACGAGAATATACTTTTTCCCGTTAATACTCTCTACACGCATGGGACCACATAAATCCATGTGTAGAAGTTCCAATCGTCCTTTTGAGCTTGGGGTAGTCTTTGTTTTGAAAGACTTTCGTTTTGCTTTCCCCAACTCACAAGAAGAACAAAGATGGTCTTTGACGAATTTCAACTTAGGAAGACCGGTCACAATATCATTCTTCGAAAGCAAGTTGATGGTGTCAAAGTTGAGATGTGACAATCGTTGATGCCATAACCATGCTTGAGATGATGAAGCTTTAGCCATTAAGCAAATTGGATTTGTTGAAGATGTGTCTTGAAGAGTTACTGTGTAGAGATCAGAACCACGAGAACCTGTAAGAAGGTCATTCCCATCGTAGTCTCTAACATAGCAAGTAGATTTCTGAAAAGCCACTTCCAAATCCGCATCACAAAATTGACCAACCGAGAATAAATTGTGATTCAGTCCCTCGACGTAATAAACCCGTTTTATAGTGATATTCCCTTGAACCAAGTCTCCATATCCGAGTATCGGTGCAAATTGATCATTTCCAAACCGTACCGTACCCAGAAACTTCTCCACGAAGTTAATGAGAAGCTTGAGATTGCCCGTCATGTGCTTTGTGCACCCGGAGTCCATTATGAATAGGATGAGTTCGACGAGCTGCAGAAGAATTAGAAGACAATGTAGCATTTGACAAATGGGAGCCCTTGATAGAAACGGGTTCCAAAATAGTAGTGGACCTAGATTCTAAAGGCAAGCTAACATTCATAGACCCAATTAGAATGGGGGTTGTCTTAGGTACCCATTTGTATCCGGGTGGTGTAAATCTTGAATACCCCCGTGTACATGTCCTAATCATGTTCTCATAAAGCTTCTTTAACCTGCTTTGTTTATGTAGAGTAGTGGATTCTAACGCACTTAGTTTCTTAAGTGGTTGCTTAGTGGATTGGTTCAAAGTTCTTGTGGGTTTACTAGTACTAGTGGGCATACGAATAGGCTTCCTAGTTCTAGTATTCATGCCATTATAATTAAGAGCGCAAGCATCATGATTAAAAGTACGAACACATTTGCCACATTCAACACAAACAAATTCAACATTCGAGGTCTTAGCATTTAAACTGTCATTACATGCAGTTATAGACGTTTTATTCTTAGAAAACTTAAAATTCCTACGGTGATCTTCTACTTCATTCTTCTTCCCTTGACTATTGTTAGGCATGACTCTATCTTCAACTCTAGTGCTCTTAAGCTGTGGTCCGCTAACACTAGTAGTGGGATTTACTCCTGTAGAAGAAGACACACGTTGATTAGTTTTCCTAGTATTCTAAGGTAACTGCGTTGTTCCAGTTTGAGTGGACCTAGTGTTCATCTTATACATTCCAGGTGCTATCACATTAGTGCTCTTATCATTTCCTATCTTAGGCAAAGTCTGTGGGGATTGTCCCAAAATAGATGTTTTAGGGCATTTAACCGCATTCGGTTGACGAACGGTGGATGGTTTACCCAAAACAGACTTTCCTTTGATTTTCTCAATGAGTTTCTGTAACTCACTTATGGCTATGTCCCTTTCTTTTAGTTGAGCTTTCAAATCATTTATTTCGAAATCTTTTTCATTTAGTAGACGAAACGAAGAAGCTGACATTTCTTGACACTTTTTATGATTATGAGATTTTTCACCTTTTTGTAAAGCAAGTTCAAGAGAAATGGAGTGTTTCTCAAGTTGAGAAAAGCTTTTCGAAAGTTTGTTATATGACTGAATTTGTTTTGAAAGCTCTACTTCAAGATTGCGACATTTCTCGTCTGATTCTGACACTAGACATGCTACATGACAATATTGATCAAGATCGGTATACACACCTAGTATAGCATTCATATGGTCAGCATAAAAGTATTCCTTAGAAAGTCGATCAATTTCGTTAGAAAGTTGGTGTTCTTGTGTCTTTAATTTAATTTGAAGAAAATCAACTTCATCTTCAAGAGATTTGACATAGCTTAAATCAGTTAACATTTCCTCAGTGAGAGCATTATAAAACATTTCCACATTTTTGAAAGATCATCAATGGTTGGAACAATGCATTGTTGAATGACGACTTCTACTTGTGGGTTAGGTTTAATATTCCAAATGGTATCCCTAGAAACTTTTTCATAGTCGACGACACCTTTGTACAAATTTAAAACCCCTTGTTTTATAAACTCAAATTGCTGAACACTTTTGCTTTTCTCATCCCATTTACGTTTTTCATCCAAAATTCGCTTTTCTAACAAAATTGATTGCTTTTTGAAACTCCTTTTTAAAGAAACTTTCTTTTGTGGTTCATCACTTGGTGGTGGAACACTATTATACATCTTTTGTTCTTTTGAAAGTTCTTTTTGAGGGACAAACTTAATATGATTGTTAGAATCAGAAAGGTTTATTAAATCACTTAAGTTTGATCGACTTTCTTCTTGTGGACGAATGATTTCGTCGCAGTCAGGGGAAAGCATAAGAGCAAGATTATCAACATAACAACCGATATCATAAAGAGCAGGCTTGGTACTTTGAGCTTTCTTGAGATATTCAGGCTTGACAAAACTCGTTTTCATATTTCTATTGAGCATATTCATAGTTTGAATAGACTGACCCGTTTTGTAAACAATGTTGTTTAACGTGTCGACTCTCTTTTCCAAAGCAAGAATTTTTTCAATATCGTTTTCTTCACGAGTTTTATAAAGCTCAGTTTGTTCTTTGTTAACCGACTCTAATTCAGTAATTTGGAGTTTATGTAGCAGCAGTTGTTCTTCAAGTTCCGATATCTTCTGTTTTGACATATGAATTTCGTGTGTTACTTCAGAACAATATTGTTCGTTGAGCACCTTACGTTCATATACCAAACCATTAGCTATTGCAACTCGTCGATCAGCTTCTTTTACATAATCACACTCTTTAAGCCTGTCTATCTCCTCGGTTAAGGATGTGTTTGCTTGCTTCAAACGTTTATTAGCTTCTTTGTTTTCATCAATTTCACGTTTTAAAGAATTAATAATAGACGCAAGCAAATCACGGTCCTCATCCGAGTCAGTATCCTGAACAGCTTTTCCGTCATCATTACACATATGCTGTGAATCCGTAGAGATATTGCTATCCTCCGTGTCCATTACATATGTATCATTGATGCTTTCGGGTTGCTCAGGGTGCCGTCGTTCATTAGCAAACACATTATAGTTATCATGTGATGGTACCTTTTCAAGTGGCTCAGAATCATAGATGGGTCCAGAAGTATCATCAGTCTCTGGGATCACTTCTTGAATCTTTGCCATGTACACATAATGTGCCTCTAACTCTTGATCATCGACTTCATCATCAGTGTCATCACGCCAGTCAACTTCATCTGCTGTGAGTGGAACTCCTGCTTCTTCTTTCTTGCACAGCAACATCTTTTCCTTGTGATATCCCGAATCCTTAACCCGTTTTGGCTTCTTACATTCCCTAGCCATGTGCCCAAATCCCTTGCAGTTGAAGCATTGAATCCCAGTCTTCTGCACCACCGGAGTGCCTACAGTATCTCTAGCCCCAACTTGATTCAGCATCCTCTGATTATCATACCTAGCATCATGATCATACCTAGGTGCATGATCAACTTCCTTATATCTAGCATTGGAAGATGATCTGAGGTTATTGTTGGTAGGTTTGTAGATCTTCTTATAAGTTGTGGTGAGTAAAGACATGAGTTCTTCAATCTTCTTGTCCCTTGAAGTTTGTTCATCATCACTGTCTCCATCTGACTCGATGTCATACTTTGGAGGTGGAGTGGGGACAATTTCTTTTGCTTTGTTTTTAGCAGCAGCTAGAGGTTTGGTGGATGAGCTTGATGACTTCGAGGAATGATTAGGTGGTTGTTGACGAGGAACGGGTTTTGTTGAAGTAGCAGCCACAAAAGCAATAGAATTAGCAGACCGTTCTGCCTTTTCAGCCCTT